>JAIUCV010000199.1:0-1200000 GCA_026724425.1 Erythrophleum ivorense | reverse complement strand
AGTTTGTGATGGCTTTAATGAGTTTAAATTGAGTCATATAACTCATATTGGGTCAGATTTTGTAGCCAAGATATTGATTTATAAAGATTGCTTCATTATGCCACTTAATAGAGCCATATGAGATCCTAAAGTCTTAATTAGTTGTATAAGGCTTATATGAGTTCAAATATAGTTTCATTGATGATTTTATGCCTTATCTAATATGTCTAGGCCACGTAAGCAAAGTTTTCCTTAAACATGGGTGTAAGCCCGAGAAGACAAACCAAGAGCTAGAAAGGAATTAAATTGATTTCTCATATAAAGGTAACTCTTCATCCATTCTTACTTATACATGTGTGGTTGCTTGATGTCTTAAATTGCTTGTATGTTATGGTTGCCAGTTCTATGCCTTATTGGTTATGTGATGAATGCTTGATGGATATGTTTAATTACATGGCATATTATTGCATATGGGATTGGTTTGGCTTTTAATAGGTAAAGTTATGCTAAAAGTTTTTAAGAATGGGTAAAATAAGGCCAAAAGTCTCTAAATGTGGGTGAGATTAGACCAAAAGTCCTAAATTATGGGTGAGACTACATCAAAAGTTTTTAAATAAGGGTAAGGCTAAATCAAAAGCCTCTAAATGATGGGTGAGACTAGACTAAAAGTCCCTAGAGTATGAGATTGCTCTTGGTGGAACCATGGAATCCTTCATGTATGAATTTGAATGATTTATGATTATACAACATGCATGTTTGCTTTTCTTGACATGATGTGTGCCATATATGTGGGTTTGAAATTTAAATAGTGAATGAGCTATTAGAATTCTTTGAATCTCATTCTTTCTTATATTTGCCTTAACTATGTCTAGGTAGCACTCATGGAAGCAAGAATGATGATAGAAAGGCATGAAAGGAGCTACTTTGACAATGAAGCTCATTTTGATACATAATGTTGTACATATAGCTATGTAATTGTATAATTGGTTGTATGATTCTTCTAACATATTCAAAAGTATGAGAATATGATGTAAAAATTAGTTATAAATAGTAGTAAGTAATAGTATGTATTTTGCCCCTTTGAGTTGTGACTTATGGGCATATAAAATGGCAAGTGTGAGGGTCATTTTGAGTGGTATGATATTGAGACATGATGAACCAACCCTACATGTTTCATTTAACATTTAAAACGTGCCCAAATAATTACATGACATAACGTGGCCCATTTTGAACCATTTAGAATCATAAATTAGAAAAATTGGAGCCACAAGTTGTACGTGAACTAAAAGCTAATCAAATAGATAAATTTCTGGATGAAATTTGGCAAGCATTTAGAGCTCATTTAGAGTTTTCCACAGAGTTAAAGAACACAATTTTTAAAGCTCTATAGAATTTATTATGCATTTTCAAAGTTGGCTAAAAATTGTAAAAAAGTCTTGTGCACTATTCATATGCTTAGGTTGCTATTTTCATATATTTGAGAAGGCCGGTGAACTTCAATGGTTATAAAATTTTAAAGGTATATAGTTGGCATTATAAACTTTCCACAACCACTAAATTTCTATAAATCGGAACTGTATAGCCAAAGATATACATTTCTAAAGTTTTAACTCTAGTTTATGCTCTGCTATTATCATTTAAAATTTTTATAGTATGTACTTCACATTCTAAGTTTTTCATAGACACCTAATTTGCGCAAATTAAAAATTTCTAGCCTAAGATATGAATTTTAAAAAATTGATATTCAATATGTGCAAATGTGCAAAGGTGGTGTTTTAAGACATATGCAATGAAATTTGAAAATTTGCTTCTTTATGTGAGATTCCAAGCTTAGCAAAATTGATTGGATGAATTTGAGGATTTTTAGGATGGTTTTATGTAATTATGCATATTTGGAGATTTTAGGCCTTTAATAACAGCAATATCCATTGCTAAAAGTATCCAAATTAAGAAATTGATGCTATAAGAAAAGTATGATACAAAATGTGTGCATATTCTTTGATGATATGACAAATAAAATTAAGGTCATTTATTGTTAAGGGTCAGTCTTCTTTACATAGAAGTAAGGGTATAAATATTTAAAATAAAGGTGTTTTTTTATAAGGGAATAGTCAAGGTTAGTCTTCAATATATAAGAACCGGTATTTTAACATCTTAGTTAGAGTAGTCTTCTACATATTAGTATGGTCATAGGTCAGTCTTCTATGTGTGGAGTTTATAGAAATTCTCTAACATAATAATTCTATTAATTTATAAAATTTCCTAGGGTTTTAGAAGAATTAAATATGGCAACTTAAATATATATACACATGCAATATTAAAAGTATCTTAGATCATAATACAATATACTAAAAATGCAATATATCATATATATCTTGGGATATAAAATTAGAAAATTTTATTATTGTTGTTGTTATTGCTGATGTTGTTATCAATTATAAAATCATTATTTTATGGAATTATTATAGATATATTTAATAGATAAACATTTATATAAACATTTCATAAATAAAAACACCAACATAAAAGATTTGGCGAAAGCCACTTGGACAAACTTTTGGACAAGGGTTTGAATCTAGGTGAAGTGATATACTCTTCATTTTTCTAGAACTTATGAAAGTAAACCTTATATATAAAACATTGCATATGTTGATTAAAAGCTCTCCTTGTAGGTAAGTTGGTGGAGAGTTGTAAAGTTAAGTGCTGTGGGTTCTAATTAGCAAGCTAAACTTGTCTCCTTTTATTTTATTTTATTTTATGTTTTTCATCATCTTCTTTGACTTGTTTTCCAGCACTTATAATACTATTCACTATTTAACAATTTGTTTCCTCCATTATTCATGCTTTAAAACAAGATTCTAACAATAAACCAATATTCAAAAACATTAACTTAACAAGTTACACTAATAAATTCTCATTCAAAACAATACTTTGCATGTCTAATCAAACACCCTGAAGAGAGAGAGAAAAATATGATAGAGAGAGAACGTTGCCTATCCTTTTTCCTACTCCATTAGGATGAAGTTTTCAATCCTTACAACCAGATTTAATATCATTAAAGCCTACAAAGACTTCATTTACTTTGTTTTTAACCATAATCAACCATATTCAAACAATAGGAGAGAGAAAGAGAGAGAGAGAGAGAGAGTATGTGTGTGTGTGTGTAATGATAACCTCAAAAAGAAAAAAAATTAGGACACTATGCACATTACATATATGTGATTGATATTCTATATATATGAAGATAGATATTGTAAATTGATCCATATTAAACCTCTATCTTTATAGAGTAAAACTTTATACACTACAATAATAGATAGTATGGCCCCAATTAGTAGAAAAAAACTCACAACTCCTTGGGGTTATCCTGCACTTGGAATAAACCTTTCTCCATGGAGGAAGGGAATAGCAATTTTTTTCCATTAAACCTCCAGGAACAAGAAGATTTAATCAGAAATATCGACAGATTCTTGTGGAGTCCAAACCAAAGAAATATGAAAAATGAAATAAAAAAAGATCCATTATTCTAATTTCATCTCTATCAAATTTGAATATCAGAATAGTTGATATAGTTCTGATTCAATAGGTTAGGTCTACTTACTTTTGGCCCTTGCAAACCACTTGATGCACTATCTCCCTTCAACTCTTTGAGTGAAATATGGCAAAAGGAAAGAAAATCCATAGACCGAGCCCATAACTAAAAAAGAATCTTACCCAGTTGAATGGGTCTTTATTCTTCCTTTAGCTCTTTCTTCTTTCAATTGTACATCCTTTTCCTTTGTCTCTTATGTTTATTACCTTCTCTCTCTCCTTAAATTGTTCCCCTTAACCCAAGGAAGGCATATATTTATAGGAGAAGCAAGGTGGTGGATCAGAATCGATCAAAGTTTCGCAAGTCTTCTTTGTAAATATATTTTCAAAAAGTCTTTACGTTCTTTGATCTATGATTTTTACATGAATGTTGGGCTTTAACTAGAGTGGCAGTGATGGACGTTGATCATTTAATTGTAACAATCATTTTAGCATTATTTGATCATTCAAAGCTCATTAAATTTTATTGAGTGAAAATTATATTTTGATCTTAGAAAATAATATTTTAGTCTTGGTTAAAATTATGTTTTTAAATTCTAGACTTTTGTTATTTATATTTTGACTCTTAAATTTTTCCTAAAAAGTTTTACTTCCCAATTATTTTTCTTATAATTTTTAGGCTTTAATGGCTTAAGAAATTTTAAAAAATTCTTTTCCTAGGAATTTATTATTTAATTACTTATAATTAAATTATTTAGAAAAATCCCAAATAATTCCTAAAAATTCCTAAAATTCCAAATAAATTCCTAATACCTTAAATAAAAATTCAATTATATTTTTGAAAATTCATAACCTTCAAAATTCTTTAAAATTTATTCCTTATATTATTATTTTAAATGGCTTTGTTTGTTTCTATTTTAATTAAATATCCTAAAATAAATATGCTAGACGAGGATGTTACAATAATTATCAATTATCAGCACACAATACATTCAATCAAATATATCATGGATGAATAAGTTAATCATAGTATGGACTAAATATCATTAACTCATATAATTTAGCATAAAAGCTATATATTCATCATAACTTTCAACATGTTATGGCAAGAATATATATATATAGATCATGCTCAAGAAACATAGCTAGTTCATTCTTAAAAATACCAATTTCAAGAAAAATTCCATAGGCATTGTATTAAATGTCCCATACCATTTAACACAGTCTTGGTTTTTTTTCCCTCCAAAAGCATAGACAATACACCAAGCATCCCATAATACTTAATGTAAAGCCAAGGTTTTTAGCATAATTAAGAAGGTCAAGCTACTTTCCTTGCATCTACATAATATACGTTAATACCACCTGTATCTAAATAATTATAAGAATAATGATTACATACTAAGGCAACCCCTATAATGGATCTATAATATAAAACAATCAAAGATAATCTCATTTTGAATGCCTTATCTATAACATCTGAGATCATCTTCTTTCGAGAATTTTATCTTTTAGAGATTATCTCCTTCTAAGAACTTTGTATCCCCAGTACTAAAGATTTCCTGATGCATCAATACACTTTTGTTTCCCTTGCCTATATCATAAACATCAACATATTAAATCTCATCATCATCATCAGATTGAAAATCTAAAAAAAAAAAAAATCATAGCTAATCATGCCTTTAACTATAGAATATAATGACCTCAAGTTGTTTGTATCCATTTTTCTTCTTACAATATCCTTTTAGTATGTTCAGTGTTTTAAAAGTCCATAACCCATATTAGGTATCCAAGCATTGGTCATCTATACATAAGATTCATTTGCGGTTCAATCTTTTATGCATTGGAATCAAGATATTTGAGGAAGTATGATCATTCATGCATAGGTATAATCCATGGCTTAGTCTTATACACATAAGGTCTTAATCAAAATTACTTTCATATGGATTTATATTAAGACTTCACTCCTTAATAACTTTTGAGATTTCAAAAGAATCTTATGAAGTAACTTTAGCATACCATTAATTATGTTCATATAAAAATATAAGCTATCCAAGAATACCTATAGCACACAATGATATACTTTATAGGCAAAATACTAGAAAAAAGAAGCCAACTAAAGAAACTCAAAATATTTATTTTTCTTTTTAAGTATAAGATAATATTGCAGCGCTTTTGCTTTTATTTGTAAGAGTTCTTTCTTTCTTTTGGTTAATTTGTGTGCCACCATAGTGCCTCATCTCCTTTAACCTCACCTTTGTGACTTTATTTCACAGTACATTAGAGGGAAAATTTTCATTTTTTGACCTTAACAACTTCAAATGATGGTTTTAAACAACATATAACCATCAATTCTTAGCAAAACCTAGTATAAATCACAAATCAACTCAAAGAAAAGATATATGATTTTACCATCAAAGGCCTAAAATTTCAAGAAAGAGAAGGAGGAAGAGATTATGATGGAAAACGAATAAAGATGGCTCTCAATAAGACATGAGTGTCTTACCTTAAGGATTTCTGAATTCAAGATCTCTTTCCTTCTTCTCTTTTACTCATCTACTGCTCCTTTTCTCTTTTTGCTCTTTGTCTGCTAAAATTTTTAGTTCTTCTCTTTCCTTTTTTTTTTTAAAAAAGTTTGGTGTGTAGCTAGAAATGAGGGTAAAGGTAAGATTATATAGGGATTTTGTCACTCATGATATTTGCTGTGTATCTCTCGATTCTTTCCACATTTATTGACTTCTCAAAGAAGTCAGTAATCCCTTTTGACATGCACTATTGCAAATAAATTAATATTAATTTATTCAGTATTAGGTATAAAAATTATTCTTAATCATTAGAAAGTACATATAAAAAATTTCAACTCTTTTGACTTTTGATAAAAATTACTTTTTGGCTTGGACTAAAATTGCACTTTGACCTTAGCCAAAATTATAATTTAGCCCTAGTTAAAATTATGATTTTGTACTATAAATTTTAATAATTATATTTTGGCATTAAATTTTTACCTAAATATTTTCATTCCCTAAAGAATTTTTCTTATATTTTTAGGATCGTATTAGTCTAGAAAATTTTCAAAAATTCTATTCTTAATTATTTTTCTATTAATAATTAGAATAATTTTTAAATAATTCCCAAAAATTTCTCTTGAATTCCAAATAGCTCTAAAAAAATTTTCACTACATCTTATAAATCTATTTCCCTTACAATTCTTATTATTTTGCCATAACTTTTCCATTGAACATTTTTCAAATGTTAGTTAATTTATTTTAAGTTACTTAAATATTTTTTAATTAGCTTTATTAGAAGGAGGATATTACACTTGTAAGAAAAACCTAGTGGGAGAAAGGCTGTATAAACTAAAGGATTGAATTTGTGAAGTTGCCATGTATTTAAAGATTTTAGAAAACTTAAGAAAAATTTAGTGAAGTGGAAAAGTCTAATGGAGTAAAGAAAAGTTGTAAGAGCTAAAGGCTTAATCTTTGTAAGGCTATCTTGGGATAAGTAGTAAAAGCTAGATAGTTGTGCCTATGAATTAGGGTTATTTTGTATCCTTGGTGATTGTTTACTATTAATAAAAATCCATTGTTATATGTTTGAGGATTGGACATAGGACATTTTTGTCTGAACTAAGATAAATTGGTTATGTGCATCCTCTTTTCTCTACTCTTTTAAAGTTTTGATTCAAAGTATCTTTTAAATGAGTAGGAATTTATTAATTAGGAACATGGCAATCTTAAAAGGAATAAGAATATTTCAAAAAAGGGAACATAATTTTAAAAGCCAATTCAACACCTTACTTGAATTCCTTTTAGACCAACAATTAGTATCAGAGCATGGCTTTATTTTGCAAAACTACCTCATAAAGAAAAGATTATGTCTAAAAGATGAGTTAGTCTCCTAGTATTGAAGGGTACTTGATCAACAAACCACCATATTTTGATAAAATAAACTATGTATAATGGAAGATCATAATGAAAATCTTCATTTAATGAATTGAATTACAAGTATAAGATGTAATTAAAAATGGTCTCTTTGTTTCTATAAAGAAAGTAGATAACTAGATAGTTGAGCAACCATGAATAAAATGGAACAAGGAAGATAAAAAGTGGTATGGAATAAATTGTAAGTCAATAAGCTTTATTTTATATGATGTAAATGCAAAAGAATTCAAAAAGCTCTCAAGGTGTCACTTTACAAAGGAAACGTAAGACAAGTTACAAATAAAATATAAAGGAACCATAGAGGTCAAGACAATAAGGATTGACACATGGATGCACAAATACAAGTTGTTCAAAATGAAGGAAGATGAAAGCATAAAGAAGATGTTCCAAAGGCTTAGAAAAGTCATTAATGACTTTGATGCTCTGAGAAAGTGTTATCTTAATGAAAATCTCATCTGAAAAGTCCTTAAAAGTCTAAGCTTGTCTTGGAGTGCAAAGGTTGATGTTATTTAAGAAAGCATAAGACTAAAAATACCTTTGATGAACTTAGAGGATATCTAATTGCTTATGAAGTAATCTACCTAAATAGGAATATAAAAAGCTCAAAGAAATAAAAAAGTATCACATAACAACCTTTCTTCAAGATGAAGAATATGAGTTTCCTCTTGATCAATGCAATAACAAAGAAAGGGCATTATTAACTATAAGGATGTACAACTTTTAGAAAGAAAGATTCCATAATAATCAAAGAAAAAGAAGTTTACCAAATTGTGAAGGAACTAGAAACACACTTAAGTGCTATAATATAAAAGTTGATTGTTCGATGGCAAATAAATCAAGCTCAAATAATAAGAAGAAGACTATGATAGCTAACTCTACATAGAGCGATGATGACTTTCTAAATGAATCCAATGAAAAAGAGGAGCAAGAAATAGTAACTCTTTATCTCATATCCACATCAAGTCCAATTCTTGAAGCGGTATTGATGAAGAGAAGGAAGCTAAAAATTTTTGTCTTATGAACGAACAAGGAATCTACCAATATTGAGATAGAATAAAAGGTAAATCATATTCTTTTTATATATGATGAATTATTGTATGCTTTTAATGATGAAGGATCCTCTACAGTTGTTGAACAAATGTAGAGGATATAGTCAAGGCCTTTTGACCCTACTTTTTTAAAGGTACAAATTTTAAGAATAAAGATAAAAATTGTAATTGTGAGATTATACTTTAAAAATTATAACTGTAAGGGAAAATTATACTTAAAAGATTTTAACTGTACAATAAAGTTAAAATTTTTTAAGTGTAATTGTTTCCTTACAATTAAAGCTTTTATCCTTACAAATATAATTTTTATCTTTATACTTCAAATTTATAACCTCAGACCCAAAAAAAAAAAAGCCTAAAAGGGGTGACTACATCCTCTGCAGCCAGACCCTTGAGTATAGGAGATCCATTTTGGCTTTTGACATCATTGTGGAAGACTCTAACAAAATTGCACTAAAATACAATGAAGGAAAAAAATGCTCATATAAAAATTTTGAAAAGTTTCAGTATTGTCAAAAGTGAGAAGGATGTTTTAGAAGAGAAACTTTGACTAATTAAAGAGGAATGTTCTATACAAACTTTTATATCCAAAAATAACAAGTTAAAAGAAAAAATTGAATGTCTTAATCAATATTATTAAAACCAAACTGGACCTGCTATTTCTACCAAAAACCAGTGAACTGGCAATCTGTCAGGTTTGGAAGTGTCTCAAAACTAATTTGCCTCAGGATCGGTCAAATTTTGTCAAGAATCAAGTTAAACAAGCCAATTTTTGGTGAAAACCAACTCTAAACCCATCGTTGCACTAGTCTTCAGTGTCTTCATATATTATTTCACATAATTATCTTTTTGATGTCTCAAATCGTGTCCTTTAGCATATTGGTTAGTGCCTTCACCATTGAACCATTAAATACTTTCAATTATTAAATGCAATAATTAATATAAAGCCTTATTAATTTTCTATTTTAGCAAATCAAAACATCCTTCTTATGATTCAAACCCCTAACCTTTAAAATAATAGACTACTACTTTATCATTGAGCCACAATCTATGCTTGTGCCACAATCTATGCTTTGCTTATAATTGTAAAGTTTTAATATAATAGATGAGAAACAAAAATAAAATTCATATAATTTTTATTAAAATTATATAAATATATTTTAGACGAATTAAAATTTAAACATTATATCATATTTGATTTATTTTTATGTATAATTAGTCATAATATATTTCAAAAATTTATTAATATTTGCTTGTTATTATTTATTATATTAAATTTTAATATATAAAATAAAATATATATATTATATATTTATCAATTCAATCACGGTTCAACCATAGTTGAACTAATGAATCATGAATTAGTGCCTTCATCGGTTCAAAACCAGTCTGATTTTACAATTATTGTTCTTAATGATGATATAGCAAACTTTGTAAAAAGATATGAAAATCTAAAAGTTCTTCCATGATTAGAAAGATGATCCTTTGGCAAAAATGGTATTGGCTCTGAAGATGAAGATGATAGAAAACAAACTAAGGCTAGTTTTGTAAAGGCTTCAAATAGTAGATTACCTAAAATGTGTAATATTTGTAATAGAAGAGGTCAATTATTTTATTAAGAAATTTGGAGCTAACATGGCAAAGACCCAAAGTTTCTTAGGTACCTAAATTCTTATATCATGTATGCAAGTTACTTTAAAGGTTAGAGTTGGAGAAAACCAATGGTTCTTGGATCTTGGATATTCTCGTCACATGACTAGAAAGGTTAATTTTTTTTATCTTTCATTCTTAAAGTATCTGATACTTTACATTTAGCAATAACAAGAAAATTAAAATCATCGAATTAGGTACAATGAGAATAAATGCATTTCTTACAATTAATGATGTATATCTTATTGATGGCCTTAGGTATAATCTTAATAGTATTAGTTAACTGTGTGATAAAAGACATAAAGTTACATTTGACTCTTATTCATGCACAATCTATAACAAAGAAAAGAGTGCAATTTTGGTTGAAGAAAAAAAATGATAATGTTTATATTCTGCATTATGGGAATATCTTTGTATAAACATGTCTTGCATCATTATATGACTAAAGTTAGCTTTGGCATAAAAGATTAAGACATGTTAGCATGAAATTGTTATATAACTTATCAACCAAAGATCTTGTTATTGGTATGCCTCGGCTTAAGTATGAAAAGGACTAAATATGCAAAGTATGCTAAAAAGGAAAGCAAACTAGATTCTCTTTCACATCTAAAGAACTTATCTCAATAAACAAACCATTTCACCATATTCATATAGATTCATTTAGTTTGATTAGGACATAAAGTCTTAGAGGAACCTCATCATTAGAGACATAAAAGTATACAAGCTAAACAAGGTTCACAACAGGAACCTAATGTAGCATGAGGAACTTCCATTAGTTAACCTAAAAAAAAAAGATAAAGAAATAGTTTTTTATTAGTTAAAAGTTGATAGAAACAAAATACCAAGAGAATGGAAATATTCTACATTGTACTCAAATGAATTCATCATTGGAAGTATAAATGTAGGAAGGCAAACTAAATTTTCTTATAAGAGCATGAATCACACAGCCTTTATGTCTCAAATAAAGCCTAAAAATGTTGATAAGGCCTTGGCAAATGATTCTTAGATTTTAGCAATGCAAGATGAACTCAATCAATTTGAAAGGAATCAAGTTTAGACTTTAGTTCCTAAGTTTAAAGAACAATCTATCATTAGTGCAAAGTAGGTATTTAAAAACAAACTTGATGAATTAGGCAATGTGATAATAAATAAAGCAAGGTTATTTATAACAAACATTTGCACCGGTAGCTAAATTATAGTTTATAAGAAACTTGCTTACATTTGCTTGTAACAAAGGATTTAACCTATACCAAATGGACAAAAAAAGCAGATCTGTAAATGGGTATTTAAATGATGAATATATGTGAAATAGCCTACTAGTGTTGAAGGTAGTAAATATTTTAATTTTGTTTATAAGTTGAAAAATGCATTATATGGTCTAAAATAGACTCTTAAGATATGGTATGAAAGATTAAGTTCCTAATTGAAACTGGATTCTTTAAAGAAAAAACAGACACTACATTATTCATTAAGCATCTAAAGCATGATATTTTAATTGTTTAAATATATATGGATGATATTGTATTTAGATATACTAATGAACTTTTATGCAAGGAATTTTCTAAGCTAATGACTAGTGAATTTGAGATAAGTATGGTTGGGGGATGACATTCTTCCTTATGTTATAAATCAAACAATTGAAAGAAAAAATCTTCATTTGCCAAATCAAGTATATGAAAAAGTTGCTAAAGAAATTTGATATGGACAAAGCCAAACCAAGCAAAACTCTTATGAGATTATCCATCAAACTAAACAAAGATGAAAAAGGTATTTCAGTAAATCAAAGGAAGTTTCAAGGTATGATTGGTTCCTTGCTATACTTAATAGCTAGTAGGCTATATATCATGTATAATTTATGCTTGTATGCTAGATTTTAGTCTGATACTAAGGAATATCATCTATCTACTTTAAAAAGAATATTCAAATATTTATTAGAGACTCAAGAATTAGGAATTTGGTACCTAAAAGTGATTATTGTGATCTATTTAGTTATTTTGATGTTAAATTTAGACGTTGTAGAATTGTTAGGAAAAGCACTAGTGGTACATCTTAGTTTATAAGATGTTGTCTTGTTTTATGGTTTAGCAAAAAGTGAAATGAGTTATGTCATCTGCAGCTAAAACTAAATATGTCTTAGTAGGAAACTGTTATGCTCAAATCTTGTGGATAAAACAACAGCTACAAGACTATGGCCTACATCTTAATCATGTTCCCATTAAGTGTGATAACATGAATGCTACCAATTTATCTAAAAATTCATTTTAACACTCAAGAACTAAGCATATTGAGATGGTATCACTTATTAAAAGATCATGTAGCAAAGGGTGCATATTGTGCTTGATTTTGTTTCAAATGAAGATGAATTGGATGATATTTTTACCAAATCATTAAGTGAAGATAAGTTTTAAAAGATTAGGAGAGAAATCAAAATGATGTAAATGTAATCGCTAATGATTCGTGCGCATCTTGAAAAATAATTACATTAATTTCGTTTCCTAATTCGATGCATTTAATTAGAAGAAACTACTTCCTGTATACATAATCTTTGATTGTTAGATTTGTGCTTGATTTGTTAGCAGTCTTTTCAATTTCAAAAATCCTGCACCTTTCACATCTTTCATTACATGTCTTTAGGAATGTGCAACGTGCTTTATATATTGCATCAAAGCATCTACATCGCGTACGTGCCTTTCTCTCCTATTTTACCTTTACTTTAAAAGTCTAAAACTGCCATTCCTTTAAGACATAAACCCTTGATCTTCACCTTTACAATTGATTGTGAAAATAGAACATAAAACTTCATCCAAGAGATTTGTAACACCATAATTTCTTAGCTTATCTCATGCCTTTAAATAGCTCATTTCCAAGAATGCATGTAAATATTCAAAGAAAAAAGGCATTAAAATAGTACATTATTTAACATTACATCACGTATGAAAATTTTATTCAATATCACATGGACTATGTGAACTCATGTATCACATTTTTATATTTAATTACATGGAAACAACTCATTTCCATCATTAAAATTGCCCTACAACTCGTGGAAAGCAAGAAGATACATAAAATTCATACTTGCATTTTCAGGCAGAATTTTTCCTTTTCTGTCACAAATTTTAAAAAATCATAACTAATTCTTGAAAAATCAAAATCATACATTCTTGCCCATTCTTGAAAGATAGCATGTCTACTTTATGCTAAAAATCATACATTCTTAGCCATTCTTGAAAGATAACATATCTACTTTATGCTAAAAATATCTCTAGACTATGAAGCATAACATAAAAAATGTTTGACATTCGAAAACATTTAAAAGTCTAGCTGTCCACTGATACTATCATAGATTTCTGTAGCAAATTTTAAAAATATTTAATTAATTCTACAAAAATCCAATATATGTAAGTGATACCAATTTGGAAAGCTACAGATGTTAGCTAGAGGAAAAAAATAACTTTAGACTAGTTCAGGTACATCTAAACTTCGAAACCTAATCAAATAGTACCTGAGGTCAATTGAGGCACTTGATATTGGGTAGGAACTTCAAAAATTCATATCTACATCTCTAGACATCCAAATGAGGTGCTTCTAGTTGAAACAAGTAACTGGGAATGTCTAGTTTCTTCATATAAAATTTTGTGACAATTGGATATCATTTAAGCCCTGTGTGACAGAAATCATTTTTAAAAAAAGTGAACCAATGCATTAGATCAAAATTAGAATTTTTGCCAACTTTGAAAATATATCAAATATTCTCTAAACCTCCAAAAATTATGTTCTCTAACTTTTCAAAAATCTCTTAATAAGCTCTAATTACATGCCAAATCTTAGATCAAGAAGAGTTTATTTGAACAAAAAGTGATATAGGATTCTAATATGGTCACTTTTGACTCTATATAGGATACCAAAGTGTCCAAATGTTCTTTTTTAATGTTTGGCACCTCTTGGGTAAGTCTAAAAGCATGATTATAACTTGTATGAGCTATCTAAATGATCTTAAATTTCATGCATCTCAATTTGGCCATTCTACTTCCATTCATACATGAAATTCCATAATGCAAAATTTTCATTACATGTCCAAAATGAGTATTTCCATACATACAACCTTAACTCTTATTTATACATGATATATTAACATAATTATACATGTTCATAACATCATAAAACATATATAACCATAGGTTACATCATTTACCATCCATAAGGCCTTAAAGTAACAAATTTAAGACACTTTGATGCCACATTTTTATCTCTCATATGGTTGGCTCCCATTTCTTTGCTCTCTTGATTCACCTAGCATGTTAAGACATTGGAGAGGAGGGGATGAGATTCAAAGAATCCTAGTAGCTCATCTTCCATTCAATCATGCATAAAGGATATAAAACAAGTCTTACAAATGCATGCATGGGTATATTGTTATGTGTAAACATTCAAGAAGCATTTTCAACATTTAAGCAAGTCATACATGGCATACAAAGGCTTACCAAGCAAGTGCATTAATTTCACCCAGTTACTTGTGGATTTTGGACTTGCCTCACTTATTCTTTAAAAGGTTTTTGGACTTAACCTTACTTTTGGGAGTCGACCTCACTTTTGGGAGACTCTTTACTTTGTCTCAACCAATCTTAAGGGTTCTTGACTTATTCTCATCATGACTAAAGGTTCTTGGCCTCACCACACTCAAGCAAACTCAAACAAATATCATGAACATCATTTAAAAACATATTGCATCATCATGGTACCATGGAGTAAGAACTCATGCTATAACATTTTTCATGGCTTGAAATACACATACACACATTCAAAGACAAGTAAAACAAATAATCATGTATGAGAAAAGGTGGAGAGAGTTACCTTGCTTGTATTTACACACTTTTTCTTTAAATATTGAATCCTCTCCCTTAACCTCGCACACTCGAGAAGGTGGAGATCATTCCTCTTAGCTTAGACACATCATATGAAAGCTAATTATACTCTTGAAGCAAAGTTTAAGGCCACACAATTTGCTTAGACACTAGCTTGGCTCATTAGCTCCTTTATGTTTCCAAGAATGCACCTAATGAAGCAACACCCATCAAATAAATTCTAAGCTCCCTTCTTTCCTTTCAAACATGATTCTTGGCTCTTTTCAAGCCTCTTGGAGTCATCACACAATTAAAATAAAGAGCCTAACTATATGTTGCTTCTTTAGGTCATATTATGGAATATAAGGTACCAACTCACTTTCTATGGTTTCTAAATTTTTTTCAAGGCCTCCCCTCATCTTCACTCATCATATATGACTCAAAAATGGGTTTAAAAAATTTTAAAACTCTCTCTAGGTACACAAACCCCTCTTGGCCGAACCTAGGAAGCATTTTGCTCTCCATGGACTTTGCTTTGTTTTCTTGATAGAGGAAGCACATAGGGAGACTTTGAGAGATCTTAAGAGCTCATTCAAACACTTATTTAGGTACAAGAATTAAGAGATTAAATCAGATTTTAGAAGGAACACTTGAAATCTTAGAAATTGCATCTTGAAATTTCATGGTTCTTTTGTTGTTTTCTTTGCATATTCTTAATCTCCACATCTTTTTTTCTAAGAATCACCCTTGGTTCTACCTAAAAACCAAGTCCTCCTATGACTTCTTGAGAGGGATGAACCATAGGGAGAAGGGAAGCAAAGGATAGCAACCATAGAAGAAGAAATTACCTTATTTTTTCTTGTTTTTTCACTTGAATCTTGTCTTCTTTGGCTCTTTTCTTCAAATCTGAATTTTTCTCTCTGTTCTCCCCTCAAAATAGATCCAAAAAATTCAATAAAACTATAGGAAGAAAGCTCAAGAAGAGAGGAACAAGTTTGGAAGAAGAAGGAGCATGAAAATCCATGAAATTCTTTACATTTTCCTTACTTTTTCTCCTCCTTTCTTCTCCTCCATGGTGAGCCTAAGAGAGCTGGTGTTTTCTCTGGTTTTTGGGCAGAATGGGTCATTCAAATGAAGGGGAAAAGAAATAAGAAACTTAAAGAGTGTTTAAGAAGCTTCCACTTTCTCAAAAATTCTAATTTTGCCCTTTGTTTTTAGCATTTTTGTTTCTAACTCGTTTTAGCTCCTTTTTTAGAACCATATTTTATATTATAAAATTTAGATTCCTAATTTAGTAAAATGCCTTTGGAATCACTCAAATTGGAGCTAAAATCTTTCCGAATGAATTAGTTAAAGTTCAGGTCAACTGATGTTAGAAAACGTCCACTGGATAGGTTTTAACTGTCTCAGGGCTTTCCATGGTTTTCAGAGCCTCTGAGAATCCCAAAATACTCAAAAATTTCATTTAAAAAGTCATTCTATGTGAATTCCAAAATTTACTCAAAATTACAAAAATGCTATTACGTTTCGTAAGTTTTTTGTAAGAAATTATTTTTTCATTCTAGCTCTATTTTTCTTTTCGTCTGAGTCTAGGATTCTCATTTTTAGGAGTCTAGAATACTTTGTAAATTTTTTGGAACCTTAACTAAGTCATTTTGTAGGACTTGCTTTTGTATCCGGTGAATTTTGTTCGTTTACAGAGAAACCGTACGTTACGTTTCTTATGTTTTCATAAAACCAGATGTTAAAAGATTAAGCTTTAAAAGCTCCATGGGGTTGTGGTAAAAAGGAGTAGGACTAAGAAGGTTCATGTTTTCAAAGATGTTGAAGCCAAGGTGAGGTATGAGAATGATTATCAAATTCCAAATTGCCTTATTCTTCATGAGGTAAACTTAGATTTCTTTATGTTTAAAGGCTTTACCTATTTTATAATGCTAAAAAAATTAAGACAGATAAAGTTTTTTAACTAAAAGAAGAAATTTATCTAGTTACGATTGATGAGTTTTATGCAAACTTGACATTTAATTATGACTCTTTAACTAGTTTAGGTATGTTGTGTAATCAATTGTTTGAGTTTAATTGTAACTTCATTGCCAATATCAAAAAATGCCCTAGTGTTAGTGTCAAGCACTATCAACTCCTCAAGGCATCAAATTTGATGGATTTAGCCACTCAGAAACCATAAAATAAATCATAGGAAAGAAGGCCACTGATGTCAACACTAGAATGCTTTTACACACTATGAATAAGTTGGTCATCCCTTAAGTAGCAAAGTGTAACTCTCCAACCCATTTAAAAGTGTCATACCTTAAAATTTGGAGATATGATTAACATAGGTGTGAGATGACTCTCACATCCATAAGCTTAATGAAATGCTCTGACATAATAGTACTTTATCATGCCAAAAACTAATATTAAATTAATTAAATTAAATCCTTTCATCTCAGAACTTGTTCAATTCCATTGCCTTGTAGAAAATTTAACAAAGTATCTCTTAAAAAATAGGACATTCTAAAATTTCTACAACAACCCAATACAACAATTAAACAGTTAAGAGCTCTACCCTTAATCACTATTTACACCATCTTTATTGGGGGTAAGGGATCCTATTTGTGGATTTTGTGGAACTACAACTATATTGCAAATAATTTAAACAAATCAACAACATGCAATTATCCATGTGAAACAATGCAGAGATTACCCAATGAATGCAGGTCTACTTTACTGAAAAAGATATTGATTTAACTTTATTCTTGGAAATACCAAATATTCAACAAGTAAATAAAATCTCATATTTTATTAAATGAATAAATAAAGACACATATATAATTAATTAAGCAAATGGGTAAGACAACTTACAAAACACCTTGTAAAAGCCTTTAAAACCTAAAACCATACTTCACAATACCTACAATGGTTATTCATAAAGAAATTTAAATAGAAGAAATATATAAAGTCATGAAAATTGCATAGTTTCAAGACAATATAAAGAATGAAAACCCTTTTTTGAAAACCTTTTAAAATTTTAAAATCCACATTTAAAAGTTTCTAAAACCAATTCTTTTGCAAAATTTTTGTTGTTGGAAGGACTTTCCTTAAAATAGTATAGCTGTCGTGGGCACAAAGCTTATGTGGATAAGTAACCAATTTGTCATGGACATAAGGCCTACATAAAATTTGTTTTAGTACTCAATTCACATAAAATGCCATCCCTCCATTTCATGTGTGATGATTGTCACACAGGGTTAGCATCTCTTATACCCCTTATTAGCTAAGTGTTAATAAAGGTGTGCCAAGGGTAGCAGTACTATTGCTAGCAACCAGTATTTTATTTCTAGTCTTTCATTAAAAACATTACCTTCAAGTAAGGAATAACTTTAATTCAATTAGTATTTGAACATCTTTCTTATTTGAAACCAACAAAGATTTGTAAAATTTATTATAATTTCTCCTATTGATTCCATATATATGACATCAACTTACAAATCAAAACTTTTAATATGACTAAAATATTTTCTAATTGAACACTAATGCAATTAAAATTAAAGATTTAAAAAAACATGATACTTCTCAAAATAATGAAAATGTAATATGGGTAAACATTCTACCAACAGCTCATAATTCATGGAAATAGAGTAAACATATATTTCATTCCTCAATTAAAATAGGTACCAATAGTTTTAAGAAATCTAATAATCGATATCTTAACCATTGCATAATGAAAAGAAATGTGATTGTTGAAATTTGATCATAGAACATGACATAGAAAGGTGTATCTATAGTGAGACATTATCTACACACCACTTGACCAGGCCTTAGCAATATTCACTACCACTTCCTCACAATCTTCTAGATGTACATCATTAGAGGTTCCTAAAAATATTTACAGCACTATTATTATCACAATGTAACTTATAGTACACTTAGAACATGACTTTACCTATCTGACCTATACTTTAATATATAAGAATCATAATTAATTTTTCACTATTACCATCTAACAAGATATGATTTTACTATCGAATCAAGTTCACTACTTAATTAGTAATTTGCCCAACAATTTATTCACTAAGTAGTCTAGCCCTTGATCTTATATTGATTTTTAATTCATGTAAATTCTTAAGTAATTCCAAAGGCTGAAGGTCTACCATAACTTATCACCTTTCCTTTAGCAAGGTTTAACTACTTTGTTAACCCATTCTTTTAATACTTTAGTGGTTCTTGAACTTTACTTAAACCAACTTCACCTTCCACTTTTTGTAACTCATAAGTGGGTTTACAACAAAAATTTAATTAGTAAAGAAAGGAAGTAACCCATTAAACGAACTATCCCAATACCATGATTACATATAGAATTAGCTTCAAGGCATCTTAAAAGTACCACAACATGAATATTATTACTATCTAGTCCATTGATTTGCATAAGTGTTGTTATTTCATCAACTTAAAGTCTTGCGGTTGATAATAATTTCCATTAACTCTATGAATCACTTTACCCCTAATTTGGTGATTTGCAAACATGTTAAGTGGTCCATTATAGTTTTCACCCTAACTGCAACTCTTGAGATTTCTTAACCTAACTCTACTACCTCAAACATGCCACCTTTGCCAGCATAAAACATTACCCTTTATTACCTTTGCTCATCGAATACATCTCCATTAATTTTAGTTCACGCTCATAATCTAACTCTAAGGTATTGATTAAGTAAGCCAAAATAATGCATTAATCAAGTAAGCTAACTAGCTCTTACAGCCCTTACCCCAATTTCTTTTTTAAGTACACTTCAAGCCTTGGCATAGCTAACAAGGAAAAGCATTGATTCCCCATGTTCGTTAATATCTAATATAATTTTTTAGGATTCTTTATGACTTTAATCCTCTTCCACTCGCAAAGTAAACTAATCCAATCAACCAAATGCACATTTAACACCTTAAGTTATTCTTTTAAGTTTTCTTTTACTAACATAAACCCTAAGTCTAGGTTTTTCAAATCCAAGCTTCCATAATTAAGATTGGGTTTAGATCTTACCTTAAAGAGCTTAATAAAGAATATTAGAAGTGCAAAATCACACTTTAATGGCTAAAATTTTGAAACCCTTAAATCTCAAAGCTTAATCACGGACTAATAATGGAGAGAAAAGCTACAACCATTTTGCAGCTCTGATTTGGAATGGAAGTGGAGGAAAAATGGAAGGAAAAGGATGGGAAATGAAAAAAAATAAAAGCTTACCTTTCACCAACACCCTTCTATTTCTACCAAAGAATGAGCAAGAGGAAGGAAGAGAAGATGTTGGATCTATAGTAACTCGAAGAACTTCTCTAAGCACCCAATTGTTGGAAAAATAGAGGACGATAGCAGCCAAGGGTGGCAAACAAAGTTACATGGCTGGGAATGGTAAGATGGAGCTGCTTTTTTCATATGAAAGAGACAAAGCACAGTAAATGGAAATGAGATGCAGAATATTCGTAGGGGATGGAAGAAAAAAAAGAGAAAAAGATGAAAAAAGAATAATTGGTACAAGGTAATTTCTTTAGAATAAGGTACAAAGATAATTGTTTATATCAGCAAAAAAAAATTCAACAAGAACCCCATAATTTATTAAATTCTTAAGATGAATAATTTTTAATTTTGAAATGAATACATGATAGATATCAAAATAGCTCCTTAAAAAAATTTCGAAGCTTAAAAATTCCTCTAAAATTAGCTAGTCCTTATTTTCTAATTTAGTATAATTTATTTTATTTTATTTGCAATGTTGTAAGTTCTACACTTGAATTCCTTAAATTTTAGGGCCTTAATAAAAATTTAAAATTTCAAGATATTACAAGAAGTCTTTTACATTTAGTGTGCTTTCCATGCCATTAACCTAAATGTGCCCTTCATCATTTTGAGCTATATAAAGGTCGTTTTTAATGGTGAATTTAGCAAATAGCCATACAAGATTGTTATTACTCTTATCACCAGGCACCTTTGTGTCAACTTACGTGCGTACGAAAGTGAAAAGACTACCGTCCAAGCAAACCTTGACTCCAGGTTACTCACATCAATGCAACACAAAAAAGTTAGCCATTCTTGGATCAAAGGTCCAAAAGGGGAACCTGTATCTGAGGCACCTACTACCAAAGGAAGGAAGAAGACTAGTGCTTCAAGTTGCGGTAAATTTGCAAAGGGAAAGAAGGCCTAGTGTAGCTTACCGGTCCACCCTCCTTTCTGCTAAAAGCAAAGATAAAGTCGAACCAACACTATAAAAAAGTATGCATTTTTCAGTGATTTTTTTTTTTAAATTTAGCGGCGGTTAATGAAACAACCGCTATTGCACCTGCCACTAGGCATTCAGCGGCAGTTTATATCAATCGCAGGAATAACTACCATTGAATGTCTCCTTATTTTTTTGTGGCAGCTCTAACTGCCAATAATTGCTTCTGGAATTTGGTATATTTGTAATATCATAACATCTATTTAATATAATTATTTAAAAAGACAAGATTCATATTTATTAAAATAAAAATTTTCAATGTTACAAAATGCTAATAATAAGTTGATAATTGTCTAGCTAAACATCTCAAAATACGAAAAACTAAAAGCAGAAATTAATCCCTAACTATTCAGAGTATGGCTTGAAAAAGAGGTGCTTATGTGTAGAATTTCAAATTCTGTCGTAACTATAGATCTGATCTAACGTAGAACCTTCTATAATAACAAAATAGGAAAAATAACGTTTGTTTCTTATCCATAAAGACTACATTTGGGTTTTTTTTGGTTTATTACTGTCAATTGGCTTTCGAATTAGTTAAAACTTATATTCAAATGCATTTGTGACAAAATTTGAATTTCATAAAAGGAAAAATTAATTAATAATTTTAACTCAAAATTGTACTTAAAACTAAAGAAGCGATATAATTTTTGATCCTGAAAATACATGTTTTAAGTACTTGACTCATAAATTTTATCACATATGATTCAATCTTTGAAAGTATTTATTTGCTGGCAGTTGATTCTCCTCTTCTTTGGGCCAATATCCTTTTCCTATTGAGTTAAAAATGAGGCAAATGTCCATTCTTTAAATACCAAGAAGAGAGTCAGAATTTTTTAGGAATTAAATTATATAAAAATAAAATTTGATAACTAAATTATTAGTATATTTATGCTTTAAAGACTAAAATGTATATGAAAAAATAAAATTACTCTCCTTGATGAGAAGAAAGAAACAGTGAAAGGGACAAACAAAATAAAGTAAAAAGAGAAGCTAAAGGCATGGGAAAGTTGTTGATGAGTTGGGTAACAGACGCATCCCACTTACCAAAGCTAACATGGAAAGTGGACGTCTCCATCCCAATCATTAGATAATACTGAAAATGATTAATCTGGATGGCAGCGAATGGATTAGGAGGGAGCGGTTTTGGCAGGTTCTTCAGGGAAATACATATACAATGGGAATAAAGGGTCAGCGCAAGAATGTATTTTTATGCTCTGAAGAATGACAGGTTCTTTTGCTTGTCTTTTAAATCTGCTATTTCCTAGGTCTCTGTAGAAGTTGTATTTTTATGCTCTAAAGAATAACATTTCAGTGTATGGATATGTACGTCTCTGGTCTTCATATATGTGTTATGGCCATAATAAATAACTCTTTGAGACTTATTAAGTTCCTTATTAGCACGAAGGATCCCAATGAGCCGGTGGCATCTAGCCAGGTATTGTTGAATTTGACAACTACAAATTGCTTCAATTCATGTTAACCATGGAACAGAACTCTAAGTGCGTTGATGAGTATGAATCTAACAGGCGACAATGACGAATAGGGAGTTTCTGCTGCTTTCATTCAGTAGGTGAACGTGTTATTTAAAGAGAGTAATACATCTAGATCCTTTATATAAATTTAGACTTTAGTGTGTATATTTATTTTTAATCTTAACTATTTATTTATTTATTTTTATATTTTTAAAAAAAAAATAAAATGTAAAATAAAAGATAATTTTTTAACTTCTATTAGATAGACAGTTCTATCTAACAAAAATTACAAAATTATCTTTATCTTATATTTTATTTTTTAAAATTAAAAAAATGGTTGAAATTAATAATAATAATAATAATAATAATAATAATAATAATAATAGTAATAATAATAATATTTGCTATAAAATATAGTTCGTTCAAACCTATACGGACGATCACATCTGCCTCCTCATTCCCCATTTTTGGTCCCTCCCATTGTCCTATACATAATTGGGCTTCAACAGACACCGTTTCCTTCTTCTTACGTATCTATATATATATATATATATATATATGTATGTATGCATGTATATAAGATAGGATGTATGCAAATTTGCTGCAAATTAGTATTCAAGTTCTTCCATGTTGTTAGCTCTTTATGTATTGTGTTCCGTGGATGGCTACATACACGTTTAGTGAATGTTTACATAAATATTTTTTAATATTATATTATATAAAAATATAAATCAAATCAAACTAAAAAAAATTATTGATGATTTAAAAATCTATAAAGAATCATGAGAATTATATAAATAAAAAGGACTTATCTTATGTTTTAAAGTTGATGTCTACATAGATATCTTTTAATATTATATTATATAAATAAAATAAATTAAAAAGATCATTGAATATATAAAAAAATCTAAAACTAACCATGTACATTTATAAATAAAAAAGAATTATTTTACTTTTGAAAGTTTAATAAAATATTAAAAAAATTAAAAAATTAATGGAAGGTAAGTGCCAATTGTTTTAAATATATATATATATATATTATTAGTTATCTAATTTATAATAAAATAAATAAATAAAAACAAAGCAGATAATTTAAAATAACTGTTGATAATTTAAACTAAACCTTAAAATGAATTTTGGTTTTCTAATCCTAAGATTTGACCTTTCTATATATTTAAAATAAGAAGTAATATTTAACAGTCGAAGTATCACTAGGTGCTGACGAAATCGATGTTGTATGATCGATTTTCAGCGTACGACCAACTAAGTTTCGCACTCGCCACAACACATCGGGAATTATAACATTCTACTAGCAAATCTGGAATACGAATCCAAGCCACAATTCTAGAAGCCTTCTTCTCAGACCACGGATCAAACGTAGGCCGCCACCGTTGGACGAGAAGGTAACTATCGGCAATCATCCAAGGGCCCTCTTGGAACGCATGCCGTAGGTCATCCTTACGCTGAAAGGAAACGAAGAAGAATCCATTATCCAAAGCTAGAAGCTTGAATGGTTGCTGAGGCCTCCAAAGCCGCTGAAGATGATACCGCAGAAAGTTTAGAGACACGTACTTCCCCAAGAGCTTAACGATTAGGGATTTTTTCCATGGCCTATACCATTCCTCATACTCCTCCTTGGTAACTTGCACCTTTGGGCGCTTGTCCTTACGCTCAGCTGCATTCAGATCTTCCTCACCACGCTGCATAATAAAATCTGTCTCCTTCAGGAGTTGATCCCACTAATCATCATTATCGTTTGAGAACCGATCATCATTATCATTCGAGGATCCATCATTGTCATTGCAATCCTCCATATGATCATCACCCTCAAAGCCAACCTGGAGAACCTTGTCCCTATAGGAAAATGCTTGACAACCTACTAATTCCTGACTTTCGGGATTATCTGTTCCCACCTTCACCTTCTTGTTCGAACGTTCTAACAGGTCTAGCTCCTCCAAGGAGAGACCGCTTGGTAGCTTGCCGCTGTCAGAGGGACCTCTCGCACCCACGCTCTCACTCTCAACCATCCTCTCCGTTCGTGGTACAATGTTTATATTGTGTCAATGTTCTTAGTTCTGACATAAATGATAGTCAAATTTGTGTGTTGGTTGCAGCTGATTCTTCGAAACCTTGAGATTGGCCGGCATCGTCAATGGGGTACTGAGGAAGACCTATCCAGATGTAGAATTGAATGGTATATCTTCTACATTTTCATGAAAATTTCTTAGATAGATCTGGTTCGTAAAATATAAGTAAAGTGAGGCAGTCATAAAAATAAATATAAACTTATCAAGCACAATTTTGGTAATATGCTTGTTATATGTTTTTTTATGATTGATTTTATTTAGCTATCTTATGTAAACAAAATATAATAAATTTTTTAAAGAAGTTTGAGTTAGCATATTGATTATGGTATGGAAGTAATTATTACATGTCAGGATTTATCGTTCCAAAAGGGATGGAGAGTTTATGTATACAGAAGGGGGATCAACTATGACCCCTTCCTCTATCTAGAGCCTTTCAATTTTAACCTACGGAGATAAGTGGTGAGTTTGCTTAATCAATTACTTG
Organism: Erythrophleum ivorense; assembly: GCA_026724425.1. Taxonomy (NCBI): domain Eukaryota; kingdom Viridiplantae; phylum Streptophyta; class Magnoliopsida; order Fabales; family Fabaceae; genus Erythrophleum; species Erythrophleum ivorense. The sequence goes on along the minus strand of JAIUCV010000199.1, from coordinate 1,174,712 downwards.
TGAGCAGTTAAAGGCACGCTCTTCGCTGATGAAATTATCAAATACAGGATAAAGGCTTGTAGACTCACCACCACAACATGCTCGTTGGGTCAGGAGTTAGGACATGTCCTAGAAAAGAATTGGACATTGTTAAAATCTTTGTTTTCTTTCACTACTTTGTTACTAAATTTAGGTGACTATTTGACCTTTTTTTTTCATTTTTAATGGGTCAATATATCCATGTATCTATATCACTATTTTAAATCTTAGGGCTGTTTGGTAGCATAACAAAAAGGGATTACCTTTTTTTAAAAAAAAATTGGTAATATTTATTATGCATTTGTTAGCATTATTTATCTGTATTTATCTTTTTTATTATTTTTTTAAAAATAAAGATATGAAGAATATTTCTTGTACACAAGTCACTTTTTTATTTTATTATTCATTTATATTCTGTATATCAAACAAAGCCTAGTATCAATATTTAAATCACTATTTATTTTGTTAAGCAAAGATGCATTTAGGACTTATTGTAGGTGGGAAGACGAGGGAAATGAACTTCTCAAGTTTTTAAGAGTTGAAGCACCAAATGGACCAAACATAAAGGTCACACAGCGTACTAGAAAAACAAGCATTGAAGCAAAATCTTTTAAAAGGGATAAATAAATTATCCATAATAATTTCCTAAATTAAAGTTTCTTTTTTCATATAATCTAATTTGGATATGTGAAAGTTAATGTATTAAGTTTCAACACCCTATGTGGTGGTTGTTTAAATTAATACATCCTGTGTTATATCTCGATTTTGTTTTATTTTATACTTTGATAGTTCATTTCATCATATGATAAATGTTTTCTATTATGGTCAAAGTTCTTGTTCAGATTTTATTGGAAATTAGATTTGTTTTTGTTTGTGTGAATAAGTTTAATTAAAGAAACACTTTTTCACTTTTTGTTTTGGCGTGTTAAATTAGAATAGTTTTGATTTTTTTCAAATATAATTGAAACATTTTTAGAATTTAATTTGAATTTTAATCATAAAATATGCGTTTCGTGAGTCCACACTGTATTCATAAGGCATCTTATTTTTTTACAATTATTTTAAGACATTATTTTATAATACAACGTTTTATGAGGCCCTTGAAAGGACTAATCTCTCTCTTTTCATTTCACTGGTTATAATGTCATGTTGGTCAAACATCAAATATAGAAACTTTCATAAGATACAAAAAGTGAAGGTCAATAATAGTATGATACTAAAATTCTATATTATTATTTCCTTACCATTAATCTTCTGCTATGAATCACATGCACTTAAAAAAAAATTGTGTCTGACATTTGTATTGGATACAATCTAGACATTGGGTTCAATTTTATTGTGTCAAAGTGTTCCTATTTATTTTTATTCTTGACAGTACTTATACAAGTGTCAGTGTTTGAGTATAATTGGTATTTGTGTGAGTATTATAACTCTATAGTTCAATGTTTTCGGTTTGTTAGCCAAACTAAGATGCAAATTGTCGTGAAAAAATGAAGGGAAATGAAACTCTGAAAATACAAATCTGGAACTGAAAGACAGTTTTCTGTATAATTAATACTGAGTTACTAGTTGGCGTTTGAATCTTTTCAATCGAAAGGATCCTCCATTGCAACTGCAATGCGTAAATCTCATTCGTCCATCTCATCGTGTGGCTGCCAGAGAGACACGACCCTGGAGACGCAATGGAGGACCGAATGCCACAAGCTGTCTAATATGTTTGGCTTGCTGCTATATTAAAGATTTGGGTCATATATAAGCTGAGAATCAGAATGGGGCAATATTAAATATGTTTTGGGCTTCGGATAAATTATATTTCAAATTTTCAATATTTTGTTTCTGGACCCTAACCTCTCTTTTTTTGGTCAGTGACTGTGCTCTTTGAAAATTTGAGAGTGAGATAGGGACATTGTTGTTAAACTCATAAATAGATTTTTTGAAAATTTAAGAGTGAGATAGGGACATTGTTGTTAAACTCATAAATAGATTTTTTGAGTTTATTGAGTTTAAATTTTTAGTTAAAAAAATTTTGTTAACTCGCTTGTAGAATCGGATTTAATACAAAATCAATTTAATTCATCTTTAACTCAAATAAATTCAATTAACTTAGTGTATTTTGAGTTAAGTTTAACGAGTTATTATATAATTAAGTCAAATTAAATTTAAAAAAAATAAAAATTCTTAAATCTAGTATAATCCAATGAAGAAGGACATAAAAATAATATTTATATTTGAATTTAATTAAAATTTTTATATTAAAAAATATGAATTACAAAATATAAATAATGTTTTTAAAAAAATTATTATAATTTGAATTATATTTAAAAAAAATTTATATATTATATTATATATATAATTATTAACAAATATAAATTTTTACAAATTTATAATATGAGTTTACGTTATGAAATTATCCCTCTTCTATAAATTTATTTAAACTCATCAATTTGATGAAAGAAAGCGAGTAAGAGAAATTCACCAAACCTCCTTGTTTCCTTAGATCGTTTCATAGAAAGGGCAATGCCAATTTACGAGGTTCACACGGGGGCCAACCGGACAAGTGAGGTCAATGAAAACCGCGTTCTAATGGACTTTCAACCTAGATCCGTTAGAAGACCTTTCTTATGGTGTGTTTGGTTTTGTATTTATAAAGCTCAAAATTACGTTTGCGAGAAAGCAATAATTTGTTGATTCTACACAAACGTAATTTTAAAATGGGATTCTAAACATGTACTTAAAAGGTGATAGTGGCACTTTCCTATCCCTCATTGGCAAAAACAATTATTTTCCTTACTTATTATTCTTATATATTATTTTCTTTGTGGAAATTATTCATTTAGCCATTTTTTCTTCAATAAAAAACTTTACTTCATTTTTAATTAAATTTTTTTAGATCCATTTTTAATAAATGATTTAAAATACTTATTATTAATGATTTAAAAAAAAGTAGAACCAAAATTGTAAGCATAAATTTAGTTGTGGCTAGGTAAAATTTTAAATTTTATAGAATTTATTATTTTTTCTAATAAAATTATTTTACATTAATTGCTAATTATATTATAAATAAATTATTCTATTTTTTTAAAATTTAGCTAAATCACATATGGTATTCCCTTTTTGTTTTGAAAATATTATTGGGGTTTCATAACATTTGATTTCACAAAAATTTAATTATCATATTATTTACTTTTTGTTAATGAAATGAATTTTCTGTACAAGATACATTTCTTTCATAAATAAAATTACTTAATTGTTTTTATTATCACTTTAAGAATAAAATTATAGTCTCATAATTGAACTTAAAACCAACTTAGAGATTCCTTTTCTTTTATATTAGGAGTAAAATTATAATTTTATGTTATACATAGAGATAACTTCATTTATAGCAAATGAATAGCAAGGGAATTGTTATAAAATAAAAAACATGGCCCAAAAAAAATACTTTAGTTGGAAACAAAAAAAAAGTGGTTGGAATTATTGAAAGTTCTGTAATTGATCTCTTTGTAAATAATCATTTACAATTTTACACACTTTGTATGGATGGAGGTTAATTCCATAATTAGAGTTTATGCTTTCGTTGTACTGTATTTTACATAGGTAATATTTGCCTAAAATTATACATATAATATCATAGCATGTTGTCAAAATTTTATTTTCAATATCATATAGTTTATTTCTGAAATTTTTGTTCATTGATATGCTGAAATTGTTTAAAATATTGAAAATATAATTAATCTTAGTGCAAAATCTCGATAGATGCAATTTTTCAAACAATAGCCTGCTGCCTTTAATCCTCCAACGCACACCTTTTGACTCGAGCTAAACATAAGTGCAATTTTTTTAAATATATCTTGTTCCCAAATTCTTCATTAAAATTTAATAATTGTATAATTTTTAATTAAAATATAATAAACTTGTCATGTTAATATAATTATTATATTTTGATTGGAAAATATAATAGTAAATATAAAATATTGCATATAATTTTAATCTCTGACCAAATGAAATTGTATTATAACTCTACGGTTTTAATTATTAGTTTTTACATCGTTAGCTTCACAATTTATGTGTAAAATAAATTACATTTTTTAAAAGACATTTAAATTACATAACTATTTCTTCTATTATAAAAATATACATAATTTGTTTAAAAAATTAAAATATAATTAAAATTTTTTCAAGAATAATATTATTTTTCATTAAAAATTAAAGCTTTATTTCAATTTTATTTATTTTGTATTAAAATTTATAAATTTAATTTATTTAAAATTTAAATTTTTTTCCATTAATTATATATATATATATTTAATACTTGTAATGTTAATAATAGATATAAAAATATTTTGATTAAAATAGATATAATTATAACTTATTTTTTATTAAAAAAATTAACGCAGCACATATTTTAATTTTAAAGTAAAAAAAGTGTATATTTTCAAATTAAAAGAAAGGAACGTATAACTTAAATATTTCTGAAGGGATGAAAAGTATAATTCAGAGATATAGCGAGTGGAACGCAGCATACGTTGGATCTTTGAAAGAAAAACACAAAGGGTCATGATCCCAGCAACAATCCGCAACAGAGCGTGAAGAAAAAACGAGAGAGGAGTCATGACCTTGGAAAGCTGAAGTAAGGAGAGAGAAAGAGAGAGAGAGAGAGAGATGGGCCCAAAGTCATGACCGTGGGAAGGGATCCTCTAGGCCTAAGAGGGCCCTCTCCCTCTTTCTCCGGCCCTTCAACTTAATTCCACCTTAGGGAGAGAGAACGAGACGGAGAGGTCGGACCTCGCCTTTTCTTTCTCTCTCTTCGGTGGCCCCTTTCCTTCTTTTTCTTTGACCTTGCCTTCACTTTTTCTCTCTCCTATAAGAGAGGGAGAAGGAGAGAGCCCACCGAAGAGAGAGAGAAAGAGAAGGCAAGGTCAAAGAAAGAGAAGGAGAGGGCCCACTGAAGAGAGAGAAAGAGAAGGCAAAGTTCGACCTCTCCCTCTCGTTTAAAAAAAAAGAATCCACCGAAGAAAGAAAAAGAGAAGGTGAGGAAGTGAAGAGAGAGAAAGAGAATGGCGAGGTACTGAAATGAAGAGAGAAAAAGAGAAGGCGAGGTACTGAAATGAAGAGAGAGAAAAAGAAGGCGAGCGAAGTACTAAAATAAAGAGAGAGAAAGAGAAGTAAAAAAAGAAAAAAAAAAGACGAGCGAGGTACTGAAATGAGAAGAAAAAAAGAGAAAGTGAAGTATTGAAATGAAGAGAGAGAAAGAGAAGGCGAGCGAGGTACTGAAACGAAGAGAACCTCGCTCGCCTTCTCTTTCTTTCTCTTCACTCCTCTTTTTTTCTTTTCATTTCAGCCTCAGAAAATCCAAGTCTCTGTAGCAGAATGACATCGCCTATGGTAAGTTCAACGAAACTCGTGGCTACTTTCTACAGCAAGGAAGTGGCCCAGCTATCCAAGTCTCTATAAAGCAGAATGTTATCGCCTATAGTACGTTCAGCGAAACTCGTGTCAATTTTTCTATCTATAGTCTCGTCTTTATCTTCTTTCTCACCTTGCCTCTTTTTTCTCACCTTCCACCACGAGTGCCCTCAAGTCACCATAGCCACCTCCACTCTTACAAGAAATATGGCTTCTCTTCCTGTACGACGAACTCTCCATTTTCTCAATCGATCAATCAGGAACTTGTCCTGGCAACTGCCTCCTTCTATAGCACCCACCATGTCTTTGATAATCAACCTAATGGGTCTTCCTCTTCCATCCCTCCTCTCCTTGACATACAAGCCCGCCGTATTCTACTAGTCAGTACAATCCCAGAATTTATCATACAAGAAACCCAGTACGAGCTTGTCCCTCCCAGGGATGCCTCCCTCCCTTCATACCCAGAGGAAAATCCTTCCTTCATTGTTCATATTCCTTCCCGGCCTCGTCTTCCTCTTCACCATCAGCCAGCCTTCATCCCAGAGGAAGATCATACTGTATCTTTGGATTCTTCGTTCTCCGCCCAAGTGAACACTGAAAATTCAGAGTCAGGTGAAAAGGAAGACTTATGGAAGCAAATATGGGAAATCTGTTATAATCAAGATTTATGGAGGAATATTTTGGGTCTTGCAGTTACTATGGGGGTCAGTGTGCTTTCTACTAATTCACTTTCTGCGATCATGGAGATGCGCATAGTGACAGTGGCACTGTTGTTTGCAGTTGCTGCTATTTGGATGGCATTCTGTTGCGAAGGACTTATCCCAGAATTTCCACAATCATTCTCCTGACAGGAATTGCCTTGATGATGTTGGCCTTTTTTGTTTTCGTGAGTTGCTATTTTCCTCCCGAGCTTAAATGGATCCCGTGGCTTGCTTGGATAGCCACTCTTTTTCCATTTATTCTGGCCTTATTCCTGTACAGTATGTCGACGGTGAATGCAGAAGAGATGGATCCTGAAAGAGGACAGCCATAATCAATGGCCCGTGGTCCCTTCATTATTTTCTGCTTTGCCTTCTTCTGACTTGTTAGTCAGATCTCCAGGCCTACTTCAAATGTCTGAAGTATAAACTTAGAAAACCCTCGTTTTGTATCTCCCTTTCTTAATTAGAAAGATTACTATGTTTCTCTTCAGCTGTGCCGTACTTACTTTTGTTGTTTTGTAAGTTATACAAGAGGAATAATTCTTACATACACATACATGATGCGTCACGTCATTTACATGCATGCCATCTATATTGCATAAACTCCAACTATACAAATTTAATTCTAATCAAGTGCACCTAAAAAATTTTCATACAAGACATCTGGCCCGTGGAACTTTTACTTTTGCATCTGAGGTATTGATCTTAGACACTATACATGTGGAATCGATGATCACGGTGAAAAGGCCACGTTCCTTGGAAGAGGAAGATTCGATCGAAACCCTAGAAAGCAACTGATCATAATCAATCATCTCCCTCTTCTGTTCGGTTCAGATCCAAATGGCACTTCTGTTACTTTTTTAAACTAATTTAATTTGTCTGTTGGTTAAGGGAAACGAAGGCTCCTCACTCCTCACTCCCGTTGGCCCCAAACCTGGTAAGTCTCTTCTGAATTTCCCCAAAACAGGAGTCACTTTCGACCAGAAACTTGTTGCATCCAAACTCTCAAGCCAGCTTCAACCCATGTAAAATCCCCCACGGCTCAGCTTTAAAGGACCTGCTAACACCCAAGCCTAACTCGGGTTCTTCTTGGAAGTCCTATGTATCAGTGTTAAGATCCATCTCTCTACAGTTTGAACTTTGTTATTGACAGAGTCCCTGAGGCTAAGAGGATATATATATATATATATAGATGATAAGAAAGATGAGAGGGTCTGATAAACCCTTTATGAAAAAACTTCCTAGTTCCTCCAACTCCATACGCACCGGGCCCTCCATTTTATTGATGATACAGTTTTTCCAAGCTCTTGACAAATATTCTTCAACTGCAGGTAATATTTAGTATTTTTATCTAAACCAACCTAGGCCTAGATGTTTGGTGACATAAACTGTGTAATATTCCCTACTGATATTACTCAAAATCTGCATGCATTAAATCGTTGGCATGTTATCTCAAGGTGTGAGGCAGATGGTAATTTTGTACGCTGCTGATTTATTTATTTTTTGGTGGTGTTATTTTTAGAATGATACTTGGACAAAATTAGATAGATATTTGTTATTAGGATTTTTTTAATAAAAATAAAAACCTGGAGGAACTTTCTTGAAACACTCAATAACTAGTGCTAAGTTGTAAAAACTAAAATAAATTTAACTTACATATATTTTTTTGAAAAATATATATACCTTAAAAAATTAAAAAATTATCAAATTTTTTCCATTATTTTTATTTTATCATTAAATATAAGATCCAATAGCATTAAGTTAAAATCAGTTTGCGTATTATGGAATTGAAGTGCATTCATATTTATAAACTGCCCAAAAAACAATATTATAAAAACAGGTTTAGTTTGAATAGCGTATTGTGATGCGCATCGCTGTGTGGTAACATTGCTCTTCTTTTAATATAAAAACGATCATCTTTCTTAAATATGTCTCATTTCATCTAGTATGTCTTAATAGTTTTTTTTAATTTAAAGGAATATATGAATAATTTCAGGCAAAAAAAAGATAAAATTTATTGATAAATTGATAACAATAGTAAAGTAAAGCAATTTAACAAAGTTTTTTATTAAAAGAGATTACAAGACAAATGCAAAAAGCAAATTGAAAAGCATTAGAGAATAGAAGAGGAATAAATATCTTGATAAAAAGAAAGAGTAAATACCATATGGAGTGAAAAAATCAGGGAAAAAAGAAAATAAACAAAAAGATTAAAGGGCTATATGTAATTTTATAAGATATTACATGCAAATTTTTTTTTCAAGGAGTCATACTTAATTTTCACCAAAACATTATTATGTATAGCAATTTCCAAAATGGAAGGGACCAAGTTCCCCATGGGTCCCCCCCCCCCCCTCCTCCGCCCTCCACATATTATTTTGGGACATTCTCCCACTCTTTTTGTGATATATACACAAATTCATATTACTTTGAATGTTTTTTATATACAAATAATTGATTCTCCTTGTCCTTGTGAGTTAAAAATAAAGCAAATCTGCATTCTTTAAATATGAAGTAGAGAGTCAAAATTTTTTAAGAATTAAATTATATAAAAATAAAACTAAATAACTAAATTATTAGTATATATCTATATAGATGCTTTAAAGAGTAAAAAGTAAATATATTAAAAAAAACTCCCCTTGATGAGAAGAAAGAGATAGAAAGGGACAAACAAAATAAAGAAAAAAGAGAATGTAAAAGGCCTGGAAAAATAGTTAATAAGTTGGGTAACAGATGCATCCTACTTACCAAAGTAAACATGTGAAGTGGAACTCTCCATCCCAATCATTAGAGAATACTGAAAATGATTAATCTGGATGGCAGCGAAGGGATTAGGAGGGAAGGGCTTTCGTAGGTTCTTAATTTAGTGAAATATATATACAATGGGAATAAAGGGTCAACACAAGAATGTATTTTTATGCGCTGAAGAATGGCATTTTTTTCTTGTCTTTTAAATCTTCTATTTCCTAGGTCTCTGCAGAACTTGTATTTTTATGCTCTGAAGAATAATGTTTCAGTGTATGAATATATGTACAACACTGGTCTTCATATATGAGTTATGGCCATAATAAAAGACGTATTAAGTTTCTTATTAGGACGAAGGATCCCAATCAGCGGGTGGCATAGCTAGGTATTATTGAATTTGACAATTGTAAATTGATTCAATTCATGTTAACAATGGAACAGAATTCTAAGTGGGTTGATGAGTACGAACCTAATAGGTGATAGCGACGTATAAGAATCCCTGTTGCTTTTCTGGAGCAACATAACGTGTTGTGTAATGGGAGTAAAAGATTTAGATAATTTAGATTTTAGCAGATTTTTTTTAAAATTCTAATCATTTATTTTTTATTTTAAAATAAATAAAATGTAAGATAAAAATAATTTTTTAATTTACATCAAACAAATATTTTTTAATAAAAATTAAAAGATTATTTTCATTTTGTATTTTATTTTTTTAAAATTAAAAGAAATAAATGATTAAAATTGATGATGATCATGATAAGATCTCCTAAAATCTAAATTGTCCAACTAATTCTCTATTCCCATTTTTGGCCCTCATGTTCTTCCATTTTAATTAGCTCTTTATATATCGTGCTCTGTGGATGGCTACATAGACGTTTAGTGAATGTTTACATATATATTTTTTAATATTATATTATATAAAAATATAAATCAAGCCAAATTAAAAAAATTAGTGAAGATTTAAAAATTTATCAAGAATCATAAGAATTATATAAATAAAAAGGACTTATCTTATATTTTAAAGTTGATGTCTATAATAATAACTATTTTTGCAATAGATTTCGCAAGTGTACAGATCGTTTTTGTAATATAGTAAATTAAGATCGTTCAATAAAGAATTGAATTAAAGTCAATTAGGCCTAAGGAAATTCACTTTTGTTTAAGTCAAGATAAACAACGACCAATGTAAGGAATTAAAATAAAATGGAATTAAACTAATACTGAGCGTTAAGATCATTCTGATGAGATCAATCACTAAAGAGTATCCTAGGTTCCTATCCCCTGATTGTCATAAATTGAGTTGTCCGATTAATTGGTTAATTAACAATCTGAAAGTTAAGGAGATTAAATGAGCCTAAATATCTCTCGAACCACTTAAACTTCTATCCTAGTTAATTGTAGACTTCTCTCACAATTAATTAGGTTAAGTGTATTCAGTCTCTTTCACCACTTAGGGTTCTTGAGCATATTTCTATACCTAAGAGCAAACTAGTATAACATAATCTTAATTCTAAGTTGCTTAATCAACTGGTCCATTGAGATTTTCCTCTTTCAAGAGTTAACCTTAACTCCCCCAATTCAACAAGAGATGGTTGAACTCTTAAATAAAGCATAAAAGATAGATTAAGTATTCACATCATTAATCAACTCAATTTAACCTTGAAAAATCTTCATTACATGGCAATAGGTTCAAGTAAACCTAGGATTAAAGAAATCTAGCCACACAAAACTCTACACATTGCAAACAAATCCAGAAATTCGAATAGACAAAGAGTTATGAAAGAAAAGATGAAGAATATGAAAAAACTTAGTGAAATTGCATTGATTTGGCCTCCAATTTTCAACCCAAGCTCCTCCTCCTCAAACCCTAACTCTTTGGTGCGTTTTCTTCCTCAAAACTTCTCCTCTCAGCTTATAATGACCAAACCCTAGTAGCCCCTCACGTTTTTAGTCTACAAATCAAAGCTGTACTTTTCAGTAGCCGATCTCGCTATGGCGAGGGACGTTTCTTACTATAGCAAACTGACTTCCAGATTCTTGCTGATCTTGCTACTGCCTGCGCTATAGTTAGGAGCTCCTTGAATTTTATATGAATCACGACTTCGCTGTATCAAATTGACTCCCTTGCCACAGCAAACAGGTGTTCTAGCTACAACAAAATGCATACTCGCTATAGCGAATGGACTTGAAAAGCTTGCCTTTGAAACTTCCAGCTTCTCTTCCTTTTCTCATTCCTTTCTAACAATTCTCTACCTTTCTCTTGAGATAAAAATCCAAATCAAATGAAGCTCAAAACTAATAAAAATATTGCAAATGATATGTTTTATTCATCTTCTTTGATTAGATAGAAATTTATACAAGATCACTCAAAAAATAAGTCATTTGGCTCTCTAATCTATCATAAAATACATCTTTTTCTTATCCAAAATTAGGGAGTCATCAAACTCTCCCATACTTGTATTATTGCTTGTCCTCAAGCAATTCTTAAAAATATCAATCCAAGTGGCTACTGATTGATTCTTATCTACAATTAGCAACCAATCAACCAAAATTCCACACTTAGAATGAAACCAAGGTCAGAAGCAGAAATTCAACAAAACTCAATTTGAATTTTGTAAATAATGTACTCATAGCAACGCCCTCCTTATTTCTAAAGTGTGTGTGTGTGCTCCACAGATAGTTTTGAAGTAATCAAGTGATCTTCATTAATAATCTCAATATAATTTCAAGATTAAATCTAACTATTTACTCTAACTTCAATCATCAGAGTTCATTAAGAGAGGTCTAAGCTCTATTATCCAACAATGTATTAATCTCAACACAACCATTCTCTCTTTTTTTTTTTAGATTAATCATCCTATTACTCATTTCTCTTAATCCTTTTGACACGAATGACAACATTGATTATGAAGCCACCCGGTTACTCAGATTAAGGAAATTGACTTAGAGTGTTTAACTGCATACTCTTAGTTTCACCACTGTTTGATGTAAAAGTTTACACTTTTTAGTGCAAACTCCCAATTACTAAGTGATTTCAACCATTGGAGTAGAGAGAAAGATAAATATATATATTCATCATTTTTTTTAAGCTATATACCTCTCTTAAATGACAATTAGATATTCATCAACAGTAGATAAATCAGAATGATCTAAAAATAATTAGGATTAACTAAAAAGGGTCTGAATTACTTTGATAACCATCTTGCTGAAAGGTGCTTCTATTATGGGTGTTTACACAAATTGCATTACTTAATTTGTTCATTTCAAGTTTGCTCAACCTCTAAATTCGTTGTTCAATATTCATCTAAAGTAAGAGGGAACTAAATCTAAAATCATTGGTTAAAATTGTAGAGGTATTATAGTAAACTGATTATGATTGATATTATTATTATTATTATTTATTTAGATTTGCATATCCACTTAGCCTATACCTACCCTCCCCCATACTTGAGGAAGAACATTGTCGTCAATGTTAAAACAAGAGATACCCAACATCAGGAAATCAGAGATAAACTAGGGTAAAGGGAAGGAATAGAAGTAGGAAGAAAGAAACAAGAACTTCCCTTACATAAAAAGTTAAGGAAGAGATCCACGCGAACAAATCCTATATCTGGGATACAAAAATAGACAACAAACCAAGCAGTAAACATTAAGTGAGTATTAGATAAAATGCTTCAAATATATAACTATCAATTAAAGAATAAAAAAAAGGGAGATTAGAGGGTATAGTAATCCATATACAGTTATCCCAAAAAGATTAAAAAAATCAAGAAAGATCATGCAATTAACATAAGAACATTATGAGTCAGAGGGACCAAGCATATCCTACGATGCTGGGTCTTATGGAAAAACGATGACAGATAACTGAGAGACCTCTGAAGGTAATGGTGGAAGTGCAGGCATGAGATAATCAATAAGCATTTGTAACTGATCTTTAATTGACAGGACATGCCCCTCTAGTCTGTTAATAGAGTCTCTCACCCAGCCTTCAAATTGAGTCTGAGGTGGTGCATCTTGCATCATGGGATCTGGAACATCCACTCGTTGCTATAGGGGAGGTGGAGATACTTCATGTTATGGATGTGGTTGTGCCCAGTGTCTACGGGGTCTTCCCGGTTCATCTTTCATGCTATCATACTTGAAGAGACCCTTTGGTTTAAATTGGACATCATTTTTAAACACTCGGCTCCCTCAATTGAAAGTAAGTCAGTGAACATGTGGGGGTACGCCAAGCTCGCCCTATCTGACCGTGCAATTTGCTTGAAGTTTAAGATAATAAGGTGGGGAATATTCACCCGGTTCCTTGTCATGAAACAATAGGTCAAAATAGCTCTTTCTTGGATCATATCAGACCCATAGGAACTAGTTAACACATTGTTAGTAATAAATTGTAGCCAATATCGAGCAGGTTTATTTAATTGGTTGACCATATACACTTTGTTGGTTAGCCTTGCTTAACTTTTATTGGCTATGGTCATCTCTACTTCTTCCCATGGAATGGATTGCTGGTTGTCCATATAAGATGGGAATGCACATTGTTCCACATTCGACAGTTCATAAAAGTCCTGAATGACTTTTTTTTTTAATTTTGACCCATGCTAATCGACAATAATATTCATCTTCGTCCTCCTCTGTGTCTTCAAAGTTGGCATAAAACTTTTAGATTATCATGGGGATCCAAAGCATGGGCTTTTTAGTGAAGCCTTGCAGGCCATGCCATTCGAAGTCATTGAAGGTCGGATCCAATATATGGGGCTCATAGTATCTATCTTCAATGACTCCCCGATCAAAGAAGAGGCGTTCAAAGTGAAATTCAGCTCTTGAGGAAGCAAATCTATCTTTATCATATGTTTTTTTCTTTTGCTTTAAGGAAGATGCTTCATCTGTTTTTGTTTGCTTTTTTGGAACCATAAAATCTGTAAACCAAATAAAAACCAAAATCAATCCAGTGGAAAGTAGATATAGCAAACTAATAAAGCATTCTTGGTCAAATGATAGGTAGTAGCACAAACAGGGAAGTATCCACAAGGTGTAGAAGATATGGCAATTGCAAAGGAAATAGTAATGGATAAGAAAAATTACATATCAATTTAATTTTAAAATCCACATAATATAGGAGGGGTCTTCTAAAAGTAAGCAGGGTATGAAAGATAGAGAAATTAAAGCAGACAAGGCAGTAAGTGCACAAAAACAAAATAGCAGTTTCTAAAAAAAAAATATTAGAACTTGCTATAGCGAGTTTATCCTCGCTATAGTGAGAAAGAACCCATTTCGTAGAAATGTAGTTTTTGCCCATAAAATCCTAGATTAATGCGAACCTCCTGCATAGAAACATTTGATATGCATAATGCAATAAGAAATTGCTAACTTATTTAGCCATAATTATGTAGTCAAATGTAAAGGGTTTCACAGCCTTAAATGCAACAGAACCAGCAATAATATGCAGAGATTGAAGAGATGAAGGATGAGCGATGTACCTGATGTGAGGAGAGGAGTGCACGATAGAAATGGGGACGTGAAAAGCAAGAATTTCTGTAGAAGAATTTAGGAAAGGGATGGAGAGGAGAAATGCACGCAATAGCGAGAAAGGAGAAAGGTGAATGAAAATATTTTGTTTGGTTTTCTATTTTTTTATATTATATAATATAATTTTATTTTTTTGTAATGGTCAGAGACCTCGCTATTGCTTAGGCAATAGCAAGGTGATCTCTGGAAAAGGTACCACAAACAAAATTGTCCTTTCTCGCAATGGTGAAAGTACTCCCTCGCAGTGGCGAGCATACTTGAGTGATTCTTGTCAAATGTAGAATCTCACTATAGCCTAGGCTATAGTGAGAAACTCTCTGATGTTTATACTAATCCATGAGCATACTAAATTTGCTATAGCGAGTTGGCCATCACACAATAGCGAATACACTTGAACACATTTTTGCAACCTATTGCACTCGCTATAGCCAAGAAATAGCCAAAGACTCTCTAGACTTTGTATCAGACTAGAGGTCAGGGAGCTTGCTATGGCAAAAGGGTGATCTCGCAGTAGTAAAAATACTTGAGATCCGTTAAACACACTTTGGCTCGCCATAGCCCACGCTATAGCGAGAAACTCTCTGTTTATTGTACTAGATGCAGAATAAGTAAACTCGCAATAGCAAGATGGACTACTCGCTATAGCGAATTTTTTAAAAAAAAATCCTGCCTTACTTTGTTTAATCCCCTCATATAATCCCTGTAACTCAGGATAAACTGATGTAAATGAGGTGAAATGAACACGTTTACCAAATAAAAGAGGACATTTTAGTTCTTTTAACTACTCCATTATCTTGCTTTCTTTAAAAAAAGGTTGGTCCAAGACTTCCAACCTGTCCTGTATACTCCAACCCTGCAAAGTCAAAACAAGGCTTAAAAATTCATAGTCTCTTTAACAAAAATTAAAATATAAGAAAAACAAAAGTTCAAATAATAAGAGTTTGGGTTGCCTCCTAGAAGCGCTAAGTTCAAAGTTTTCAGCCAGACTATCCCCAGTACTCAAAAAGGTGTGGTGAAATTCTGAACGATCTTATGCCGATTCCATTTATCCCCAAAATATTGTTTGAGTCTTTGACCATTAGCCTTAAATTAATCCTCTAATCGTTCATCTTTAATTTTCACTGCTATATGAGATACAACAGCAATTACAGTATAGGGGCCTGACCACCTTGATTTAAGTTTTCTAGGAAACAGCTTGAGTTTTGAATTAAACAGCAATACTTATTTGTCTTAGTGTGAAGGTTCGGTGGAGAATATGGTGGTCATGCCATTTTTTTTGTTCTTTCCTTGTAAACCCTTGAACTTTAATATGCTTCTAGATGAAATTCTTTTAATTCATGCAATTGAAGCGTTCTTTTTGTACTTACCAGGTTAGGATTAAGATTAAGCTATTTGATGGCCCACCATGTCCTATATTCAAGTTCCAAAAGTAAATGGCATGCTTTCCCATAAACAAGCCTATAGAGTGACATCCCTATGGGTGTCCTATAAGTGGTTCAGTAAGCTCATAATACATCATCCAACTTGTCAGATTAATCTTTTTTGGAATGATTAACAATTTTTTTCAATATTCTTTTGATTTTCCTATTAGTAAGCTCATACAAGCCATTGGTTTGAGGGTGGTATGCAAGAGACATTCGATGATACATCCCATATCTAAGTAACAGATTCTTTAGTTGTTTATTGTAAAAATGAGTACCTTCATCAATGATAATAGCTGGAGGTATCCCAAACCTAGTGAAGATGTATTTTTTAAGAAATTTAATTACTGTGTTAGAATCGTTGGCTATACAAGCCAATACTTCAGCCCACCTGCTCACATATTCCATAGCCACTAGTATGTAATAATTACCTCGGGATGAAGAAAATGGGCCCATAAAGTTCATGCCCCATACATCAAACAGTTCAACTTCTAAAATCCCAGATTGTATCATCTCATGTCGCCTTAAGATGTTCCCTATTCTTTGACATCTATCACATTAAATAACGAAGTTGTGAGCATCTTTAAACAACATAAGCCAATAAAAACTCAATTTTAACACCTTATGTGCAGTCTTTTGACCCCCAAAATGATCCTCATAAGCTTATGAATGACAAGCATAGAGGATAGCAACCTATTCAATTTCAGGCACACACTTTCTAATCACAGAATCAGTGCATCTTTTAAAAAGAAAAGGCTCCTTCCAAATGTAGTAAGTTACATCATGTAGAAACTTTCTCTTTTGGTAATGACTAACATCAGGCAGTAAAACATTACACACAAAGTAGTTTACAATTCGACATACCATGGAATGTCAATTAAACGTGTCACATTAAGTACTTGTTTGTCAAGAAAACGTTCATCAATCATGGTTCCATCAACACATTCAGACTCTTGAACCAAATGTGACAAATGATCAATTATCTGATTATCACTGCCTTTTCTATCCATTATTTTCACATCAAATTCTTGCAGGAGAAGGATCCATCTAATTAGCCTTGGTTTTAACTCTTTTTTATTCAATAGGTATTTAATGGCTGCATAATCAGTATATACAGTTACATTAGTGCCCATCAAATAAACGCAAAATTTATTGAAAGCAAAGACCATGGCTAACATCTCCTTCTCAATTATAGAATAATTTACCTGAGCTTTGTTTAAAGTTTGACTAGTATAGTAAATGGGGTGAAATACCCTGTCCTTCCTTTGACCTAAAATAGCTCCTATTGCATAATCACTTGTATCGCACATGAGTTCAAATGGTTGACTCCAGTCTGGAGCTACAATGATGGGCGCAGTGATCAATCTCTACTTTAACTCTTCAAATGCTTTCAGGCACTCATCAGTAAACTAAAAGGGTATGTCTTTCTCCAAAAGTTTTGCAGAGCGGCTTTGCAATTTTTGAGAAATCTTTAATGAACCAACAGTAAAAACTAGCATGACCAAGGAAACTCCGAATTCCCTTCACAGTAGTGGGTGGTGGGAGGTTTTCGATCACTGCTGTTTTGGCATAATCCACCTCCAGACCATGCTTAGAAATTTTATGGCCTAAGATGATCCCTTTAGTGACCATAAAATGACATTTCTCCCAATTCAACACTAGATTTGTCTCTTTACAATGCTTTAAGACTTGCACTAAATTTGCTAAACACATCTCAAATGATTCTCCAAAAATAGAGAAATTGTCCATAAAAACTTTCATGGTGTATTCAATGAAATCTGTAAAGATAGACATCATACAGCGTTAGAAAGTGGCAAGAGCATTACATAACCCGATTGGCATCCTACGAAATGCAAAAGTGCCATAAGGATAAGTGAATGTTATCTCTTCTTGATCTTTTGGGGTGATTGTTATTTGATTGTATCTGGAGTATCTATCTAAAAAACAGAAATATTGTTTCATAGCCAAGCGATCAAGCATCTGGTTAATGAATGGGAGGGAAAAATGATCTTTGCGTTTTGTCGCATTCAACTTCTTATAATTCATACAAATTCGCCACCCAGTAACTATTCTAGTAGAAATAACCTCATTTTGGTCATTCTTTACGACTGTCATTCCTTTTTTTTTAGGTACACATTGTACCAGGCTGACCCAACTACTATCAGAGATAAGGTATATGATTTCTGCATTCAACCATTTCAGTATCTCCTTCTTAACCACTTCCTTCATGATTGGGTTTAGTTGCCTTTGCGCCTCAACAGATTTCTTATGCTCATCTTTTAACAGGATTTTGTGCATTACTATTGTTAGGCTAATGCCCTTAATATCCGCAATTGTCCAACCTATAACTGATTTGTGAGTTTTAAGTACCTTAATTAACTTTTTCTCTTGTTCCTCATTCAAGGATGTAGAAATGATTACTGGTAATGAATCATCCATTCCTAAATAGGCATACTTCAAATGAGAAAGCAATGGTTTCATCTCAAATTGTGGAGGTTCTTCAATGGACGACTTCATTGATGAGGTCATTCTAGCTTCCATTTTCAATGATTCAAATTTTTTTGAAGAATTCAACCAGTGGGAATTTCCATGTATCATCATCTTACATTCATCAGTCCTTTGTGGTTCAACTATGTCCAGCTCATGTAATAATGCCTCTAATAAGTCTCTTTCTTTATATGTATCAAGTACTCCTTGAATGTGCTCCTCATAAATCTCAACCTAAAAATAGTCGTCTATCTGATCAAAGAACTTCAAGGCCTTGTTCATATTGAAACAAAATCTTCTCATCCCCTACTCTCAACTTAATTTTGCCCATCTCTATGTCAATTAAAGCTCGAGCTATTGCCAAGAAGGGTCTACCCAACAAAAGAGGTAACTTCCTGTCCACTGGTATGCCCAGAATGATGAAGTCAACTATAAATATAAACTTGTCCACTTTGACTATAATATCTTCAATAATACCTTTTGGCTTAGATAGGCTCCAGTCTGCTAATTATAATATAACTAATGTGGGATGTACTTCCCCAAGTTGAAGTTGTTCAAAAATTGCAAGTGGCATCAAATTCACACTTGATTCAATATCATATAGAGCTCTCTCTTCGAATTTGTTTCTAATGACACACAGCACTGAGAAGGTGCCCGGGTCCCATATCTTAGAAGGAAGCTTATTAACAATTTTTACATTGCATTTTTCTGTAAGCATGACTGTGCCCAACTCATTCAACTTCTTCTTGTTACTTAACATTTCCTTTAAAAACTTGGTGTATAAAGGTATTTGCTCTAAAGCTTCTGCAAATGGGATGTTAATATAAAGCTATTTGAATCTTTGAAGAAATTTCTTGTATTTATCTTCTAAGGCTTCTTTTGAAACCTTTGTGGGAAAGGAAGCGGAGGCATTCTTCTCTGAGGTTCTACTATCTTATCTTCATTTTTATCTTTTATCTCTACACCCTTGTGTTTCTCTTCCTTTCTTAACTCTTCATTTTTCTTTTCTAGTTCATTCAGCTTCACACTTTTCTTCTGAATGATTTGCTCTCCTTCACTCACTAAGTCCTACCTAGATTTGTGAACTTCAGGCAGTTGTTTCCCACTACGTAAGATGATTACTTTACATTCTTCTTTCCCTTCTCTTTTAGGATTAGGAACTGTATCACTTGGTAATCCACCCTAATTTATCGTATTCAACTCTGATGCTAATTGCCCAATTTGTATTTTCATATTTTTCATTACTGCCTTTTGTTCAGCCATAAATTGCATCATCATTTCTTCTATGCATGATTTCTTTTCTTGAATGGAGACTTGCTGCCTTAGTTGCTGTGTAAATCTTAGTGGTTGCATAGGAGCTACTAATCTAGGTCCAGAGGACAATGCTTGATTCAAAGATGCACCTTGACTCTATAAAAATTTTAGTGGTTCCTCCAACCAGGATTGTATGTGTTAGAGTATGGGTTGTTGGGACTCCTTTGTACATTTTCAACATAATTGCATGACTCGAAGGTAGTCATTGTTAGACAAAATTTAGAAGGGTGTCCTTCCCCACAATAGTCACAAGAATTGGTTGGCATGTATACTGCATTAACTCTTGTATAGCTGCTATTTTTCTAAACTTGGAGTTCCAACTAATCAAAATGCTTGTTTATAGATGCCAGCATTGTTATTATTTGAGAAGTGGTATCCTCTGAACTTCTCTCAACTATATTTATCGGTCTCTGCTCACTAGAACATCGCACATGCTCAGCTGCTAAGTCATCCAGACATTTTATCACATTGTTCACTGGTTGTCTTCCAAAGCTTCCATTTGTCACAGAATCCATTAAAGTCTTGGACTCTGAAGTTAACAGTGAACAAAAAGGTTTGAACTAGGACCCATTTGTCTTGATTATGGCTTGGACATTGTTTGATTAATTGTTTAAACATTTTCTATGCTTCATACAAATTCTTACCCGATTGTTGAAATTAGTAATTACTGCTCTGGCATCCACCATCTTATCATGAGGGAAAAAACGTGCTCAGAATTTTTCTTCTAAATCCTCCCATGTCTCAATTGAACCTTCAGATAGATTATTCAGCCATTCCTTGTCCTTTCCTTGCAGAGAAAGGGGGAAAAGCCACAAATGTATCATATCCTTTGGCACACCATTTTGCTTAAAAGAGTCAGACACCTCCAAGAAAGCTAACAAATGTCTATTAAGGTCCTCCTAATAAGTACCACTAAATTGTTTGTTCATTTGTAACATTTGCAGCATCGTTTGTTTTATCTCAAAGTTGTTCGCTTAAAACTCTGGAACTTTGATACTCGACTGACATCCTATATTGTTACGACTAAGAAAATCATTCACCCCTAACCTTTCATACTCCTCTTCAGCCATAGTTGGAACTTCTCTTTGTCCTCCTCCTAGAACTAAGTTTTCTTCTTCAATATAGGTTGCCCCTTGCAGTTCAACTGGAGTTCTCTCTTGAGTTCTAATTCGTTCCAGCTCTTCTTCTTAACTGAATATGAGTTCTATAGGTGAACTTTCAGCTATAATATCTTGGATGCTTATGACCTTTAACTTGGCTCTCACTTTAGTTTTTGCCTTGGGTGGCATAAACTATAATACCTACAATACAATATATCCAAAAGTTAAGTCCTGATAGTAAAAAGAAATTAACTAAACTAACAAAAATCTTGAACTGAAACTACTAAAAATTTACTTAGTCTAAAGAAATCTAACTCAATTTCCTAGCAACGATGCCAGAAAACTTAATAACTACTATTTTTGCAATAGATTCCGCAAGCATATGGATCACTTTTGTAATATAGTGAATCAAGGTCATCCCATAAAAAATTAAATTAAACTTAATTAGGTCTAAGGAAATTCGCTTTTGTTTAAGCCAATGTAAGCAACTACCAATATAAGGAATTAAAATAAATGGAATTAAACTAATACTGAGCATTAAGATCATTCTGATAAGATCAATCACTAAGGAGTATCCTAGGTTCCTATCCCTTGATTGCTATGAATTGAGTTGCCCAATTAATTGGCTATTTAACAATCTAAAAGTTAAGGAGATTAAATGAGCTCAAATGTCTCTCGAACCACTTAGACTTATATCCTAGTTAATTGCAGACTTCTCTCATAATTAATTAGGTCAAGTGTATTTAGTCCCTTTCACCACTTGGGGTTATTGAGCATATTTTTATACCTAAGAGCAAACTAGTATAACCTAATCCTAATCCTAAGTTGCTTAATCAATTGGTCCATTGAGATTTTCCTCTTTCAAGAGCTAACCTCAACCCCTCCCAATTCAACAAGAGATGACCAAACTCTTAAATGAGGCATAAAAGATAGATTAAGCATTCAAATCATTAATTAACTCAACTTAACCTTGCAAAATCTTCATTATATGGCAATAGATTCAAGTAAACTTAGGATCAAAGAAATCTAGCCATATATAGCTCTATACATTGCAAATAAATCCAGAAATTTGAAGAGACAAAAAGTCATGAAAGAAAATGAGAAAACTTAATGAAATCGTGTTAATTCGGCCTTCAATCTTCAACCCAAGCTCCTCCTCCTCAAACCCTAGCTCTTTTGGTGCGTTTTCTTCCTTAAAACTTCTCCTCTCAGCTCATAATGACCAAACCCTAGCAGCCTCTTATGTTTTTAGTCCGCAAATCAAAGTTGTGTGTTTCAGTAGCCGATCTCGCTATGGCGAGGGACATTTCTCGCTATAGCTAGAACTTATGGGTTTCCAAATTCTTACTAATCTCGCTATTACCTGCGCTATAGCAAGGAGCTCCTTGAATTTTGTATGAATCAAGACTTCACTATAGCGAACTGACTTCCTCGCCACAACGAACAGGCCTTCTAGCTACAGCAAAATGCATACTCGCTATAGCTAATGGACTTGAAAAGCTTGCCTTTCGAGCTTCCAACTTCTCTCCTTTTTCTCATTCCTTTTTAGCAATTCTCTACCTTTCTCCTGAGATAAAAATCCAAATCAAATGAAGCTCAAAACTAATTAAAAAAATTGCAAATGATATGTTTTATTCATCTTCTTTGATTGAATAGAAATTTATACAAGATCACTCAAGAAATAAGTCATTTGACTCCCTAATCTATCATAAAATACATCTTTTTCTTACCCAAAATTAAGAAATCATCAGTCTACATAAATATTTTTTAATATTATATTGTATAAATAAAATAAATAAAAATACATTGAAAAGATCATTGAACCTATAAAAAATTTGAAGATAACCATGGAAATTTATAAATAAAAAAGAATTTTTTTATTTTTGAAATTTTAATAAAATATAAATAAAAATATTAAAAATTAATGGAAGATAAGTGCAAATTGTTTTAAATATATATTATTAGTTATCTACTTGATAATAAAATAAATAAATAAAAACAAAGCATATAATTAAAAATAATTGTTGATAATTTAAATTAAACATTAAAATGAATTTTTGTTTACTAATCCTAAGATTTGACCTTCTATATATTTAAAATAAATACTAATATTTAAATTTTACAATAAAATGCAAATATTACAACAGTTATCATTTATTTATTTATTTATTTTAATTTGTATATATTTGTAATCATTTTATTTATTTAATTTATCTTAATAAAATTATAAGTCGTGATCTCACTTTATATTTGTTAATTTTGTTCATATTTAGGTTATAAAAATTTTAAAATTATTCCATACATTGTGTGGGCCTTTCTTATTATTAAAAAAGGAAATATCTTCATTTTTACATTAATTAATTGAGTAGCAGAATAGGGGCATACATTCATTTGCATTGTGAAGTCAATACTAAAAAATTGTTGGTTTAGTTATTTGGGCTAATGAACCAAAGGCCTTTTACACAAAGTCAGGCTGTGGGTGTTTAAGCCTTTGAGGAACATAAATTATTATTTTTATTTCACATAATAGAGCGAAGGCCATTTAACCGTTTATTTCACATAACAATTTTTTTTTTTGTTTAATTTAGACAAAATTTATGAATGAAATAAGTTAAATTGAAGACTTATCTATAAACACAAATCGATTTTATCAATTTAAGCCAATGCCAATTTTTCCAGAACAAATTGAACATTTACAAACTAGTTTGGCCAAGATATCAACTTTTCAATTTCACGAAATCAACTTTATGAGCCTAACACACCCACCACAACCTTCTGCAACATTCTCCTCATTCAAACTAATTTTCAGGAAATTCGAAAGACATATTAACAAGAATATCAACTAAATCCTTCTCAAACTTATTTCACTTTCACTTTAGCTTAAGTCCACTATTTTTCCCACAAACTTCTACTCTTTTTCTTGTTCGAAGGAGATTTTTTCAAACTCTTAGCATAATAACCACACCTACTAATAGTCTCATAAAAAATTAGCCTTCTCTTAAATTTTTAAAGGAGTGCAACTTTCTTCTGCACTTCCTTTAAGATTCACCTTATTCAAACTTAACAAGACTCTTTAGAGAATTTTGGGCTATTTAAATAGTACAATGGAACCTTTTCCCCTTTTTCATTTGAAAGAATTTCATCAACTAATAACCCGTGCACATTGTCACTTTCTTGTTTCTCAGAAGTACTCGTAGAATGATCCATAAAACAATAGGCCTTTACTTCTAAATTAATCTTTTTATATCTGCCTACCCAACTTAAGTTCGAGCCCAAAACCTCCCTTTTAACTTTTTCCATCTTATTAACATTAATATTTACCTATGAAAATTCTATCCTGCCACGTGTTTCAAACCCGATATTAACACTCATTTTATTTTTCCCAATAAAATTGTTATACAGGTTATTATCATCACTCTTTTTCCAACTCATTTCTCCACCCTCCTCACACAATTTTGGTTCATTATACCAATATTTTTTAAATTAAATTGATTATCAAACTAATAGAAGCATTAATTTACAGTTTATTAATCAAATTGATAATAATTAAATATATTTTAAAAATTCTATATATTAAAATTTTAATGTAGCAAATAAATATTAGTAAACTTTGATTATTAATTTAATATTTTTTTAAATGTCTAAAAAATTATTTTTTTGAAACAAAAACTACTTATGATTAAAAATTAAGAGTGTTTAATATTGAACTTTTAAAATTCTTAAATTATATTAAAATTTCACTTATCACTAAAAAAAATCCAAAAGCAAATAAAAATTTTGGTCAAATATTTTAATATTTGAAAAAAATGCTACTAGGTGATAAGGTATAATGAAGAACAAACATAAAAAATAATCAAATACACGCCTTTTATTTCTCTTATATATATATATATATATTGATTTCTTTATATTTCAATCACCCTTTTCTTCTAATGTCTTTTATTTTAATTTTTTAAATTTATTCAAAATAAAAAATTCTATAATATAAAAGAATCCTTAAACATAATTAATGATAAATTCAAACTAATTTTCGATTAGTCTAATTTTGATTAGTTTAGTTGATTTTTGACTTGTTTAACCGGTAAACTAATTTTTTAAATTAACCAAATCAAACTAGGGATTAGTTCCTAATTGGTCAATCTAGTCTAATTTTGAAAGTTTTACATTATATGCCTCACGCTTCTTCTTCCCTCCTTCAACCAACACACACCAAACCTCTTTGTACCAAATAAAGGATTGATCACTGTTCCTTATCAAAGACGTATAGAGCCTTGGACCACACATAGCCTCATCAAGATTTACCATTGACATCTTCATCTCAATTCTATGTAGTTCCTTGGTTCATGCCCTATCAATCCACTCTTAAAATAGAAATGTTGCTATCTCACATATTTAACAATCACCCCAACCTTCAAAAGACCTGGATGAAGCACCTAGAAACTTGGAACTAATAACTCTTGATCTAATAA
Source organism: Erythrophleum ivorense (assembly GCA_026724425.1). Taxonomy (NCBI): domain Eukaryota; kingdom Viridiplantae; phylum Streptophyta; class Magnoliopsida; order Fabales; family Fabaceae; genus Erythrophleum; species Erythrophleum ivorense. The sequence continues at coordinate 1,149,528 of JAIUCV010000199.1, read as the reverse complement.
AGCTTCTAAACAACGTTCCATTCATACTTGGATTTTCATGTAGAACAACATCTCTAACTATAAAAGCTTAATCTTTTTGCATTACCTTCATTAAGCCCCTCAAAAGGAATATTATAGAATTAAACCCAAAAAGGACAATGCTTAACTTCAATTTCACATAATATATTAAACTCTAACCATTTCTAAATGTTTACCAAACAATCCAAAATTGACATGGGTCTTTCTTTAAGAACTCTCTTGCATTCTTCCTCCTTACCAAATTTGAAGGTTAAAGTATTCTCTTCAACCTCCAAAATGTTGAGCCCTCCTTATAGATTCCATCCCTTTCTAATAATCAAAATAATAGTAGTTATATTTAACGATTCTCTGAAATAATCTTTCCAACCAAACACTACAAGAAAATTTGACTTTTACAGTGGTTGCCTAGCAACCTTTACAGAGCAGTGGTTGCACCACAATTGTTGCTAACTTGCAATGGTTGCTTTAATAGTGGTTGTATAATTGGTGCTATTTTATAATGGTTGCTTTCATAGTGGTTGCAATCATTGCTAATGCCTTTAATGAATGCCTTAGTGATAGATCTCAGATTTAACATATGAGAATCTTGAAAACCTTCCCAATCCCAAGGAAGAGGCACTTCAACTTTTGAGTAGCAACATCGTCTATCGTCCAATGAGTTGCACCACCGCCAGTGGTTTACCATCTTATGTGAACTAAATATACTAATTTTTTAAAAAAAGTTTGAGTTAGCATATTGATTATGGTATGAATGTAATTATTAAATGTTAGGATTTATCATTCCAAAGGGATGGAGAGTATATGTATACATAAGGGAGATCAACTATAGCCCTTTCCTCTATCCAGAGCCTTCCAATTTTAACCTATGGAGATGGCTAGCGAGTTTGCTTAATCAATTTGTATGCAGTTAAAGGGATGATTTTTGCCAAAGAAGCATCGATATGAGTACGTGTGTTAGTTATGACACGATACAATACGTGAGATACAATAATTTTTAAAATTTTAGGATACAGGTACAACAATATATATATATTAAATAATTTAACACATTAAAAACTAAATTAAACCATAAATAAGCTACAATATCATAAATAATAAAACAATTTACAAGTATAAATAATATTTTCATAATAAGTTACATTCCCTACAAGCATTAATACTAGAATTTCTAATCCAAACTAATCTTCATTTTCATCTACATCCACATTAGTAACATTCCCTATGAGCTCTTGCTCCAAATCTGGTTTATCTAGAGACAAATTTGAAACTTTAAAACCTTCAGCCCCATCAAATGGCTCCTATTGATTTTCATTAACATCATATATCCTAGTCATTCCACTAGAATACTTTTCACTCTTTCTTGATAAAAGACAAAGATTGATATGAACATAAACCAAGTTTTCAGCCCTTTTTGGATTTAATTTTTTCCTTTTCAGTAAGTGAATAAAAGAGTAAGTGTTCCAATTTCTTGTGCAACAAGATGATGAACATGATTGATGAAGAAGCTTTAATGCAAGCTGTTGGAGCATTGAGGTTGAAGAACTATAATTTAACCACCAATCTTTATGCTCTAAATTTCACCTATCTTGTAAATGATCAAATAATGAATATGCAGATAAAGCTTCACAAAACATTGAAAACTCTTAAAGCACTAATTTTCTCTCCTTAGGATCTCTAAAATACATATTAAAGCATTTAGTCCTCTCAGTTGGAATTTCAACATCTAGATAAGGAGGAACTCTATTTAATGCCACGTCAAGTCATTAAGGAGTGTAATACCTATGTAGTATGCAATAAAAATAATGAGAATTAAACTTGTTTAGCACAAAATTAAATATGAAAAGAATATCAACAACATAGGTATGAAATATTAGTACAGCTTACCTAAGATTTAATGAATGAGCAAGGCAATGAAGTGGTGTACAACTCTTTGTCCAACGATCAATTATAATTCCATACCTAACTTCATAAAATCTTGAATACTCAGAAAATTCCTTTCTCTTATGCTTATATATTGATTCCTTCCCTTGTTCTATCATTGAATCCTACATATCATAAATCAAGTGAAGTTTAAGCTTATCTGTATCACAAAATCTAAGCAAGTCATAAATAGGCTTTGTAAAAGAGAGGATGTAATTAATCTTATCCTACCAAGAGTCATTAAGAATTAATTCTTTAACAGTATTAGCCTTTTCAACATCATCCTTTTTATATGTATTTCATTCATCATTAATTACTATTGTGCAAAGAGATATTTTTATGAGTCTAAGCCTCTTTAGCATCACAATGGTCTTAGCAAACCTAGTCTCAACAATGACAAACAATTTTAAGGGCATAAATTCATTAAAAATGGCCAACTTCATGGAGTGATTCATGATGAAAGTTTTAATAAAAAATACATCATTCCTAATTTAAGTAATCCAATAGCATTCTTTATATACTAATTCATTTGTCTTAGTGTTTTTAGTTACATATATGTTTTTCAATGCGAGATTAAGTGTGTGGACAACACATGGTATCCAAAAAAAATATAAGGATACTCAACCTTAATAATCTTACCAACAGCTTTACAAACAAGGGCATTGTCAATAATAATTTAAATCACATTTTAAGATTTTACCTCTTTAATTGCTTACTTCATCAACTCAACTATGTAGAATATGTCCTTGTATTATTTAGTCCTATCAATTGCCTTAAAAAAAAATAAGACCCCTATCAGATACAGCCATAAAATTAATTAATGACCTTTGTTGTACATCATTCCAACCATCTATCACAATACTCACTCCTTTCTTACTCTAAGTCCTTTTTACTAGCTTGAGCTACCTCTCAACATTTGTCTTTTCTTGTTGCAACAAAGAGCCTCTTAGTGCATTATAACCAGTAGGTTTAAAATCAGAAATCACATTGTTTGTAGCATATTGATAAGAGCTAATGTAATATAGATTGCATGCCAAATTAAAAGATGAACCACCAGAATAAAGCATTCTAACAATTTTTGCATACAAATTTTCTCTAGTTATTTAGTTGAAGGTTTTTTCCAAAGCGCTAATAGCCCTATTTTTTCCTTGACTATACTCACTTTGAACACCTAAAGGAGATAAGCCTCTAGCTAGTGGTGGTAATGACACTTCTTTTAGTTTTGATCTTTTCTCAACCTCCTTTTGTAAATTTTTCATTTCTGCTAAACAATGAGTATCAACTTTGGGACACATAGAAATTTCTTTACTAGATATCCTAAGCAAATGCCACTTAACTCTAAAATAAGACTCTTGAAATTTACGGTTACAATAATTACATTTTCAATGCTTGTTTCCACCAGGATTTATAGTCTCTCCCTTTCTGCTTCTAACAATCAAAGTTACATAACCCCGTAAAGGAGTTCCCATTTTTTGGAGATTATTACTAGAACAATATTCAGCAAAAGCAATAGACCTAGGATTACTAGCAAAACTAGAAGTTCCAGTGGCCATGGTACCTATATAATAGAGGAGCAACAACAAGACTAATGTATATTAGTGCATATAGAACAATCCTACTTATTGCAATAAAAATACATGACCATTTTTTGGCAATCAACATATTAATCTTATTTTGCCCCTAGTTCCAATCCTTCTTTATCTATTTTTGTTCCAAAAAAGGCCTTGCTTCCTTTATAAATAAATAAACATCATAAATCAATTTATTAAATAAATAAATAGATTTGCACATGGAGAAATAGTCATATAGAGCCATCAAACCAAGATTTGCAAGTAAAAATATCAGTAAGAATCAAGATCCCAAACTCTCATTTCTTGACTAGAAGAAAAAGGAACAATATTAAGAAGGCACCAGAGAAAAAGGAACAAACAATATCATTCAAGTTTCTGAAAAAAAAAATGAAAACAAAAGCTTGTCGGAGAAGACAACGCACTTGCCATTGGTCAGAGAAGACGACAGAGTGTAACACCATAATATATTAACCCCAACTAGTCTCTGCTTAGGCTTGATTCCATATGATTTCCAAAGCAAATGACAAAAGTCATGGCATTTTACTACTTTAAGTCGGGGTTTAACTGGTCATACTTTGCCCCGCAGATCTCATGAACCCATTAATCATATTCTTTACTCAAAATCTATTCATACAACTCATACATAGCCTCAAATAACCCATAAACCACGGATATGTAGCTAAAAACCAAGAAAGTGCAATTTCTCAAATGGGCTTGAAAGTCAAATTTTTTGCTCTAATTTTGGAAAATCATAACTAATTCTAGAAACATGAGAATTAAACAAACCATAGCTTTCTGGAAAGCTCTAGACATTAGCTTTACACTAAAAATAATTTCCAACCAAATCTCAGTGTTTGGACTAAGTTTGACATAAAAAAAGAGACAGAGGTCCGGTTGTTCCTGGTACTTATATAGTTTGCTGTCATGAACTTCAAAACTTCATAACTAATTCCAAAAAAATCCAATCTGAGAAAACTATACCAATTTGGAAAGTTACAAATATTAACTAGAGAAAAAAAATAAGTTCATATCATTTCAGTAGCCTTGAGACCTCAAAAACTGATAGAACAGTAACGAAAGTTAGATAGCTTTTCTGATATTGACATAGAAATTCAGAAAGTTATTTCTCCCTCTACAGACCTCTGATTGAGGTGCTTTTAATTAGTATAGGTCACTGTGGATGTCTATTTTATGTCCATAAAATTTCATGACAATTGGACACCGTTTGGTCCATGAATGACACAAATTTAATTTCAAACCCCTAATAACAATGCATTGACCAAACTATCAAAATTTTCAAACTTCAACAATTCATCAAATATTCCTTAGACCTCCAAATATTACTCACTTTAGCTTCCCAAGAATCTCTCAACAAGCTCTAGATGCATGCCAAATTTTATATCAAAAAGAGCTCATTTAGTTATATCTTGACATAGCTCACGGATTTGACGAATTTGACACCATAAATGGTTTAAAATGGGGGTAAATGGTCCCCTACATGCTCTAGCACCTCTTAGGCAAGTTCTAAAGTATAAACATAGTATATATGAAATGCCCAAGTAGTTCAAATTATCATACATTTCAAACTCACTATGCTACGGGTAAAAATATACTACTACATACAAGCCACCAAAAGGCCAAATCTCATTTTTCCATTGCTTTGACTCTATACATGGTTTACACATTATTTATACATACATTTACACTTGCTCAAATATTTACATCTAAAAAATAATAGGTACATATTTATTTTGACACCTCTTTACATCAAAAGAACCAAAACAAACTATACAACTGCCTAAACATGCTCAACTAACCTCTTTGGTTTGCACTTTGATCTCCTTGAGCTCTACCTAATATGCTAAGATGAGAGAGAGAAAGGGGTGAGATTCATAGAATTTCAATGGCTCATACATACACTCATTCAAGGAAGCAATCAAGGCATATAAACAAGTCAAAGCATGCAAATAGGCATTTAACCATTTACAATTATACAACACATGATTTACATGTCATGAATATCATATCAATGCCAAGAATAAGCTCTAGAGACTTTTGGTCTAACCTCACTTGATTTTTGAGATTTTTGGATTGGCCTCACTCTTAGCTCAGGGACTTTTGACTTAGCCTTACTCATCCATGAAACTTTTGGCCTTGTCTCACCCATCTTCAGGGACTTTTGGCTCTACCTCACCCATCACAAAGGACTTTTAACACTATCTCACCCAAGCAATTTTCATAATCCAAAACATAAGCATATTAGTACCAATGCATCAAGGTAAGATCAAATGGCATGTCTCATAATACAAGCACATACACAAGCATACAATGACTATTACACATCCAAGAATGCAACAAGAAAGAGTGGAGAGCTACCTTACAAGCCAACACAAGCCTTCCCTTTCAATTTCTCTTCTCCCTTCTTGGTTTCATAATCACAACTAGATGGAGCTACTTCCCTTGAGCCTGCCTAGACACAACAAATAGTATGGAATTACTCTTCATCAAGGCAAACCTTACAAAATGTGTAAGAAACTAGGGGTTCTCCCTATAGAATTTTTACTAACTCTTCTTCTACTTTCTTTACTTTGGATGAAGCTTAGGTCGATTAAAAGAAAATGAGAGGATCTGGATGCTTTAAGAAGCAAAATTCTCTTTTTTCACACTTTTTTGGACTAACCCTAACTATAGTAGAAAATAACCCTCGCTACGGCAAGCACGTATTAGTCCCAAACCCCTATTCTCGCTATGGCACATGTTATTATGAGGAACCCCCTGGTTTTTGTATGGGATGCCCAAACTTGCTATAGCTAGAAGTATTCTTGCTATAGTGAATAGGCACATTCGCTATAGTTAGACCATTTCTCGCTATAGCGAACAAGTACATTCGCTATAGCTAGGCCATTTCTCGCTATAGTTAGCAGATTTAGAAAAATTTCAGGATTTTAAAAAATTTCAGCAATTTTTAGTTGTTACACGGAGGACTAGAAGCAAACGACACAGAGGGTGAAGGTAAGACGCAGAGGATGAAACACATTAGAAGCACCAGAAGCACGCACTAGAAGAAAACACACCAAAAGTAGTTGGCCTTCGACGGATCAGGGGAGGTTGAATGAGTGAGAAAATGATGTTGTTTAAGCAATTCATTTTTCTTGTTGTTTAGAAGTTGTTTTTAAGCCGTTTCCAAACATTTTAGTATAAAAAGAAATGTTTCAAAGTAAAAAAGACACGTATGAATACGTTTATATCTGTATGGTACATGTATCCATATCGGATACATATATGGTATGGGTATGGCTTGTAAATAGCCGCACCCGTGCTTCTAAGATTCTTGCTAATGAAATGATCAAATATAGGAGAAAGGCTTAGAGACTTACCACCACAACATGCTGTTTGGGTTAGGGATTAGGATATGTCCTAGAAAAGAATTAGGCATTATTTAAAATTTTTGTTTTCCTTTACTACTTTGTCACAAAATTTAGGTGATGGCTTAATTTACCTTTTTCTTTTTCTCATTTTTAATGGGTCAAAACATTTGTGTATCTATGTTAGTACTTTGAATCCTAGTCTCAATATTTAAATCATAATTTATTTTGTTAATCAAAGATGCATTTATGATTGATTGTAGGTGGGAAGAAGAGGATGGAAATGAACTTCTCAAATTTCCAAGAGTTGAAGCACTAAATGGACTGATCATAAGGGTCGCAGCACACTAGAAAGACAAGCATTGAAGCAAAATCTTTTAGAAGGGATAAATAAATTATCTATAACAAATTCCTAAATTAAAGTTTTTTTTTCCATATTCTAATTTGTGTATATAAAAGTTAATGTATTAAGTTTCAAGACTTGAGTAGTAGCTGCTCAAATTAATAGATCCTATATTATATCTTTACTCTGTTTTATATTATACTATGATAGTTCATATCATCATATGATATATATTTTTTATTATGGTCAAAGGTTTGGTTTAGATTTTATTGGAAATTAGATCTTTTTTATAATAAGTTTAAAGATAACACTTTTCCACATTTTTGTTTTTGGAGTGTTAAATTGGAATAGTTTTGATTTGTCATTCTTTTACTCCGTTTGCTGTCAATGAAGAACAACCATGTGCATAGCTGTCCAGGTGATGATCAACCAAGCGATGACTTTTACTGTGTTGACAAGAACAATAAGCATATATCAAAGCTAAAACCTTTCCATCCAGAAGAGGGTTTTTATTGGTTTCATCATGCAGCAGCATTTACCATGTCCAAATGATCCACTTATCTACTTCTTGCAGCTTATTACATTGACTTTATGTATACATATATTTCATGGATAATTTTATGTTATGTACAAGTGCAATGTGTTGTTATTATTCATCTTATTTGGATGCATATGATTTTCTACTATGTTCAAATATCCACTTATATTTAAGTATGGCATTGCATAACTATATAATCAAATTGATGTAATATTAATGTCTTGACCCGTGTAGACCAAGTCTATTTCTAGTTAAATATAATTGAAACACTTTTAGAATTTAATTTGAATTTGAATCATAAATTAAATAGTAGAACTCTAAACGTGTGTCTCGTGAGGTATTGTACTCATAAGGCATCCTATTTTTTTTACAATTATTTTAAGTCATCATTCTAGAATACAACGCGTTATGAGGTCCTTGAATGACATAATCTCTTTCTTTTCATTTCACTAGTTATTTTGTTATGGTCTAACATAAGTATTGAGACTTTTCATAAGATACAAATGGTGAATGTCAATAATAGTATGATACTAAAATTCTATATTATTATTTCTTCACAATTAATTTCATTTAAAAAAAAAGAAAAAAAGTTGTGTCTCACATTTGCATTGGATACACTTTAGACACGTGGAGTTCAATTTTATTGTGTGGAAGTGTTCCTAATTATTTTTAAAGTAAATTATATAGATATCTTTTAAATTTTATTAAAATTATAAGGACTTTTCTTTTATTTTTAAAATATACGCAGACTCTCACTAAAACAAAAAGTTATCTTATATATTAGTTTAATTTTAATTTTTTTTACTAAAATACTTTTTATTAACTAAAATTAAATTAAAATATAAGATTACTTTTTGTTTTAATGAAAATTTGTGTATATTTTAAGAGTACAACAGAACTCAATATAATTTTAACAAAATTTTAAAAAAAATTATAATTAATTCTTATTTTTATTCTTGACAATAATTATACAAGTGTCAGTGTTTAAGTATACCTGGTATTTGTGTGAGTATCATAACCCTATAGTTCAACGTTCGGTTTGTCAGGCAAACTAGGACGCAAATTGTCTTCCATAGCATATGGAAAGAAATAAAGGGCAATGAACTTTGGCGAAGCACAAGTCTTACTGCAGAAGCCCAGTCCGTACAATTAATCCCGAGCTGCAGGCTGTCTAATATATTAGGCTTGCTGTTATATATAAGCTCAGAATCAGAATGGGGCAATATTAACTATGTTTTGGGGTTCGGATAAATTATGGTGCAAATTTTCAATATTTTGTTTCTGGACCCAATAAGTTATTGGCTTTGGACTATATATATTTTTGGTCTTGGCCCAAGTTGGTTTTGTTCCCGATCCTATACTGTGGCTATTGGGTTATGACAAAAAAAAAATCATGGTATTGTGTAATTTTAAATTTCAACGAATTTCAAATTCAGGCAATTCAAATTTTTGGAATTTAAAATTTTTTGTTTAGATATTTCTATTTATAAAATTCTTTTGTGCGTGTGTGACACAAGATTCAAGGTAAATTCTTTATCAAGTTGCTGAATAAAAAACATAACGTATGATATTTTTTCTTGTTTGAAAAAGTGCATGTATTATTATTAGCTGTAAAAAACAAACTTCACTTATTATAATTTTATTATAGAATTTGATAACAAACGGTAACTTTAATGCTCTAGTGGATGTACAACAATTTTGGCACCAGGTTCCCTCGTCTGAATTCTGTAATATTTTCCAAAACTTTTGTTTTGGCTGTTGTTCATTTTATTTTCTTATTTTCTTCGTCTCTCGATCTCCTTGATTTTTCAGTTTGTCCTCCCCATGCTTTTGTACTGTCTCTATGCTTCCTTTGGTTCATTCATTCAATTCGAGGGATAGTCGTAGAGGTGCTGAGATTCTCCGTTGATTTGTGTTATGCAGCATGCACAGTAAGAAAAATTTAATTTTTTTTATTTTTTTCATTTTAAAATTTCTGTCTATACAACACTACACAACATGTTGTGTTATGCAGCGTGCACAATAAAAATAAAAATTCAGATTTTGTAGACTTAGGGTACTAAATGAATATTGAACCAAAGAAAGCAGGGTTGAGAGACAGTACAACAACATGCATGGAATAATTAAGCAGGAAACTCCATTTGACTCTTCTTGCTCGTTTCCCCTTCCATTTTTAAATTGTTATGGGTTGTTCCTCTATATTGTAGATGATTAAATAATACAATCCCCACCTAGAATATATAGATTGGCAAGTATTGTAAAACCGTTACTTCAATCTGAATATTGTTAGCTCTAAGGTTTTAACCGAAAAATTTGTGTTATGTTTTGCTGATAAAAAGTAAATTATTATGCTAAATGTGACATATATTTATCGACTTAATATTTTTAATTGTTTGAGTTTGAATTTGAAATTAAATCATGTGTTTTAAGAACTCGAATTTTTAATTCACATGTCTCTATGTCAAAGATTGAAATATTGTTAAGTTAAATTTAAATTAGAGACATGTCATATTAATTTGATTGATGACATGTATTAATATGATTTGGCCTATTTACGCACATGGGATTTAAACATTTATTAGCCACATATACCTTTATTTTTTGGGGCGCTAATTATTAGCCACATATACCTACTTTTAACTATTTGTCTAATGATAGATAATTACGCACATATACTTCAGTGAGAAGAATATAAAGTGGAATTTATTAGATCTTCTTTGTTTTCTTTTTAAAATTATTTTGGCTCTTCTAAGTTTATGTAATCTTTTTAATATTCAAAATATGGTTCTGATTGCATGGTAGAACCTTGACGTAGGCAACCATTGAAGAAAAATGATGCTGAAAGTTTGATGCCCTCCATGTTGTTTTCAAAAAAGATAAATACTTATATTTATTTTATTTTACCTTATAGTTCAAGCATGTATTTATTATTATTATTATTATTATATGTTCTCAGTTAAGTTGAATTTTCTACATCAGATATCATCTAACCTTTTTATCATCGCTCGAGTGTAGGCCCCGCAAGACCGTTTTCAGTACATGCTGCGGGCGTGTCAAGCGGAAAAGTATAGCGGCAACTAGGTTTAATTAGATGCTCCAGACCAAACATCATTTTCACTTTTGTCATTATTTACTCTATATTATTGGCAGACTTTTTTTATGAAAAAAATTATGTTTAAACATTAAAAAGAAAAAAAATTATTTTAAAAAATTATTACTATTAAATTTATTAATTTATTATTAAACTCAGTGATAATTATTCTAAAATAAATAATAACAAATCTTTAAGAATATATATTTTTATTTTTTAATCTTTTATTATAATTTTCCTTTTTTTATGAGCATTATTCCAAGTTCTATATTGAACTTGGGGTCAAAATTAAGTGCAGTAGATTGTTCACTCCCTGCGTTAACCAAAATTTTACGTTGTTAGGCTAGATTTTTCATTTTGTTTCAATAAATCATAACAAACTATTATCAGTGATAAAAATATCAATATATTCCAAATTAAGTTTATAAGGAATTATTTCGCCAAATAAAAAGCTTATAACCAATTAAATTAAGTTAATAAATCTGTATTGCTTTCTCTTACTATTCCAAAACATCACTAGGACTTTTAAATCATGCACTTAGAGGAATCAGAAAAATAAATTCCATGTGACCATTTCAGTTGATATAACTATTATGGCAGTATGGATAGAAAATTAATGAAAAAGGCAAGTCTAGAATTTAATAAAAATAATTATTTTTAAATACTTGATATAAATTCAAATAATTATTTTTAAATATTTAAACAATCATCTCAATCTACAGGAGTTATTCTGTACTATTAAATTTTCGGTAAATACTCTTGGTAATTTCTTAAGGTCAAAAAAGTTATCTCGTTAAGAATTAGAATTATTAGAAATTTTAATATCAACATAATTATTTAAGGTTATGTTTGGAATTTTATAAGAAAATAAAATAAAATAGGTTGTAATGAATGAAATGGCAAATATTGAAACAAAAATTATGAGTCACTCTATTGTTTAAAAATTTAATTAAAAGAAAGAATGAGTTATTAATAAAATATGATAGCTTTATTTTATATTATCTTTATAATTAAATATAATTTTAATAAGTTTTTTAATTAAAAAATATAATTATAATTATAATTATATATTTAAATAAAAAGTAAAAAATATAATTTCAATAAAACTCACAAAAAAATACATATAATTTACTCATTTTAAAAAAATAAAAGTTACGCTCAGCTATGGAAATGCGTGTATAAATGACATAAGCATTACGTGCCAAAACTTGCGTTTTAAGGTTCCAAAACTTTCCACTGTAATGTGTTTTGAAGACTTTACGTGCAGGAAACAATTTAATTTGTCCAGAGTCATATAGCCTTTACGTGTTTCGTAGGAATAGTATTTTTCTATCACTTTCCTCCAATAAATATATTAAATAATAAATCAATCACTATCAACTTTTTTATGTATCAAGGTTAAGAGTCTTATAGTAAGTTATGCTTGATAAAATATCATTGAATACGATGGACTCGAAGTTTTAGAATGACGAGGGCTTTCCTGGTCCAGTCGGCGAAGGATATTCGGTGGCCATGATGGGCTTTCTTTGAAACAGCGTTGGGCGTTCAAGATTGAGAATGGAGGGCATTTGGAGGAGAAAAAGTTGGAAAGTGAAGGAGAATGTCGGACTTTGAAGAAGGATAAGGTAAACTTGAATAGGGAAAATGGATTTTGGGGTTCCGTAAAGTCCCTTATGTTGAGGACTTTCAAGGCGGCTTCAAAATCAGATGACGAGTATCGGCTTCAAGGAGTTCCTTAATCATATAATAAAGTTGACGGTTGGGGTATTTCAACTTGCTTAGAAATATTGGTAAGTTAATACGTTAGTGTAATGGCACCAAATTGATAATCAGCAAGTTGGGAAAAAAAATGCTTGGGAGGCTCAAGTAATATCTTACAGCAATATTGATAAAAAATTATTTATTCTTAGGACGGTGATTGCATCTTCAAATTCTAGATTAATTTTTAAACTAAGTGTTAATCCAAGATTGCAAGTCTAAGACTTTGATGACAACAAAATGTAAATATCATTTATCTAAAAGCTCATTTAAATATTTTGGCCCATTTTGTGAACTCTAATACTTTAATGTATCAATCCATGTTTGTGAATTATCTGATTTGGAGGATCCACTTGGTTTGATAATTAACTAAATGAAAAAATTATTAACACACAAATGACAAAAGATGTATGGCTTTCATCAGTATACAGCAGTTTGAGATTGAAACAAAAATGTTTTTTTGCTACAACTGTCTCTAATTTTTCATAAAAATGAAATGTTACTCTAACCTATAAATTGAGCATCATAGAGTATTTATGATAAATTGATCAAAGGAGTTGCATGGGAAGAGTTTCATATGCTAATAGTAGTTGTAAAGATAAAAGTTTTTTAACGTCAGAAATACAACAAGTCTGCTCTAACTAAAAAGAGCGTTGAACTATTAGAATTATTTTTAATGGCTAAGAGATGCTAAAAACCTATATATACGGAAGAAATCAAATGCAAATACAAGAATGAATTGTAGAGAAAATGAAAAAGAAAAAGCTTTGAATTCTTTGTAAAAATTTTTACTTAGTGTCTAATATATCTGCTTATTAAAAGCAAAAATTTGAATATAAAAAAGAATCTTAAACAAAATTTGAATTTGTGTCATCCATTTTTTAAATAAAATTCTGAGTAATCTAGTTAATGGTTAGCTATACAAAACCCTGTTATAAGTTTAAGGTAAGTTTGGAAACTTATGTTGGTAGGAAGCATGCAAAACTATCATTCTATAAGTTTGCTAGTTAACTATTGTTCTATAAGTTTGCTAGTTATAATGAAAAAAAATCTTTTAAAATTTGAAGGGGACTAGACGTAGGTAAAAGGAGCTGAACCAAGGTAAATTTGCGTGTAATTTTCTTATCCTTTACTTCTTTTTATAATTTGCTGAACTTGTGGCCTATACTTTCAGAGAATTTTCTCTTAAGTAATTTAGTTTAACTTTGTGTTGCACATGCTCACTCCACTCTCACATTTATTTCAGTTGCACTATATTATTATTATTTACATTCTCCACTTTTAGTAAAGTTTATTGTTTTTATTTTGTATATATATATGTGTGTGTGTGTGTGTGCGCGCGCGCGCGCACCCTTCACTCTCTAGTTCGTTAACCTCATGTAGGTTTCTATTTACATGCTCTACTTTTTGTTTCTACTTTTCTTGCATTCAAATTTGGAGGTCACTTGATCCTCTACTTTTATAAAGAAAAAAATATTTATTTTTTGCATATCACACCTATTCAATTTCTAAGTGTGGTCATCACTAAAATGAAAGCAATTTTTGTAGGTAATTTGTTTTTCTATGACTATCAATACAAGAGTTAAGGTCAATCACTTTTAAACATCAGATTATATCTTTCAAGGCCTATTTGTTGTTATGGCTAATCGCATGCCACAAATTTAAGAGTAGGTGTGGATTAAATATTCTTACTTTTGACAAGCAAGGCAATAATCAAAGAGCACTATTAATGTGATGTACAAAGAAGTTTTCAACAATATATGATGAGTATTTATTTAAATAAAATGATAGTAATTAATTTTCACATATACCTTTTTTATATTCAATATTATATTGTCTTCATCACTCTTATATATTGATTATATTCATAAGTTGTGAAAATAAAATTATCAAATTATTTGACAAATAAAATTTGGAGATACTATTTGACATAACATCAATCCATTGAAAATTCAAATCCCAAAATATCATAAAAATCAATATTGAAAAGCTAACATAAGCAGAGTCACACATATTGGAAAAATTAAAAAGAGGATATTCTAGGAAAAGCGATGAATAAATAAATGGATTAGTTACCAAAAGTCGTTGGTGATCTTTAAGCTTTTATTGACTTTTGTAGAACATAGGTTTTGTTTGGGATATAGAATAAAAAGGAAAAGAAAATTAATTAAAAAAAGTGATTTTATTGGTAAAAAATGATCTTTATACTTATACTTAAAAAATAATAAAATAATAAATATAAAAACATAATAAATATTACAAATGAAAAAAAAATACCAAACTGACACCCAAATGGGTCACAAGGGTTGTAAGGATGTGGGACTACCACCACATTTCTATGATGTTTGATGGAAGAAAGTGAAAGAGATGTGATAATATCTTGATTATGAACCCATTCCATTCATTGATTGCAGTAAAGGAAGGAGAAGGAAGAAGGGGGAGGAGAGAACACCCTATTCTTTTCCATTTCATTTCCCTTGAATGCATTTATTTGTGAGCTTGCCTACATTTCTTTCTCTGACCTTGCCTCTATTTCGGTTAACCCCCTGCCACATCCCAAACTCTTCTATTCTCTTTTTGACATTCCACCTCGCACTTGTGAAAGTACTATAAAATGTGGTATTTGTACACAATATGCTCTCGGAAATCAATTTTCATTTAACTCTAATTCAATGCTAGCGTTGTCATTACGGAAAGCATTTTCTTCAAGCTTGGTTAGCTCAACCTTAATAAACACATCTAAATGGGGTGAATAGGTGTGTGGTGTAAAATATGCAATTTTAACACCTTCTCAAAAGTAGAGGACTATTGGTCCTCTATTTCAAATTAATGAAGGTGGAAGACTAATATATAGAACAATTGAAATCAAATAATGTATTAAAGATTTTAATTAATTTTTATGACGACTAGATGCATTGTAGTGAGTGTAATCAATAACACAAGCAAGTGTGAAGTTCAAAACGAGGTCCTCCTAAAGTGGAGGAGATAAGCTAAGCAAACTTGACAAATTGAAGTAAGAGAAAAATGCACACAATGATTTATTCTGGTTTAACCTACTTTGACTTATGTCCAGTTCCCTTAAAACACTTAAAGGATTTCTCTACTAATGAATAATATACTTATAGAAACGTGGTTTTTACCACTCACAACATAACAATTTCTTATTAGGATTTTTTGCAACTAACCTTAACTTGGTTACTCAGAAGTTTGAGTTTCTAAACAAACTCTTTCTCTTTTACAAGGCTTTCAAGCGCAAAATAAAATAACTTCTAATAAGCTAATACATCAGATACTAAGCAACAATTTTTCAACACTAAATCTCAAATTTTTCTCAAGTTCACTTCATTGCTTATTCATTTGGCATTGCTCTATATACATAGGCTTTTTGTAACAGATAGCCATTAGAGCTGATTCTAATCTTCAACGTTCATCTTTATTGGAGCATCCTCAATTTATCTTTAACGTTTAAAACTTTTAAGTCCCACAGATTTTCATTGTTTTTTCATGTAATTCATCTTGTCAACTCGACATTAATGCTAATCACAAAGCTCGAAATAAGGATTTAAAAATACTTTGTTTTCGTGTAAGAATCAGATGCAGTTGCAGCTAAAGCTTTTCTGTTCATACTAATTTCATGTAAAGACTATAACTCATTTATCATTTTTCCATTAACTAATTTGTTGTTTACCACATGATCTTATTTGCACATAAGCATGATTTTTTTAATGTTAAAGTCAAAGTTCATATGAGTTAACACTTACTGATTTGGGCCACTCAAGAAAATTGACTTTTACATAAATTTAAGTCAAGTTTTGTTATCATCAAAGTCTTTAGGCAAACAATCTTGGGCTAATAATCTCTCCCTTTTGATGATGACAAAACCCCAAAAGTAAAAATTTCAAATTGATTTAGGTAAAAGTTCATTTTATATTGTAGTTATGCTCCTCCTGAAACTATTATGCTCCCCCTGGTAATGAGCAAAAGTTTCAACCAAGCTAATGTAATATAAATGTTCAAATGTCAACAAATAAACCAATTTCGTTTAGCATGTCAAGCAAATTCATGTAATGTCAAAGGATATTAATCATATCAAATAATCAATCACAACAATCATTCAAAATTCAATCACAAGTATATCAATTTCTCCCCCTTTTTGTCATCAATAAAAGGGAAAAACAAATTAAGTCAAAGTCACAAGAAAAAGCAGAAGTAATGAGATGCACATGATGCATAAAAGAATAAGGCCATCACTGGCAGTAGTCAAGCATAATAAAATATTCTCAGTGATGGGCTTGATGAAGACATGAACTAAGATTGTGGAAGGCGTCACCTTAATGCTGATGATTTTCTTACAATGGTTGATGATTTTTCTCCATATACTTGGACTCATTTTATGAAATCCAAAGCTGAAACTCGTGCACTTATTCAAAATTTTGTTCATTTTGTTGAAATCCAATTTCACACTACAGTTCAAATTGTTCGCTCTGACAATGGTAATGAGTTTCTCATGATTGCTTTTTATAATAGTAAGGGTATTATTCATCAGACCACTTGTATTGAAACACCAGAGCAAAATGGCATTGTTGAGCGAAAGTATCAACATTTACTTAATGCTGCTCGTGCTTTGCTCTTTTAGGCAAATTTACCAAAAACATATTGGCCTTACTGTGTTTCACATGCTACATACCTCATTAATTGCCTGCCCACTCCACTCCTTCAATATAAAAGTCCTTTTGAACTCTTATATCAGTTTCCTCCTGGTTTATTTGTTCTTCGGGTTTTTGGTTGCCTGTGTTTCCCTTCTACCATCTCAACTAATCATTCTAAGTTTGATCCTCGAGCAAATAAAAGTGTTTTTCTTGGCTACAAATCTGGCACCAAAGGTTATATCACTCTTGATTTGCATACTCGTTCCATTTCTGTTTCACGCAATGTTTTCTTTTATGAAGACCAGTTTCCTTTTAACAATATATCTTCTGCCCCTATTTCTACTTCTTTACCTCAACCACAAGAGTGTACCCCTGTTGATCCTGTTATCTTCTCATCACCTAATCTCTCCTCAGTGCCTTCATCTCCATTTCCCACTAGACACTCTACTCGGCCTCGACATCTTCCCAACTACTTGCATGATTACCATCATTCTCTTCTCATTTGCTCAGCTGTACCAGATTCCATGGATGCAGGTATTACTCATCCTCTTTCCTTTGTTCTTTCTTATTCTCAATTTTCACCTTCTCATAAGCATTACTCACTTTCTCTGGCAGTAGCTTCTGAACCCAAAACTTATCTTCAGGTTGTTAGGCATAAGGTTTGGCGTCAAGCTATGGATGCTGAACTTTCTGCCTTACAACAAAATCAAACTTGGCGTCTTACTGAACTTCTTAAAAATAAGCAAGCTATTGGCTGTCGATGGGTATACAAAATTAAGCATCATGCAGAGGGATCCATTGAGCGTTATAAAGCTCGTCTTGTAGCTAAAGGCTATACTCAGACAGAGGGTGGAGATTATCTCAACACTTTTTTCCCTGTTGCTAAACTTACAATAGTACGTCTTCTTCTTGCCTTAGCTGCTACTAAAGGGTGGCATTTGAAACAACTTGATGTCAATAATGCATTTTTGCATGGGGACCTTGATGAAGAAGTATATATGCAACGTCCTCTTGGTTTCCATACTTTGAATCCCAATCTAGTTTGTCGTCTACAAAAATCTCTTTATGGTTTGAAACAGGCAAGTTAGCAATGGTTCTTCAAATTATCTTCTGCTCTCATTTCCAATAGTTATCAGCAATCTAAAGCTGATTATTCTCTCTTTGTTTGTTGCACAACTTCTTCTTTCACTGCTCTTCTTGTCTACATAGATGATATTGTCTTAGCCGATAATGATTTAGCTGAAATCACTCATATCAAGTCTTATCTTGACAAAAATTTTCGCATAAAGGATTTTGGGGATCTTAAGTTCTTTCTGGGACTTGAAATTGCTCGTAGCCGCACTGGCATTGCCCTCTATCAGCACAAGTTCACCCTTAACATTCTTTCTGATGCAGGTTTTTTTGAAAGCAAGCTTGTTCAGACCCTAATGGATCATTGCTCCAAGCTTACTGTTTCTTATGAAACACCTTTACCTGATCCCTCTACCTACCGCACTCTTATTGGTTGGCTTTTGTACCTCACTAATATTCGTTCAGATCTCACTTTTGTTGTTCAACAATTAAGCCAATTCATGGCTTCTCCCACTGACCATCATATGCGTGTTGCACATAGAGTTCTTCGTTATATAAAAGGTGCTCCTGGACGAGGCTCGCTCTTTCCATGCAAATCTAATTTTCTTCTCAAGGTTTTTAGTGATTCTGACTAGGCTAGATGTCCTGATACCAGATGCTCCATCATTGGTTTTTGTGTCTATCTTGGAGACTCCTTAATTTGTTAGCGGGCAAAGAAACAAAGCACTGTGTCTCACTCTTCCTCCGAGGCTGAGTATTGTGCTCATGCCATTACTACATGCGAACTATAGTGGTTGTTATATTTGCTTCACGACCTTCATATTCCACCCCCTTAGCTTGCTCTTCTTTTCTGTGATAATCAGTTCGCCTTATCCATAGTTGCCAACCCCACTTTCCATAAACGAACTAAACACATTGAGTTAAATTGTCACCTCGTACGTGAAAAGTTGCAAGTTGGTGTTCTTCACCTTCTTCCCATCAAGTTTGATGCTTAACTTGCTGATATATACACAAAACCCCTGGGTCCTACTCCTTTTTTGTTCTCTTTTGTCCAAGTTGGGAATGGTAAATCTTCATTCTCCAGCTTGCGGGGGGTATTTGGATATATAATTGAAAATGGTTAATTTTCTGTTTGATAAGTTAATTAGTTTTGTGGTTTGTTGTACAGGCGTGGTTTGTTGTACAGGCAATTGTATATATATATACTAAATATACCTTCATTAATAAGATAAGCTTCATTTTCCATCGAATACCTTTCTCTATTCAGTTTTGTCGTAAAACCCACCGAATTATGGGTCCATGGGTGTATAGCTTGATTTATCGAATATTCTACATTCAGATATTTCATTGCCCAATTCATTGCAAATCAATTTTCATTTAATAACAAATCTTCATAAATTTTGTACATTTTTATTTTCTAATTATAAATTTTATCTATTGAATTATTTTGGATTATTATTGGGGGGAAATAGGTGGTCATTTTTTTTTCGAAGTAGATATATCTCTTTATCCCTTTTTTTTTTACAAAAAAAGTGTTTTATTTGCTTTGGTAGTTCCGAAACATCTCGCATTTTTCTATTACATAAATGAGGTCTATAATTTACTTATAAATTTTGTTATGAATTTTTTTTTTCTTTTTCTGTCAACTAAATGCCTTTTTTGTGTATGTTCTTTAATAAGCAAATAACCATAAAAATTTTGATGACTATCTTCAACTGCAAAGATACATTTTTGGAAATATTTACTGTAATATCAGGTGTATACTAGTCCATAATAAATATTTATGTTAAAAAGAACCAAAAGTTTTCATAAAAAAAAAAGATGGCATTTGATTTTTTTTAAAAAGTATTAGTGCACCCTTAAAGACCATTGGTAGAGGAGATTTAAGGCTTGGCCTATGTTTAGGTGGAAAATTTAGTTTTTTTTCTCTCTTATTCAAATACTTATTTTAGTTTTTTGTTAAGGACGTTGCTCATACCCAAAGTTGCTTTCAAGTGGTAGGGATTAAATTGCAAAATTTTTAAACTATAAAGACTAAATTAAAAATTGAATAAATTATAAGAAAAAAATAATTTAAACGTTTTTTTTAATTCACAATGTGGTATTTTAAATAGCATTCTAATCCTTCCAATTTTGTCTTGTCAAAATATCTGTTTATCTATGTCAGTATTTTAAGTCCTGCTGTCAATATTTATAATTTTTTTTCAAAACTTGTTTTGGCATATTATCCATAATAAATAAGTATAGCATTTTGATTTTTGAGAATAATTGGTATAGTGTGAGTATTATTGATTATATTTCAATGTTGAGTTTGTTAACCAAAGATGCACTTATGATTAGTTGCAGGTGGGAAAAAAGAGGAGGGAAATGAACTTTGGAAGTTTCGCTGAGTTGAAACACCAAATGGATGGTGTGTTTGGAAACCTAATAGCAAATCACGTTTGTGTAGAAGCAATATTTTGTTGTTTCAGAAAAAACGTGATTTTAAAAGCCGCCACCAAATTTCTAAATACACACGAAGTAAACATAAGGGTCATATCGTGCAAAAAAAACAAGCATTGCTTGCTACTAAGAAAAATCTTTTAGAAGGGATAAACAAATTATCCACAACAATTTCCTAAATTTTCCTATTTAAATTTTCTTTTAATAGTCTAATTTGCATATGTGAAAGTTAACATTCACAAAGAGTGTCATCATAGACTCAGGACTCAAAACGTTCAGAGAAGCATATCGTTTCACCACCCACAATTTTCGATCTCTCTGATGGAAGGAGAGTTGAAATTCTTAACAATAAATATGGAACCTCTGACTTCGTTTTAGGCTTCTAGCAGGATTTCAAAGTACTAAAATTCTGATATACGCCATTATTAAGTGTAAAAGTTTGAACTGGAAGTCCTATTGGCAAAAACTTCATACTTGAAAATTACAGAATTTTCAAAATGTCTCACACTTTTCATACTTTTTTTGTTTCCTATTAAAATCATTTTTTTCCAATGTTATTTATTTCCTAACATTCCCCTTGCTATTTATTTGTTATAAATAAAATTATCTTTTTTTAATATGAGATTATTATTTTATTTTTAATATAATAGAAAAACAAATTGATGTTAAGCTCACGAGATTATAATTTTATTTTCAATCTAATAGTAAAGATGGTTATGTAATTTTTTTTCAGAAAGGAATGCATTTTCTGAAAAAAAAAGAAAAAGAGTTCATTTCATTAACAAAAAGTAAATAATATAATTTTTTTTTTGCAATATATCAAATGTCATGAAAATCAGATGATCTTTTAAAATAAAATAGTAATCAAATATAATTTAGTCAAACCTCGAAAAAATTATGTAATTTACGCCTAATAAAATAACAATGTAAAAAATTTAATTAGAGAAAAAATAGTAATTTCTATAACATTTAAAAATTTAACTAGCCATAACTCTTTATGTGCTTATAACTTTGATTTTGCTTTTTTTAAAAAAAGACGTATAAGACACCTTAACTTTTTTTTTCGGATAACAGTACACCTTAACGTAATTTTGTGACAATTGTGATCTTATGGGCGGTTAAAGCTGTATTACCCAATAAATATAGACTTGATTAATATTTTTATCTAAACTAACAATTAAAAATTAAAAAAAAAGGAAAAATTACTTCTGTTATTCATTTTAAGGAATATATTGTTATTAAATTCAAAATAATAAGTACGTTAAATCATTTTTTAAAAATGGATCTTAAAACAATTCAGGAAGAAAGTAAAGTTTTGATTTAAAGAAAAACCTAGTATTTAACCCATGCCCATGCAAGAATATTCTTTAGTATACATGTTTAAATTATGAGTATGTTATTTCTTACAAAATATTTTCACCAGTATTATGTAATCGTAATAAAAATAAATAATGTAAATTGGAGTTAATAAGTTTAATAATTGGTTTAATGTGATTAGAATCAATATTAATCATGTTTTAGTTAAATGATTTAATAGAACACTATGAGATAAACATTAATATTAATCAATAAGGCAGATGACCAAAAAAAAATAAATCAAACAAATTATTAATGACAAAATCCATTAATGAGTTATCCTACAATATTAAAGTAATATAATTATAAAATAATGAGGAGAACATTTATAGAACTTGAAGGTGGTAAGCTTTGTCAAATGAAATACCGAGAGTTAGCTTAATTTAACTTAAATCTCAATCCAATGAGTCTCTCTGATTTATCCTCTAATTTTTGTTAACAGAAACTTCATTAAATTATATTTTGTCCATTTTCTCACATTATTTTAGAAGACGAAATCCTTGCATTTTATCCGATAGTTCCATAACACGATAGGAAAGCATTACAATTTTCCAAACTTTGGACTTATTACAGCACAAAAATGGGAGTATATTGAAAAACAAATGCTATAAGCCAACAGAGTAACCGCCTAAAAATATATAAGTACCCAAACAATTTTGCAAATATAGTAATCTTGGATGCAGTGAAGTTTGAAGTCAAAGAGCATCTATTCTCTCCGTATTTAGTTTACCACTCAAGAAAAAGCAGAATAATATGCTAGCCCTAGTGTTCTAGCACTATCCTCAAGGACAGGGGAATTAAGCATAAACAAGAGAGACAAGTAAGTGGAAACCTCGATGAGAAAAGTGAAGTATGAGAAACAAAACAAACAAAATAAGAGGGAAGGTATTAATAATAAGAAATGGAATCAGGTCTCTGACGATCCAGTATTAGCTAGCAAGTGTATGGATTCATACTTTGATGACTCCCTAGCGGCCAGGGAAGCGTTAGCGTCACCCTTGGAACGTATCATCTACTCTCTCAGATAGAATTGTATCCGAAGAACAGGGGAATACAAAAAAGTAATAAGAGAGGCACACAGACCAATCAATCGTATCGGTCGTATTCTAGAATTGGGATCACGAAAACGCTATTGGGAATCTCATCTGCGAATTGCTGAACGAGCAGCATATTAGGCTACTGCTCCTGAAAAGGTGGAGCAGATCGTGTCAATGTTGCAGGAGATGAACGGGGGAGTTTGTACTTTTGTTTTGTTTCTCATCCTTCACTTTTGTGATCTTTATGCAAATTGCGTATCATTTGTGAACTTTCTTCCAGGCCTCAGTCCTCACATACATTAACGAGTTCATTTTTAGTACCATAATTATTTATATTTTGTCATTTAATTTAATTTCTTATTTATAAAAGTTACGTAATTTAATTAATTTTAAATCATAATTTATCAGATTTTTAAATTTAGACAAAAACAGTTTATTTGTCAGAATATTAATAACAATAATGCCGAATTATTTAATATCATAAGAGTATAATAATTATTTCCCATTTTAACACACAAAGGATGACCAACATTTTTACTTACCTGGATGCTCAAAATCAGTGGTCTTTGCTTGTTGGGTCTAATTCTTTTAAATTATTCAAACAACACTGATAATATGTGTAAAATTCCTTTTTAACCCCACAAATTAATAAAAAGTGACCTAATCAAATGTTTAACTAATATATTCTTCACATACTGCATTAATTTTTCACACCATCAAATGCAACTTATTACATAAAAAACACATTTTCTTGTTCTATTCACATAACACAGATGCACTTTATCACTAAATGCAACATATTAAGAACATTAAGTTTGGAACAATTAAATGGTGAGCTGCAATATATTGAAAACGGAGGTCAAACTGAAAAAAAAAGGAAGAAAGAAAGAAAGAAATTACTCAAATAAATTTGGAGGAGAAAGCATAGGTGTCCTGAAAATATATTTGCAGATGCACAACTTTACATATCCTTCTTTACGTTATTTTGGAGTCTAATTTGATGTGCCATAAACTTTATTTGTAAACTAAAATCAATAAATCTTCATTCCGTTGATATCTGGATCCTCTACCTCCCGTAGTTTTCTCTGATTTGCTTGATTGATTGGAGCCCCCCAATTTCCGCCTATTATTTCGATAAACGATCATCCATGGCCCAAAGACGCCATCGCCACCTCCTCCGGTGGTTTTGCTTTCACTTTCCGCTGCACTCGAGTCTACTTGCTTAACCATCCCTTGCTCTTTCCGATCCGGGATTATCGTCTTCTGTTCCTGTATGTTATCCTTAGTTTCATGGTTGAGATTCATATTGCAATTTTCCCGTTTGTGTCACCACAGTTAAAACACACTTAGTGTAGCCCCTCGTACTCAATTCTGTAGATCCTTCCCTTCAAATCAAATTGTGGAAGAAGTTGTCTCTCAAGGTTTATTTCCACACAGATTCTTGCAAATTTGCCTCTGATTGTTAACGAGGTTGCGGGATCTATTTTAACAGTTTTACCAACCAAGTTGCCAATTCTCCAAAGCAGCCTGGCGTTGTAAAACTCCAGAGGTAGTCTCGGGACACGAATCCAAGCAGCAATCTTAGTTGGTTCCTCTGAGTTCTAGGGGTTAAAGTTGGGTCTCCATTTTTGAACAATCAAATAGTGGTCTATAATCATCCACGGTCCCTTTTGACTGACACTTTTTCCATAGAATCCGTTGTCATAAAGGACGCCACATAGAATCCGTTATCGAGATCCAAGAGCTAAATTGCATTCTGGATATTCCACAGTTTTTTCAGCTTATCTTCAGGAAATTCAGACTGACCTTTTTCCCCAACAATTTAACAATGAGAGAGTGCTTCTATGGTGCACACCATTCCTTGTATTCATCTGCTGATACTTTCAGTTTAGGGCATATGTCATCTCTCACCCCCAGCTTCCCATCTTCCGAGACTTCCTCTGGGTCAGAATCAGATTCTGAATCACCGTCCGATTCATTCTCCATTCTGTCTTCCATAGAGTCCTCTTCTTCTGAAGCCGCTTCACTTACAAGATCCATTGGTATGTCTGAAACCTTCCCAGCTTGCACTAGTTTATCTCTGTACGATGTCTTGTCTGGGGATGTCTTGCACTTGTTCATTGAATGATAAAGAGAATAAAGATAGTCCTATTGGGGTGAGACACGTGGCTGAGATGGAGAGAGGTTGCTGGAAAGGAAATCATAACCGAGACATTCATGCAGAGACGAGTATGCAGATAAATGCGGACATTTGCTACATGCAACGTGGAATGAACCAAAGAGCTTCTGGAGAGCAGAAGAATAATACCAATGCAATAAATACACGTAATCCTTTTGCTGTGTTGGAGAATAATATTCAATTTCATGAAGGGGATCCTATAGATGCCTACAGATCCAACACGTCAGCGAGTGCTACAACAAAAAAGACAAATGCTTGGGCTCATGCTTATCAAGAGGCAGTGGATCTTGCGAACAGAGAAGAGAAGGGGCCGAAGCCTCTTAGACCCAATTGGTACAACTCAACTGGTTCGTGCTTTCCAGAGGAGGAAGCACGTCGTGGGGACAGGATAGGAGTGGATTCTCCCCGTTTTTAAATTTCTTTTCTCTCCTTGGTTTGTCCATGAATTTCTTGGTTTCAAATTCGAGTGGAACAGGTTCAAAGTCTTTCCCTAGATAAGTTAGGGAGCTTAAAAGGAACTATGAGCTGACCTTCGCTGCTTTTCTGGAGACACGTCAAAAACGTGAACAAGCGAACAAGATCATTAACAAGTAGGGTTTCCCAAACGCTGAGAAGAAGGATGCCATGGGCTATAAGGGAGGTATATGGTGTTTGTGGCAGGGAGAGAAGCTAAATTTAGAAAATATGGACAAGCATGAATAGTACCTTCATTTTAAAGTTAATGAAGCTAGTAATCACTGGTTCCTTGCTATTGTTTATGCTTGTCCTCATGTGAGTGGACGTTCCTTCCTTTGGGAGAATCTTACCACCATTAGTAACAATATGAATAAACCTTGGTGTGTGGCGAGGGATTTTAATGCCATCCTAAGAGGAGACAAAAGGATGAGAGGAAGGAATATGTCGAGAGTTCCTGATAGAGAATTCAGCAAGTGGTTTGATGATGCTGCTATGAATGACCTCGGAGACAATGGCCCTAAGTTTACGTGGAAGCGAGGGGATCTTCAAGGGAGATTAGACCGAGTGGTAGCCAATAATGAATGGTGGGATAAATTCAAGGAAGCCTTAGTTACTCATCTTCTGTCTTACAAATCTGACCATTGCCCTCTTTGGATCCGTCTCTTTCCAACCAAGAACACTAAGAGTAACCGCCCTTTCTAATTCTTAGCCCCTTGGGTTAATCATGCTGGCTTTGGAAACTTGGTAAAAAGAAATTGGAAGCCACAGAAGACCTGGGACAACAATGTTAGAAATTTTACTGTAGCTATTAAGGAGTGGAACAAGAACACCTTTGGAAACATTCATAAGCAGAAAGTGAAGATAATAAGGAGACTGGATGGGATTTAGCGAGCTTTGGAAAAAAGGCAGTCTCTGGAGTTTGAATGTCTGCAGCGAGATTTATGGTATGAACTTGAGAAGATCCTTCTACAAGAAGAGCTCTTTTGGCTTCAAAAATAAAGATGTAACTGGTATAACTATGGAGACAAAAACACAATTTTTTCATGCTGCTACAATGTCAAGAATTAAACATGACTTAAACTAAATTGACTATGATTATAATGACTTTTTTTAAAATGACTCTAATGATTTTTTTTTATTTTTTTCTCTTTCTTTTTATTTTTAGGGAATGCCTAAACAAAATATAGCATTCTCAATTATTCTTCTTTACTTATTTTTTAAGTAAGAAGATTGAAAATGTAATTTTTAATATTTTTACCTAAGAAATAAGTAAAAATAAAAATATATATTTTGTCTAGGATGACTTGATTGCCTTGGATACAACTAAACTAAAAATAAATATTAGACTCAACACAAATGGACAACTAAACTCAAAGGACTCGACTAAACTAAGTTAGGTTCAATAAACTCCTTGACGCAACTAGATTGCATATAGATTGAATTAAATTGACTATTGATGGATTGTAAAATAATTGTAAAGAAAGAAACGACTCAAACAAAATACATTATCTTTCATTTTACCATTTACATCCATCGTTGTGTTAAACACATTTTGAGAGACATTTTCTTTCCTATGCATTACATTTATATTACATGGATTCAACAAGTCCTACAACAAGGAAGGTTACAAAAAATATTACATTTAGTCTAATCATGATTCTAACCATACCTCTCCAAAGATAAGTTTGGAGATTCTATTATTTTAAAAAATCTCCTAACTTGTTCAAACAATTCTTCTCTTGAATACTTCAATGGTGGTTGTGAAGTTTTCATTGTATTCTTTAGAAAGTTTTGTTTATTCTAATAAAATAGATGATTTATTGGGAAGAATTGACGAGACAATCAAAATAATAACTTTTTTCCTTTATGATTCTATTGGAATACCTGTGAACAACCCATACAAATAGGACACCTCGTCTCCCTACAACCTGCCAACCACTTAACATGTTGTAAACTAAAAAATCATTAATAGTCCATATAAGGGTGACTTTAGGTTGAAATTTTGTTTCATAGAAATGTCATAAATGTGCAAACCTTTTTCCTATATCAACTTTAAATCATCAATTAGAGGTTGCAAAAAAATATCAACATTACGTTTTTCATTATAAAACCAAATTATTATTATTGTTAAGAACATATATTCCTACCACATGCACATGTCAAGTGAAAGATCATATGAAGTAATAATTACAGACTGACAAAAGTATAACCTAGAACCTAGTCCAAATGGAGTAAAACTGTCAATACAAAAACCCAACCTGACATTCCTCAACTCTAATGTAAATTTTGCACGAGTTTAATCAAAAAGCTCCCAAGTAGTCTCATCTAATGGATGCAACAACACACCTCCATCATAATGGTTTTCATAATGTCATCTCATATATTTGGCTGAGGCATTAGAGACAACAAATTTCTAAAGTTTTGAAACAATAGGTAAATATTACATTTATTTGTTGGAGACCTTCTTAAATCTCCCTTTTCTTATTATCGCCTCCCTAAATGTTGGTTCACTATAAAATCGACATTCTCTAACATTGGCCGCATCACTATAATACAACATATGTCCCTTATTACAACAATCAATCTTTTAATATCCGTAAACAAATTTTGAAACCAATTTTTTAGTTTGGTACAACTTAGTAGGCATTCAATGATTAGTAGGTAAGATCTTAGTCATAATGCGATAATCTTACCAGTACGCACCTTAAGAATATTATAATCAAACTTGATACTCAATAATCTCACAAATACTGATACCATTGTATGATTTTCACACACATCCTATAATGGAGCTTGAACAATGCTTAGCATGTCATAAAACTTTATAGAATTTGGATTAGGATCCCTAAGCATATCATATCTCTCAAATGATATCCCAGCCACATCTCTAACTATCTATTTATACAAATTAAAATCCATACGAACGTTAGCATCAATTGAAACCAATGGTAGGCATTCCTCTCTATGATTATGTCAATAGTAATAGTTAAGCAAAAACATATTTTTTATACAAATGCATTCTAATTTCATTCGACTTGTGATACCATTTTACACAAGGATATCTAAACTTCTCTTCTTATTTAAATACATTTAGTTGACTTGTAAATCAAACAAACTCCTTTACATTTGCAAAAAACTATTGTGTAATCCTTTGACGATTACTCTCTATTCTATTATATATCCAACGACGATACTCAAAAAGATCCATTAGACTTAATTCTCTCAAAATTACAACAAATACTTCAATTAAATGCCTATCAAGTTATCTTCCTTCTCATAAAGCACCATTTCCACTATAGCTTTTGCCAACAAATAACAATGAAACACAATAAAAAATAACTTCAGAAATCAGAATGATATTATAGAGTTTTTTTCACAATATTGGAATATCATACAAGGAAAACAATGTAATCTAA
Organism: Erythrophleum ivorense; assembly: GCA_026724425.1. NCBI lineage: Eukaryota > Viridiplantae > Streptophyta > Magnoliopsida > Fabales > Fabaceae > Erythrophleum > Erythrophleum ivorense. The sequence goes on along the minus strand of JAIUCV010000199.1, from coordinate 1,120,318 downwards.
CTACTAAGCATACAAACCAAACAAGCACCTAATTGATAGCATTGGACCAAATGATTCTTAAGATTCCTATTGTCTTGGCTTAGATTAACCTTCCCAGGACAAGAAAATCCATTAATTCTTGCTATTTTTTTAACTAAAAGGAAGGGTTCTTGAAAATTGGAAGTAAGGACATAGTTGCTAGAAAAAGTAGGAATTGAATTATCACTTAAAACCAAAACTTATAGCAATCCTTGCAATTCACTTTGAAGATGTATATTTTTGTTAGAAAATAGTTATTTTAAATAGAACATGGAATCAAAAGTGTTGTCTAAATTCATATTTTTCACAAATCAAACAAACACAAACCAAAATCAAATTGAAAAGAGAGGGTACCATTAAGAGTAGAGAAAGAATCATAAATCCTAATGTATCAATGGAAGACTCGAGAAAGTGTGGAACTAGGTGCACCAATCAAGATAAGTTAGAATTTGCTAAGAACAAAATTATTTTAGAGGTGTTGTGAAAATAGTTACACTATATATTAGGATAGCAAAAGGGGACAAATTTTCATCTTCTAAAAATGTGTAGTTGTTGGACTTACATTTCATTATACAAGAATAAACTGAAATTTCATTAATGTTATGATACTCTTTTTTTTAGTAGATGATAATATGATACTTTATTTTAGCAAACAAAACTAAATATAATTTTAGTCTCTTTGATTTTGTAATAGTTTTAAATTAATCACTTTAATTTAAAAATTACAATGTTATCCTCTTAGTTTTTGAAATGATATAATTTACCCTTTTATATTTTAATTCTAAATCTAACAGTCTATAAATTTAAATATTATTTATTCACTTATTACTAATAACTTGTATCAAAATTTAATGTCAAAATCAATAGCTAATTTTGAACTAAAAGGATTACATTAAAAAATTTTGAATAAATTACTCTAATATTCCTTTGAAGTTTGACACTTTAAATCTCTCCTATTTTAAGAATATTATTTGGCTCCCTTAATAATTAATATTTAGTATAAAATTTAATAATTAATATTTAGTATAAAATTTTTTTCATATATTTTATTTTATGTCAATAGAGTTAATTTTTTACATAGCATGAGACAATAATGTTATCTATAATATAATAGTAAAAAAAAGTTAACACTAAATTTCAATTATAAATTTTTTATATAACAATAAAAATAGTTAAATAATTTTATTTTTAAATAATATATATATCATTAAAAGACAATATTTTTAAAATTAAAAACTATCAAATATCAACACAAGAAATTGGATTTACATAAAATTGTGGAAGTCAAGTTCCATTATTAGACTTCTTGTGCATTTCAAACAATAGAATTAATACCTGAACACCATTTGCAATGGTGGTTCAAAGTGCCACAAAGTGAGCAAAGTAAATAAGAAAAAGAGAGTTAGACTTTGAAGTAAGGGTATGCAAGGCCTGTTCGGCCCAGTTGGACCGACTTGACCCAAGCAATATCGAGCGAGGATGGGTCAAAAAAATTTAAAAAAAAAAATTGAAACAAGGTCGAGTTGAAGCAGTATCTCGGGTCTAGACGAGTTTCGAGACAACCTTCCAGCCTTATCAGTCCGACCCGGCTCGAGGTATATATATATATATATATATATAGATCAAGATTAAATTGAAAAAAAAAATTAGAGTCTTTTTATAATTTTAGCAAAAAAATTTTAAACATATTTTACAAATTATAAATAGATAGAGGGGTTAAGATCTATGCCAGGACTCTCATAAGTATAATTATCACATTCATTTAAAAAAATAACATTAAAAAATACATATTTTTTCAAGTTTTACCTATTATATTTGCATTTTATTCTTATTTTCTCTCTTGAACTAATATTTTTTTCATGTCCATTGCATAAATTTTGAAAAAATATATAAAAAAAGTGGTTATATGTCCAAAATAATTGAGCAAATATAAAAATATAAAAATTTAAAATTTCTTCTTAAAAAATAAAAAAATTGGCCCGTTGACCTATCCCTAACCCAATCTAGCTTGATAATAACTGGGCCCGAAACAAATTTTTTGTCCCAAAGTTAAAATTAAGCCAAAACTCGGATTGAGATAATTCCCAATGCACCCCTACTCTGAAGTATGTCGTTCACCAACTGCTGATGCAGCCTATTAGGCATGAGGCCCAAATCCAAGTATGAGCCAACAAGCAAGATTTATATTTTTAAATTTTAAAATATAACTTTTTAGATGGAGACAAAATTAGTAATTCGTGAATAAAATTTATTCAACATCATAAAATGTGAGACGCTAAAATGTTTTGGGTTTTTTCCATTACATACCATCATTTTTCGTAAAAATATGATATTAGGGTCATAATCTGAGCCTAGCATGCTTAAACCAATTCAATTAAATTGAATTACTGAAAGTTAAATTAAATTCGTAATTAATAATTAAATAAAATAGCTAACTAAGTAAACTAATCTACTTTGAAACTAAAAAAGCTAAATTACTAAGTAACCAATGAAATAACTTAATTAAAAAATATAATAAAAATAAGCCCCTTTTCATGCAATGAAAAGATGCCACAAATAGTTTTAAGCTTCTGCTTGCTTTGTTTTGGGCATATGGCCCTCCTCACTATCAAAAGATGTTTGAATTGAAGTCCATGTTTTTTTGGGCCGTAGTATATGATGATGGTATTTTAAGTGGCATTTCTCATAAAATTAAGCTCACTCAAACTAATAACTTTTTCTAAATTCTTAGAAAATTATATATATTAAAAACAACTTTTTCCAAGATTTATATGGATTCCAACTTGTAATAAACTTTCTTGTAAGCAATTTCAAGATACTACAAGATGTTAAAAGATAACAACCATAAAAGGCATGCATATTTGAATCACTTCAGTTTCATAAATATAAATTTAGTGAATGAATAATACCTAAATTACAAAAGAGAAGCTACATGAGTAATACCTAAACAAAAGAATCTACATGCTAGGAGTTATTTTACAAAGGATTAAACAAAAGAATCAGTACAAGTTTTGGCCCTTGTGCATTATTCCTTATTCTTTTTACTCTTGTGTAACTTTTTTACCTGGGTTTTGAGATTGACGTTTTGTTGATAGTAATAACGTGTTCTAAGTGGGGACGGAAGGTTTTGTTGGGTTTACCACTTTTCTTTTGGTTGTGGGACAGTGGCTATCAGCAATTGTACTTAATTTTTGTTTTTAAGGTTGAAGTAGAAGATTTGTCGGTGTTCGTAAGTTTCCCCGTACTCTAAATAAAATGCAATGCTTGTTGTTCTGCATCTGCCATAGCCTAGATGCGTCACTGCATCGGAAATTCGGTGATAAAACAAAGTGAAATAAAAAAAGGAATAAGTCCTAATGTTACTTCTACAATTACCATTAACTCAAATTTTCTCCTTTTCCTCCCTACACGACAACGTGCCATTATCTGCCACTCCAAAAAATGTCAAACTTGGAGAGCTCTGACTAGTCATTATGGGTCTCAGTGCAAATCATTAGGACCAGGAACTGAGTGCTTTTGTTGCTTTTAGTAGAAATCACAAAGAATAAGTATAGAACACAAGAACATTAGAATCTTTGACATTTCTGAATAATAACTTACTTGCTTGGTAGGAATTGGGTATTCTGGGAAGTACTTGGCCAGAATTTCAAAAAGCTCCCCACGGTGGAGTGAACTCTCAGCACATAAATAACGACCAGAAGCAGATGGAGTCCAAGCACCAAAACTGGGTTCACCACAACCAAGTCTACCCCTATCTCTTTTGTCTCATCCCATGCTGCTTGCTCTGGCACTGCCTTCCCATAGCAAAACCAGTTCTGCAATTCATCCCTCATTATATCAGCATAACTAAAGTTGCCCAAAAACCACAAACTCAATCTCCTCTTAAAAAGTAAGGACTTATAGACACTTTTCATCCCTCTCGTTTAAGAAAAGATTCAATTAGTATTTTAGTCCCTCTGTTTTAAAATCAAGCAATGTACTGTTCAAATCCGTCCAATACTTAAATAGAAAGAATTTTGCTATACGTATGGTAATAGAAATTACTTTACACAGGAAATCGTGTCCCCCACTTAGCTTGTCATCTGCTATCTAGGATAGGTGTGAATTTGTTATATAACTAGTCACATTGGTTTTTTCTGTTGATTTGTGATATTGAAACTCATTGAAAAATAACAAGGCAAAATTAAACTAGAGGAAACAAAAGCCTAAAGTAAGAGATTGAATTGTGGACAGCAAAAGTGTGAGTTGTTGAACTGAACAATGAATATTAGGGAATCATCGACATCACAAAGGTAGGTGGAAATACCTTAGTGCAAATCGAACAAATTTAAGACGAAGACGTGCAACCATAAATCAAATTCGGACCTGGGATTGAAGACGACAACGTGCTGCGGCTGTGCGAGATCGATCTTCTTTCAACGCCGTGGCTGTGTGAGGACGATGAAGATGAACACTGTGGCTGCTCAATGCCGTTGATGGTGGTCAGGTGACGGCAGACGGCAGGGAAGGTACGAAGATGGCAGAACTAAGAAAAAATTTCTCACAAAAAAATTCTGCGACAAACGCCTTATTCCTTGAAAAAATATGCAAAAATAATTCTCTTGAAAATTTATTATGCAAAAATATAACAAAAATTTACCGCAAGAATAATAAAAAATTTATAAATCGTAACAAATTTTATGAAATTTTTTTTAAAATAAAATCTTAATTTCTTATAATGATAAATCTTAAAAACATTCAATAGTAAAATTATGGTTCTCAAAATCAGACTGAACCAGTCGGTTCGACCAGTTTGATCGAAAATTAGTTTTTGGTCTGGTTCGATGGGTTTAAAAAATCAACCAATTAAAAAATCAATCAAAGAATTGATAAAAATTGGATTAGAAAAATTGGTTTGAATCAATCTAAATTAATTTTTTTTTATATACAATAAAATAATTTATCCCAAATAAATTTGACAAATTAAAAATAGAAGATAATAAAAAAGATGAGAGAGTTGAAATATGATTTTTTTTAAAAGAGAGAGAATATAAGAGAAATAAAATGGGCATAATTAACTATTTTTTATATTTACTTTCTATTATATTTAATTTTTTAATTACATTTTTCTCAAATATCAAGGTATTTAGTTAAAATTATTATTTATTATTTTATTTTTTACTAATAAATAAAATCTTAATATAATTTAAAAATTATAAAAATTTAATATTAAATACTCTTAACTTTTAATTATAGATAATTTTTATTTTTAATTAAAAATTAATTTTTATAATATCTTAAGAAATATTGAATTAGTAATCAAATATTTAAAATTTATTAATATTTATTTTTTATATTAAAATTTTAATACATAAAATTTTTTAAATAATATATTTAATTATTACTAATTTGACTATGTATTTAATCAATAAACTATAAATCAATACTTTCACCGATTTAATAATCAATTCAATTTTAAAAATCATGACTAAAACAACATAATCTCAAACTCTCGATAGCATTGCTAAAAGTTTGTATAGCTTGCCAAAAAGACAATTTTAAAGGGCGTCATTTTGCTTTTTGTTTTTCTCCTTTTTCTCACAAATATTTATTCGAATGGCGTTTTCCTTCTAATAACTAGGCTGTGATTGAGGGCCCTCCATGGACATGTCTAGGCAAGGGGATCATACCATCTTGGGTGCACTAACGGATCCTCCCCGTTATTTGACGTAGAAAGGCCCAGATTGTCAGGCTTCCTAGTTGAACCTCTCCTTCTGTTCACGTGGCTGACCCAAAAAAATTATAAGGATATAGGGTGCATTAAAATTCTAAAGTGATTAGTTAGAACTTATAATTTAAAAATAAGTTTGATTGGATGGACTAAAATTTTATTTTGGTCTTTCAAAAATAGAATATTTTTAATTTAATTTTTTTATGAAATTATATTTTTAAATTAATTTCTTATAAATGAAGTATTTTTTTAATTCAGTTCCTCACAAAATTATCTTATAATTTAATCCTCAACAAATAAAATCATTATTAATAATATTATTTAATCAATTTACTATAAATAAAATTAGAGTAAATTACACGGACCTCTCATATGCTTTGCTGAAATTATATGAATTTCTCTTTTATTTTTTAAATGTACGAAAATCTCCATTAGAATAAAAAGTTGCAATACACAGTCTAGTTTTAATTTTTTTACTAAGATATCCTTAATTAACCTAAATAATTATATTTTTTGGAGCTAAATTTAATGAAAACAAAATCTATTCTTCTTTACTTTTATTTGTGCATATTTGAAAACAAAATCTACTATTTTTTATTTTTATTTTTATTTTGTACATATTTTTATATTTAGATAAAGGAAAGGGATTTTGTTAAAAATAAAATAAAATTAGACTAAAATATATATTTTAAAAATAAATGAAAGATTTGTATAATTTTAATAAAACTTATGAGATGTTTATATAATTTACTCATAAATTTAGCAGATGTAATGAAATATAACATATTTTTTTATAACTTACTGTTTTAGTTATTATTATATAATATATAAATTAATGGTTAATTTTATTAATGGTAAATTAATTAAAAAATATCATTAATAATGATTTTATTTGTGGTTGACAAAATTAAAAAATATTTTTATGTAAATCACTAACTTAAAAATGTAATTCTAATAGAGATTAAATTAAGAAATACTTTTATTGTGTTATAACTAACATAAGATGTCTAGGAAAACTTTCATTTTTGCATCTAAGTTGTTGATCCTAGACACAATTTTTTTAAAATTATATAAAATGATCAAAATTAAGATGCGTGCTACTAATCTTACCTAAGTTTTATTTATGCCTAATATAAATTTTATAAAATTATATCTAAATATGTTATAATTTAAGATAAAAGAGATTGCTGTAATGTATACCATAACTAATAAGAGAAAATTAGTCATTTTTAGTAAACATTAATTGTAATTTTGCAAAACTAGGAAAATAATAATTCACAAAAACAAAGAAAAAATTGGGAATTCATAGCTATAAGCACATGTTGAAATTTAAGACAAAAAAACCTGTCAAAATTTTAACAAAAAATTGACCTTAATCCGGGTCATGACAATGAAAGAAAAAAAAAAAAAAGGTTATTTCATTTGTCCATGACCGAGTAAAAAGTTATTGTAATTTTCCAAAAAGAGAAAAATAATAATTCATAAAAACCAAAAAATGGAATTTATAGTTATAAGCACATATTGAAATTTGAGGGGAAAAACCCCCTCAAAATTTTAACAAAGAAATAACCTTAATCCGAGTCCGAAGAAGAATCCCAAGTACCAGCCAGTTTACCGGACTCTTTGATCTCTTGTCTCGAGTGTTTCTGTTTTTTTTTTTTTGTTCATTCCATTTGTTTTTCTTATCATATTAAAAAGAAAACACAGTCTTAATATTAAACTTAATTATTTTTATTCTATAAAATAAATTAAAATAAACATTTTTACTGTCAAAAAATAGAATAATATTTAAAAAAATATAAATAAAATATAATATAAACAAATCTTGTACAAATTAAATATAGTTACCCTTATTTCATATATTTTGCGCTAACGTGTGTTGTATCGTAGAGGATAGATGAGTCTATGACCAATAAATTGACAAGCTAGATTTTGCTACTCTATACTCGTAATTTCAATATTCTTTTCTTTTCTTTACTTTACCTCTGTGGGCTTTCCTTTTATTTTATTTTTTAATTCCCATATTAGACTATAATCGTGCTGGTTGTTACCCAATATACTAGTTAAAAATTGACTCGTATATTTATCAAACGTTTAATTTTTATTTCTACTTTTGAAAAACAAAATATATATAGCAATAGGGAAGTCCTCTGTTAGCTTTTTAAAATATTCAAATCTGAAAGTTTTTATATTCTTTACCACTAAAAAATAAAATAAAATTAGTGACACCTGTTTTTAGTTACAAATTTAGTTTCAAAGTTAACTCCGTTTTTTTTTTTTTCTGATTGTGCATGTACCGTCATTTCTCATTACATATCTAGTGCCTTTTTTTTCTAATGAGTATTCTTATATTTAAATTGATGAGAGAACAAAATAAAGAAAAAATTTAATTTCCACATCTTATTATTTAAATTTTAATATATATATTATTCATTCTTTTTTATCTAAACATATTTCAAGGGAAAAAACATATTAAAATTAAATCTAAATTAAACAAAATTTTTGAATTAATTTTTTTCCTAGACTCAATATATAATTTAGAAAAGGAATTAATTGTCAATCAATTAATTAATGAATCTTTGAAATTAATTATTATTATACAAATTTGCCTATTAAACTTTGAATAACTTACGGACTGATGGAGTATAAGATTTGAATAATTTTTATTTGCCAACAAATATTTGAAAACATTTTTAAATGGTTAAAATAAAATTATAGGGCCTGTTTGAAATTATTTTTGCTTTAATGTTTTCAAAACATATGTTTTTAAGAACAAGTTTTTGAAAACAAAAAAATTAAAAATTCTGTTTAAATCATTATTTTGAAAAGTAATTATTTTCTATTTTTTACTTGATTCTGTAGAACAAAAATTACAGAACACTGAAAAAGTGTTCTGAATTTTTTGTTTTTGAAAACAAAATTTTGTTTTTTGGTTTTACAAAACACTTCACTAAAAACACATTATCAAACAGATTTTTTTATTTTTTTGTTCTTGAAAACAAAAAAAAATTGTTTTACAGAATCAAATCAAACAGGGCCATAATCTCTTAACTTTATTTTCCATTTCAAATTAATTTTTTAAATTTAAAGTATTTTAAAATAGTCTCTTAAATTTAAATTCATCCTTATCACTCATGTTACTTTCTGAGTTTGCATTAAAAATGTCCAAAAATAACTCTTCCTTCACTAATGGCTAAATCATGTTTTTGGCAAAATTGAGAAGAACCCATAATCCTTTGGTATGGTTATAAACCGAATTCATTTAAAAAAAAAAAAAGCATTGCTAAAGAATAGGGCCAGGCTTTATTCATTACAATGAAAACCTGAGCCTAAGTCCAACCAAATTAAAACCAGTACGAGCTTGGCCCAAGCAAAAAAAAATTGAACTTAGTATTTTGATAAAAAGAAAATATAAAATATTGCTTGATATTGATTTAAAGTTTTTTTTAATAAATTATTGTGATTTTTTTATATTATGTAATATATTATTTTTCATCAATTTACTTTTTGTTTAGATATTAGTCATTTTTATTATATAATATTACAATTGGCTTTTAATTTTTTCATTAAACATTATTACTTTTTGAAAGTAAAGACAACGATAGGAATTGGGAAAGAATAGAAAAAGATAATTGAAATATAAATTAATAATAGAATTTTGTTTAGAAAAGATGGGTTGGGTTTCGGGCTAGTTTTGAAAAGAAGTCTAACTCTAAGTCGTATTTTATTTAGATTTTTTAAAAACAGATTTTACTTATATCTATTTTTTTTAAGCTAGGCTTATTAAGCTAGGCAAACTTTTCAATCTATAACCAAGTCTAATTATACCATGCTTTTGTAAGATTTGAGGATTGAAAATGGGTCAATCAATAATTTGAATTTATATTTTTTTCTTAAATCTTCTTTGGGTTTTTTTAAACAATTTTGATTTAGGAATTGTTAAAGCTATTTACAATTTTAATATAATCCTTTTTTATTGGTTAAAAAAAAAAAGAAATTCCATTCAAACAATTAGCAAAACAAGAGAACAATGGCTCATTTATTGAAATGCAACATTAAAAAATATTAATAATTCAAATGCAATAATACCAAAAGTATTTACACCAAATATAATATTTTCTTAAATTTAGATATTTTTTTAGACTTATTTGGTGCCCCCTAAAATGCCCCCAATAAGGGGGTAAGCCATCAAATAAAACAAAGGGGTATATTTTTGTCTCAAAAGTATTAACTACAAGATAATTTATTTTTTTTGATACACATATAGATTTTAATGATAGTGTCACCAAGTTCATTGAAAATATTGCATTTGAGTGTAATCCTATTTATACTTTTGCATTTAAATCCTTAATTCTTTTTTTTTTCATTGTATTTGGCTTAAAAATGGGAGAACAACAATTAACTTTAACACCAATCAAAAAACCAAAACAAAATAACACCCACAAATTGTAGCACTCCACAATCTTCACCTATCAACCCACAAAAACTCTATCTTCTTCAACAACAACAATCTTAACAAAATTGTATCTCAATAAATCAATCAAAAAGGATGGTGGTGACAAGATCCACCCTGAAGGGCACACTCCCTTAAAGGCACTCATAATAACTCAATTTGTTGCTTTATTACTTAACGAGAAATTAAGGCAAAAGAAACATTAATGATAAAATTCTTAAGGCTAAAAGTATCCTTTGTAATTGTTGCACAAGTTTAATCACAACTTGCATAGTAGTTTTTTTGCAGCATAAAATAAATTTTCTCACAATTTGTTTCAATACAAATAGCCACATAAAAAAAAACCATGTTAAGAGATTTCTTTAAAGCAAGTGTTTTAACCATGAAAGTAGAATTTGTATATATGTACAGCTCCCTTAAAGACTTCAACCATTTCTCCTTTGCAATTCTTAAAAATCACCCTAATACCAACATTATTAAGCTAAGCTATATGCACTATTAATATTGGCTTTGATATGTCCTGCTTTTGGAAAAGACCACAGCAAGCTTCTCTTTCTATTCATTTATTGCTCACTGATAGGAGATGTCTCATCTAAAGCATCCCAAAATTCCTTAACTAGAAGTATAATAATGGAAATAACCCTTCTTGAATCCACCTCCTTCCCTTGAAACATTACAGCACACCTGTCTTTGCAAATGTCTAACAAATAGAGGCCATAGTTGCCCTACCAAAATCATCCATGGCACCTTTTTTGGATAAAAAATTAAGGCACCATTCATCAAATCATGAGATCTTTTCCCTCTCAACCTTAAGATCCAAAGAGCAACTAAACCATATTCTCCTTGTACATGAGCAAACAAGTAATAAGTGCTCAATAGTTTCTTCTTCATCATTATAAATGGGGCACAATGGATTAATAGCATACTTTTTCTTAAAATGAGCTTCTTTAGTTGACAAAGCTCTAGAGACAACCTTCCAGATAAAATGTTTAACCTTTGGCTAAATCTTTAAATTCCAAATAGCAAACCATAAGTCCTTAAAAGGAACAAAAGAGCAATTAGACCTTAAAACAAGCTTTGACCCTTCAATCTCTCTTATCAGAAAGTGGGACATTTAACACTATACTCACCTTTTTTTATTTTTGTCCATAACTTATCACTTTTCCCACTTCTTGAAATAGGGATTTTTAAGATCACATTCTACTCTTCTTTAATGATATAGTTACTAATAGTAGAAAAATTCCACTTTCCATTAACAATAATGTAAGCCTCCCATCTTTTAAGATCTTTATTTTCTAATGGAGATGAGATTAATTAGGTAGGCTTGGGATCCAATTATCTTTCCAAAGCTTAATAATAGAGCCATTTTCCCTAACTTGCCAATATAACCATTTTACCAATAAATCTCTTTTATGCCAAATACTTAACCAACTCTATGAGGATCTATGCCCTTGGCCTTAAGAAAACTAGTAGATGGAAAATATAAATCCTTGAGTATTCTCCACGACGCATCATTAGGGCTTTATAGCAACCTTCAGGCACTTTTAACAAGTAGAATAAGATTAAATTTGGAGAAGTGACTTAGTAAGAGAATCCCAGGTCTTCCAATGTATTCTTCCTCTTTCATTTTTTTTGCCCCCACTATAGTTTAGAGATAATTCTATCTAACTCTTCACAAGACCTTATTGGAAATTTAAATCATGTCATGGGGTAGATAAGGACAACATTAGCTATAGCCTTGATCATCACCTTTTTTGCCAACATGAGAAAGAAGATTCTACTTCTAAACTTGAACTCAACTTATCTCTAATAAAAGCCAAGGCTTTATTCCTTGACCTTCCTCACAAATCTAAGGTATTTGCTTAGATCACTAGTATCTTTAAGATCCAATACCTTACTCCATGAACTACATACTCATGAGTATTATTAGGAAAAAAAATGCATGATCTATCAAGATTAGCTTGTTAACTATAAGCTTTATATTATGCATCCAAAATGGGCCAACTTCGGCCAACTTCACCCCTTTCAAGTCCCTAATATTAATGTGATGAGAGATCATTACTAAAAAAATATTAATAACTACAATAAAGAAGTAAAGAGACAGTAGATTTCTTGCCTTATCCCTTTCCTTAAAGTTAGATAATCAATTTTCTTTTTTGATAGAAGCAAATTGAAATGAATAAATGTAACAAACCCTTTAAAAGTCTTAACCTATTAGTCATAAATCTAAGTTTGATGAGCACTCCTTCAAGAAAACCCCACTCCAATTTGTTATATGCTTTATTCATGTTCACTTTTAAAGAAAACTCAAATCCCCCCCTTTTTCATTCTTATTTTTAAAGTGGTGAAAAGCTTCATGAACAATGAAAATGTCATCTTGAATCATTCTATTATGAATAAAAGCTCTTTGGTTTAGAAGAATAAACCTCATGAGAAAACCCTTCATTTTATTAGTAAGAATTTTAAAGATATTTTATAAACAAAGTTACAAATACTTATAGGCCTAAATTTACCCGCCAATTCAAGATTCTCAATTTTAGAAATCAATATAATATTTGTAACATAATTTCCTCTAAAGGAATGCCATTCTCAATTTTAGAAATCAATATTATGTTACAATTAGAAATCAATATAATGTTTGTAACATAATTTCCTCTAAAGGAACACCCATTCTCAAAGTAATTCTTAAATAACTTAAAAATTTTAGCACTAACCTCATTTTAATCATAATGATAGAAAACCCCAAAGAATCCATTAAGCCTCTGTGCTTTATTAACACCTAACTAAAAAGTAACATCTCTCACCTTCATGAATGTTACAAGTTGGAGCAGTAATGTATTATCTTCCTCAATCATAACCTCATTAACATAATTAAAGGCCAAATTTAAAGGTCTACAATTAGAAGTTGAAAAGAGACTAGAGTAGAAATCAACAAATGAATTTACAATCTCTTTTTCATTCTCCAACCAACTCCTACATTTTTGTTTCAAATTAAAATATTATTATGATGTCTTCTCAAAATAATAATTAAGTGAAAAATTGTGTTTCTATCCCTTTCTTTTAACCAACTAATTCTTGACCTTTGTCTCCAAAACTTCTCTTCCTTGTCCTATAACTTTTTAATTTCAGCAACAACCCTTTTAGTCTCTCAAACATTCTTTTTAGTGAGCATTCCTTATTACAAGTAGTTAACTATTTCATCAGTTTGTCAATTAATATTCTATTATTAAGAAAAACTAGTTTACCCTATTGTTTCAAAGCTTCTTTACATTTATCAAGCCTTTTTACTATTTCCATAACCTTATCCTCAGCTAAATTTCCCTTCCATTTCTAGTTTAATCTCAACTTCAAGAAACTCAAGGTGGTTGGTCTAATATGACTTAAATTTGAAAGATCTTGATGACGTAGCTTCCTAGAAACAAAGGTCAACCAAAACCAAATGATGATCTGAACCTATAAGTTCCATGTTAAAAACTTAAGGTTTAGGAAAATGATTTTTGAATTTAATATTCCCCAAGGATTTGTCAATCCTGTCTTTAATATATTCTTCCCCAAATCTCTTACTTGACCATGTAAAGTAAGCCCCTTTATACTTTAAATTAACAAAGCTGCAATTAAAAAGGAGACTTTAAAAACTTATAATCTTCCTTGTAACTATTGAATTACCTCCTATCTTTTCACTTTTGGACACCATATCATTAAAATCGCCTACGCATAGCCAAATTTCATTAATACCTGCTACAATGCTTCTCAATTTATCTTAAACTTTCCTTCTTTTAGCTTCCTTTGGGGGGCTATGAACAAATGACACAAAATGAGGAATATCAAACAAAGTAGTATTAATTTTTATGTGAATTATATTTTTGAAAAGGAAACTACTTCCACATCCACCTTATCACTCTACCATAAAGCTAACCCACTAGCCAAACCACAAGGATCTACATGAAATTCATTCACTAATCTCTAACTTATTCTATTTTTTTCTTTCTAATTTTCTTGCCACTAGTTTAGTCTTCATTAAGAAATCTATCAATGGCTTATTGATTCTACACACCTCCCTCAAGTTCTTTGCTACCAAGGTCATCCTAAGACCTTAGTAGTTCTAAGATATCAATTTCATGGCCCTTGGGTGGTTATGTTAGGCTAGCAACCATAACCTTCAACAATATTCTCCTTATTCACACTTCCACTAACTTTAGCTAAAAAAACAAACTAGTTTCAAAAAATTCAAAGGACATGTTAATAGGAATATCAACTAAATCCTTCTCAACTTGTTCTACTTTCACTTTAGCTAAACTTTCCTCTTTCGCCTACAAACTTATATTGAAATTTTTTCAAACTCTTACCATAATAGGCCACACTCGCTTTACTACTAATATCCTTTCAAAAATTGTCCTTCTTTTAAATTTCTAAAGATTGCAACTTTTTTTTGCACGTCTTTTAAGATTCACCTTATTCAAACTTATCAAGACTTTTGAGAGAATTTTGGGCTATTTAACCGATACAATAAAACTTCTTCCCCCTCTTCATCTAAAAGAATTTCAACAATATACCCTGAAAGAGAATAAGAATGACTTCCTAACCCAATTTCTTCAATAACAATTCTATCTTCAGTAGCTGATAACACTTGCACACTATCATTTTTTTGTTTCGTTAAAGCACTTGTAAAACAATTCATTAAACAATGGGCCTTTTCTTCTAAATTAATTGTCTTATTTTTGCCAGCATAATTTAAGTTTAAGCCTAAAACCTTTTTTTTAATTTTCTTCATCCTATTAACATTAAAATTCATCCTAAAAATTTCTTCCCTACCATGTGTTTCAAACCCTAAATTAACACTCATTTTACTTGTTCTAAAAAAATCATTATATTGACTATAATCATCACACTTTTTCCCACTCATTCCTCCACCTTCCTCATGTGTCTTTACTTTGTTATACAACTCATGCATCTTTTTCCTACCCCTCCCAAACCAACTCACACTAAGCCTCATGGGTTTTTTGAAATAATCTTCCTAACCAAAGTCCTTCTACCTTAATTATCTTTTTCATTTAGGTCTTAATCAAGAGAAATAGAGATATGATCCTTCTTTCTATCTCCACTCCCTTCCCCTTCTAAATCTATGTCCATGTATTAAAACTAGAACAAAGAAAACAAAAAGAGAACTTAAAAGAAAACGTTAACTAGATTAAGCCTTCATAGCAATGGAAGGAGAAAGACACAAGGCTCTCACTAAGGAGCAAGAAAACTAAAAAGAATATAATCCATTCAAACTAAAAATGTTATCCATCATTTACAATTTGAATTCAATCTAATCAAACTAATAGCCACCGTTATTACAAATCGGTTCAAATTAGGGATTTCTTGTGTATATTATTCTCTCCAAACTATTACAAGCATTGCAATGAGGTTGTAAAACTCATGGCACTTACTCTAGAAATTGGGATTGCAGAGTACACTCACTACACTCCATCAAAGAGAGAGAAAAAAGATGAGAGATATAATGGAGAAACTTTTCATGTTTAATGCTCAAAATTGAATCACACTATAAATTTTGGGTTAAAATAATATTCGGGATCTTTAAACTTTTTTTATCATTTCAAATTAATTCTTTTAAGTTTAAAGCATTTCAAAATAATTCTTTAAATTTGAAGCATTTCAAAATGATTCTTTAAATCTTCAAATTCTCTAAAATTTTGGTCGCTTGCTATCATAGTTAGCATTTAAGGGATGAATTAGAAACAAATTTGAAATTTAAGAAACTATTTTAAAATACATCAAACTTAATGAATTAATTTAAAGAATAAAATAAAATTCTAGGACTAAAATATTTTTTTAGCTTTTTAGAATTTAATTTAAACTTAAATATTAAATTCAAGTCTAAGACACTCTATCTATGGCATTTGGATTCTCTACAGTTAAGGAGAAAACTAACATTGTACAGTTAGAAAAAAAAATAGATTGGGAGGTTAACATTGAAAAGTAGCTTCTAATTTTGGAAGCTTTTAATCTTTTTCTTTTCAATTGTAGCCCATACAATAATGCAAAAGATCCATTTCACTAAATGTGACCTTTTCTAATTCGAAAGCAAATTTTAGGAAAACTAAATATTGTTTATAGTCAATTTAAATTAAAATAAAGTAACGATAGTAATTTTGACATAAACTTTGAGTCATTTTATATTACATTTTCCTAAGACCGCCTACTGTGAAAGGTAATATATCTCATGGACAAGCATTTAATGTAATTTCTTGAATTAAAAATTACTTAATAAATAAAAAATAATTCATTTGCATGACAAATGCTATGTTAATTTTTTTTAATCGAAAACTATAAACTATTTTCGATCCCTCTCTAATTATACAATTAACAAAATTTTATGGGTTCCATCTGTATGAAATATTGTAAGAAATATGTGACTGAGAAGTTCAAGTTGAGGTAAAAGCATTAGTGTCTATTTGAAATTATTTTTTTTTAAAGGCAAGTCATTTTTTTTAAAGAACTCATTTCTAATTTTTGTAGTGTTTGGTAACATTCCAAACTTGCCTTTAAATAGTAGCAAAAGCAGTATTTCTGTTGTAGGAAGAATGTAGGAATTTGGAGCTTCTCCTTTGAAGAAGAAACAAAAGTAACAAATTATTATTATTTAAATACATTTACTCATAATTTTGAATGATATATTTACACCTTATCTTTGCCCTTCATCTCTCCTCTCATCCCCTCTCTCACAAAAAATACGCTTACTCAAATTGCTAATGACATATTTATTTTAGTTTTATATATTATATGTATTTTTTATTAAAATATTTTATATAATAATTATTATTTTATTTTCTATATTGTAATTAAACAAAAAATTATAAAATTAATTAAAAGTAATCATAATTATGCTTAAAACATTAATCCATTCAAATAATATTAATTGCAAAATTAAATCTATATATGTCCTGTTCAGTAATTTGACAATAAAAAGTATTTAAAAAAATTCAAACACAATAATATTAGTAAAAGTACTTGTGAAATGATTTTACCAAACGCAATTTACTTGTTTCTCACAATGATTTTGGTCAAATTTCATTTTAAAAAATATATAATTAAAATAAACAAAAATCTATGGTAATCCTAAACTGGCATTTTGCAAATCTCAAAGGATGTACAAGTTGATTTTTTGTATTAAATATACAAATTGAAATTAGAATTTGATAATGGGCCGTTTCATGAGTTTGATTTTTTAATTTTGAATAAATTTGAACTTAATTAATTGCGAATTTATACATAAATAAGACTTGGAATTTAACTGTAAAATGTGTGAACATAAATTTTATTCAACAGCATAAAAGTTTAATTAGTGTCTCTTATGAATTGAAAGACCCATCTTTATAAATCAGACACATCAAACAAGTAATCTTAAATCATAATCTTTTGTATTTTCACCTAACATTTTGATATATATATCCAATTTCAAAAGTTAGAGGAAATGGGCTAGGGTTTGTGATTTGTGATCATTAATAGAACCAGAAACGTGCATAGATTCCGGGGTGGGAGTTTCCCAAGGTCACGACCCTTAAATTAGGGGCTGCGCCGTTTACCACCTTTCTTTCTTTTGGCGCTTTATGTTCTCAAACAATTTGTTTTGTTAAATGTTTGTTTATGCCCACCTTAACAACTACTGTTTACTACTATATATTCTATATATATATATATATATATATATATGATATGCTTCATGAAAAATTATCTCAACAAAACTTTGGGTGAGACAAATGAGTGGAATAGAAAATTTTGGAATCCCATCCTCACGTGATGTGCCCTCAAAATCAGCGATCTTTGTTCTTCTTTTTGCCAAAAGCTTATTACTACCTTACATATTATATATTATCTATATTGAAGTGGTATTCTGGTTAATTTAGGTGCTAATTAGTCAAAGATTAAATATTTGCATAAAATTGGGAAAAAAAGAACTCGTTTTTACAACATCAGACTCTATAAAATTAACAAAATTTTAATTCAAATTTATAACAATACCCTAATCATACATCATTTTATATCTCAAAGAACTAGCTTTCAATATAATCTCAATTTCTTTTTGTGTGTTACCACAGCTCATTAGTTGATAAGTTCATCTGGTTTTGTCTGTTCCTCTCTTATATCTTTTTCTTCGTCAAACTTTGTTCATCTTTTGAGGATTATGGAATGTGGAATATATATTGATTCAAATCTGTTGTTTAAAAGTGTTTCAGGCCACATGACTGTCACTACCCGCTCTAGGATATGATCACAATATCTGAGCAAAATCTATGGACTTGTCTTAATTAATTGTGTGATAATAGCCGAAAGTAGCATCAATGATAATTTGTAGAGACTGGTTATTTTCAGCTGCTTGTTTTAAACCAAACTTGGTCTACAAAATGAAAGAAGCTAGAATTTGATAGTACAAATTGACCCAATTAAAATGAAGTCACTTGTGAGATGTGCTCTTATCCTTTGGTTTGCTAAATAAAGAAAAAAAAATGTATTCACTCTATAATTACTTAATTTTATATTACCTCTATTTATTATTAAAGTACCTTATAAATTGACTTAATTCTCTCATAAATCTAAGGATGAAATTGTATATGTAAGAGTCTCATTTGGAAATAAACATAGCTAATTAACATACTACACCTGTTCACATAATAAAATAAAACACACTAATTAACAAGCCATTATTATGTTTCAAACTTTGATCCCATATATTAATGGCCTTTAAGATTATGTAGCTTGTTAATTCATAGGTCTTTTCTTACTTTTAGATTTAATTATGAAATAGCCATTTGGAATATCTTTCAAAACTTTTATTTTCTGCATTAGGGATTGGTAAAATACTCAAACTTTATGAATATATGTAAAATCTACTTGTTTGGAACTTGATATAAGAATTTTTATAGATATTTTAAAAATTTAAGTTTGAATTTATTTGAGTAGTATAATAGGCACATCGCTCTAGTCATGTAATATCTATATATTTATTTATTTATTTATATTTACACACACACCCACATATATATATATATATATATATAAGTGCGTGTATATATATTAATCAATATAATATATTATTAAAAAATTTAAAAAAATCCAAATATATAATATTTTATGTGTTTTAAATTATATTAATAATTGTTTGAGATTTTTCTTATTTGTTGTGATTTTATGTGAACTAATTTTTTATAAATAAGTTTTAACATGAAAAAAAAACTATTGATTTTGAAATTTTTCCAAACAAACAGGTTTGGATTAGAAAATTTAAAGATTCAATGAGAATTAAAAAATTTTTACCGCTGAATAGGGTTATGTGATAGAAACTATAGTAGCTGCCCATACCCTAATCATAATTATCTCTACTTTGGACCTAAGCCCCTTACTTACCCAAGAAAAAAAAAAAAAAAAATATATATATATATATATACACACACACACACACACACACACGAACTGCCTTAAAGACCTTTAACTAGATTTTTTTAATTTTTTTTTGGGCTCAAATTCAATAATATTTATTTAATCTAATAATATTTAATTCAAATATATTTAGCCCAATTTCACTTCATTTTATCATATTTTTATAAAGTAATTTTAAATTGTCTACTAGAAAAACGTTTTTACAGTACCTAAAACCCAAATAAATTGAAAGTGTAAGTATTGGAAATCGCCCTTGCACATATGTATAGAAATGAGTGAACTTGTAGCATAATTCTCCAGATGATTATATACATGTTAGCAAAAGTGAAAAAGAGAAAGAGAAACTACATATAAATAGAAAAAATCCACAATAAAAAAGGAGTTCTTGATTGAATTTTCCAAAATTAAATGCGCTACAAATAAAATACAGGGAGTAATCGATTTTTTTAATTCAGGTTGATAAGTTGTATAACTGAATCAATTTACAAATTAGTGAAAGTAACTATTGAATTTTCAATGAGTTAAAAGTTGGTGCGAGTAAAATTTGTCCCTAAAAATAACATTAAAAATCATTCATATACGAGCTTCTTATGTATAATCGAGCTCATTTAAATGTGCATATAAAATGAAAAAATTCCATTGGATCTATCAACAAGCTGCTCCTAATATCTCATTTCGATGAATAACTAAGATTTAAATTATAACGTATATCCTGCTGCAGAAGTTAAAACAAAAAACAAGAGAGGCAGAAAATGTTTACTATATATACACCAGAAGATTCGTTGACATGTGTACTTCAATTAGTGCATAAACATATGGAGAAAATAATTGATGATAAGATTAGTTTAGTATTTACAAAACTGAGGTCCATGCTTAGTGCGCATGGTGTTTTGTACAGTGCAAGCTTGTGAAATTGGCAATCTACCATCATCTTGTTCACATTCTTTTGTTTCTGTTAAAATAAAACTAAACCCTAATCAATATATATATATATATATATATATAGCTTGCGGTTGCAGAACAGCCACACTTTATGGTCTTGATCAGATTAAGTGCATTTGCGAGGGAGATGAAAACTCTTTTATTTGTTTAGAGAAAATTAAATTGTGGGGTTTGATTGAGGTTATCAGAAGTGGTCTAATATCTTTAATACAATTTGCTGAATCATATCATTACAAGACACTATGGTTCTTTTGTTTTTATTTCTTGAAAGCGATTATTATACAATTCATGCATGCCCTACTTATTTTTGTCAAAAAATAAATATTAATTATTATCTATATAATATATGTACTAAAACAACAATCATTAAGAATAGCATGTTATGTAATTTTTTCCTTCACAAAATATAAATTTCTTCAAAAAATTCATGAAATATAATGAATTAAATGTTAAAATTTGAGACTTTAATTTTAAAAGATATCTTTTATAGAAAATTTTCTTGTTCAAATAAAAATAATAATTTTTCTTTAACTTTAATGGATATATAGTTTTCTCTTTGCTATAGAGACTCGATTAAGAAGAAAATAATTATAGATTTTGAGATGAAATTAAACTAAATTTAAAAATCTAAAATTTTATTTGGATATAATAATGGGATATATATATTGTTTGAAATGTAAATAAATCAAATACAAAGCTTTAAAAAATTATATAAATAATAGATTTTTATTTTTATTTTTATAATCAAATTATATTAAAATGATCAAAATGTTAAATATTTCGTGTTATACATGAATACGGGACTAGTTATTTATAAAATAGATGTTTAATTCTTTAAATTAGTATTTTTTGAAATTATTTATCTAACAGGTGGATATATTTTGAGTATTATAGGGTTGCAAATCATTCTTATAGCTTTATAAGAAAAGAGAATTGAAGGAGGAGTGTGCTCCTAAATATAAATCCAGAGCCACATGATTGATTTGACATGTTTAACAAAGTCTGTTTGAACTTCGAGCGAAAGATTTGCTGACATTTTCCCTCTTCTACTCAGGGATAATTTCCCATATTAACACTAACCAGTTTGACCCATTATGGCGCTGCCTTATGATTTATGTTGACGCATTTATGAAAGATTTTCATATGATTTTATTAGAACTGAGTCAACTTTTAGACTTCGTGAATAAAAAGATTCTGACATATATAAAATTCACATTTAGGAGCATTACACAGCTAATTTTAAATTTTGATAGGATCAACGCATTTCAATATAGTTTTGTTATGAATCTATTTCATTACTAGCTACTTGAGTTGTCTATCTATACGAAATTAGAAAACAATTTTTACTAAAATCTAATAGAGGAAAGACACTGAACCTCAAGCAAACTAGCCAAATATGCCTAAAATGATATGTACTTGTGATTAAATGTGACACCAACGTACATATGCGTACACAATATGCAAATGTAATTATATAATACATTATGTAATTAAAAGATTAGGATGAAATTGAGGAACTTACTTGACACAGAGAATCCAAAGATTAATGTTCATGTATGGACAGCAATACATTTTGAAAGTCGTAGCAGGTAAGAGTCTAAAATATTTATTCCGGAGGACCCCAATGGCAAAAATTATTATGGTGAGTAAAGCTAAATGCACCAATATTAAACGATACTGTGCTTTTATGACCTCACTTTGTTCACACAACGTTGTGAGAAGCAGATTGTGAATAATATAAACATGGATTCCCATAGATGTCTTGGAAGAAGAGACACAGCAAAGAAAGAAAGAAAGAGCACTGCCTTAGATAGAGTAGGTGCTGAACAACAATAAAAAAGAAAAAAGCAATTGAAGCAGAAATGTATGCAGCTAGCTACAGAGTGCAGAGAGATTAATTATATGGGTGCCTCTTTTCACGTCTGTGAGAGAGGCGAGAGACACTATCTGGCAAATCCTCTATTATTCTAATGCCTTCGTGCAGATAGAGCGAAGCATCTTTGGTGGGGTAGTGCTGCTTCTGCAGATTTTCTGATCTCTAGGTGTTCGACTTTTTGCTTAGTTTATTCTCTTATGGTAATGGTGGTTTTTTAGCTTTGCTTGGCTGAGTTTGAGTTCAAAGCAAGAAAGCTAATACGCTGTCACAGAAGTAGAGGGAGGAGAGTGCAAAACCCAATGACTCAAACCCAAGAAGAAAGGTTTGGAATTTGAGGTAAATGTTTCAATGCCCAGCTCGAGGCAATCCTTCTACATCTCTTCCTCTTCTTCATTGTTTTGTGTCATTCTCTTCCACTCCATTTTTCTCCATGGCCTAGCATTCTCTGCAAATCATGAAGCATCCGTTCTCTTCTCTTGGCTTCATAGCTCTGCTTCACCACCACCTCCATCTTTCTCCAACTGGAACATCCTTGACACCAACCCATGCAAATGGACCTCCATAACATGCTCCCCACAATTTTTTGTCACTGAAATCAATATACAATCCATCCCTCTAGGGCTTCCCTTGCCTTCCAATCTTTCTTCCTTTCCCCATCTTCAAGAACTTGTCATTTCTGATGCCAATCTCACTGGAACCATCCCTATTAACATTGGTGACTGCTATGCCCTTACTGTCATTGACCTTAACTCCAATAATCTAGTAGGGTCTATCCCTGCAAGTATAGGTAAGCTCCAAAACTTGGAGAGCTTGTCTCTGAACTCCAACCAGCTTACAGGAAAAATCCCACTTGAACTAAGCAACTGCATTAGCCTAAGAAGTATCCTTCTTTTTGATAACCAGCTAAGCGGTGCTATCTCACCTGAGCTAGGAAAGCTGTCAAAACTTGAGATTCTTAGAGCGGGAGGAAACAAAGATATAGTTGGGAAAATCCCTGAAGAGCTTGGAGAATGCAGCAATTTGACTGTGTTGGGGTTGGCTGATACTCGTATATCAGGTTCATTGCCAGCTTCATTGGGAAGACTGAACAAGCTTCAGACTTTGTCCATCTATACTACAATGCTATCTGGTGAGATTCCAGCAGAGTTCAGTAACTGCTCAGAACTTGTTGATTTGTTCCTATATGAAAACTGTCTATCAGGGTCTATTCCATCTGAACTGGGTAAGCTCCAAAATCTGGAACAGTTATTTTTATGGCAGAATAGTCTTGTGGGAGCTATCCCAGAAGAGATTGGAAACTGTACGAGCTTGAGGAGAATTGATCTCTCTTTGAATTCTCTATCTGGAACTATACCTTTGTCTTTCGGGGGTCTTTTAGAACTTGAAGAGTTTATGATAAGTGATAATAATGTGTCTGGTTCAATACCTTCAAGTCTTTCAAATGCTTCATATCTGCAACAGCTGCAAGTTGACACAAATCAGCTCTCAGGTTTGATCCCACCAGAGCTTGGGAAGTTATCAAAGCTCACAGTGTTCTTTGCTTGGCAAAACCAACTTGAAGGAAGCATTCCTTCTACTTTGGCAAATTGTAGTAACCTACAAGCACTAGATTTGTCTCACAATGCACTTACTGGTAGCATTCCTACTGGCCTATTTCAACTTAAAAACCTTACAAAACTGCTCTTGATTTCCAATGATATTTCGGGTTCAATACCATCAGAAATAGGCAGTTGTAGTTCTCTTATAAGGCTGAGGCTTGGAAACAATAGGATTACTGGTGGGATCCCTGAGACAATAGGGAACCTCCAAAGCCTGAACTTTTTAGACCTCTCTGAGAATCACCTTTTTGGGCAAGTCCCAGACGAGATTGGCAGCTGCACAGAACTGCAAATGATAGACTTCAGCAGCAACAACTTAGAGGGTCCACTGCCTAATTCCCTGTCATCACTATCTTTGCTCCAAGTATTCGATGTATCTTCTAACAGATTTTCAGGTCACATACTAGCAAGTTTGGGCCGTCTCGTTTCACTAAACAAGCTAATCCTGGGCAGAAACCTGTTTTCTGGACCCATTCCTGCATCATTGAGCCTATGTTCAAGTCTCCAAATACTTGATCTTAGTGGCAATGAGCTCAGTGGAAGCATTCCAGCCGAGCTGGGTCGTATAGAGACTCTTGAAATTGCTCTTAACCTCAGTTGCAATTCACTGAGTGGGCCAATTCCAGATCAGATTTCTGCTCTTACCAAGCTTTCTATATTAGACCTTTCTTATAACCAGTTAGAGGGAGGTTTAAACTCGCTTGCAGGGCTAGACAATCTTGTCTCTCTTAATATTTCCTACAACAAATTCACAGGTTATCTTCCAGATAATAAGCTTTTTAGGCAGTTATCGCCAAAGGACCTAACTGGGAACCGAGGGCTTTGCTCTTCTGGTCAAGACTCGTGCTTTGTGAGTGCTTCTAGCATGACAGATCTAACACTGAATGGAAGTGATGTGAGGAAGTCACGAAGGATTAAGCTAGCTATTGGTTTGCTAGTAGTCTTAACAGTACTAATGATAGTTATGGGGATAATTGCAGTGATAAAGGCACGAAGAACCATCAGAGATGACGATTCAGAACTAGGGGACTCATGGCCATGGCAATTCATTCCATTCCAGAAGCTAAACTTTTCAGTGGAGCAAATGTTGAGATGTTTAGTTGATGGAAATGTAATTGGAAAAGGATGTTCTGGTGTTGTTTATCGCGCTGAAATAGATAATGGTGAAGTCATTGCTGTGAAGAAACTGTGGCCAACAACAATGGACGCAAGAGAGGGATTCAGGGATGATAAAAGTGGAATTCGTGACTCATTCTCAGCTGAGGTGAAAACACTTGGCTCAATCCGTCATAAGAACATTGTTAGATTCTTGGGTTGTTGTTGGAATAGAAGCACAAGATTGCTGATATATGATTATATGCCAAATGGGAGTCTGAGTAGTCTACTTCATGAGAGGACAGGAAATTTTCTGGAATGGGAACTTAGGTACAGAATCCTGTTAGGGGCTGCAGAAGGCCTTGCATATTTGCACCATGACTGTGTGCCTCCTATAGTACATAGAGACATTAAAGCTAATAACATCCTCATTGGCATTGAGTTTGAGCCTTATATTGCAGACTTTGGCTTGGCTAAGCTAGTTGATGATGGTGGTTTTGGTCGGTCCTCCAATACAGTTGCTGGTTCTTATGGATACATTGCTCCAGGTTAGTGCTTCTTCCACACTTATCACCAAAGTTGATTCCTGGTTTGTTGCAGAATACAAAGTAGGCCTTTTGTTTTGGAGTTCAACTTCTTTGGATATTGAAAATATAAATAATGTTTAATCAAAGACATTGTCTTAGTTAGCTTTACCTAGCCATTTCATTCAGAGATCCTCGAATAGTTTCTTGGATACTGAAATTATTAGCATAAATCTCATGCATACTTTCACAGAGCTACATGATATACTGGTATCTTAAATTTCCTTGTGATACCAAAATATAAGATATCATAGAATTTAAAATTCTCACGTTTAGTATAACAATTGAAAGTTTTCGTAGAAAGTATGCAAATTGATATTTTATAATAGTTAACAAAGGGCAACTTGAAGGATGTGATATTATAGTTTTCGGGTGGTACTCATGCCACCTAAAATAAAGTCATCCTATGTCTTGTGGTGTCTTGAATTACACTGAGTATCCAAGATACTAGGCAGTGCACCAAACATAAGTATCCTAGATGCCGCAACATTCAAGATATTAGAATTCAAATGATAGGTGTAGAGAACGACTCATTGAATACATTAGATATGATTCATCTAGTATCTTGAAACTGACTTTTCACATTATTTCAGAATATGGCTACATGATGAAGATCACAGAGAAGAGTGATGTTTACAGCTATGGAGTAGTTTTGTTGGAAGTCTTGACAGGCAAGCAACCGATAGATCCAACAATACCGGATGGCCAACATGTTGTTGATTGGGTGAGACAGAAAAGGGGGGTTGAAGTGCTTGACTCTAGCTTACTGTCAAGACCAGAATCAGAAATAGAGGAAATGATGCAGGCATTAGGCATAGCCTTGTTATGTGTAAACTCATACCCTGATGAGAGGCCAACAATGAGAGATGTCGCAGCAATGCTCAAGGAGATCAAACATGACAGAGAGGAATATGCAAAAGTTGATGTGCTTCTAAAGGGATCTCCTGCAATTGATGTTCGGGCAACATCTTCATCATTGCCAGCAATGCAAAACTTGTACCCAGAAAGCAATAATACAACCTTCTCTGTAACTTCACTGCTTCATTCATCTTCTTCCAGTGCGAAAGTGGATTTCAAGTGATGAATTGCATATAGTCATAGTTGGAAAATGGAAGCTTGTTTTCTCATCGGTTTCTTTCTCAATGTTTGTTTTTCTCTATTGTTGTTCTTTAATTATATATATGTAAATTTTAAAAGTTTGTTATAGCAGTATTGAAAGCTACAAACAGATCTAACGATTATAGATGTGGCTTTGGGAGTATTATTGGTATTTATGCAGAATAGCTTGTACTTACAGGTCTCCAAGCTTAGATTCATGCCAGCACAACAATAAAAGCTAGCCGAAGTTAGAGCTATCTTTGCACTTTTATTTGGCACAACTATTTTTTGTTTTTCCTTTTACTTTTGATATCTACAAGTGTTGATGGAGTAGTTTTATTTGAAAGAGTAAAGGGCTTCATACTGATAAAACCCTCATTCCAATCCAACTATATTATTATTGTTGAGTTCTTAAAACAGTCAAGAAATATATTTCAATAGGTTCAGCACCAAATCTCTTCATGTTAGATTCTTGAGTTGATGGTAGTATAAATAAAAATTCAATGGAGTTCACTATATTTTGTTATCATACATAGTTATGTGTACTTATTTGCCTTCAATTGAATTTTCTATTGAGAATTCTACGAGTTCATTTGGCCTAAGTTTACTATGATTTTCCTTATCTCCTGCACCAGTAAGAATAAAAATATGCTACTTAACATGCTTCACTTTTCACTATACGAAGTTTCTCCTTAGCTAGTTGCATTACCCTCCATAGTGCCTTTGCTCTGCTTTAGTTTGCATTCGATGGTTGATATTCTAATTGCTGCTTCCTCAAAGAGCCTCAACTTCACCTATAAGAACAGTTTAGGGATTTGTGAATAATCTTTCACCTACAAATGAATGATGATAGCCAAACACTACATTACCTTTTAAATGATTTATATCTTAAAACATAATCCAAACATTTCATTAGATCAAGTAATTATTATTAAGCTAGAAGTTCTAATAGTTAGTCAAGGAATTGATCTTTCAACAATCTCTCTTGAACTATAAATAAGTGAACTAACTCTGATACCGATTGGTTATCACTGAATGAAATATTCATCATCCAACTAAGCCTCTGGTTTTTTTAATCCAAATTCTTTTGATAGAAAACACAATTGCACACCCAATTTTATTCATCGCTATTGTGTGGCAGGAGATATAATCTAGATCCTTCGGTTCTCCTTTCAGGGCCAGTAAATTTGTAGCCATCTTTATGTATACTGCTCAGGCCCATTCAAAATGTATTAAATGGAAGTCAAAACAATTATGAGAGAATGGACCAAAAAAGAAAAGAAAAAAGAGAATTATGGTAGAAAAAAATGCTGCCCTAAAGTCAAAAGTTATGGAAATATACCAACAATTCAAGAGAAAATTGCACTCAAGAGTGGCTGTTGTTGTCTCTCAATGTGCAATTTGATTGACCCATTACATCTAAGATGTGCAACTAAAATTTCTCTAGGTCAAGTTAGCCTCCAAATTTCAGTCTAGTGCTGATAAACCAGTTGTTCCAAACAAATAAGTGTTGCTCTAAGTAAATTATCTAGTAATAATATTATTACAATTACAAATATAATCATCTTCGTATAAAAAGCGGTTATTTCATTATAATTTACTTTTATGATAATAAAATATTCTTGTTATAATGTATAAATATGATTATCTAATTATATATGATAATTCAAAAGAACAATTTTGAAATGCAAATTATAAACATAAAGCAAAAGTAAAAATAGAGCTGTAAATAGAACACACGTCTTGTGTGTGTGTGCGCTTTGTTGGGAGGAGGGGGGAGGAGAATTGTATTGAATTATCTAAATTTTAAATCACATGAAAATAATTTTTTAATTTTTAAAATTTGATAATAAATTTATTAAAATTTTTAAATTTGTACAAATAATTTTTTATTGTTAGTTAATTTATGATCTTATTAATAAAATTTAATAGGTTAGTGATAATAGGTTTCTCTTAAATTTTATTTTTTTCATAAATAATTTTTTAAATTTTAAATCATATATAAATATCATAAAGACTAAGGAAAATAACAAAAAAAAAAAATCATACTATATATTGATTAGACTGTAACTTTTGGCCCACTCTCAATGTCAAAGCAAGTAACATACCAAACCGCACGTATATCATGTTATGCACGGAACCAGGAAGGTGTCGGTCACTATGAATGGGAAAGAGCAAATAAGAGTTGCTTAGCTGGTTCAACTCCAACGTCTTATATATATATATATATATATATATATATATATATATAAAGAGAGAGACGGAGAGGTGAATTGGACCAAAAGAAATGGGAAAAGTAAAAGCAGAGGCAGGATAAGAAGCAATTAGGCATGCGTGGCAATTTGAATTCATTATCTATATATAATTCATTCGATTTATTCATTATATCATTTAATTTATTAAAATTATAAATTTAATTGATAGAGCCAAATTTTATTCGCATTTTAGTGAATGGTTATGATTTAGTCAGGAGTACCTATATAATTAATTAAAGTTAAATTCACTCAATTGATTAATATATGTTGACGGATATTTTTAAACTTTTTAATGTACTGAAATAGTACTTGTGCTGTTTAAATTTTAAGAACATTATATTTAAGGATTTAAGTTTTGCGAATGTACAATAAAAAATTTTAAAAATTAAAATTATTACAAAATTTTAGAGAATTTACTTTAAGAATTTTAAAAAAATATTATCAATTTTTTAAAAAATTATAATTTAAATAACTTTAATAATACTTTTTTTAGTGTCTAATAATAAATTTTTTTAACCCTAATAGTAAGTCTTAATAATTTTAGTCCTTACAAGTAATCTTAATTTATAAAAATTTTTATTATAAAGCTTACAAAATTGAAGCCTTTAAATATAATTTTTTCTTAAAATTTTCAATGTTAAAAATTTATGTTGCTGGTCATTTATTTTTTGGAGAGATTCTTTGGCAATCAATCAATTTCATACTATATTGACTTTACATGTTATATGTTACATGGATGAGGGTTATACAACTAATTAGTGAAGTATGATTATAAATAATGTGAGCAATTTGTAAACTCTTCTAATTTGCTCAACCTGTAGTTATATCTTTATTGCGTTATTATTGTGTTTTAATCAAATACTATTACTTACAAATAAATCTCTATTATTTAAAAAAGTAAAACTGGTTCTCCTCAAACGTATTTTTTGTCAATAAAATTAATTTTCCATATAATATATATTTTTGTTTTTAAAAAATAAAACTCCTTAATTATCATATTAAAAATAAAATTATATTATTATTTTGGAGCTTAATATCAATTAGTTTCTTTTATTATCATATTAAAAATAAAATTACAGTCTCATATTATACCCAAATTAACTTTTTTATAAAATATAAATTAAAGAAAGGTTTATGCAATATATATAATTTTTAAAATAAAAAATATGTGATTTATCAAAATTCAAAGGAAATTATTGTAATTTAATGCTAAAGAAGAGAACTAAAGCACATTCATATATGCCATATATTTTATGAATCCCTCCGTGCGATATTGTTTTGTAAAATATTTTGTAGCTTTTGCATGTCAAGGCAAGAAGCAAAATGCTAAACCCCACACACAATGGATATATATATATATATATATATACACTAATCCAACTAAATGAGAGTAGTTTAGGTGGTTCAACTCCCAGTGAGAGACACAACAAGTGAATTGAACTACAAGAAATGAGGAAAACTAAAATCAATAGCATTGAACTTGCTTTTAAGATTAACATATTAAAAAAAATTCACCTAAAAATTATAATTTAATAAAAAAATCCATTAAAAGATCTTAAGAATTAAAATTTGTTTGAAAGATCAAAAGGAAAAGTTATCATAATAACTTTTAAAAATTATTATTTATGCTTTCTAAAATTATAACCTAATTTTTTTAATGTTATAAAAGATTTTTTTTAATAATGACTTTAAGAAATATGAGTAATAATTTTGAGATGCACTAATTGTAACTTTAATCATTCCAAAAGGATTTTGATTTTTAAGGTCTTCTAATATTATGTTTATCAAATTATTGTCTTTATTTATAATTTTCTTACAATATTTTAAATCTCAATAAAAGTTACATTTAAAAGAAAGGTATGGGCAAGTGAACGTGAAAACTACTTGCAAAAATTACGATAGCTTAGTGGTTGTCACGTCAAGTCACGTTTCTATAGTCTTCCGAAACATGTGGTATGTTGTTTAAGAAACGTTAATCGTTATTCCAAAAATGAAAACGTACCAAAACGTGTTTGTTTATTTCCATCATAACCCACTCCCCCACATGATAATCCTAACTATATATAATATTATATTTTATGTTTTAACTCCCCTGCTTCCCTGTTTTGTGCAGTGTTTATGGGAAATTTTGCTCAAAGTGATCACTGTCTCAATTAGGACATTTTTTGCAATTAGTATAAATTAAACAAATTCATGTGGAGCAATGACCAAATGTATCACTATAATTTCTCGCAAACAGAATCATTTACTATAATGAACGAAAATAGTGTGAGTTATTATTATTATTATTATTAGTAAGGTGGCTTTTTTTAACACCATATTTCTTAACTAAATTGTGACAAAAACAGTCATAAATAGAAAATATGGTTATGATGGTATAATGAGAATTTTGTCGCAACGTTACTACTCTCTTCAATGTAATGTCATCATCGTTGGACCCGCTTCGTCTGTTGCTTCTTATAGAGCAAATTTAAATCATTTAAATTTGATTTGGATATTTTAAACTTTTAGTATTTTTATTTTTTATTTTTTATTATTTTTTAAATTAATAATTAAAAGATTATTTTTATTTTATATTTTTATTAAAAATATCAAAATAAATAAAATAAAATAATCGCCGTTTTTGTTATTATGACTATTATTGTTTTTTTTTTATTATTGAAAAAAATTAGATGAGAATGGCATCATCGGATTACTGAATTGAAGTATATTAATAATGCTTTAAAAGACATTGAAAATATTCTAAACAACATAAATTCCTAACTTTATGGGAAAAAACAAAACTAAAAGCAACTTCCTACTAATCCAAAAAATGATGATCTTTTCTTAAAAATAGAATTAAAAAACAAACTATCATTTTGTTTTGTGTACGGATTTTTTTTCCAAAATTTTATGTAAGAAAACATTCTGATGGAAAGTTATTAATTGAAAGTTATAGAACCAATTTACATATTACCAACAAATATTCAAAAGGACATTTACCTCAAAAAGAGAAAGGATATTTTCACTGATCTGTGGAAAAAACGTCCAAACCCAAGCCTCCAAAATGGAAACGGAAAATCAAAGGGAAAATTCTCCGATATATATGTCATAGCATAGGCAAACCCTTTTAGCATTGAATAGCTTATCCATCTGTTTTCTGCTGGAGTTTGTGCCTTTCTACTCCTGCTTTCGCTTCTGCTTCTCCCTCCCTAATGGCCGAAGCTTCAGCCAAACCCGTACCCCTTTTGAAAGATGAGCTAGACATCGTGATCCCCACGATCCGAAACCTCGATTTCTTGGAGATGTGGCGCCCATTTTTCCAACATTACCACTTGATCATAGTCCAAGACGGTGACCCCTCTAAGACCATCAAGGTCCCTGAAGGTTTCGACTACGAGCTCTACAATCGGAATGACATCAACAGGATCTTGGGTCCTAAGGCTTCTTGCATTTCCTTCAAGGACTCTGCCTGTCGCTGCTTTGGCTACATGGTCTCTAAGAAGAAGTACATCTACACTATTGACGATGATTGCTTCGTAAGTTCTTGTACTTTTCTTAATTGCTTACTTTCCCCTTTTACTATTTCTTGTTTGGTGGCTGTGAAAATGGCGGAATTTAAATTTATTTGTTGAATCATGTTTTGTTGGGTTCTGAAATTTTGAAACTAGTTGGTAGCTAAAGTATGAGATTCTGGCCCTAGGTGGACTTGTTTCCAGAAGGAACGTGAGGATTTGAATTTATCAAGTTGTTTGTTATAGAGAATTTTGTTCACCACCAAAAAACATTTGTTATTATGAATCATTCTTCTTAGTGATCGTGCCCGTTCAGTTCATAAATGTCGCAGAAGTCTGTGTAACCTTTTAATATGGTAGTTCCTTATCTTTTTAAACTTTAAAATTAATAGAAGGAGGGTTCAGTTTGGTTATGGTGGTTGAGTCCTGTTGCTGGGTGAAATTGAATTGGGCGGGATCTAACTAATGATGAGGAAGCTGTTGTTTGATTCGTTAACTTTAATGCCATTAGTGAACAAGTACTTGCTTTTTGAAGATCTCTATGTTCTAATTTGATTTGTTTAGTTATATTCTTGTTGATTTCATGATAGCTTAATCCTTACTATTGCTCGCCTATGCAATCAAGAATCTTATCCAGACCGTTAACATTCATCAGGGTTCTGTTCTTCATTAGCATTCCAGAATGATATGAACAAATAACGGGAGCATATGTTTTGGTGATAGCTAGTAACTCATTAATTCTTCTGACACTTATCTCAGAGGATATGTTTTGAATTGTGAGTTGTGACTAGTACAAAATATAGACTTGATTTTCTTCGTATCTTGTATTTTCATGAGCAGGTTGCTAAAGACCCATCTGGCAAAGATATCAATGCACTTGAGCAGCACATTAAGAATCTCCTAACTCCATCCACTCCATTCTTTTTCAATACGCTTTATGATCCTTACAGAGAAGGTGCTGACTTTGTCCGTGGGTACCCTTTTAGTCTTCGCGAAGGTGTCCCAACTGCTGTTTCTCATGGCCTCTGGCTCAACATTCCTGACTATGATGCTCCAACACAGCTTGTCAAGCCTCGTGAGAGGAACACCAGGTGTGTAGTTCCTTCCTTGAGGCAAATAATCAATATATGCTTTCATGAACATCATTGATATCTATGGTCCAGTTTGTTTGTTAAATTTTTTAAGTATGTGTTTCAGGTATGTTGATGCTGTGTTGACTGTACCCAAAGGAACCTTGTTTCCCATGTGTGGTATGAATCTGGCATTCGACCGTGAGCTGATCGGACCTGCAATGTTCTTTGGACTGATGGGTGATGGTCAACCAATTGGACGATATGATGATATGTGGGCTGGCTGGTGCATGAAGGTATATTAAGCCACATAACCCTTTCTGCTTTCAACTTTTTAAGTCAATGATTCTTTCTGGATCTTTAATTATTTTGAATCCTCTTTCAGTTATGCTTAGTTAGTGAAGTGAGCGCTTACCCTTCTTCTTCTTCTTCTTACATGTTTGCTTTTATCTATTTTTTGTAAACCAAATTTTCCTAAACATTTTTGGTTCTGATATATGATGCATTGATGAACTTGCAGGTGATCTGTGACCATTTGGACTTGGGAGTGAAGACTGGTCTGCCATACATATGGCACAGCAAAGCAAGCAACCCATTTGTGAATCTGAAAAAGGAATATAAAGGTATCTTCTGGCAAGAGGAGATCATTCCCTTCTTCCAATCTGCCAACCTTCCCAAAGAATGCTCCACTGTTCAGAAATGCTACATTGAGCTCTCCAAGCAGGTCAAGGAAAAGCTTGGGAAGGTTGATCCCTATTTCATCAAGCTAGGAGACGCCATGGTCACTTGGATTGAAGCTTGGGACGAACTTAACGGCTCATCTGAAACAATGTCTTCAAAGCAAGCTAATGGCCCAGCCAAGTGAACTACCAATGATTGCAATCTGAAGTTCATAAAACTACGAGTTTCTTGCGGTTTTAATTTATCATCAGGACCATTATATTTATTATCATTATCTTTATTAATATATTGTTCTTGTTATTATTCTTATAATTATTAGTTGATATCATTATCTTAAATGAGGATAAAGTAATGAACAATGCTTGTTTGCAGTAAATATTCAAGCGTGGTTGCAATTATACTTTTTCCTTTTACCCTTATGATTATGCTTTTGAATTTAAATTTTAAAATTATCATGGGGGAAAGAAACACACGGCTAAACTTTGGGATAAATTGATTAATGGAAAGCTAAAGCCTATTCTAAAATCAGTGCATAAATTTTAAAATCTAACTAAATTTCTTAGACTTTACTAAAACAAATATGTTAAATTTTATTTATTTTTTTGAAAGTTTTTACAATTAAAAAAAAATCTGTGGATCTTGTATTAAATATCAGTTAAAAATCATCATTATAGCCAAAATCACATGCTGTTAATTTTAATTGAGGTTTAAAATTTAAGAGAATGGTTAGGTTTTAAAATTCGGAATTAGTGTTCTGTTCCGTTTTTTAAAGTCTAGAAGGATAAAATATAGTTTTCCTTAGATAAATGACAAAGAAAACTAGATAAATATCCCACATTATGCAAAAAATAAAACTTGAGTCTTGGAGCGTTTTCATTCAACAAGCTATCTTTTTGAAATGAATTTTCCTTTTTACCGAGGTTAGTGTTTGCTGGAAACTAGAAAATTAGTGCCAAGTTAGCTTTTACATGAAGGCTGCAGATTATGGTGAAATGTTAAGATCTGATTGCAAATCCCAAGTCTCATTATAAGATGTTACAATTTTAAGAGTTTTCCTTGCCATTTAACAGAATATTACCATAATAGGACTACCCATTTGCAGAAGAACAGATGCAACTGACATTGTTTAATACCAACTTGAACCAAAGCTCTAGAATTTATGTAGAAGAGATAGAAGATGAAGGAGCTTTAAAGATTTAAAACTATTGGTAACTCCTTTACAGATAACTTCAGCTACAGAAGAAAAATCTGATGTTTTTCTGGATTTGTTGTCTGTGAGTGGGAGACACCAAAAGCACCACCAAATCTGGGGCTAGAAGATCCCCACATGTAACAAATTTGTGCAAACAAAACCATGAATTCAAGTTTCACAGGTTTTTGTGTGCATGGCCTGTAACTGGAAATCCAGAATTAGAGTCACATGGGGGGAATCACAGTTCGAGAGTAGAATAGCCTAAAACGCTAAGGCATCAAGCCACTTAGGTTATCATTTGCAAAAAGACGCCGTTGCCGGGGATCGAACCCGGGTCACCCGCGTGACAGGCGGGAATACTCACCACTATACTACAACGACTGCGTTGAAACTTCGTTCGCTTATATCAATAAAATTAATTTATGCATATTCGTTGTATTTTGCACTTGTTAGGGTAGTTTGAACGGCAAAAGTGGCCCACTCTCCACCCAGTTGTTCTGTACGTCAGGTCCACGAACTAGCCCAAATCCCTTAACAAAGCTCATAGCGTTTTGTAATTTTATCTCTATACAATCTTTTAGTACATCTATACTAATCTTTATTGAATTAATTGCTAGTAAATATTTGATGCTTGATAAATCATCATTTTTTTAAAGAAAAATCATTTATTTGGTTGCTTGATAGTTTATTGACTACTAAATCAGTACTAAATTTGCACGTCATAACTTTGTGAAAGGGCTAATTACTTATATACATCTTAGTAATTGGTTTAATTGTTAGTTCCATGATTAATTTAATATTTCAGCTACTCATTATATAAATATAATTAAATAATTATTTCATTGTTTATATATATTTGTAAAATATATCAGCTTCTTTCATCTACCAACCCAAACGAGGGCTAGAATACAACGCTTCTAATGTGATACACATTCTGGTATTTTGATTCATATGATATAATGAATTTTCAGACAAGACTGAAAACTTAAGCTCTCCCATAAAACCCTATATGTAATTTATGCATGGAACTTCTCGTCCAAAGGAGACATGCACTACTGCAGAACCTAATCATTTGCATATAACAAATATATATTGCGCGTGTATTATATACTCCAATATTATATCTTTTCACTTATTAACTCTATAGCCAAAGGAACCCTAGAATTCCATTTTTTGTTATTATTTTAAAATATATGCTTTCACAAATATCTTTTCACTTCAATGATAAAATCTCTTTTGTTTTTTTAAATTACCCTTAATAATATAACCATAATTTCTGGAATTTCAAATAAGGAAAAAGAAAAGTATAGTCAATAGTGTGAATGGCTGCCCATAAGTTCAGCTATGAGAGCATGCCAAGTTGCTTCCTTCCCACCCATATCTCAGAGCCGTGATTGCACCTGCAGCCACGAATTAATTAAAAGTGGTTGGCAGTGAACTTCATTGGAATTCTGAAGCCCACCCTTGTAAATGTCAGGAGCTTTCTGAAATTACGCTGCAAGACATGAAAACTCAATAAATTTTCCACTAACATCTCATCAGTAATTATTTTAGTCATTAATTTTTTTTTAAACATAGATTTATAGATACATTAATTCTTTAGTATACATTAAAAATTTAAATATATTAATGAATGGCTCTTTATTGTGCTAACAATGATTATTAAAATATGTTGATAATAAAATTAAACAGCCAGCTACCAATATTATAAAAATTGTTGTTAATTATATACTTAAAATGTTTATAATTATATATTATTATCTTTAGTAATTGATTACTAACTCACTAATTAAATATTATTAATGCATTATAACAACGGTTGAATCAACGCAATAAAAAGTCTTTGTTAATATATTGGTGCACCTAATTTTTTAATTTTGATTATATAAATTCCACCAAACACATGTCTATATAGTTTCAAATAAAAAAATTTTAAATCATCACGCAGCATATACATAAATTAGAATCCTCTTTAATTAAACGCAATTATAAAGAGAAAGACACATGTAATAAACCCTCAAGGAATTCAGTTTTATCACTTCTTTATTTCTTTTCTTTTTTATTTTTCAATTATTGAAACTATCATAATCCAACTTTGATTAGATTTGATTGTGAAACGAAAAACTTTCTTGAGATTCTGCCTTTCTTGATAAACGGAAATTGAATGTGTTTACGATCATATTGGGCATGTCCATAACTCAATATGTCTGCTACAAGTTAATGAAATAAGCATTCAACACGCTTGAACCACATGATGCATATGATGCAAATGAGCTTCTAGCAAATGTAAACACAGACCAAACCTGAAGTAAAGTAGAAGATAAAATGAAGGGTAAGAAGATGAATCGAACCAAAATATCATGAGAGGAGAAGTTGGAAGAGGGAAAGCAAAGAGAGAAAAGACAGCGAACAAAAGGGGCCCTGTAATTTTAATCCCGCTTTTGTGGGTGCAGCTCTTGAATAGGAAACCTGATAGAGACAGCTGTTTCAGTCACGTGTCTCTGTCATTGCGTAAAATAAATTCAGAGGCAATATGGCCATTGGCCAAGGCAGGAGGTGGGGGTCTCCATTAGTGTCCTTATGTGATGGGACGATTCTTTAAAAAAAAAATTATGAATTACATGTGTCTATAAATGAATTAAGATGTTCATCAGATAGCTATTGATAAGCCCTTTTTTATTAATGAGACAAATTATTTTGAATAAATAAACTTCAATACACTAAAATTCTGCTCTCAATTATAACCTTAGAATTATATATATTGTTCTAACTCTTTCAAAAATGCATACTCTAAATCAATATATATATATATATATATGTATATGTGTGTGCGCGCGCATACGCACATGTTTACCAACACCAAATTCTTGTGTGTGTGGATGCAGTTTAATCGCAGTAATTGAACTAACTTTCTGTGCCGTGATGGGACTATTCCACAATTGCCAGAAAAGGAAACAAATCTATTTGCACACTTAAAGCACTTGCCTTTCTGTGCTGGTATAAAAAACGACTTTCCCAAGGTGACCTTTTGCCATTAAGGTTCTCTCTTCCTTTTCTTCACTCCGATGAATGACAGTAACTTATTACTTTCTGGTGCTGCCAGCTTTTTCTGTGATGCACATAAATTGCAAGCAGATGGGGCACGAGATTCCCTTGGTCTCTTCCTTGCAATATCCTAGCATGAACAAATTAGTCCCAATTCACACCTTCGTTTCTTCTTCATGTAGTTCTGTTCATAACCTTATTTGGACAAAATCATCTGATCTATTGTCACCCCAACTTCTATCTATATTGGGAAGCAAGGATAAGACACCTGCGTGTGTTATATGGCGGAGTTTAAGACTGCTCAAGGCGCCACCATTGTTAAGCATGAATCTGTTTACTTATATAGTTTAAATATATATTAGCCTCGTCTCAATAATTCTGTTTTAAGTAACATATAGCGCATGGTATACATGTAATGGTTAAAATTCAATATTATTACATATACATACACTGTGTAATATTTATTTATTTTTAATAATTATGAAGGTTAAATAATCACTGACAAAAGAATGATGAAATTTTATATATACGTTAGTGCATCTTAGGTGATATATGCCGGCCATTTGTACTAACAAAAAACACGTTGCTCTTATGATGGCTTTGCTTAGTTGGTTGGCACTATTTACATATATAGATAAAAAGATTAGTCAAAAGTCAGCAATAATATTTTTTCTCCTTTACATTAATGAAGATATATTATCATCAGCCTATATAAAATGTAGGGTGAATTAATTTCTTTTTTCTTGATAAATGTTTAAATTATACAACCTTTTTTTTTGTTTTTAAAAAGTATACTCTCTTATCTTAAAAGTATACCAAAAGATGTATTTCAATTCACTTAATTACTCTTTCAGTAATAAAAAATAAGTTATAATTATGCATGTTTGATTAAAATGCCTTTATATTTCTCTCTCTCTCTCTCTCACACACACACACACACACAAGTATCATATAAATATTTATTTGAACAATATAGAGTAATCCTTTTCTGAAAATTTATCAAATTTTAAAATAATTTGATAAGACAACAAATCATCATTAAAAAAAATAACATTTACAAAATGATTTTTTAAAAAATATGTCAATTTAAAGAAATAATTAATAATATTTAATTTCAACAATAACTTTTGTGTTATTGTATATATTAATAAACATAAAAATTGTCATAAATTTAATTAATTTTTAAAAGAAATTAAATTTATGATTTTCAACCCAAAAAATACATGATATTGAAATAAAAGTTCAAGAAATATGTTTTCTGATAAAATATATTTTTAATAAAAGAAATTAACATAGTATTTGAGGGTATTTTGAACTTTTTTGTGTTTCAAGAAAAACTTATGGATATTTTTATAATAAAAAAAATATTGTATAGTTTAGACATCTCTCAACACAAAAATTACCTATGTAAAATGTATTATTATTAAGATAATGAGACTCCCTCAATCAAATGATCCAAGTGCATTTGGTTTGGGCAATCATGTCATGACTGACCCCCAATTCTATCAATATTATAGTTTAGTTGAGCTTGCTTTTACGTAGAAATTAAGAGTGCTTAGAGATATATTAGAAAGAGTCGTTAACTAATAACTGCTAAGATAATACAATCT
Organism: Erythrophleum ivorense; assembly: GCA_026724425.1. Lineage (NCBI taxonomy): Eukaryota > Viridiplantae > Streptophyta > Magnoliopsida > Fabales > Fabaceae > Erythrophleum > Erythrophleum ivorense. The sequence goes on along the minus strand of JAIUCV010000199.1, from coordinate 1,080,156 downwards.
AATTATGAATCTCGAACAATTTAATAGCTAAAACTCCACCGAAGCCCTAAATTTCAAGGTTAGGAATGAACACTTCATGAAGTTCAACGAAATTTATGGCAACAATTCATTTGTCTTCTCATCTTTGAACTCAATTCACTCTCATCACAACAGATCAAGTAAAATTGAAAATGAGATATTCTCGTTCAAGCCATCTGAAAGTTTTGTTCTAAAGCCCTCAGGCACCTTAATTTGTTGACCAGCTCCTATTTACAGGACTGTAGAAAGTTTTTCTCCTCCAAATTTTAAGTTTGGAATATCATTATACAGTATACACTATTCCCATTTCCCCTTACATGTGTGTGTATGTATGCGTTTATTGATAAAACATCAAAACAGATGGGAAGCGAACATGTAATTTCACTCTCGTCAATTCTCTTTGCTAGTTGATAAAGAAATTTTTCCAGATATAGTTGATGAAGAAATAGCAAGTGCCTTCGTTACATTTTCCCATATCAGTGACTTGTAGAAAAGAGAAGTTCTCTCATGAGATGGGAAGTAAACAAGCCACCGTTTTCTGCCTAATCTTTATTTATGTTTGCAATGAGAGATGTATAGAATGCATAAAATGACGAAGTTCTTGAGATTTATGAAGACTTTTTTGGCAACACTTTGTAAATTTAATTATAAATTAAATGTAAATAAAAAATTGGAGACTAACAGTTTCTCTATTAAAAAATTTAAAACCATGTAGCAAAATCAATAAAAGGTAAACAAAAAAAATGAAATTTTAAATTACATATTCATTTTAATCAGTGAAGATATTTTTTCAGTTGACACGGTCCTCTATATACATCAATATTTTAATCCTCTATATACGTCAATATTTTAAACATTGACTCAATAATAAATAGTACTAAATACTTGAAAATTATTATTTTTTGAATATGTGAAATCATCTGACAATTTTCATTCACTTATTACTATTGTTTCTACTGATACATGTGCTTACTTATAAAATAGAATTGATTTTAGATATAAAAACGTACATTCTCTAACAAAAATCACCACATCTGTCAAAAATATTTTTCTAAAAATTTAATAATATAGTTATAAAAAATATGTTTAGGCTTTAATTTTAATAAAATAATATACGTACATCTGAAAAAATTTGCTACCAAGAGATGCTGCAAGCACATGTGGGAGAAAATGACGAGATTTTGGAGATTCTCGTGTAGTTTTGGGAGTGCTCCGTGCAGCTCTCATGTCTTCAAACAAACAGAGCCTGCAACATATTGGTGCAGCAAGTACTACAAACACTTACTGGTAACCCTAGCTACATCTTCTTTTTCACACTACACTACTATTACTACTATGTAGCTAGCTCCAACTCCTATACATCATTCACCAGTCCACTCGTCATTCTTTCAAGTTTCAATTACTATCATAATAAACCCTACACAACTATATATCATTTCCCCTCTAATATCATACTGGCTATATTTTCCTTTCTCGCCTCTATTTCAATATGAATCTGCAAGACAAAGTTAGCATGGACTTGGTTCCCACATCTGACCACCTCTGCTATGTGCGTTGCAACTTCTGCCACACTGTGCTTGCGGTAATATTAACTATTCTATTCTTCGCCTTTTAATTAAACCTGAGATCGATGAAAAGTTGAAACTATCAGCTTTCATTCGAGAAGCAGAGGTTTAAACCTAGGACTTATATTTTTTAAAAAGAAATAAAGAGAAGAACTTGTTAAAAAGTGTAAAGCAAAATCTGGGTGATGTTGTCATATATGTAATATTTTTGTTGGTTGTTATTGTTATTAGGTTTGCATCCCATTCGAGCGATTGGTGGACAGTGTGACAGTGAAGTGTGGACATTGCAGTAACCTCTCCTTTCTCAGCACCAGGCCTCCTTCTCATCATAACCACAACACTACTGATCACACACTACTCACTCGTCAGGTTGGTGTCCGTCATCTGCGTTGGATTTTGCAAAATTACTAGTAATCCATTTCTGGACTACCATATTACAGTAGATATGAGCTATTTAGTTTGTTTAGTCTTTGATATTCAATTAATGTACCATAAGTAAACTAATATTTGTGAACCATTGTTTTTCTCCTTCTTTGATTTCCTAACTAGTTGGTTATTATATTTATAAATCAGTGGATGTTTAAATTGTTGTGGAAGAGCAGGGGTTTTACAGTGAAATACTCAAGAAGGGACAAGCATCGTCTTCATCTTCCTCCTCTACTACTACATCTGGCGAGCCGGTGTCGCCAAAAGCAGCGTCCACGTTTGTCGTAAAACGTACTTATTAGCACTTAGCAGAAATCCCCCTTTTTTTTTTTCATTTGTCCTCTACAAAATCAAATATTGACTTTGAATATATATACTTTAACTATGAGTAGATTTCTGAACCCATCTCCATTAATTTTTTATTGTTTCTTTCTGCAGCACCTGAGAAAAAACACCGACTCCCATCTGCTTACAATCGTTTCATGAGGTAAGTTCTCAAGATTAGTTATCAGTACTACTATTGTATCACGTTCTTTTACGTTTTTTTTTTTGGTAAAAAAATACATAAATTATTGGGCTGATTTGATATATATATGTGTGCGTACATGGATGTCAGAGAGGAGATACAGCGCATTAAAGCAGCCAACCCTGAGATCACCCACAGAGAAGCTTTCAGCGCTGCAGCCAAAAATGTAACTTTTTTCCTTTGGTTTTCTTAGCAGACTTTGGTTTAAAAGTAATCAAGCATTTTTAACATTCAGTTTGAAATTCTAACTTTATTAAAAAAATAGCTAAAGTCAGAATTTCAAAGTGAGAGAGTAGATAACCCTCGTACAACATGTCATCTTCAAAAGAAAACTGTCTTAAATTCTGTTAGGTTATCCTCTTTATTCATTCCCAAATCTATTCCTCCCTTTTATATCAAAACAATCTGAGTAAGGTTTTCAATCTTATTTGAGACTGTTCTGATACAAGAAGGGGGGAATAGATCTGGAAATGGATAAAAAAGAAGATAACCTGGTTTTAAGGCTGTATCTTCAAATTGAAGAGAATGAAATAAATAAATAAATTTTAATTTTGACCTTTTCTTTAGATTTGATTTAAATTTAATAATTTTTTTATAATATATTTGGATTAAGGAGAATAGACCCAAAAAAAGAAACAACAAAACAAAATTTATTTCAATCTGAATTAAAAGACAAATGAAATTAAAAGTTCACTTCCTTTTCTCTCCATTCTTTCAATCTAAATGTACCTTAATTTATACTAAGTTCTTGCCAAGTGGCTAACCACATTCTTGCAAAGAAATATGATTTCTAAATATCATATTTACATATATAAAGTAATATATTGCTTCATAATATTCCTCAAAATTCTTGAACAATTCATTTGTTTATGGAGAATTGTGGTTTAATTATACCTTGTCGCTTTATAATAACAGTGGGCTAGCTACATTCCAAATTCACCAACCTGCAGTTCAATTTCTGGTGGTAGTAGCAACAATAATGTAAGAATACGTTCAATTCCATAATGGTTTCTGAGTAGCCAAGTTTATGCTTTATTTTATGGATTGAATAGAGTTCAGGTATTTTCTTCCAATGTCTTAATTAATTTTAAATAGCTCATGCATATATATATGTGTGCAGGAATGAGAAATTAAGGCCGTGGCAATGGAACTCAATTTGGAGAAAACTGAAGCAATATATAGAGAGAGAGAGAGTGTGGGAGAGAATTTGCTTCAAACATCCAAATCAACTATTAGATGTTCTTATATATCTCCTTTATATATATATATATATATATATATATATATACACCTTCTTTTTCCTTCCGTGTGATGGACTACTACTATATATATCCAGCATATTTGAGGTCTGTAACTATATTGTAATGTTCGAGGCTATAAATTTTATCAATTTGCCATAATTTTCCAAACTGTTCAGTTATTGTCAAAGTTATTTAATTATATTGGCCTCCATGAGAATTCTGGCTTAATTGGAAGCACTTCTAAAACTCAAAGTAAGTGAATGACTCGATAATGCCATAGCAAAATGAGCATGTGTTTGGACGACTTTAACATAGAAATTCATTAGTACTGCATGCATGTGACTGACACACTCATTGAAGACATGTTTTGCAAGCTCAGCTTACTTAAATTCATCAATAATGGTATCAGACTGATTTAAAAGGCTTTATCATTGAAATTATAAATTTTTAAATCTATAAATGAAGTGATATGATACCAATATAATGAAGAAAAATCGCACTTTGTTTTTATTCGACTCCTATTTTGAATAAGCAAACCTAAAAGTTTCTCTTATCATGTGAGTGTCGCCCATATCTTTATATCCTTCGCGACTATAGAACCAAACAAATCAAGAGGCATGGTCTGTAGTTATTTGAGTAAGATGGACCCTCTAATACTTTTTACATTGGAATTGGATAGTAATTAAGACTCAAAACACCTAATGAAGTCTTAAGCTTATTTCACTCAATAAATAGTTTTTTTACTCTTCTCAAAATTTTCATTGAGACTTGGCTGATGAAGAAAGGGCAGGCAATAAAACTCATTAGGGATTATCAAAACTCCTATGTCTTATGGTTTCTTGCAAAATTTATCAGTTTGGATTTGGACACGAGAACAAAAAATGAGTCTTGTTCCGGATCGAAGAGGGTGATATCCACTTCGTCCTAGAGTGGATTTTGAAATTTTATCAGTGTGTGTATATTACGTGCGTGTCTCAAAGAGTACAATCTTAAAACCAATTTGAGAATTCCAACGTGAGAAAATTTGTTGATTTTGATTTTTTTTTTTGGGTACATGGATTTGGAGATTAAGAGATTCAATTGAAAATAAGAATGAGTTTGTTACACCACATGATCATGCCTAAAAACTGTTGAGTTCTTAGGGTTCTTGACTTGGGCCTGGGCCATCTTCAAACCCAGAACACGCTGCATGGGAAAAATTCACCACAACAACGAGCCACTCTGGTCCTGGGCTAGCTTAATTCGTGTAACACTAACCACCCTCGAGTGAGCCTAAGTTGGACCCAAGCCCAACTAAATGTTGATTTTTAAGGTCTGGGCTGTTCATGTTCAGTTTTGAAAGCCAGCATTAATCGGACCGAAAAAAGAAAAAAGAAGAAGAAGCTAATATTAAATATTTGTATAAAATTTTGGTTTTATAAAAGTTATTCTAATAGGATTAGTTCCTTTCTCCTGTACAGGTATGGAATTGAGAGGGTCAATTTTCTTCAATCTTAACCGTCCAGTGAAGTAAGAAGTACATCTACCAACCATATATGTGCATCTTACTTGGTTGAACCGTTAAAGAGAAATTCTCAATACGGTATGTGACATTAAATATGCACAAATAGGGAAAAAAAAATGCCCATGCAAATGTAAGTGAGGTAAAGCAAAAGTAATGTACCAAAATCTTTATTCTTTAAAAGTAGAGTTTCTTTCTTTCTTTCTTTCTTCTTCTGCATGGTCAAACTTCCTCTTCCTGCAATATTTATAACCTCAATAAAACATAACTAATATCTAAAATTGCAAAACAAACTAGTAAATTATATTAAGTTTCTTGTAGGTTTAATTAAATTATCTTTTATATATTTTTTGTTTTAAAAATTAATCTTGACTTCTTGTCTTTTTTAAACCAATAAAGTTAACTTTTTATATGATATGCATTTCTTTCCTTTAAAAATAAAATAATTTAACTATTTTTACAAATTCATATTCCCTACAGTACCTATAAGAGTGTTCAGGAAAAATATAGGAAAAAAAATGAAGCCCAAACAAGGGAGTTTCATTAGATATTATCTCGTCCTCTCTTTTTTTATTCTAACTGGATTCCTACAATATTGCAAGGGATTAGTGTTCTTATCTTTTTTATTATATTAAAAATAAAATCATAATATTATGTTGTGTAAAAAATTAAATTATTTTATAATTAATAAATTAAAAAAATGCAATATATATTAAAATGTCAAAAAAAATTATATATAACTTTTAAATCACAAAAGATATTACATGTAATTTAACTAAACCTCTTACTCTTTTTTTTTTTTTTGGGATCTAACTAAACCTCTTACGCAAACAAATATAACTGTTATTCATATATTAAAAAATTTAATTATCATATTTAGACATATAACTATCAAGTTATATCTTCCTTGCATCGGTGACTTTCATCTCTATTCTTACTCTCCTAAATCAACCAGATTGACTTGACAGATCCGTTATATTTCCTTTCCTTGAAATCATCCGCTTTAAGCCCTCCCCACAACCAAAAAGAAAAAAGAAAAAAGTAAGAAAGCACACTAATACTTTCAAAATCTCCACTAGAAATAAAAGCAAAATTTCAATGGATGAAACTTACAGTAAAGTTCCTTTAAACGTTTATCATTAGGTTTTTTAAATAAAAATATGATAAGTGAATATTTTTTTTACAACTAACAATAAAGATTTTTACTCTTTCAAATTAGTTTTTTTATACATCGTATTTTTATTGAAGATCTTGACAATAAATACTCAAAAAAATTATATTTAAGTTTTTCCCTTCCTCAATCTCATCAGAGGTTTATAGTGGCTAAAGAACAGAACCCCAACAACACAGGATCATAAAGAAAGGGAGAAAATTTCGAAACCAACCAATAAAATATATAAGCGGAAGAAACATTCCCTACTTTTCTTCCTTCGGTTTTGACACCTATTTCCCACCAAAGCAAATCTTTACTCAAGAGTCTTCATGTGTATGTCTAACCAATGCAGCCATGGAAAGATGTTGATTTAAGGATTAAGATATGAAAGCATAAAGAAAAGGATAGGTTAATAAAATACACCAGGGATTATGTGTTTCTGTAAGCTTATAGTCATAACACAGAAAGCAACAGCAGGAAGAAAATAATTGAAATTCTCTGGTAGGTATATGAAGACCCACCACTCGGGAACTTGGATGTTTAAAATAATTCTGATGATAATTATATTGCAGCAACTATATGCTTGTGCTGATGGCTGCATTATAATAAGAACAAGTTGTATTTCATGCAAATTGAAAAGTCAGTATTGCTCTGGGAATTCGCTGGCTTCATTCTAGTTTTTGAATGGCTTCTTTTGATAAGTGCTTATGCTGTAAAGGGGATTCCTGAGTGGAAAATAAAAGCATATACCAAGTATAGAAAAAAATTTCTTTTCTTTCCTATATATAGACATTCTTTGGGGCGAGACCATGTAGGCAAACAATGGTAATATTTGCACAAAGTGATATTGTCCTCAAGGACCATTCCAAGACAATCCTCTTTCCACAAAGCACTCACGCTGCAGTATATTCTAATAAAGAAACGACTTAAAAACTTATCCAATTTTAAAAATCCTTATCTCTGTCCCTTGGACCACTGAATAGCCAATCCAGGCGAATAAACAACTCAAAAATGAAAAGTAGAACGAGCCTTAATAATAACTTCTTTTTCTGGTGGCCTGATTCCATTTTGCATCTTTTTTTGTCCCTTTGAATATACCCCTGAACCTAACCGAGCGCATGAGAACACTCTAGAATTAACAATTGTTTAGAATTATGCATTATGCATGAAATGATATCCATGGTATTATTTACATCGTGCTCCATAATTGTTGGCAATTTATGACCTTTTTTCCTTAAAAAGAAAGGAAAAAATATAATTTCTTCATTTGTTTTGTTTCCCTCCGGTCCTGTCTCTACTAGTGATTAAAGAATGGAGAGTGTACGTTTAGACACTAATAGTCAGCATTACTACTCACCAATGGACATAGCTGAGAATGTAATCAGGAAGAAAAAATTTTCCGATAGACTCGGTTAACAAAAATTATATAAACTATAAGCCAATCGTAAATAAATATCTAAGCAAGTTAAGCACACTTTTTAGTAATAGTTGCCTCTGACTTGTTTATATTTCCATTTATAATTGTTGAGGTCTAACTATCTTCTTTATAGATCAGAAATACCGAAAAATCCCTGTATCAAAAGTATATAAGTGGCATGTTTAAAAGTTGAGCTTGAGTTTCAATATTGGATAACTATCGAAGGCAAAGAAATTACATTTGTTTGTACATCTCAAACAAATGGCTAAATCCTCTTCTTATGTGCCAGTGGTGTCTGTGCTATACAATTAGAGATGGATGGTTAGTTCTTTGGTTTCCCTTTCCCTCTATTTGAACATCAACTACCATGACTAGGGTCTTCCTAGCTTCCCTTTTCACTGATCCCTTAACATACTAAAATGAATGATATTCACCGAGAAAATAGTCCTAATATTAAGATATGACAATAAAGATACCAATAAAATGGATGGGTTAATGACACTAGGCTTACACACCCTTACACGGCTGGAAAAAAGCAGCCGTCCTCATTTTCATGCTTCCCTAGGAAAGAATTTCTTTGCTGCTCCACCCTTTGAAGATGTGATGACAATTGGAACAGATCAACAGTGGCTCCATGTTCAGGGGGAAGACCATATTTGGCATTTAACAGGTCTGATGGTTGATAAATATCATCTCCAGGGACTTCAAGTTGAAGAGCACGACCAGCATCAGAAGGCATTATGGATCCGTTCTTGGTAACTTCCATAGAGTTTATCCCACATGAAAATGACTCATTTGGCACATAATTATCCAGAGAGCTTATCCCAAAAGGTGTTTCAGAAACTTGGCCACCACTGCGCTGTGTGCAGATGCCCTGAGAAATAACGGAACCAGCTGAGTAGCATGGCAGATCCTGTGACTGAGCTGACAGAAGAGAGAGAGCACAACTGCTGGAGTTGGAGGCCCTGGATAACTCTTGACCATGTGTTATGGGTACTGCTAGTTGAGGACTGTAAATTGATTCATCTTCAAATTTGATATGTCCAATCTGATTGGTTTGTTCATACTTTCCCGAGTGAAAAATGTTACTTCGAAACATGTCTTGAAAGGCAAACTGGGATCTCTTCTGTAATGAAGCACCAAGATATTTGGTACCTGGAAACCCATTCAGTATAAGAGAAACAGATAAAAGGGGTAAGTTTTTGCCTATCATATCTATGTAGCTACATAAGATAAATAGTTAAAGTTCTTAAACTTTTGGTCATGTGGTGGAACAGCAGCTGAAAAGATATTAACTACTACAAGTATCTGAACGGTAATCTTGAAGTATTTCTGCAGCTCGGGTGGACAAAAGGAAATATTCGATAGAAATTGTATAACTTTATTTAACTGCTACATTCATTGGTAACTTGTAAAAGCAAGCATAGATTAATCTTATAGTACATGCATGAAGCTGAATATTCTTCCAACTTTTATATTAGTTCTTTGGTAACCTCATATAGAGCACTCCTCAACCTCGGAATGTGAACATGCAAAACGTTTGGTCTCATTAATGTATCATTGTTGAAATTGTCAAGCTGGTCAAGTCTTCGGAGAGAATGTGAACATGAAAAACATACAAGCCCTTCAACAATGATACATTAATGAGACCAGACGTTTTGCTCAACCTCGGTGCACAAAAAATTTTGACAAATACATACATACAGTTGGTAGAAGGTCCATATCACCCACAGAAGCACGATAATAGAGAGTAAGATGATAACATAATTTACAGGACCTTTAAGTGCTTCTTCTGTCTATAATGTTTAAAAACACATGTTGCCTAATTTTTTTAATTGATGTCTATTGTATAAAATAAATCCTAGCATGACTTGTTTGAATCTCTTTTTAAAGTTCCCAAATATATTTTTCAAAATATCATTCGATTGGCAGCAGAAAAGGAGCTTTCAATACAACTGCTGTGGGCCACTTTAGGCTGATTTGACCAAATTTTTAATATAGCTACATGCAACTTGACAAGGCTATTGACATATCTAAACTTACGGGCTTTTTTACCTGCCATTAAACTTACAGGGTAAAAAAATCAAGATATTTATTGTTTGTCAGAAGGCAACAAATACAAAATCCCAAGACTGGTTTGTCCTTGTCCAATGTGGGCCATGCTATAACAGCTGTATATCATAGGCGCTTAAAACATATACCAATCATGTTGAAGATACACATAGAAAATAAGGAAAAAAAAATATAAAAGGACACCAATAGCCAACAAAAAGCTACACCAGATTAGAGGGTTTAAGTAAAATGTAAAACGTACGATTAGCCACCTTGATTAAGCTCCATATTATGAAAAAAGAAAAATCAGTTCCATATTAATGGAGGTATTAATAATAGAACACAAGACACTCTAGCAGAGTGAATACGTCCATTATAAAAATTTATGAGTTTGCAGATTCAAGAGAGTGAATCTGATAAAGCAATTTCAGCAATGGGAGATCATCAACATATTAAAAGGACAAAAAAATTATCAATGTGAAAGTATGATTTCTAAGCTTCTTAATTATCAAATTAACTGTTAACAACTTTACACATTAAAGACTAAGGCTGAGAGGTTAAGTTACATCTTCCTTTTACAAGCATTACAATATCTTCCAAGAGTTTTTGCCCTGTTTTTAGTGGGTTGAGGAGAGGGCAGGAAGGACAATAGCTTAAAGATGATATGTGTGTATCCATATGCCTAGCTTTCTTATTTTATGTTTCGGGACATCTTAGAGACAAGGATTTGCATACCTTGACATGACTGAAGTATCTTCTGTGGTTTGCAAGAGATGTAATCAAACTGAGGCTTCCTTCGACGTTCATTGTGTCCTGCTAGGCGTCTACGACAACTGCGCTTACCATCATCAAACTCAGCTAGCAAATGGAACCTAATTAAGAAACAAAGAGGAATGCAATTCAATCCATAAAGTAACAATCAAGAAGTTCAATTTTCAAACACCAACCTCAAGTTAGGAAGAAAGGTCACTTGGAATACATTAGACAATTACTTTACTTGCCATATTACATAGGTGAAAAAATTATACTTCAATTAAGTACTCTCATAACGTAAGTGGAAATCATTTGCCATATGGGACCAAAACAATTCTTAAATCATTGCACAGAAAGAATCCAATGGTTATTTTATCTTGGCATGAAGCTTACCGTACATCAATAATGACAACTTAGATACACATTAGTTCACGCAAACAAAGTAATGAAAATTATCAGGTGCCTCATTTTATTTTTAACAATGAATTTGCCACTGAATGGAGCAGACCTATATTTTAAGGAGTATTTTCCAGAAATTTTTCTTTAGAATGCTAAATCATCAAAAAAATTCAGGTGAATCTAATCGTAGATATCTTAAGCAGCTTTGCTGTAAGCCCACTACCTTGTTGAGTTGAGTTTTTCTTTCATATGGATAAAAAATAAGATAAGAACTAGTACAACCAGTAAGAGAAGTTAAGGTACCTCAGTTTTATACATATTAAATGCAATCATCTTTCTTGGATTTTAGTACAACCAGTAAGAGACGTTAAGGTACTTCAGTTATTTACATATTAAATGCAATCATCTTTCTTGGATTTTTTATGTGATTATATGAAGTATTTCGTTAAATTTTGCACTGTCTCCCACTAATAGGATCTGTAAGACTCGTTACCACCTGCTGCAATCACCCAACTTTAATCATCGAAAACCCAAGAAAGATTATTGCTTTATCAACGAAGTTATTTATTACAAAAATTTGACAAATGATCAGGCTGCATCGTCACTAGTGAAGCAAATGTAAGCATCTTTTCTAAGACATAGATATCATTAGATAACCATCTTATTATAAAAAACATATGAAATGAAGGAAAAATTAATAACCTGCTGCACTGCTGACAAAACCTCTGTTCAATGCCATTAACAATAACTTTAGCTGTCTTGGAATGAACATCACAAACTTTGTGCCTTTTGTGGTACTCTTTTGAGGAGCTAAGATCCATGTTACAACCATAAACTTGACATACAGGTGTTTGAGCAGGTGAGCTGGAAGTGCGAGCTCTCTTTGCAAGCGTGGCCGGATACATAGATGAAATAGTGAATCCCTCTTTGTCATTTTTATCACTACCTGCATCTTTGCAATCTCCTAATCTCCCTAGCTTCAAATCAATCAGTGACGAATCATGAGTCTTAGATTCAACTAGAGAACATGAATGCTTTGACTCAGATTCTTCTTCCCCTAAAGGTGAATTTAGAGCAATAACATGAGTAGAGGAATTCACTTTCTTACTAGAATTACTATCTTTTTCACAGTTTAATGCTTCCAGTGACTGGCTACCATGAACAGGCCTTCTGAACAAATCAGGAAACCCCAAGTCCACAAACTCCATGCTTTTAATTACCTCTTTATCTGAAATAAATCCATCTTTCTCGAAGTTGCAAGAGGCTTTACTGTCCCATTCAACCATTGCTCTTCTACTTCTCATATAGGCGTCAAGGGAAAAATCCATTTCGTCAGAAAACATATAGCCTTTCTCTTCTGAGGCGTAACTCCAAGATTCCATTAGTAAAGATGAATTAAAGCTGCAGAAACTATGCAATAATGTCTATGCCTGCCACAATCCAAAGAATAAGTTACTCTTCTACTTTATTTTCAAGGTTTTATCAGGCATACATGCATAGCTATAAGACAAGACATTGATATAAACAGATGAATTTAAAAAACTAAATGAACACTGGGAGAACAAAAGGAAGGCAACAGGCATATCAATTATCTCTAAAAATTACAAATTCCATCAAAGTTTGAGCGAGAACAGCAAACAAAATTTACCGGATCCCACTTTTGTTCAGAGGCATGAGACAGCGTCAAAATCCAAATATTACAGGAGCGTTCTCATTAATGCATAACACGGAACCAGAAAGATAAATTTTCAAAAGGGTCAACCAAATCAAACCCAGGTTGAAGGATTTGATGCAATCATCAAATTTGGAATCCCAATGGTTAAATTAAAAGGCTTGGAGGTCAAACTGTGCTCCAGAAGAAATTATGAAGGAGGGTACATAAAACTGCCCAGGAAACAATCATTAGAAGAAGTGTGGAAAGAACAAATTCTTTTTCTCAAGAAAATAGAACAAACCACAATAAAATGGTAAACATGTCTGCTGACAGATTAAGAAAAAAATGAATTGGTATCAAACTATTCCATGTTTCAACCAATTTATGATTTATCAACACAGTTTCACAGGAACCAAACAGGATATGCGTAAAAAAAATGATATCTTTGAAATAACCTGATAGATGGGGGGCAGCGTGTGAGTGGTTTTTTGCAGGGTAGAGTGAACAGTGAACAAGTGTGAAAGAGAGAGAGAGAGAGAGAGGTTTTTCAGAATAGTGGGAACGTCGAAGCAGATACAGCGTGAGTCAACATGATTTCCACTAGAACCAAAAGCATGTCAAGGTCTTTTGTAGCTTCTGAGAGACATTGAATTTCCATTTCACCCCACATGACCTGATTCTATTTACAGGAACGGGGAGTCACATTGATAATCGATAGTTGTGATTGAAAAAACTAATCTGACTGACTACAGGATGAAAATTTCCGCATTTAACATACATAATTAATAAATTTATATTATTACGTTGAAAATTAATCTCTCAACATAACAAGCTTCTTTTTTTCCCCCTTATTACAAAATGCCCGAAGTTTGAGGAATAGAGAGGAGAAGAAATCAAGGTAAATGCATCAAAGTCAAAATAGACATAATATATTTAGTTAGGTAAATTAAATTTTGGTTGGCAAAAAATAAGGTATATTAAATTTTGAAAAAGACAGATAGTCTTGTTAAAAAAAATTTTAAATTAATTTTGAAAACAAAACAACAACAAAAATTTATTTGGATAATTTATTCTGAAAACAATTTTGAAACTTATGAAAACGCGTTTGAAAGATTGCTTTTAAAATAAGTTTTAAAGACAATTTGGCACAAAAGTTTTTACATATAACTTTGTGATAAATTTAATACAACAAAATAACTAATGATAATATTTAAAATAAATAAATAAATAAAAGTTAAATATCTAAATATAATATTGTCATAACCTGACAATAATACTATTAAATAAGTTTTCATAGGCAATGTTTGTACAAAGACTAAACTGAAAAAAAAAAAATAGATAACGCAATTGACACTAGATAAAATAATTAATTTTTTTAAAGTACAATTTAAAAGGTGAAAAGTTTCAAAGGCTGAACTTTTCATAAAAATACCTTGAAAATTATATTAAAAGCAACTTCTAATAATCATGGTTTGAAATTCCATGAAATTATATTATTGTTTATTAGAAACAACAACAAAAAAAGTGATAGGTGAAGGGGGTGATTTTGTTCTTTTTTGGATTTAAAAAAGGCCTAAAATGCTTAGGCCCTTGAGAATAAGATATGAGAAAAATGATAATTCATAATTTTTTATATTAAATTTACTTTATTTTTAAAGATATACAGTAAAAAAGTGATTTTTTTTTGGGTAACAGTTAGTGTGCTGTAACATAATTAGTGTTTGATATTTGAAGTTTTTTTTTTTTTACTAACCAAATATTTAAGCTTAAGACTACTTGTATCACTTGACTTTTATCAATTCACCACTTAGTGTGTGTTTGAATTCACGTTACAAAATTATGTTTGTAAAAAAATAATAAATTATTGTTTCATGAAAAACATAATTTTGATCCATGTAAACGTAAAAAACAAATACACCATTAATAAGTTGTGTGATATTTGAGTGAATTTAAGATTAATAGTTAATTGTTTATATTCTTTAAATTAAATTTTTTACACTGAGAGAGAGAGAGTGGTACAAAAGAGTAATGAAACTCATTTTTATTCTTTATACTTATTTGTTATTTTTTACCTCTTTTCAACTATATGATATACACTTAATTTATAATCTGAAACTCTATTATTCTTAACGAGGGGTGTGATATTTGAGTTTAATGATTGCCAAAGTGTGTGTTGTGAGAAAAAAGAGGCTTTCGAAATCAAAAGTTGGAGGATGTTGGAATCTCGCTTTGTCTGTGGCCCATTCACCTGTGATGTGCAGGCCAACGCCTCACACCTTTTCTCTGTTGCAAAGCATGCTTTTCCATTTTCTTGTCCACTAGGATACACCCATCTTTATTTTACACATGACTACTTTTTCATGTCCCCCGGTTTTTCTTATAGAATCAAGTTTACATCTTTTTTTTCTTCAAGTGTTTTCTTTTTAGATTTTTTAATTGAATTATGAAATGTAAAATAGTTTTTAAAAAATAAATTAATAATTTAATTCCTATAAGATCACTTTTAAAAAAATGTATTCTAAAGATAAGGTTTTATAATTTATTTTTAAAAAGTTTATCCCCATCAAAATAGGTTTTCTATTGGACAACTTTTTTTCAATTAATAAATTGGAACCCATGTGGACCTTAATTAATTATTTGGATTTGTTTGAATGGCATTTTTTTCCCTCAAATTACAACATCATTTTAGGAAAATTTCTTTCAAAACAGTATTATTTTAATAGGTAATTAGCTTTGTAAGATTTGTTTAAACAACGTTGTCTTAGAGAAAAAAAAATGCCACCTCTAAGTAAAAAGTTAACAACCACGTTAGTTTTTATTTATTAATTGAGAAAAATTTATTTAATAGAGAGATTATTTTGATTGAGAAAAATATTTGAAGACTAAAATGAGAGACTTTACTTTTGAATGACCATCTTTTTAAAAAATAATATTTTAAATACTAAATCATTCATTTAATTTTTTTAAGAGTTAATTAAGATTGGGAATTTTTTTTTTCTACTTGAGAGAATGGAGAGATTGGATATATTTTTTTCTGCTAATAATATGGGAAGAAGACCATGCTTCTTGTCCTGTTAGAACAATACTATATTGGTATTATTAATATATTATTCAATTGATTTAGTATATGTATGTTTATATTATATTTGTATATTCATAAATTATATCAATAAAATTTAATATATTTTTAAGTATATATTTAAATTTAAGATTATATTTTTTATTTTTAAATTTTTATTTAATTTTAATAAAATGTTACTTGTCTCTTGAAAATAGAGATGAGAAAAGTTTGCTCTCAATAATAAGAAAATAAAGAAGTTAGAGAATAGGGGGAATGGAAATGGGAAAGTTTGGATTATTTAAAATGAGTGAGAGAATAATTCAAAGAATAAGAATAATATAAAACTCACTTATTTTCTTTCTATCTTTCTCACTTTAGAAGTATTTTATTGATTTTATAATTTAATTTGTCTCACTCAATTTCATTGTCATCCATTCAGAGTTAATGAGATGGAAAGAAAATAATAATATATTATGTTTTTATTAAAAAATATTGGTAATAAAAATTTAAAAATTATGTTTAATTTTTGCTCTTATTAAAATTATTCTTTTATTTTGATGTGTCTATCTTGCATTTTGGTATTATTTTTTGATATCACAATATGGTGATGCATCATTTTATTTGTACTTCCTAATTTGACTGAAAGCATTTCATCCGTGTAAAAATTAAAAATTTTGAAAAGAAACTGACCTTAACTTTTGGACTTTATTCTAGAATATTATTTTGATTTATTAAAAAGGGTAATCATACACATATATCTATGAAGATATTATTATTAACAAAATTATTTTATAAAATATAACTAACCAATGGCTTATTTGGTAGCCCTTTGGAAATAAAAAAGGTGACAGATTCAATATCTTTGTTGCATTTGGTGAAGAAAATTCTCTATGGAAAGGAAAATTGAACTTCCATTCTAGTTTCCTTTGTTGAGAAAGTCTATAATGTCCATGATCACCATGCGGAAGTCTCTAATACCATTTATACTTGGTCTCATCCCACTTCATCTTTATTGGTCATTTGTTTCGAGCAATAGCCATTGATGAATGTCGGCAAACTTAGGTTCTTTACAGGCTCTCCTTTAGCTAGCAAGGATCAAATAAGTGGATTTGCAATCTTGAGCAACTAAAGTGATATGTTTACCCAAAGCAAATAAGGTGATTCTAAGCCTATGAACAATGTTATTTTAGCTGCTTTTTTGTAATTTTCCCTTGTATTAGTAGAATCAACAATCTATGCATAAAATTCCTCATCACAAATTGGAATGAAACAAGTTCATTAATAGAGTTCAAAATTGTGTGTGACGCAAAATCAAGGAAAATGTGAGTAACTCCTTCTGAATTTCGCTTTTTTGTGCCCTAATCATGCAAGGTATGGATTGGTAAAGAGAGTGTCAATTGCATTAGATAGGTTTAGTTCTTGAACGCTAGAAATGGTTTCCTCTCCACAATGACATTTGTGCTTCGTGCATGCTTCTAGACAATGGGGATTGCTAAAATTAGAGGATTAGCTCTACATTGTGCATAGGTATCGCGAAAAGAAATGAAGCATCAATCCACATCTTCGGTTTTTCATATTTTTAACTAATAAGGACATTTTTAAGCCCAAAAAATAATAATAATAAAAGCATTTTGGTCTATCATTCTAACTTACTTTCTATTCTTTCTATATTTTCAGTCAACCAAATAGATTCTATTTCCTTTATGTGTCATACCAAATAGCTTTAACTCATTTTCATTTTATTAAGCATTCAGTTTTTATTTCCATTAAAACACTTTTTGTGTACCAAACAAATTGCAACGTAAATTTCAATATGGTAATATTTGATTAATTCTGGTCTAGGTACCAAATGATACTATTATTTTTTAGTTGTGTAAATTGAACTTATATTTCTCTTAATTTTAAAAGCAGAAATACTATTATAATATTACAAGTTGTTAACATGAACCACGGACTATATATTAGCAAGTGATTAATCTAAAATTGATAATGTTACCTTAAAAAAAATAAAATGGGTAAACGTGCATTTTAATTAACCTAATCTCTAAATTGAATAACAAAAAAGCAAAATTTTGAAGATTTATATCTTTGTGGCTTACTTTAAAAATTTTGACAAAACAAATTATTTCAAATTTTAAAGATAAATATTATTATAAGAGTAAATTATACTAATATTTCTTAAAGTGTGGTTAAATTACTTATTTTAAAAATTACATTCAACTATTTTTTAATTGATTTTTTATCAATAAAATTACTTTTTAAACTATATGTGTTTCTTAAAAAAAATTATATAATTGTCTTTATTAACATAATAAGAATAAAATTACTATTCCTTGTCTAAACTTAACACTAAATTAATTATCTTTGTTAATAAAATTACAATCTCAAAAGTTAACTCTTTAACAAATAAATAAATAAATAGGAGAAAAGATTTCTACTACATATCAAAATATTGAGAAAATACTTTTTAAAATAAAAATATCAAATATAATGGAATAAAATTTTAAAAAGTTAGTGTAATTTATTATCATTATAATATTTTTTTTTTTCATATTTGTTGAGCAGCTTAAACAAGAAAAATTTTAAAGGAACTATGTAATCCTCCCCTTAGCCACAGTAACTTTCCTGCATTGGGGATGTTTCATGATTCAGTTTTTATGTTTTTGCCTTTCTGTTTTTGGAGTCATTGGATTGCTTTCAAGCCTGAAAAAAGATGCCATAATTTTATGGTTTGTTAGGAAGCCAGTGGTTGTCTGAGACGGATGAGACAAATGATACCCACGTCATTTTAGATAAGATTTGGGAATTCTATAATCATCCATATAATCATCACAAACTTTATCATATATAGAAATTTTGTTTGCATATATTAAATTTATAAAAAGGATAGACTAAATTAATACTGCAAGAAATATAAATATGCGTCATATATAATTTTATTTTCTTTAAATTCATCTTTCACTAGAATTTAAATACGAATCTTTAAATAATATATTTACATGTCATTTTGTAATTTTTTATTACAATTAAAAGTGCTTTTGAGTGTTTAACTCAATAATTTTAAAAATACATTCATGAAGATTAACTTGATGCATTTTAATTTTATTTTGAGGATTACAACCCTATTTTGATTCTTCACAAATGAACCTTTTTTTAATTTAATTTTTTACAAAATTATCTTCCTAATTTAATCTTTCACATATGAAATATTTCTTAATTTAATTTTTCATAATTTTTTTTAATTTGATCTCTCATATATAAAAATTTCCCGATTTAGTCTATTACATATAAATATTTCTCAAGATTCATCACAAATAACTTCATTCAATTAATTTATTATTAATGAAACTAATAATTAATCTACTTATTATATAATGGTAATTAAATAATAACCTTTCAAAAAATATTTTATATGTTGTTAAATTTGTTAATTTCATATGCAATAAATTGACATAAAGATATTATTGATATATTTTATTTTTGAAAAATCAAATCACAAATATAAATCAAGCAAAAAAATAATTTTATTAAAAAAAATACACCACCTTTAAAGAATCAAAATAGAATTTAATCTTTATTTGGAGTGTATTCTCCTCCAAAATCAAACTCATTTCAATTCAATGTATAACTAGTTTAATAAGAAAAAAAATTGTCTTTTATAGTTTAATATTTTTTACCATTACAAAAAATTCCATTACTTTTTCTTCCTTTTTGCAGTGGAGTGTGACACACACAATAGCTTCTGCAAAATGAGGGTTTGATGACCCTACAGAGATGGAGGGGGTGGCTTTGGTGGGAAGTGTGAGTCTGACATGCTGTGCCATCTTCACCTGACACCATACCTTCCCTTCTCTTTCCCTTTCAGTCTCTGTTTCATTGCATGCCACCCCATGCCCACCAACCCCATTTCATTATGCATGTTGATATTCATTTTGACTAAATTAGATAGATTTTTTTAATTTTGTTAAAATTTTATAAATTTTTATTTTATTTTTGAAATATATATAGATTTTTTAGATAAAAATTATCTTATATTTTAATTTACTTATTTTTTTACTAAAACACCATTTTATTAACTTATATACATATTTTTTAAACTAAAAAGATTAAATGAATGATATTTGGATAAAGAAAAAGTAAAATTAAACTAAAAAATATGTTAATTTTTGTTTTAAAATTTTTTATGTATTTTAAAAATATAAAAAACTATAATTATTATTAAAAAATCATACTCTTATCATGTTTTTATTAAAAAAAACCTAATAATAAATATATAAATAACTACATATAATCTTTTTCATATATAAATTGCTTAAAATTGAGATATTTCCATTTCTTAAAAAAGTATTCAATTAATAAAATCAAATTGCAGTCTTGTAAAGATTGATTTACTTTACGTATTTTTTAATCATTATTTTATACTACTTATCTTTAATAAATTATGTATATTTTAAGAACTGTTTATGATTATGAGAAATGTCATTATAGGTTTTGTTATATAGGTTGAGCGTTTTTACTTTTTACCTCCTGCATTTACCCCCATCAATGACCATACTTATGTCTTCAGTCTTGATTATACCAAAGACCATGCCTTTAAGCACGAGTTAGCAGTAGATTTAATCTTCAAGTAATGGGAATTGATCTTGTCTGGAATCAAAACATAGATTGTCTTGAATAGGCTCCCTTGAATAATGATGAGTTAAACTTCATTCTAATTTTACCCCATTGTAATTATAAAAGCCCAAGCAAATTTTGTTTCCTTTGGCAATTCTACATATGAATGAAATTTAGGCAATGATAACATTTTACTTTTTTTTTACACAATTCTACATATGAATGTCTCTATTGTGTAAAAAGTTAAATTTATTAATAAAAAAGTAAATAATGAAAGAAGGTTTTGCAATATATGTTAGATGATATTTTTTAAAATAAAAAATTAAGTATACTTTAACGAAATTAAAAAAAAAAAAAAAAAGTAATTTACTCTCAAATTGAGTATCTTAAGCCCGCTCTTTCTAGGACTGGCCTTTTTTAAGAGACATGATCTCTTATATAATAGAAAAAAGAGAGTTAAATATATGCATCATTGTGTATCCAATCTCATCACATACTTACCTCTACTTTTAGCCTCTAATATATTCTCTCATTTTCTCGTTGTTTTTCTCTCCAAATTCAAACTTTCAAAGGCAAGGGCAAAAAAGGAAGACAAGGGGAAGGGAGCAGTGTGAACAGAAGATAATGCCAAAGGCACTGAGGTTCACTCATTGACAAAGCATATCAACCAAGCAAGAGATACTACTTTCACTAGCCTTTGTTACCAATGAATGAGCATTAAGGAATGTAACAAATTCGGGGAAAAAAATGTAAAAAAACATCTATTATATATTTATTACCATTATTTAATAATATTTTTATAACTTTTTTTAATAAGAAAACAAGTATTATTTTTCATTTTATTTCTTTAATCTTCTTTTTTTCAAACACAACTTACATGCTTTTTGGCCCTTGTATGTGTTGCCACAGACAGGGGGGCCTGCAGGCTGCACCTTCAGTACGCCAATTATCCTCAACTATTAAATAAAAATAAATGTGGGAAGATAAAAGCTAAATTTGATGAAAGGGGCTTTGTTACTACAAACAGGTAAAGAGGTTTATTGGAATGAAAACAGTAATAGATCAAAATGGTCACAATTGTATACATCTTTTACAGTTTATGAATTAACATTCTGCACATGCAGTTTTTGTATGACTTAAAAAAGTGGGTGCAAGTGTAACATTTTCCTAAATATATTAAAATAAACTTTATACCTGTAATTTAAATCATAGTAATAGTTGTAGGGGTAGTGGTGGATAACCAATAAATTTGGTGATTGTAATGGTAGATATGGAAAGGTTTTTTTCTTACTTATTTTAGAAAAAAAAATTGAAATATAAGATTTAAATTTTTGAAAATATTTATAATAAAAGAAATAAAAAAATTATAACAATTTTTTTTTTTTAAAAAAATAACTTACCTTTGTCTTGGGCAGTTATCTTTGTAGAGGCTCTATACAGAGGGACAGGCCTCCCAACTCAGCTTGTCGACGGATATGGACTTCCTTAACAGGCCCAAAATTTTGGGCCATGCATGATTGCCTTTATTTTAGTTTAGTTTTTTTTTAAAGCATTGTATAACTCTAATGGTATGTTTGATACCATGAAGAAAGTACTCCCATCGATGTCACCGTAAAAAAAAAAAAGGAGAAAAATGTATATTATATGATTATATCATAGTCATCATTATTTAATATATATATATATATATATATACATTTTTATTACTTTTTTCAATAGGAATATAGGTGTTATTTCTCATCTTATTTCCCTTTTCTTTTTTTTTTTTCTTTTTGTCTCTTCAACATCTTTTTTCTATTACCAAAAGCAATCTTATGGTTGATGCTTTTTCTCCCTTGGTCGATTTCACTCATCAGCAATGTTTAATGTTTTGCATATTTACAAAATCTTATGTTTCAATTGGTAAAATTTTGAGTCTTTTCTTGATATAAGGTTAAAATTAGAAGGCTCTACCATATAACAACTGTTGTATTTGAAGGAATGAAAAATAATAACCTTTTAGGTACAAATAATGAAAAATTAGGCACCATCATGATCGGAATCCCTTTGGTAATTATCTAATCCATTTCTTTGAGGGATTCACTGCAAAGTATTTTCTCATTTGGTTGCTTGCAAAAAAGAAAGAACCTCTTTTCAAATTATGTATAATATAATTATTTAACAGTACTTTTTTTTAATTATTTTTTTCAAAAGTAAAGATATAAAAGTTATTTTTTATCTTACTTATCTATTATATATATATATATATATATATATATTTTATGTCACCTAACTAAATAGGTTTTAAAATGAAATTTAAGGATGATAATAAAACATATATAAATGTAATGATATAGCTATTTAACTTCTACGGATTTGCAAAATTATAAAGAGTTTGAAATTCTTATTGTGAGATTATACTTTATAGTAATAAAACATTATTAATTAAGAATCTCAAAACTACTTAATGGTTGAAAATTCTCTTTAAAATCACTCTTGACAAAATAAAGGAAGAATTGATTGCACTATAAAAGATTGGCATCTCTTTCCATTGCTTTCCATGTCCCTTTCTCTTTTCCTGAGGTCGATAACATATGCAATTGCAATGGCAATTCAATTTGAATTATAACAAGTTAATTTGGTCCCTCCACTCACTGTAGGTATATTTTTGGGTGGACCCATTTGGTTCCCCATGCATCATTTGTGTGGATCATTCTTTCAAAAGGCTACCCAACTAGCTCATCATCTACCTCCTACCTAAGCTTTCAAGAAGGAAGAAAATGTATCACTCTAACTTCAGTTCACAAGGTACAGTTTAAAGTCTGATTACCTAATAATTAACCCATATGCACTTGTTTGCTGATGCCTATTGCAGTCTCAAAAAAGAAAAAGAAAAAAAAAGATAGATATTTTGGCTCTATATGCTATAGAAATGGTATTTATTATATCAAGTATTTATTATTAGACTAAAAATTATAAAACTGTTAATTAAAGCTTAACTCTTTTTTTAAACTTACTCTAAAATAAAAACCAAACATTATGGTTTGAATACTAAAAAGTTATTTACTAATTGAACTTAGGTTGAGAAGATATCAAATAGAATTTAGGACTGAGGCATGACGTTGGGATCTGTCAGTGCATGCTTCTGTTGAAGGTGAAAAGCCACTGAACATTTGTCCATATATAAGAACATAACTGTTGGGAAATCGAGTAAGCATTGGTTTTCTTTTCCATTCTCATTTCATGAGATTTCTCTGTTGCTTTCAATTCAAACATACATATATATATATTTAACTTGAAAAGTTGCGCCTGATATATCCCT
This sequence comes from Erythrophleum ivorense, assembly GCA_026724425.1. Taxonomy (NCBI): domain Eukaryota; kingdom Viridiplantae; phylum Streptophyta; class Magnoliopsida; order Fabales; family Fabaceae; genus Erythrophleum; species Erythrophleum ivorense. The sequence continues at coordinate 1,056,475 of JAIUCV010000199.1, read as the reverse complement.
TCTTCATACTTGGTATTTGTCTGGATTCTGTCTCTAACACCAAGAAAATACATAGGATAGGATTTTGCTTGACTTTCTATGCTGATGATTTGATTGGACAGCTATTTCATTATATAGTTATATCAACCCTAATTATTGAGTTAGCTAAGAAAGAAGCTGTGAACAACCATGGATATATATGTACGGAACAGATCTAATTCATGTTTTTCCCCCCCTTTCCTTCAGAGTTCTCTATTGATTCAGTAGCCCCAGTAACATGTACTAATCTCAACACTATTTTGCACGTAACATGAAAAATGTCCCATCATATATATATGTATGTTTGGACAAAAGAAATAAAAATCTCACCAATTGCTTTCTTTTCAGTTTTTTCCCTAATTTCAACCACTTTTCACCACATGAGGTTGTGATTTATGTGACACAGCAATAATAAAGTATTTGTGACTCTACCATAGTCAACCAGATTGTCTTATACAACGTTCATATGAAAAAAAAAAACCCCTACTCTCAAAATGAAAATTTAAAACCCCTTTAATTAATTCATTATCAGTAATGATGAGAAAGATGAATCTTGCAGGACTTCACATATATCTTTTACACACGTCTAACTAACTACCTAAGTTTTAGTCTCATTCCCTTAGAAAAAATGGCCTTTCATGCATATCAAAGGCCTGCAGGTAAAAGGGTTTGATTCTTCCATATCCAAAGTCAACAAGGCCGATTGGTGCAGCACTCATGAGAATCTTGTGGGAAAACTATAATCACGGCATAAATCTGATCAAGCCATTAATGGTGGACATCTTTTTTTCTTTTTTTGGCACTCTATACAAATGTCCAAAAGCAAAGAAAAGTAGATAAAAGATAAGACAATCGAACAATCGCAACTGTGCATACAAATAAAAGAGCATTGAACGGAGTTGAAAAGAATATCAGAGGAAAACATGCATAATCCAGGAGATTTTCTTTTTCAAATCTTCTAACAAACTTCGACAAGAACCAACTAAGCGGAAAAATAAAATAAAAAACATTATCACAGAGGACCATTCGAAATTGGTGCCCCTCTCTTGATGTTATCCATGTTGGTAGTTTCATAAACAGGAAGACCACTCGGGTAGTATCCCAAGTCATAGTTTTGCAACTCAAACAGATCAGAGCTTGAATCACTCTCTGCACCATCATCCACGTCATTGAACCTTTTGAACTCCTTTTCCTCTGGTGAGTGTCTCTCCACCCATATCCTATCTTTCTCAGATAATCCATTTCTATGTTTGTAATTCTCATCCAAAAAAGTTGGCTCTCTCTTTTTCTTATCATCCCATAACAACACATTTTGCAAGGAAGTTGGTTTTACATGTCCATTACTGTATTTTGACATGGACGCTGCTTGCTGCTTGTGGTCTGAGAAGGTTCTGAATTCCTTACAGCTCTTCGTGGGGGTTTGAGCATAAGGAGGTGTTCTAAACCCTGAACTGAATGAAGAATATATGGACTTTGAATCTGCAGTACTGGAGCTTCTGAAATGGCTAATGCTGCTCCTCCTCCATCTCCTCCCACCTGGGCTCTCATCCTCATCCTTCATAGATTGTGTGGTAGATTTTGATTTCTTCTTCTTGGATGCGGATTGACTAAAAAGGGAATTTAAGAAGCTGGCAAGTCTACCACCTGGAGAGCTGGGCTGCTTGTGTTTCTTCTCCTTCACATGCTTCTCCAACCCATGAAATTGTTGAGGAAGTAAGCTTCTCATGGGCATGTCCAAGCTGATTCTGCCTCGGTGTCCATGCCTCTCTTCTCTCATAACCTTCTGAGTAAAACTAGAGCCATTATAGCCAACAGCGTCATTGTATCCTGAGAAATACCTTGCAGCTTCAAACACATCAAGCTCACCTGAATCATTTCTGTAGTGGAAGGACTTTTTGTAACTTCTTTCAGAGTCTAAAGCCCCTGCTATGGACATGGTGCAGTCCTTGGTTTGTGGGAGGTTTAGAACTTGTTTGGAAGTTTTACAAGAGCTGTTGAAGGAGTTATACGGGTGAAGTAGGGATAGTAATATTTAACACTAAGGGTAAGTGCTTTTAAGGATGCAAAGGAATCAATGGGTTTGAAATGATTTAGAGTAGTGGAAGGGTGAGAGGATCAGTTTAGAATAATCAATAACTCTCTGGCCATAATTTTATATGATGGAGGAGATTTGGAGTTTTTCAGGTGAGACCCACTTGATATGAATTTGTGCATTAGTAATAGAGAAGGTAGTGGGGCATACAATGCTTTTTAATATTTCCCAATTCTCATGCTGAGAAAAACCAGAGGCTTGTGCTAGGGATTGTGGGGGCAAAAGAACTGTGTTTCCTTGGATTCTATAAGCTGCTACCAATTTGAGAGGGAATTGGGTTTTAAGTAGGAATTGGCTCTGGATCCCTAGTCCCATGATCATGTAATACTAGCTAGCTGGCTTAGGACAATAATTATTATGTAGAACCCACCATCATTTTGAGGGCTTGTAAGTCACTCTAAAAAGTTCTAAGGTAATTATTTGGCAAGTAATTTCTTTTCATTTCCATAGATTTATTATGGTTAGGTAGCTCCTATAACCAAGACTTTTTCATCATAACAAGTCTCTTAGTGGGTAATATTTCAATTCCCAACCACTGGCAGGTTCAAATAGAGTATCTATGATAACTGCGATAATTCTCAGTTTAACAGATCATTAACTGATGTCTTATATTCAAGTTCCCTATATAACATTTAAAGAACCTCAAAATTTTCGGTAAGTATCATCATGTAAGTAATATATGTCATATGAAGTCCCACCACAGGAGCAAGAAATAATGGTGGTATGAACTTTTCCACTGCAAAAGAACTACACATGCAAACAGAAAATTTAGTATAAACAACTTTAATTTCCTTTCTAGATATTGGTGTTAGTCAATAGATCATTTGGCCCACCAAAACACGGCCCCCATGTAAGTGTCGGACGGAGTGGTCACAATAGTCATTGTGTGGTGTGGGCACAAACACACGTGTGTGTTGCATGTGAACCAAAAGAGACACATCACAGACCCTGCACGAAAACCATATAATCAGTACTAGTATCCTGAAGCCAGTTAGTTCCAGGTCAGTCGAAAGAGATGACCATGACAGTTTCATTAAGTTCATATGATCTGAGTCAATTTTACAATTAACTTAATGGTTTCTGAGAAAAATTAAATATAATTTTCAGCTTAAAAAATATTTCCAAAAAAAAAGAAAAATGAAAATTTTTTTGGCAATCTAGCACTATTTGATTAGGTCTTCCAAAAAAAATTTCATTCACATGTCATGTTTTTATTAAATAACTTGACAATAAATGCTTAAAAAACTTTACTGCAGTCTGGTCTAATGCTCCCCAATTTCCACTTTGCAGTGGCTCCTATGAATTTGCCTCTAAAAATCTCACTTTTCCATTGACAATATCTGCGGCAAGATTTGTTTAAAAAAATCCTGATGCTACCTACTACTACTTGTTACAACAGAATTCTTGTCCACCACTAGTTCTGAAGGATGAAGAAACATATTTTTGTTTCATAGCCACTTTCTGTCAAGTGACTTCATCTTCATGCACGCCAAAAGGCCTATTAGAGATCAATGGTTCTGGTTTCTTTAAGGCACTAGATAGACCTTGACAGATCAAGATGGTTATTTGGGTCACTCGCTGTTCCCTTTCAAAGTAGATGTATCATAAATAAATAGGACTAGTCATGGAACATGCATTTCATCAAGCATGTAAACTGCAAAATTTAATATCTACCCAGAATTGTGTGCGTTAGATGGCAGTTGTTGTGATCATCTTGCCTGCATATTGAAATAGGTCAGGTTGCTTTCATTGCTCGAAGTAGTGAGAAGATTTCAGGCCATAAGTTTTAGTACGTAGATTTGATTACTCTATTATTGGCAAAGCTATGCAAGGCCACAAAATACTTCGGGGCAAATCATACATAGAGTTGCAGACTGATCAACCAAATTGGAATATGGATCAAGAGCTCCTTTGGGTAGTCCTTTAAAAAAAATGCTTTTGATATTAAAAAATTAAGAAAAGATTCAGCTTTATAAACAAAAAGCTAAAAACAGCTTTTTTAGCTCTTGTATCTTTTGAAGTCAAAATTGTAACTTTTTCAAAAGTGTTTTTTTAAATGAGAAATTTTTGTTAAAAACAACGGAAATTTTTAAATAAATTTAATTTTCAAAAGATAAGTAAATCAAATTAATTATGAATAAATATATGGATATATCAGAGATAAATTTGATTAATCAAATTTATTTTTAGTATGCCTGCATATTTATTTATAATGATATTGATTTACTGATCTTATAAAAATCGCATTTGTCAATTTTTTATAAAAATTTTTTTATTACCGTTGATAGTGCAACATTTGTCTTGATTTATATGTTGCTACACTAAACAGTATCTTCATCATCATCCTCATCTATTACAGAGAAGATTTTCTCTATAATCTTGGAAGAAACATGTTTTGACAAGTTTCGTCGGTATTCTTTTAAAATGCACCATGCATCTTAAAGTAAGGTTTCATGGTCATGGTTGCCCCAAAAGTCCCATCTTTTATGCCCTATGTTTGAGTCCCTTTGAATGCGCCCTATCTTTTTCACCCTGATGTCCTCATGCCCTTTTCATCACCATTAATGAAATTCATTTTCGAGGTGTGGATTTTTTATGGGGTTTGATCTTCTTAACGTAGCCCCAGTTCAAATATTATCGAGGTTATCCTAATTAATTGTTGACGGTCAAGGCACTAATCCAACAAAGGATTAGGCTTGTTTTGAGCTCAAGCCAAAGGATAAGGCTAAGTTTTGGTAAACCATGGTTAGGACACTTGTACTAATCATGGTTTACCAAGATCATGATTAGGACAAACAGTCATGATAACCATCGTTAGGATAGAATTCTAACCACGGTTACAATAGTTGTTATTAAAACATGTTTTAATTACCGTTAATGTAATCACTGTTCAACTATTGTCACAATGCCTCACTTGTTTGTAGTGCCACGTTTGTATAAGATAATTTTTTGTGACTATATACATAGATTTCAAGGTGATCTAACACTTAAAAAACTCGATCCCTCAGAAAATAGAACTCTTTATAACAAAATCTGGATGAAATTTGCAGTTGGAGTCAAGGGAATTAGGTCCATATGGTGTCCCTACAAGACAGAGACATGGTTGCTAGATGAAGAGACAAAGTGGGGCTGGGGCGTAAAACCTGTATGTACTATTCCTAATGAACTTCAACCATAAGTGGGGTTGGGGGCTTTCAATACTCTGATTGCTGCAACTAATCTCCAATATTGGGGTACCCCCTCCCATGGCAATATGACCAGTCTCTTTAAGAAGAGAAGATAAGGAAAGGAAGATATATGATTGCAGCGAGTATAATGTTACTGTCCCAAAAATTTTAAAAAAGGCTAGTTAGGGGTTTTTTATGAGTGGGAGATATAATAATATTGTACTTGGCAACAATATTAGTGATAAAAGTGCACGTTCAAAAACAACAATGTTTATGTTTTTATTTTTTTAATTAAGTAGATATAACAAAAAAATTTTAAAAAAAAGTGGACCTGTATTTTTTGTTCTTGAAAAATACATATTTCAACTGTTTAATTTCAATATTTTAAAAATATATGGTTTAATTCTTTACTATTTTTTACTAGCTACTTGCTAGTTCTTTTGAAGCATGTATATTTTTCTTGATTTTATCCTATCTTTATTGACAAGGAACTAATGAATAATGAGTTAAAAAAATTGTAAGCCTAAATCATGCATTTTTAAAATTCAAGAACCAAAACATTGATATATATATATATACACACACATATATCTTTTAAGGATAAAAACTACATTTTCTCAACAAAAAAAGTTGGAAAAATTAATTACATCTGGAGACTTAATTTTGTAAAGATTACTTTAGAGGAGGAATTGGTTATAATTTTGAGAAGATTTTATTGTAACTTTGAGAAGACCTAATTATAATAAGGTCATTCGTTATAAATTTGGTAAACTTAATCTCCTTGGTTTTAATTTTCTCGAAAAAGTCTATGAATACAAATTGTACAATTACCACAAAACTGCAAGCAAGCTTATTACTGATGTAGTGTATTTGGATTGAAACAATTTTTTTAAAAAATAGCTTTTCGGGGGAGTAAATAATATTTTATTTTCTTAAAATATATTAATTTTATGATATGATTCATTATTTTTAATTATTCTTAATTTAGCAATTGAGTCTTCTCCTTTTTTTTTTTTTTGTCAACACAAAAGTCGTTTTCGTAGTCAAATTACTAATATATTTATCTCCTTTCTGAACATCATTTTAGTACACATATGTTTGCATTTTGTTCAATATGTCATTAATCTGGCGAATAAGCATAATTCAAATTAATACAAAAACTAAATTATTAAAGAATTAGTACTAAATTGAAGAAGATTAAAAATGAAAGATTAAATTGAGAAATCTTTCCGTATTTAAGGTATCAAAACATTAATTTACTTCATTTTGAACTTACAAAAGATGTACATTGTAAGTTGATATACATTTGTAAAAGAACATGTATTTGGTAACGAAAATGAGTTACATGCATAAGACCAAACAATTATAAAACTCTTTGAATACTTTTTTTATGGCAGTGTATATATTTAAATTCACTTTAACAGCCCGTGAACCACAAAATGTGCTTTGGATTGGTGCAACTATTGCACTTAAAAATCAGCTCTCATTTTTTTTTGATAGTATATTAGAAGGATCGAACTCTTGATACTACTTATATCCTCACCTCTTTCAAATCAACTTTCATTTTATTCTATAATATTGCTCCTATTTGCTTGTGTTTATATCTTTTTTTTTTCTATCAAAACTTTAATATCTTTTTAAATTTTATGAAAATGATTTTATATTAAATTAATGATAAGAAAAACAATGTTTAAGAAAATTGGAGGAAAAAAAGCTCCTCACTTTTACGATGAAGTGTTATTTAAGGCATAATCAACTCGTGTATTGCATAGAGGAAAGCTTAAAATTGGGGGTCTTTGACATCATAAGTGACAACTATATATGTATTTTGTTTTAATTACATAGGGGGGAGGGGATGGGGTTCGAACCCGGACTCTCTGCCTAGGAGCAGAGGGCATTGCCATTGTGGCCCAAGGCCATTGGCCTATATATGTTTGTTTTATTTTATCTGTTTTCTACTTACTTCGGATCGTTTTCTTTTTGTAAATTAAATGTGTTGATTTTTCAAAAGGTTAATTATAAAACTAGTATATATAAATTATATTTTGATTAGATATTTTTAGGCTAATTTATTAATTACTTGAGATTAAGTTCCTATTAGAACCATTTTAATTTATAGGAACACTCCTCACGTGGCCTTTGTATATTTAAGAGAATACATTATTTTAAGTATAGAATACATTTCCTTAACCATTTTAAGTTTTGGTGTTCATAATATTGAGTACTCAGTACTTAATTTAATTTGTTTTTTCAAAATAGAAATTATGTAATTGAGTTTTAAATCATGATTTAATTAGATTCCAAATTTTAAGTGAGAATCATTTATTTGTCAAAATATAAATAATTTAGCACTATTGTAAATATCGTAAATATTTTCAACCCTTAGAAAATTTTAAAGACAGATATTTATTATTTTTAATGAATTTATATCTTAATTTAATTTAATTTAATTTACCTATTATCGATGCAATATTTTAAAGAATAAATGTTATGATATATGAGTGGACCGAGACAAATGCATACTTCGTTTACTGTATATATTTAAAAGAAAAAAAAACTTAAAGCAATACAGTGATATTTCTAAGTATCAAATTACTTAAATTTACTTTGAGGTTTAGCCCAAAATAATAATAATTTAATTCTTGAAAAATTACTTCTGGCTTAATTAAGTCTTTTAAAAATCAAGCTTTTTAAATCAAAATAGTTCATCCATTAGATAAAGTAAGGGTCTATCTAACATGGCATAAATGAGAGTCTTATGACCATAAACTAATGACAAAGACTTGTCTAAGTATTTTTCCCCCTTCAAATGATGTGCTTTATCTAATTTTTATCATCTTGTTGGATTAGATATGCTTTAAAAAAATTAGGTTAAATTACTTTTGTCCGAGTTCAAGACAAATGGGCAAGTCCAGGTCTTAATGATTACCTAAGCTCTTATTTATATTATGTCAATTAAATCGATTAATTAATTGTAACTTTGTCTAATAAAAATAGCATTTTAATAGAAAAAATATTTAGGATAATAATTGAGAGATTTTATTTTTAAAAAAATAAATTAAAAGATGAATAATCCTTTTAAGAATTAAATTATCTATTTATTCAGATATATTAGTAATTTTTGTCTAATTGCATAATATAAATTTAAACAAAGACAAAAAGAGAAAGAGATAGTAAAAAGAAGGGAGAGCTAGATTTGGATCATCTGAAATTGGCAAAGTGAGAGAAAGATTGAGAGAAAAAAGAGAGTATGACAAAATAAAAAAAAAAAAGTAAGCTTTAGATATATTTTTACTCTTTATGTCACTCTATTTTTATTTTAGAGACACTTAAACATTTTAGAGGATTTAAATTCAAAAAGATATTCTCTCTCTCGCACATATACACACAAGCACACAAAATCAATAATATGAGAATATTTCCAAATATAAGGTGTGTTTAATTATCACCTCATGGACCGCATTTATAAATAAATTCGTATTAATTAAAGAATATATTTCTAGAATTTGTTCATAACTTTTTCCAGATGTTGTAAAGAAGTTACTGTTCATGGGTGAAGATCATGTTCAGTCGAAATTTTATAAAAGTTACTTGTAAAAACATAATTGATTAATATAATGTTTAATAATAATTAAATGTATAAAATGATAATCATGGAATATATGCTTTTTTTTGCAATACTAAAAATCTAAAAAATAAATTTATATCAAAATATTAAAATAATGTAAATTTTTTTATTTTTTTTAAGAAAATTAGTTGAAGATTAACTTAAAATAATAATAAGGCTAAAAGTTAAAGGACTCATCAAGCTAGAAGTTATAAATTTATAAACAAAAAATTAGATTGAAATATTATATTTTTAGGATAAGAATCAAAGAAACATGTGAAATTTGTGTATTTAATATGTATGATAGTAACCGTTTGTATTTTGGTGAAAAACTAATAAAAATATAAATGTCACATAACAATATAAAATTAACATAATAGCTTTTAAAAAAGAAATGTATTTGAAATTTGATTTTTTTTTTAAAGGAGATACATGTAGATAAATTTGTATCACGGCCACGCTTAATTTTTAAAGTATCTTTTGTGGTGCTTCTCAAAACCGGCCTTTACTTTTAGAAAGCACCAAAATAAGTACCATATATATATATATATATATATCAAAAAATTTAATCGAACACAAATTTATAATCTTTGCTAAAAGGCATCAAAAATAAAAGCCATGACAAACTCAAATCCTAAATCATGTGACAAATTAACACATATGTATAAGCATATGATAATATATATAATAGATCGTAGATGCTGTCTATCCCAATTTTATCTTTTTTATCTTTTCAAAGATATTTATTTATCAAATAAAATAATACCTATATATCTCTACACATACACAAAAATGATAAAGATAAAAACCCTACCCTAAGAAAGTTAATTTTGTATTACAACACAAAATAATATATACACCTATTATATAGTTATTGTAACAAAAATTAACCCTTTTTTTTTTTGGATTTAGATATAGAGAACTTGAATTTGCAACTGTTTTATTGTACTTTGAAATTTGTTTTCGCAGATAATCCCTTTCTGTTTTTTGTCAAAACGAACAACCTACTCTACAAAGAACTAAGAAAATATCCAACATCAAGTGGGGAAAGGAAAACCCTACATAGGGCAAATAGTACACTGCCCAGCCAATCACAGTTCGACAGCACAAAACGTTAAAAAATAGCCCTAGGTTTTCAAACCAGCTGTCGCCAAACCCCAATCTTTCCCGTTTGTTCTCAATCTACACAAACTCAGTCTCGCTGTGTTTTCCCATACTTGTCCAGAAGAAGAAAGACCCCATAAATTAATCTCCTTCTTCATATCTTATAGGGCATAAGCATTCGGGGGCTTGTTCCTTTCCCTTGGGTTTCGCTTGTTTAGGTTTTTCTTGGGAAAAAAAGGAAAGAAAATATATAATATCTATAATGGGAAGGGGTAGGGTTCAGCTGAAGAGGATAGAGAACAAGATCAATCGGCAGGTGACTTTCTCGAAAAGGAGAAGTGGATTGTTCAAGAAAGCTCATGAGATCTCTGTCCTCTGCGACGCTGAGGTTGCTCTGATTGTCTTCTCCCACAAAGGAAAGCTCTTCGAGTATGCCACCGATTCTTGGTATAAATATATACTTAAATTCATTATAAGTATAACTTGTTTTATCTAGCTTTCCTTCTGTTTATATGTAGTTTTTGTGAGCGGTGCTAATGTTCCATGCAGTATTCATATCTTTCTCCACTCAATAACTGAGGATTACTCATCATGAATCTGTGCTCCTTATTCTAATAATAATAATAATTTTTTATTTTGCAGTATTTCAGGAGGGTTTTTGCTTTTGAGTTGAAATACAAGAGAGATTTTTTTTTTCCTTTTTTCATGATCAAATCTAGCTAACTGATGTCCGAAAAAAATACACGCGAGAGACTATTCTGCAGGAGTTATAATTCGCTCAAACCAATCAAAGAACGTTTTCTTAAAAGTTTTTTTGGGGTTCACTCCATGTAAACCATTGATGTACAAGTGCAACACTTTTGCTTCAGAGATTCTTGTATCCTAAGTTACAAAAACAGTACTCTACATCAGATTTTGTGAAACCCTTAAACTGATTTTTTTTGGGGTTTTGTTTAAACTCGTTGATGACGTGGGTAAATCCTCTGCAAAGCTCAGGGGATATGTTCCTGCAGCTGCTTTTGCTTTGATGTTTTTAATCTTTGAAAGATATTATAGTTTTATTCTTCTTCATCTTTTTTTTTTTGGTTATATAGTTGGCTGCTTTGTCTGGTTGATCAACACTGGTCATCTCCATATTCTCAAAATAAAATAAAAAAAGAAAGCACTTGCCATGTTCATTTTCATGTTCAAGTCCTTTCAGATCACGGCATGGAAGCAAGAAAAGAAGAGAATCTTTATAATGGGCAGCTTTTTTATGATTAATTAACGATGACTTAACTAACGTTGTCACAATGAATAAAAGAAAGGAATTAATTCTATAATTTTTTATTTGATTAGAAGCCATTCTCGTCATTAGAAGGAAATGTCTATACCTTCTTTTTCATATAAATAAAAGAAAGGAACTAATTCTATAGAAATGATCGATATTTGTATTAATACGTAATTGATTTTGAATAATCTTGACAGTACTATTATATTTTACTTCTAGAAAATAGACATTAATTAGTAATCAAATTCAAGCAAATGTTCATGTTGTATTCTTAATCGTTAGTTACATGCATCATATAATGTTATATAATTACTTATAAGTTTAAAGTCAGAAATTAAGGTTGTTTTAAGAAGATCTAGTGCATAACTTTTACATCTTAAAGATTATGTTGTGATCCCTAGATGCTTGTATAATTATTTTCAATTTCTGAGGTAAAAAATTCTCTTCCCTTTTTGTCTGTTGGGTGGATTGTGAAGACTCGGATATACTATAAAGTTGCATGCAATATGTATAAAAGCATGGCATAGCTTCTACTTTTTGTTATTCATTTTTGATAATCTAATTTTGAGTGGTAACATTTTGTTCTTTGAAAATTATAATATATATATATATATATAGAGAGAGAGAGAGAGAGAGAGAGAGAGAGAGAGAGAGAGAGTTAAGTTAACCTTATATATTTATATTTTGGTATAGCTCGGAAGGCTGAATTTCCTACTATGGAATCACATATGATTTGTGTGTATAGCAATAAAAAATTACCTTATACAAATCTTGAAAAAGTATAGCAATAAAACAACTAGACCTCTCCCAACGGGTTTCATAGCATTGCCGATATATTTATATTAACCACTGAAATGATGTTAACAAATGAATCGTTTATATTTTGCACAATGCAATTATATTTATGTATATATATATATATTTCCTTGCTAATTTTTTCTCGTTTGTGTTATGCTCATTAATTAAACAATTTATTAAAAAGCATGGAGAAGATACTGGAACGCCATGAAAACTATGCGTATGCAGAGAGACAGCTAGCAGGAGGAAATGATTCTGAGTCACAGGTTCGTGTCATTAGATATATAGACATGGATAGATCATAGACCTTATTGATCATATTGTGGAGCTGATCATAGAAGCTAGCTATATATCTATGCGCAGGAAAACTGGACCATTGAATATACTAGACTCAAGGCTAAGATTGAGCTTCTGCAGAAAAATCATAGGTAGATCACTGTGTTCACTCTGTAGATCTGCATTTTGTAATATATATGTATGCGCTTTTTCATGTTGTTTATAATCAAACTTTCTAGTTCTCTTACCCCATTAATTAATGGTATGATCAGGCACTATATGGGAGAAGATCTGGGGACATTGAGCCTCAAAGAGCTTAACAGTCTGGAGCAACAGTTGGATACTTCCATCAAACACATTCGTGCACGCAGAGTATATAATACTACTAACTTATAATATTCACACTAAATCACTTTAATTTTTTTTATAATTTAACTACATTACACTTGATATTTTTATTGTTTCAAAAATATTATTTGACTTTCTTGATACTTGATAAATATTAAAAAATTCTTGCTTCTAATTTACTTTCTATGCCATATGAAAATATGATTTTATTCTCAATATGATTATAAAGATAATCAAGATAATGTTAAATTCCAACATAAAAATGCAATTCTCATTCTTATAATATAACATTAAAGATAATGAAATAATTTTATATTTGAAAAAAATGCATACTGTGCAAAAGTTATTTTCATTGACAAAAAATAAATTAAAGAAAAATCTTTATAACATATATCAAATGTTAAGAGAGCCAAATTAATATTTTTAAAATAAGAAGGGTATGTGGCATAATTTAATCAAATCTTGAGAAAAGCTAGAGTAATTTACCCTAATATTTGACCACATTTTAACACTATATGTTTTACTTTGCATTAATTATTAATTATTACTTCCTTCTCTATGTATACTTTTTAACAGAACCAACTCATGTACGAGTCCATTTCCGAGCTTCAGAAAAAGGTAAACGTCTTTAACCGCCTATTGAGCTTAATTAGCATTTTTCTTCAACTTTATTTAATTTTCTTTTTCCTAAAAGGTTATAGTTGTATTATACGTCAATCTAGTTTTAGGAATCCGTTAGGTGATATTTGATACATAAATTTTTTAATATCTGAAAAATTATTTATAAAATATTTGAATATACTATATATATATATGTATATATGGTGAGCTTAATTTTTTTTTTTTTATAAACAAGTTTCCAACTAGTTGTGTGAGTGAGAGTGAGTGTCTGTGCGTGCGTGCGTGTGTGTGTTTGCGTGTATGTAAAGGTATATGCAAACAATCAAAGTTAATATGTTAGTAGTAATGAAAGAGGTTATGTAATTGTTCTCTCTCAACGTTTTTCAATGACAGGAGAAAGTGATACAGGAACAGAATACCATGCTGGCAAAGAAGGTACGTGATTAAATAATATTGCCTTATTCCATATATATATATATATATCTGATTAATTCGTACTATTATGAATTGTTCTCTGATTCTCTTTTCCTGGTTGTTACGTTTGATATATTGTCAAATGAATGAATCACGTAAAAGACTGCTATATATCTGATTAATTCGTACTATTATGAATTGTTCTCTGATTCTCTTTTCCTGGTTGTTACGTTTGATATATTGTCAAATGAATGAATCACGTAAAAGACTGCTACAAAGTGAAGAGTGAGGGCAATATTTGACATTGGAAGAGCCTACCGGTACTATGTAGGCTAACATAGAAACTCATGAAAAGTTTTTATTTATTTATCTGAATAAATTACATAAATATCCACCAAGTTATATTTTGCAAAGTTGCACGCTTTCTTTCTTATTTGTTTATTTATTTTTAAATTTATGTATGTAATTTGACCTCGTTTGGCAAGAGTTTCATTTATATATTTGTCTTTTAACATATTTTTGGAGATTTAACATATACACTAGATCAAGGAGAAAGAGAAGACTGCAGCACAGCATATGACATGGGAGCAGCCAAACCTTGGAGGAGCTAATACATCCTTCTTATTACTGCCACCCCCACTTCCCACTCTGCAAATGGGGTAATTAATTAATCTTCTTAATTAACATGATATAATTGTATTCACTCCACCATCCTCTTAATTAAATATATACCATACATTTTTGGGTAGCTACTTAATTACATTGACACACTAATAAATAAGTGTCATACATGATTCATAAGTGTTTGTGTGGCCAGGTCGAACCGGATTTGGGCTAACGTTAAATTGTATATTGTGTGTTAGTACTCAATAATTCGTTGCGTTTAAAAATGATCTCGTAAATAGTAAACATTGTCTATCTGAGAATTTCCTCCTCTTTTTTCTTCTTCAACTTCTTCAGAGATTGCTTAGTGTAAATTCTCACACTTAATATGCAGTGGCAATTACCGAGAGGAAGCAACGGAAGTAGAGAGGAACGAGCTTGACCTAACCCTGGAACCACTATATGCCTGCCATCACCTGGGATGTTTTTAAAGACCATGTTTTCTTCTAATACTGCGAGGGATATGTATAAGAAGAATGACATCAAGTTAATTTGTCTACGCATTAATCTCCCTAGTTTAAATATCGGTTTGATGTGTTACTTTAAGTACTCATAGCTTAATGCTAATTAAGCTTATGTTTCTCATGTATGTCAAAGCCTTGCTATGTATGAAATTGTTGAAAGACAAATCCTGTAATGAAATTCCAACCTATGCATTGCGGTAACTCTATCTTTATCTGGCTAGCTACCTTGGGTAAGCTTTTAAAATGAAGATTAGGATTAAATGTTTAATACTCACACACTTTCTCATACTGTGCATGGTCATTTAAATATTCTTTTCAAAAATAAAGCTACTCCCTTAGCGATATCATTTTGGAATTTAAAGTTGTGAACATCCTCCTCCAGCTGGTTTTTTTTTTTAGGCTAAAAATGTTTAACTTCTTTAAAATCTTGAAAATTTCAAATAGGCACTAATTAATTACATATATATATACACACACATACACACAATGAGTTTACACATTCAATATCACCATTGAAACCTGGGCACAAAATATGGAATAAACGACAAGAGTGGAAATAAATAAATAAAAATTCTAAATTCTAAATTCTAAATGCACGTAGCTTCCAAATTAGAAATAGCTTACCTCAGTTCCCTTTACTAATTAACGCAGAGGTTTCCGCTTAATATTTACAAATTAATTTAACTGTTGAAAAGGTTAAACCTTTTTTTAACAGCTTTCTGCAAAATTGAAAACTTACTATAGATTGGCACTTCAACTGGCCATGAATGTATTTTGAAACGTTTTATATACAACAGTTCTTTCAAACTTTCAATGTGTAATGATAGGGCTAGCTAGCTATTGCCCCCCTTTTATTTCTCATTAGTTTAATTTTCTTATTTAATTCTTATATATTTAGATTTCCTTTTTTCGTGTATTTTGCGAATAGTATTATATATAACTTCAATTTATTTATTATTTGTCGTGATAAATTTATATAATCTGCTGCCTGCTTCTTCTTCTTTTTTTTTTTAATATTTCTGCATGCTTCTCTCTCTCCCTCTCTCTCTCTCCTATTTTTAATGTGAATATTGTTTTGCATGTGTGAGGTACAATGTAAACTTAGATTCTTGATCACAAAAACTTCTCACTTTTTGAATTAAATTTACTTGGAAAATATAAAAGTTGAAACCGCATATCCGAATTTGTCTGAGTTGACTCGTGGTGGCGAAATCTGGTGATATATGTGTCAATCTCCTATTAACTCAGAACTTTATTAGTTCCTGTTTTTCTGGGCTTTGAAGATCTTTATTTATCATGTATGTGTCAATCTCTTGTTGAGTCAAACTCAAAGTAAGATTTTACTGAGAAAAAGAATCGTGAATCATGGAGGAATCTTATCCTATGGACTAGACTCTGGAGCAATAGACATATAGTACGTATCTGAAGAGCGATAAATGCCAACGGTTATCTGGGCTCGGTGTCTAATCTTTTTGTTTTTATTGAATCTTTAAACTCCCGGAATTGTATCTATTTATCCAAAAAAAATCAAGATAAACAAGTTTTCTCAGATTAATACTTATTTGCATAAAATTTATTAGTAATTTAATATAAAATAAAAAAATAAAATATTTTAAACAGCTATAGTTTAAAACCGATAGAGCATTATTTGAATGATATTCTTTTACTTATTTATAATGTATTAAATTGATTAATATTATAAATTTAAATAAACAAATATATATATATACAATGAATTTGGGGTGAGATAAATATCATACTACTTAATAAATGTATGAGTTAAGGTTTTAGAGATAAAAATTAAATAAATGTAACAATTTATATATAGAATATTTGTTATTTTTCATTCTTTGTTCTAATTTATTGTGATTAGTTCTGCTTGTCCCGGACTAAATCGTGTTACCAGTCCATGATGACCAAAGTCGAATCGTGATCCTATGAGGGAAGCAAATTCAATGAAACAGTAGCTAATACCATAGAGAAGCGGCCATAAACTGAACAGTATGGGAACCAATTTTTGACCGAAAATTATAATCACATCATTGTAGTAATTCGATATAATTTCTTTTGTTATACTCGGAAGTCGGAACTTATTTACTCATCTTAATTCTTACAAAGTGAACAAAAATATTTAGGAACTTGCAGAGAGAGAGAGAGAGAGAGAGTGTGTGTGTGTGTCTGTGTGTTACAGTTAAAATTTAAAAAGCAAGCACGTTCTTCTGGTTGGCGAAGACATTTTTTCAGTACCTTGCAATTAATTGTCTATTTCTCACGGCAAGGAGACAAAAAAAACAACAACAACATCAACAAAACTTGCTTCGAAAAGATACCGTGGGCACAAACACCTGAATACATCGTTAAAAATAAATGAAAAACATAAAAATTTCTTTGATGCATTTGTTCAGTCTGGTTCATTGTCATTTGACTTCGTTCTTGTGTCAATTAAAGACTTCATCCAAAATCAGCAGCTGCAAAGTTAATCCAGTGTTGAATTGTTAATCAATGGTCATAAGCGCAAAACAAATAAATAACTATTATTTATTTTAGGAGGCATGCATTTAGTTCCCTTTTTTTTTTAGGTAGGTCCACGAGAGAGATATATATATATATATTTATTTATTTATTTATATATTTATATACATGTTCATGGGTTAAGTTGATATTAGGCTATAACCTAATCAAGTTTTAAGTGTTGAGTTTAAGTTGGATTGAAACCCACTTTAATTTAAATCCATCATCAACGACCAAGTTCATTGATCAAGTTTGGGTTAGGCTCATATTTACTTTTATACAAAATTAATTCCGTTCAAGCTTTACGAAAAAAAAAATTAATAATTTATGATCGATTTCAGTATGGATTATAAATAAACAACATGTTTCATCTGAAGAAACGACAAAAAATTGTTTGCTGTTGGGACGGACAGCCTGGGCCAAGCCCAGCCTTGCTTTCAATTGTATTGAAAGAGTATGATGGCCTTGAATTAAATCCCAGGTAACAGCCCACTATATTAGGCTAAAGTATTCCCAGAATGGCCTAAAATACAGACGAGTCCAGCCAGCAAGCACTTTAAGTAAAACATTTCTAAAGTTGAAATATCTGAAAACCAAACCCCTCATGGGAATTTCTTTCAGAAAAAAAAAAATTTCTTGATTCTACAGAACACAGTGCTGATAATAAGTTATTTGTCAATGCACTTAACATATGCAAGAAAATAGTATTAGAAAAAGGGGAAATGGAAATTTAGAATTGCATACCTGTCTACAAAATGGACATTCTTTACTTCTCTCCTGCCATTCAAATATACAGGGAAGGTGGAAATGGTGAGAGCATTGTGCAATTATCTTAGGATTTTCCTCAGTATATCCTGTCACAAGAACATGTCAATCTGGGTATCTAATCTAACAACTATTTAAAGTGTCGTGTCTTAATGTTTAATACGTATGTTTGACATCAACAAGGTTATTTTTCATGTTTGCTAAATTTTGGTCAATGTAATCTTGTACTGATGGATTTTTAAATAGTATGTTGTGTTTGCAACCCCATCTCATCGCCAAATATACACAAATTTGGATCTTCTCCTATATATAGAAAAAGATTGAATAACTTTTAACATTAAAAATTTCTTTCTCCAACTTCTGACATTAAAAGTGGATGGGTTCCCCAGATTTCAATCTATCCATTTTCAAGAGGATGAAATCTTATTCACGCGAGAATCCAAACTAACATATACGCACAACTCACTTACCTTCAAAACATGTAGGACAAGACTCTTCTGATAAGTCGGAATGAATATCAGTAGCTTCAGATGTTCCTTCACAGTTAGATCCATCTGAGTTTAGATCATTTATATTTAGTAAATAAATCCTCTGAAATACTGTATGTGTACAATAAAAATAAAAATATGTATAGAACGTATTGCATATTGTGTATTTATTTATTAAATAGAGAGAATCCAAACTATCACAATTATGATTATCTATTACTCTATACTGATAAAGCAATGAGTAAATAAATAAATAATTGAATGAAATCTGAACCAAAAAAATTGAAGAAAGTGGGGGATAAAAAAAAAAATCAGAGCTGCCAGTGGACAGGATTCTCTCCTGTTCCTCTCCAGTCCAAGTTTTTGGCCTATATTTGTGTAACTGAACAATATATATTACTAGAGGAAATATATTTTTAATCTTTAAAAAATATATGTTTGAAAGATCAATCCTAAAATTTTTTTGCGTCATTATTTATTAATTCTTTGCAAATAAAAAAAGAGAATAAAACAAAACAAATATACATATTCTAAAATCTAACAGATAACAGAGTTAAAATTTTTTAAAAGATTGAATAATATACTGAATCATATATTTTATATACCTTCAGCTAATCCATTGGAGTCGGTGGATTGAGCTGCACTAGATCCACGAGATAAACTACCATCAGCTTCTTCATTTTCAGATGCTGCTGCTTGGTTGGGGGAGACGGATACTCTCAGTGGCCGGAGGATCCAAGTGTACTGCAAAAACAAGCCATACAAACAACCATTTCAATTAAAAAATATATATAATTATTATTATTATTAAATTTTTAATTAAAATATGATAAGTTTATAATTCTTGTAAATAAATATATAATTTATATAACTTAACATCGCATAATTAGATTCTTTTTAATTAATAAGATATAATTTTGAAACCACTTAGTGACAATCGTATAGATAACTCATGAAATTGCTGAGTCTAAATTTTTGTTTTTTCATATATTGAAAAAAAAGATTTCGATGATAAAGTGCATATCATCTTCAATTATTCTACATTCTGATGTTTCATCAACACCAGCATTAATCATTCTTCCATATTCAAGAAGAGGTAACACAACCTATGAGAGATATTTTTTGAAATTAACAAAAAAAAAGTTCACGATGGGTTTTACATTAGCAACAATAATAAAGCCTTCACCATGCTTTTAAATTGATATAAAGAAAAATAATCATTACACCAATCGATATTAATATAGTATTAAATATATTGATCTGTAAAATTTTAACTATACGAATAAGAGATCTATCACGAAAAAAAGAACCATCCCAAAAGAAAAGGTACGGGTACTTTTTTCTGAAATAGTAGTGTACATCAAAAAAAAAATAAACAAAGTATTTTTAAACTATGCTCAGAAAGTGTTAAGGTACCAGGTTGAAGAAGGGAGGAATCCTTGTATTATGTTGATGCGTGATGTTTGTATCCATGGAGGGAGGCACACTAAATTCTTCGTCTCGAGTGCAGAAGCAAGAACAAAGGGCACCCATTCTGGCTGCAAGTGTGAAATTAACACAGATTTCTTCAAGCAGCTAAATTCATGGCCTTTTGTTTTTCAGAGAGCAATAGCGACAAGGTTTCTTTATCCTACTATAAATAGGATAGTATCAATCTTTATTTTATTATATTATAAGAAGTCTTTCCTTTTTTTTTTTTCAAATTTTCCTTTATCCTTTATTCAAAATTTCCTTCATCCTAATCTGAATTTTCATAAAATAAAACTACTTCATAGTAACCCATTTTTTAATTTATATACTCTTCAATAAATGAATTATCCTAAAAATTATAAATACAATGTTCTCTGCTCGCCTTGGGCCTTGTTTTTGGAAGAAATAAAATGTTTTATTTTTTTAAAAAATATTTATATTAAATTTTAATTATATTCAGCCCATACTCAAAGCTGCTTGTTAGTAGTAGAATTTTTTTCTTTTGTAAAATAAATATACATTGATTAGGACATCAGTGACATATTCAAGATGACAAGAATTCTTTTTTTTTTTTTGTCTATACCCACAACTATCAATCTCAGTGCACTTTTATATGTACTGTGAGGATCATGGGAGGGCAGGGTTTATCGATCGTGAACATAGACCAACTCAAAGAGTGGACCTAAATTTTCTATTATGGAAAGAAGTAGAAAATTGGAGATTCTCTTTTAAAGTAAAAGCAGAAATAGAAATTAATTTTTTTTAGACAAAAACATCCTCATTCTTCTCTCAAAATTTTCAACTACAAACTTATCCATTCTCCTAGTTGTCCTTTTTTTTTTTCAGTATTTCAATCAGCAATTAAAAATTTTTATTATAATATATACTATATTTGATTGATAAAAAAAATTTATTATAATCAAAGTTTTAGTTATAAATTTTTGTATACTTGTTTTGATATATTTATTTTAATTTTATATAGTATATATTTATTTTTAGTAAAATATTTTATATATTTATTGTGATTTTATTTTTTATATTTAAATTAGATTCAAAAAAATTAATATTAACCATAACAGATATTTAAAATTATTTATCTAATCAAACACAATATTTAAAAAGATGCTTATAAGATAATGTTGTTGAACACTAATTGTTTCTTATTTTGTCACAATACTTTTTATGAAATCTACGTAAGAAAATAATACTAATTTTAAAATGAAAAAAATTCGCAACCATAAAAATATAATGTGTAATGCTAAAAAGTATTAAAAAGAAAAAAGGAGTCAAATCTTTCATGCTTGCTTTCTTTTTCTAAAATATTCAAAAATTTATTCCCTCCCCCCTCCCCCCCCCCTGACAATGACATTCTGCTTTATTGCCTAATTTAAGTATCAACACAGTAAAAAAAAAATTTATAAGCTCATTGTCGAGATCTTTATTATCTGTATTTATTCTAAATTCACCTGCGATGTTTGCTCCCTTAATTGCAAGCACTAACTCCTCTCTCAACGCTTCAGCGAGCCACTATCTGAATCAGAGCTACCTGTTTTTCTCAGACTTCTCCATTGTAAAAAATATCCACATTGATGAAATCTTCTCCGTTGTCAAAAATATCTACATTGATGAACGCTTGTCCATCTTGCTTCCCCTCTAGCTTACGAGTTACCAAATCTTCTATCAATATTTTTTTTTTCACTTTGATTTTGCGTCCAAATTGTTTGACTCTGAATAATTATATAGTCATAAATTTTCGTGTTTTACAATTACCTGGATGAATAATTTAATATTCATAAAAGTAAGATTTTTTAAGTAGAAAATCTGAAGATCGGCGAAATAAATAGTTAAATCAGGAATTTAAAGAATAATATTTGTTTTTCTATTTTAATTGGGATTAAATGCTTATTTATTTATTTTTAATATTATTGTTGTATGTTTTTGTGTTTTGTTTCGTGTTCAATTAAGTAATTTTCTTTCATATATACACACACACACACATATATATATATAACTAAAAAAAAATTAAACATTCTACGTGATGTTGGTTAATTTTTAAAATTTGAGCTAAATATTTATTTTAAAAAAATTGTTAAGATAGACATAATATAGTTTGAATATCATTTAATTGCAAAATCAATTTTTTTAAAATTTATGATTGCTATTTGAATTTAAAAAACTATTTTCCAATCCTTTAATTTGAACGAATGTAAACAAAGCACCGGATTAGCTTGTTAAATCTGGTTTTAAACAGGTTGTGCATTCTTAAAAAGGCAGTAGTTAAATTAGTCATAAGAATTAATAAAAGTTTTTAATTTCAAATTTTAGACAATTCTTAATTTCATATTTTCAAAGAAAGTATACAATTTATGTAATGTTTTAAATTTTGAATAGATTCAAACCACTGAATGAATTGAATTATTATTTTGTAAGATTTATAATATTAGCCATATCGTTGAGATTGTTCTAATTAATGGTTAAACTTTAAAGTTGTTAGACAAGCTTAACATCAAATTGGGATTTTGAAGGGAGAGCACGATAGAGAGAGTTTAGGCAGAGAAAGTTATGTAAAGAAAGAGAGGCCAATTCTTCTTTGATTTTAGAGATCACAATTTCGGTGTTAGAAGAAGTAGAAGATCATTTGTTGTGACATCCTTATTACGTTTTGCAGAAAGAGATTGAAAAGAATAAATCTATGAATCCTTGGAATAATTATTTTCATTTGATATATTTCGGTACATTATTTGGTTTGTACTTTACCTGTGATTTGAAAGAATGTCTTAAAATTTTCTATGGAGATTGATTTGCTTTGTTTCTGATTCATTAATGATAGCATGTGATTTGGATTCAGTGGGAAGCATTTCAGTTAAAATTCTTGTTCATGATACTTATCATTCATTCTTCTTTTAAAAAATTTTCTCTGCATTTTTGTTTAGCATATATGATATGTTAGTTAGTGACTGTTAAATTAATTTTGGGTTAGTATCAAAAAAATTATTTAAAATAAATTTTGGATTTAAATTTTTGGACAACTCTCTTGCTTATAAATTATATTTAAAATATAGGAATTGTTTATAGGCTTAATTTATGACAAGTGTAGCACTGAATTTATAACAAATGGAGCATTGGATTTGCAACATATAAGGGCCTCGTTTAGTATATAAATTCTTTAATAATAGAACTGGAAAGAAAAAGATGAATGGAATATAATGAATTCAAGCGGCCACGAGATCCAAGTTTATTGCAAAAACAAGCCATACAAACAACTATTTTAATTAAAAAATATATATAATTTTTATTATTAAATTTTTAATGAAGATATGATAAGTTTATAATTTTTGTAAATAAATATATAATTTATATAACTTAACATTGCATAATTAGATTTTTTTTAAAAGTGTTTTTATATATATTATAAATTTTGTTAATTAATAAGATATAGATTTGAAACTACTTGGTAACAATTGGTATAGACAACTCACGAAGTTGTGAGTCTAAATTTTTGTTTTTTAATATATATAAAAAAAAAGGATTTCAACGATAAAGTGCATATCATCTTCAATTATTATGCATTCCGAAGTTTCATCATACCTGCATGAATCATTCTTTCATATTCAAGAACAGGGAACACAACCTATGAGAGATATTTTTTGAAACTAACAAAAAAATAAGTTCACCGTGGGTTTTATAATATAGCAACAAAAATAAAGCTTTTACCATGCTTTTAAATTGTTATAAAGAAAAATAATCATTACGCCTATCGATATTAATATAGTATAAAATATATTGATCTGTAAAATTTTAACTATACAAATAAGAGATCTATTACGAAGAAAAGAACCGTCCCAAAGGAAAAAAAAAAAAAAAAAAAGGCATAGTCATAGGAGTACTTTTTCTGAAATAGTAGAGTTAAATTAATTTAATGAAACATTGAAGAATAAACGAAAGATTTTTAAACTATGCTCAAAAAGTGTCAAGGTACCTTGTTGAAGGAGGGAAGAATCCTTGTATTATGTTGATGCGTGATGTTTGTATCCATGGAGGGAGGTACACTAAATTCTTCGTCTCGAGTGCAGAAGCAAGAACAAAGGGCACCCATTCTGGCTGCAAGTTTGAAATTAACCCAGATTTCTTCAAGCAGTTAAAGATTTTTCATGGTCTTTTGTTTTTCAGGGAGAAAGAGTGACAAGGTTTCTTTATCCTAATATAAATAGGATAGTATCAATCTATATTTTATTATATTATAAATTTTTTTTTTTAATTTTCCTTTATCCTTTATTCAAAATTTCCTTCATCCTAATATGAATTTCCATAAAATAAAATTACTTCGTAGTAACCCTTTTTTAATTTATACTCTTCAATAAATGCAGTATCCCAAAAATTATGGATACAATGTTCTCTTCTCGCCTTGTTGTGGCCTTATTTTTTGAAGAAATAAGTTGTTTTATTTTTAAAAAAATATTTATGTTAAATTTTAATTATATTCAGCCCATACTCAAAGCTGCTTGTGAGGAGTAGAATTTTTTTCTTTTGTAAAATAAATATACATTGATTAGGACATCAGTGACATATTCAAGATGACAAGAATTCTTTTTTATGTCTATACCCACAAGTGTCAATCTCAGTGCACTTTTATATGTAATGTACGGATCATGGGAGGGCAGGGTTTACCGAGCGTGAACATAGACCAAACCAAAGAGTGTGCCTAAATTTTCTATTATGGAAAGAAGTAGAAAATTGGAGATTTTCTTTTAAGGTAAAAGCAGAAATAGAAATTACTGTTTTTTGAGACAAAAACATCCTCATTCTTCTCTCAAAATCTTCAACTACAAACTTATCCATTCTCCTAGTTGTCCTTTTTTTTTCAGAATTTCAATTAGCAAATAAAAATTTTTATTATAATATATACTATATTTAATTGATTAAAAATTTAATTATAATCAAAGTTTTAGTTATAAATTTTTGTATACTTGTTTTGATATATTTATTTTAATTTTATATAGTATATATTTATTTTTATTAAAATATTTTATATATTTATTGTGATTTTATTTTTTATATTTAAATTACATTAAAAAAATATTAACCGTAACAGATATTTAAAATTATTTATCTATTCAAACATATGTTATTTTTAGTACTTTAATAGTCAAAAAAATTTTCTATATCTGCCAAACACAATATTCATAAAGATGCTTATAAGATAACGTTGTTGAAACTGTTTCTTATTTTGTTACAATACTTTTTATGAAATCTACATAAGAAACTAATACTACTTTTAAAATAAAAAATTCACAACCATAAAAATATAATGTGTAATGCTAAAAAGTATTAAAAGAAAAAAAGGAGTCAGATCTTTCATGCTTGCTTTCTTTTTCTAAAATATTCAAAAATTTATTTTGCTCTCCCTTCTGACATTCTGCTTTATTGCCTAATTTAGGTTTCAACACAATAAAAAAAAAAATTATAAGCTCATTGTCGAGAATCGAGATCTTTTATTGTCTTTATTTATTCTAAATTCACCTGCGATTTTTGCTCCCTTAATTGCAAGCACTAACTCCTCCTTCAACACTTCAGCGAGCCACTATCTGAATCAGAGCTATCAGTTTTCCTCAAACTTCTCCATTGTCAAAAAATATTCCATCGATGAAATCTTCTCTGTTGTCGAAAATATTTACATCGACGAACGCTTGTCCGTCTTGCTTCCCCTCTAGCTTTCAAGTTACCAAATCTTCCATCAATTTTTTTTCCACTTTGATTTTGCGTCTAAATTGTTTGACTCTGAATAATTACATATAGTCATAAATTTTCGTGTTTTACAATTACCTTAATGAATAATTTAATATTCATAAAAGTAAGATTTTTTAAGTCGAAAATTTGAAGACTGGCTAAATAAATAGTTAAGTTAGAAATTTAAAAAATAATTTTTGTTTTTCTATTTTAATTGGGATTAAATGCTTATTTATTTATTTTTAATGTTTTTTTTTTTGTATTTTGTTTTGTTTTCATATATATATATATATATATATATATACTCCCTTCGATCTAAAATATAAGTCATTTTTAACAAATTCACGCTCATTAAAAAAAATTAGTTACATTCTTAAACTTTTCAAATATTATTATATCTTTCCAACCTTACCCCTATTGCTAATATAACTGTTGCTATTAAATAAAAATTTTAAATACAGTTGTTGCCATTAAATGCAGGGCATTATGGAAAAAATAATAATCATCATTGTCAGGTGACATATATTTTGGATCAATTTTTTTTTCTTAAGTGACTTATATTTTAGACTGGAGGGAGGATATATCCATACAAGCACGCGCGTACATATACATGTATAAGTAAAAAAGAATTTAAACATCCTATGTGATGGGTGGTTAATTTTTAAAATTTGAGCTAAATATTTATTTATAAAAATTGTTAAGATAGACATGATATAGTTCGAATATCATTTAATTGTAAAATCAATTTTTATAAAAAAATTATGATTGCTATTTGAATTTAAAATCATTAATGATTTTTTAAGTAATATGTAAATAATGATACAATAGGGCATTTCACTCACACACAAGAATATGGATACAACTCAAATAGAAAAGTAAAAGAATGTCATTCACTTAATTGTTCTTTTTTGTCCTCGTACATGGCTTAAAGGCAGTTACCTTTTATAAGCTAATACTATGAATTAAAATATAGGAAACATATAGATGAAGTAATGAATTAATAACAAGTACTGATAGTAAGTTTTGAACAAGTCAAAGGCTGCAAATGGCAATGTAACATGGAGTCTTCCATTTCGGTTTTGTAAGACAGGTGCCTATAATTTTGCATATACTTGATTTATAATTCTGACATTACTTCCCTTAAATCAAGCTTATAAATTTGTCATTCTGAGTAATTTATTCATCTTGTAAAAAAATTCCATTTTTTATGATTTTGTAAAAATATCTGTAACTTGCTCTTCAGTATGACAATATTTAATCATTACTTCCTTCTCAGCTACTAGTTCTCAAATTTTATGAAATAGAATATCTATGTGTTTGGACCTCCCATGAAAGACTAGATTTTTACATAGTGCAATTGCAAACTTATTGTCACAAAGTATTTCTTTTGGAGCATTCTGCCTTTGATGCAACACTTCAAGAATTCTTTTCAACCATACTGCATGTGTAGCACAATTGACTCCTGCAATATATTCTGCTTCGGCTGTAGAGAGAGCAACAATTGATTGTTTATTTGAAGATCAAGATATTACGCTAGATTCAAGATAAAATACATACCCTAACCTACTTTTTCTTATTTCTATATCTCTTGCCCAATCACTATCTGTATAGCTTACAAGTTTCACATTAACTTTATTATCATAAAAAATTCCATCAATCAAAGTACCTTTGATGTATCGAAGAATTCTTTTTGCTCATTGCAAATGACAAGCGCGTGGTTTTTCCATGAATCTACTAAGCAATCTAACTCCAAAGACTATATCTGGTCTGGTTGCAGTCAAATATTGTAAACTTGTAATTAAACTTTTTGTAAAAGGTGGGATCCACAGCTGTTCCTTTACTTTCTCTCATCAGCTTCAACTTTTCTTCAACTAGTATGGAAATTGGCTTCGAATTCTCCATCTTGAATTTCTTCAAAATATCACCAACATATTTCTTCTGAGAGATAATCCCATCATATCGTTGATTTACTTCAATTTCCAAGAAGTAAGACACAAAGCTTAGATCTGTCATTTCAAAGTGACTTATCATGGCCTTCCTGAATTTTGCAATCACCTTTAGATTGCTGCTAATAAATATTAGATCATCAACATAAAGGCACACAATAAGAATATCTCTAGGCTTGACAAATTTAATATATAAAGTGTGCTCAAATGGGCATCTTTGAAAATCATATTGCACATGGTAAGAGTCAATCTTCTTGTACTATGCTTTTGGTGCTTGCTTCAATTTATACAATTCTTTATTCAATCTGTATACCTTATCTTTTTTTTCTTCAATTACATATCTTGCAAGTTGCTCAACATATACTTCTTCTTCCAAAGTATCATTTAGAAAAGCAGACTTAACATCCATTTGATATATTTTTCAATTATTTTAAGCTGAGAAAGAAATAATCATGTGAATTGTATCTAATCTTACAACAAGAGCAAAGTAATCAATACTTGGCTTTTGTTTATATCCTTTTGCAACCAACCTTGCTCTAAAATGATCAATCTTGCCATCTGGCTTTGTTTTATAAATCCACTTCACTCTAATTAACCTTTTATTTACAGGTAAATCCGTCAGCTCCCATGTTTTATTTTTCTTGATGGCATGAATTTTATCATCCATGGCTTTTCTCCAATTCTAATCATTTGAGACTTCTTCAAATGTCATTGGTTCACAATCTATAAATAAAACAAAGTTGATGATCCCTTCATCAGATAGATCATTATCATTACCAACAACATAGTTCTCCAATCTAGCTAGTAATCGTCGTTGTCTTTGTGGTCTGTTGGATGATTCTGGCTCATCAGGAATTAGATCTGCTTATCTGTCATCTTCTTCATAATTGTCAGAAATTACCATTGGCTCCTTTTAGAACTTTGAGGACCAATCCCACACTTCTTTTTTGTCAAATGTCATATCTCGATTGATAATAACCTTTTTCGTCTTTTGATTGTAAAGCTTGTAAGCTTTGAGTTCAAACTATACCCTATGAAGATACTTTTTTCACCTTTATCATCTAGTTTTTTCCTGAGCTGATCTGGTACATAGGCATATGCTATACACCCAAAAACTCTAAGGTGCCGAATCAAGGACTTCCTTCCATTCCAAGCTTCTTCGGGCATCTTGTCACAAATACTTTTTGTTGGACACTTATTTAAAATATACACTGCTGTAGCAACTGCTTCTGCCCAAAGTTCTTTTGGTAATTGTTTGGCCTTTAGCATGCAGCCATGTCCATGATCATTCTGTTCTTCTTTTCAGCAACTCTATTTTGTTATGGGATGTATCTAGTTGTTAGTTAATGATGGAGTCCATGCTGCTCAAAAAAATCTGTACAAGCAAGGTATTCTTGACCTTTGTTTATTCTTAATGCTTTAATTTTGTTGCCACTTTGCTTTTCTGTAAACACCTTAAATGTCTTGAAGGCATCACAAGCTTGTGATTTTTGTTTTAGAAAATATACTCAAGTTTTTCTACTAAAATCATCAATAAATATAATGAAATACTTACTATCACCATGTGTTGACACCTCAACAGTACATAAATCTGAGTGGACTATCTCCAGCAATTTTCTTACCCTCCAAGACTTTCCAGTTTGAAATGATTCTCTATGGTTCTTTCCCATTTCACAAGTTTCATATACAGCATTAGGAATATTCACAACAGGCAAACCAGAAACATATTCTTTCTGTGATAGATAATTCAATTTAGAAAAATAATAATGCCCAAAACACATATGCCATAACTAATTATCATTTAGAATCATAAAATTTAAACAAGATAGCTTTTCATGGTGAATTTTTAAAGGGAATAGGCGGTTTGGAGTCATTTTTATCTCGACAATAAATTTTTCATTTTTGTTAATCAATTTACAGCAATCATGACGAATCTGCATGTTGTAACCTTTTTTTGAAAGTTGTCCCATACTCAATAAATTGTAATGAAGACTAAGAGCATAGAAAACATTAGAGATAAAATTTTGAGAACCATCTTTCATCCTTATAGCAACTCGATCTTTTGCCAAAATTGAAATATTTGCAGTGTTTCCAAATTTTATGATAGATTTAACCATTTCATCCAAATAAGAAAATAACTTCTTTTTACCACACATATGATTACTACATCCAGTATTTAAATACCAAATATTTTCATCTTCTAAAAAGGTATTGTTTGTAAAAAAATAAACACTGTGAGTTATCAGAACTCTCACCAACATTTCGATATTGATTTTCTGCCATGTTTGCCTGATGTCTAAATTTGCAATCTATAGCTTTGTGCCTAAATAGTGAAAATAATTAAAATTATTTCTTTCTTTATAATTGTTACATCTTCCTCTTCCTTGATGGGTAACACCAAAATTATTTCCACCTCTTCCTTGACTGGGTGATCTGAAATTATTGTCTCTCCCTTAGCTGAAATTACCACATCCTTTTCCTCTGAAACTTCTTCGACTACTGCCTCTATAATTTCCTCTTCCTCTACCATTGAAATCATGTCCTCTGCCTTCAACATTTTGGCTCGATTTGACTATATTATTGAGATTCACCTGACTTTTCAAGACTTCTTCATTTACTTTTTCCGTCTTCTCCAAGATTCTGCTCACATGGCTTTCAATGCTTCCTTGCAACTCTATAACTGTCATGGTGTCTATATCATGAGACTCTATTATTGTAGTTACCACATGATCAAACTTCATCGGGATGGTGTATAAGATTTTCTCCACCACCTTGTAGTCTGGGATATCTTCTCCATACACTCATCTTATTGACAAGATTTGTGACATGTGAAAAATATTGTTCTACAGTTTCTAAGCTAGACATTTCATACCTTCCATATTCTCTCTGCAAAGATTGTAGTTTTGATTTTTGGGCTTTTTATACTCTTTTGTATGATAGCTTCAAGATGTCCCACATTTCTTTGGCTATTTTGGCATTTGCTATTTTGCCAAAAATTATGTAATCTACACCTTGATGAATTTGTGATAACACCAAGTGGTCTTTCCTACGAGCAGTTTCACCAACTCTTTACTATTATCCTTGTTCAACAAAGCTCCAAATATTGTGAGCCTTTAAATGTGTAGACATTAAGATTTTCCAATAACTAAAATCGAGTTTTGCATCTAGTTAAGGACTGGACCAAACAATATTGTAATTAGTTGCCATATCTCTCTCTTAAAAAGAAAAACACTGACTCTAAAAAAAAATTTTAAGTGAGAACTCTCTTGTTCCTCACACACTCAAAATATTTTGGCACTCACACTCTCAAGCTCTGATACCAATTTGATATCAGTAGGACACTTCACTCACACACAAGAATATGGATACAACTCAAATAGAAGAAGAAAGGAATGTCATTCACTTAATTGTTCTTTTTCCCTCTTGTATATGGCTTACAGGCAATAACTTTTTATAGGCTAATATTATGAATTAAAATATAGGAAACATATAGATGAAGTAATGAATTAATAACAAGCGGTGGCAATAAGGTTTAAACAAGTCAAAGGCTACAAATGGCAACGTAACATGATGGAGTCTTCCATTTCGGTTTTGTAGGATAGGCGCCTACAATTTCGCATATGTTTGATTTATAATTCTAACAAATAATCAATAAAAAGTTATTTTCCAATCCTTTAATTTGAAAGAATGTAAGCAAAGTACCGGATTGGCTTGTTAAAAAGTGTATTACTAGAAGAATAAATTGGATATAGCCAGAGTTTTATAGTCCTAAGAATTAATAAAAGTTTTCAATTTCAAATTTTATACATTTCTTAATTTCATATTTTCAAAGAAAGTATATAATTTATGTAGTTTTTTTTTTAATTTTGAATAGATTCAAACCACTAAATTAATTGAATTATTATTTTGTAAGACTTATAATACTAGCCATATCGTTGAGATTGTTCTAATTAATGGTTGAACTTTAAAGTTGTTAGAAAAGCTTAAAATCAAATTGGGATTTTCAAAGGAGAGCACGGTAGAGAGGGTTCGGATGGAGAAAGTTAGGTAAAGAAAAAGAGACTAATTTTTCTTTAATTTTAGAGATCACAATTTCGGCGTTAGAAGAAGTAGAATATCATTTGTTGTGACACCTTATTGCGTTGTGCTGAAAGAGTTTAAAGAGAATAAATCTTTGAATCCTTGAAATAATTATTTTCATTTGATATATTCTAGTACATTATTTGGTTTGTACTTTACCTATGATTTGAAAGAATGTCTTAAAACTTTTTATGAAGATCGATTTGCTTTGTTTCCAATGTATTAGTGATAGCATGTGATTTGGATCCAGTGGGAAACATTTCGATTAAAATTCTACAAGAGTTGAGTTGAAAAGAAATTAAGATATTTTTTTTGGACAGCTTTAATTTGTATTTAATAATAATAATAATAATAATAATAATAATAATAATATTATTATTATTATTATTATTATTATTATTATTATTATTATTTTAGTTCTTATTTCACTATAATATATATATAACAATAATATGTCATTTGTTATGATTATTAAGGAAGATTCGTTTTTAGAATAAACCAAATATTAAGAATACTTATAATATTTATTATTGTTAATAGGAGAAACGGTTATATATAAATTATTATACAATTTATCTTGCATGTTATTTTATAATATACATATACGACATGTGAGGTGTGTTATATAGAGTTAATTGAGTTTTATTTCAATGTGATATAATAACATAGAGTATAATGAAGTTAAAAACGAACAAAGTAGTTATGGAAAAAAGTTAGTCCATCTTGCAAAACTTCAAACTAGTTTCCAACACATCAAGGTTATGCTTGAAGGCTATAAGAATCATGGACAAAAACTCCAAATGCACATTCTTATTTAAAGGTTTTGAAGGATGATATTGAAATAAAATTAATTTCTTTTGAGTAAGATTGTATTAAATTAGAGAACTGTTTTACTATATTGTCTGCAAATTATGTAAAAGTTGAAGAAAGTCTTATAAATATATTTGTGACCGTCGGTAATGCTATGTACTTGAGAGATGAAAAATTTACTCTACAAAAACATGCTAAAAAAGTACTTAAGAAGACACACCAATTAGTAAATAACCAGGTATATGTTAATTTAATCCTTATTAAGTTGATAAATTATGAAAAACTTATTATTATATTGGTTAATGTACTATAATTTTTTTTATGTTCTATTGCATGAAATTTATTTTGTTAAACCATCCTTCTAAAATTAAAGTTCAAATCTTAGTTCTCTATTTGTTATTATCTTATCTAATTATATGCACATTTTTTCATCATTTATATAATATAATTAGCCACAATCTCTTAATTTCATAGAATTAATTCATTAAAGAAATAAGTTCTAATATATATATATATATATATATATATATATAGAGAGAGAGAGAGAGAGAGAGAGAGAGAGAGAGAGAGTATTCTATGTAGTATAATTCATGCACATAGTTTTATATATACTTATGTATATTATATTATGATTGCAATATATAGTTATAGATATAAAGTTATATAACTAATGAAATTTACTTATATATATGTATGTATATTTTTGTCAAATTTAACATTACCATATAATTACATTATTATTATATATAATAAGTTATTGTAAATAAACATTTCATATAACTTATAACTTACATATTTAAATGTTATTATATATATTTATAAGTATTTAAATTTAGAAAATGACAAAAAATTGATATATTATTATATAAATATTTATAGAAAAGCATAAAAAGTAACAATCTCCTTTTATTTGTCTTCGCAAGTGGCAAGTACAATGTCACATATGACTACTCTTGCCTTAATATGACATATCATTGATGAAGCTTTCATGCGCATTTAAAAGGTAGCCTTCATGTGAGTCCTGACATATTTAGATGCAGTGTTTTTGTGACTTTGTTCATATGAATATGTAAGGAAGATTACATGAAACTAAAGAAAAAAAAATTATGATGCAACTCATATATGTACAAGTTTATCATCTTTTTCTTGCTTTTCAATCTCTTGTAGCAAAAGAAGCTTAGGTTTATTGAGAACATGATAAGATTATATATTTTTTTATTCTCTATAATTATCTTATAGTAAGAATATATGTAGCTGATGTTTCTTCCATTTTCTTCTTATCTTATGTTGCTTTTAGATGGATAACAAAAATTATGAAATATTCCCAAATTCAAGAAGGAGTTGATATGGGCAAACAAATTATTGACCTTGTTGGTGAAATAGGGTATGCATTCTTAGTTAGATATTTGAAAATAATTACTTTGCACATAGGTTTATTATTTTTTATTGAATAGGTTTATGCCTAATGGCGATGAGGTTATTGAATATATTATTGCTATGATCAAATATAATTACCCAAGGCCTTATAATTGTTGGAAAAAAGTTTTTAAAACAATCAAAGAATTATGGTTTAAAGAATTACAGGTAAATTTTACATTTAATTTGCCATAAAATTATTTGTTGTTGTTGTAAAAGATTAGTATCTAGAGATACTTTTATGGATAGAAATATTATATTTGGACATTGAAAAATTATTTTCAAATTTATAAGAATTTCAAAAATCAAGTAAGGAATTAATTGAAAGACTTAATTTGTTATACTCAAGACATAGGAAAGAGGCTTTTGTGGATTAAAGAACATATCTAAAATGACTTATATATTAGTTGGAATAGTATGGAATTTTGACAAAAAAGTGAATGAGCAAAGAAAAATAAAGCATCTACCTTTATTTATGGCCCATCTCTTTACACTATTAGTTCTGTTCCATCCATAAAATATGCTACAACTTTAACTTAAGAACTAGGTAGGCCTATAGTTTTAGTAGAACTTCACATTCAAACCTATCAAAAAATAACATCCAGTGATTGGGTGAACAAAAATCAAAAGCCACTTTTGTAAATGTCATCTTTTCTTATTCATTGTGTTATATATGTTTCTAAATACACAAAACTCCCATAACATTTTCTTTTAAGAATGAGTATGCAATACTTAAAACTACAATTATAAATGCTACTAGAGAGCAAATTTTTTGTTAATAAATGAAGTTGCTTTATAAACATTAGCTACTAGGAGAAAAAAAAAAGTAAGGGCAATTAACTGGTTTTTGGATATAACTATGCCCACAAAACTAACTAGTACTCGTATCCAAGTGTCATAGATGTTATATATCCACAAGATAAATTGCATGAAGATATTGATCAATATTTAAAGCCTTATCAGAAGCAATTGATAAGTTGTATTCCAATTGATGTAATATAAAGGAGATTCATATTTTTGTGCAAGGTCGTTTAAACAAAAAATTGTAAAGCCTTGAATGACCTCTTATTAAACCTTGAAAAAGAATATGACGCAGAAAGGGTTACTCAAGCAAAAGAGAGGCCCACATTCGAAATCAAAAGCAATTATGTATCAAATGTACGACTACCCTACCCTATCCATTTACGCTTCGTTAAGCAAGATGCTTTTTAATATAACTATGATGCAATGTATAGTAAATTCGGCCAAAGAATTGATTACATATAATGACACATGGTTTATAATTATATTTCAGTGACATATTGCCAAATAAAATTGTCATCATGTTGACTCTCATTGTTAATTATCTACTTAATTATTTATTTAACTAGTCTTAAACTAGATAATAAAGTTGTATGTGTATGTATTATTACAATCTTTAAGAGTAAATATGATGGACTATAGAATAGTTGAAGCCAAGTATCATAAGAATATAAAGATTTATAAGTTCATGAATTTTAGGTGATTATTTTCCCTTATAATATTTCCTATATGTTGATTCAAACTCCTATTCATTTATATAATTAAAAGTTCTCTATCAATGATATTTGGTTTTTTTTAGCAATATTATTATTGGAAACCGGAGCATCACCGTGATATTTGGCTAAATTGAAAAAATCAAGTAATTAAACACTTGAAAGATACTATTTGTACTACTTGGGAGAGAAAAAAAAACCCACAATTGATTAAAGAATTTATATAGGTGGAGTTTTGTGCCCATTGGAGCTCTAAAAAATTTTGTTCAATAAGTAAGCAAAAAAGAAGAAGAATTGTACTTCCATTTTACAGTTTAGAGCTTCTTTGCATATTGAAGGATCCATTTCTATGTAAGAACATGCTAAAAGATCGTTATCTATTTGACACATCTATGTTATGCTTTACTTATATAGAACCAATTAATTTTTACTTTTTCTATTTTGCAAGCTTGAGAATTAGGGAAACATCCTTCGTATTCTAAAATTTATTTAAAAACACATTAACATAAATCTACTAACACTTGGATGGATCAAAAGCTATTTGAGTATGTGTGTAACAAATATATATAATTTTAATTCATTTATTCATTTGCATTTTGCATTAATAAGATGACTTTTATGAAGGAAAAATAATGCAAAAACTTAAAGAGACAATTCATCATATTTGAATTTATTTGTACAAGCTACTCGTAGAAAAAAGAGAGGCATAATTTATGAATTAGGTAATATGTCATGCAAAATATTAGGAAATTCTAACACCAGATATACATATACAGAAGAAGTATCATCTAGTCAACTGCCATCATATCCTCATTCAACTGACATATAAGATATGATAAGAAATGAATTTATTAATATTTCAACACAATCTTATCATACTAAATTTTAATGGCAACAAAGACAAATTGAAGTGTTTAGATTACAAATAAATGAATTAACACATCGCTCTCAACTACAATCAAAACCAATCTAACTATATGGTAGTTAGATTGGTTTTGACTATAACTATGTTCGACTACCAAATAGTCAAACTTTTGAATTTCCTATGCCATTCCATTTTTGTATATCGTTGCATAATTATTCAACTTCATAATTACAATTTCAATATTATTTGTGTGACAATAATTTTATTTTTCCAGTGTTTGGATTTTATTTTTATTACATTTTATAATCCTTATGAAAAATTTTATAATCCATATGAAAAAAATAAGCCAAATGAAACTAAATTTTAAAACATCATAACCTATAAAACAATTTTTCATTTGTATAAATAATAATAATTAAATAGCTAAACACTTCTCATGCAATACTTTATAACATAACAAACAATTGAGTTACATTAGATAAAAGAAGACGAATGAAATTTTAATTAGTAAGAGTTGAAGCAATATTTCAACAACACTAACATACCATAAAATTTAATTTTCATAACGATGCTAAAGGCTGACAATGTAGAATAAGACTAAAGGAGAAAGATCGATAAACAAATAATAATACATATCGAGAATAAAAATTTTAATATATTTCCATTTGAAAAATAATGCATAAAAAAAGGCACAACATAAAAAAGAAAGTGCACAATATCATATTTTTTTATACGAGTTTCCATTTCCCATGACACAAAAACTAAACACATTTTATCAATAGGCTTTGTTTCTCTCTCAGTTTCTTCTGTTGGCATAACAAACATGGCCAAGATGTTGCAAGTTTATATTTTTAGGATATGTTTGGTAGGAAGAAAAGAAGGAAAAAGAAAAGAAAAATTATGAGAAATATCTATTATGTCCATCTTATTCAATAATATCTATTATTTTTTATAAATTCTTAAAAGTAGAGACATAATAATCATTTTTTATTTACAAATTTATCATTTTTTTTATTTTTATTTATATTCTTAACTTTTTACATAACTCTTAGATTTGTTAAATTTTTTAAACTTTTGCATAAATTGTGGCATATAAAGGAATGCCTTTTCTTTTTAAAGATATAATAAACTTGAATGATATACATATGATTTTAATTATTTATTATTAATTAATTAATTATTAATTAAAAATATAAATAATAATTATATGATAAATTATTTAAATCTTAATAAGAAGATAACTAAAATAGAAATTTCCTTTTTTCTAATATTATCTTATAAAATATTAATATTTACATATTTTTAATTATCTCAAATAATGTGATTATCTCTTTAATTATATTTAATTTACATATTAATTATCATTAATTTGTTTCAATATCTTATTGATCTTATTGTGCTGGACTTATTTCCGTTTGTTAATACACAATTTATTTATTACGTTCTTTTAAAATATTATTATTTAACAAATATAAATTTATTTTCATAAATTAATATTACATTTACATTTATTATATATATAATTTTGCTAAATTTTAACATTACTATGTACGCAAAGCTTGACAACTTCGTAAATATAATTAATGGGAAAAATTATAATTATTCACCGTAGTTTTGTATTTTTGTTCACGCAAAATTATTTATATTCTTTAATAAATCCCAATAAAATTTATATGATGCTCTTTTCGATTCATTTCATGCTTTTATCAAAACATGGAAGTGTGCCAAGGCCTTAACTTGCTGGATTGATTCGTCAGAGGAGTAGCTATTCTCTGCGTCACAGGGCTATCTGCATATCTCCTCACTGTACCTTGAGCTTCGGCATCAACACTATTCTCTGTCTATCCCATTGCGAAGCTCATATTTCTTCCAGTTCAACCCCATCATCGATTTTGGGTTCATCTCACGTCACGCTGCTTGAAGCTCACAAACAGCACGGAGCAGCTGGGTTCCATCGCTGATTTTCATCTTACGTATGTGTGATTTATTCCCTCTCTGAGAAGCTACTTGCTGCCCCTGCTAAAAGATAGCGAAGATTCTGTCGAGTCTAGCTCACAAGCCACTGCACAAAATCCTCGAAGAAAGATTTATTTCCTTTTTACAGTCATGTAGAACCCCTAAACACCTCTTCCAGATCCAAGGTCAGATAATTGCCCATGGATTTGAGTCTAATGAGTACGTCACCCCAAAGTTCATCACGGCCTGTGCAGGACTCAAGAAGATGGCCTATGCCCGAAAGGTATTCGATCAAATTCCTGATCCGAACACCGCTTTATGGAATGCCATGTTCAGGGGGTATTCGCAAAATGAGTCTTACTGGGAAATTATGGTTCTGTTCTTTCAAATGAACAGAGCTGGCGCATTACCTAATTGCTTTACCTTTCCCATTGTTCTCAGATCTTGTGGGAAGGTCAATGCAACAACGGAAGGAGAAGAAGTTCATTGTTTTGTAATAAAAGGAGGTTTTAAATCAAATCCATTTGTGGCAACCACATTGATTGATATGTATTCAACTAGGGGGTCTGTAGGAGCTGCTTATAAAGTGTTTGGTGAGATGTTTGATAGGAATGTAGTTGCATGGACTTCTATGATTAATGCGTACATTTCTTGTCATGACATGGTCTCCGCACGACGCCTTTTTGACTTGGCACCAGAGCGTGATATCATCTTGTGGAACACTATGATTTCGGGTTATATAGAATTGGGGGATATGGTGGCAGCAAGACAACTTTTTGATAAGATGCCTAACCGGGATATTATGTCATGGAACACGATGTTGAGTGGTTATGCAACTAATGGGGATGTTGAATCCTGTGAGAAATTGTTCAAAGAGATGCCTGAAAGAAATATCTTTTCTTGGAATGGATTGATTGGAGGTTATGCTCATAATGGACGTT
Organism: Erythrophleum ivorense; assembly: GCA_026724425.1. Lineage (NCBI taxonomy): Eukaryota > Viridiplantae > Streptophyta > Magnoliopsida > Fabales > Fabaceae > Erythrophleum > Erythrophleum ivorense. The sequence goes on along the minus strand of JAIUCV010000199.1, from coordinate 1,017,144 downwards.
TATCTGAAGTATTGGAGTCTTTTAAACAGATGCTTATAGAAGCTGATGTGATTCCTAATGATGCAACACTTGTCACAGTGTTGTCTGCATGTTCAAGATTAGGAGCCCTTGATATGGGTAAGTGGGTGCATGTATATGCAGAGAGTATTGGTTTTACAAGAAACTTGTTTGTTGGAAATGCTTTGATTGATATGTATGCAAAATGTGGGAATATAGAAAATGCAATTGATGTATTCAACACTCTGGAGAGAAAAGATACAATTACATGGAACACCATCATTAATGGCCTGGCCATGCATGGGCATGCTGCTGATGCCTTGAGTTTATTTGATCTGATGAAGAATGCAGGAGACAAACCAGATGGAGTTACTTTTGTTGGAATTTTGTCTGCCTGTACACATATGGGTTTAGTCAAAGATGGCTTTTCATACTTCCAATCAATGATGGATTATTATTCAATTGTGCCTCAAATTGAGCATTATGGATGTATGGTTGATTTGCTAGGAAGAGCTGGTCTTTTAGACCAGGCTATAGATTTTGTGAGAAAGATGCCAATGAAACCAGATTCAGTTATATGGACTGCCCTACTTGGGGCATGTAGAATATATAAGAATGTTGAATTAGCTGAATTGGCTCTTCAACAGCTCATTGAACTTGAACCAAACAACCCTGCAAACTTCGTCGTGCTTTCGAACATATATAAGGATCTTGGACGATGGCAAGATGTTGCTCGATTGAAGGTTGCAATAAGAGATACTGGGTTCAGGAAATTGCCAGGGTGTAGTGTGATTGAGGTCAATGATAGTGTGGTGGAATTTTATTCCTTGGATGAGAGACATCCTGAGACACAGGATATATATAGGACATTGTGGGGATTGACAATACTGTTGAGATCATATGGATATGTTCCAAATCTTGTGGAGGTTGGGCAAGGAACTTGGATGATGGGAGGGGTATCACATGAATGATTATGGATACATTGTTAAAGTGGATGTTTAGCTCAGCATAGAAACCATCCTTAAGTGATTCCTTATGTCAATTCTTATTTTAATTCCCTCTTTGGTTTTTTCTAAAAATCAATGTCTAAAACCTCCCAAAAGCTGATGATTACTTCGCTGAAGCCACCCAGATCATGCTTCTACTGCAGGCAAAATTGATTCTGTTGTATATGAAGTACATGTTTAGATATGCTTTACAAAATCACGTTTGGAGAGAAGTATCAATTCTTTGCTTCTTGCAAACTATAATTTCCTCCTTGCAAATTATGATTTTCCCTTTGCAAACGCCCATCCAAACATGCTAAAAGTCTATTACTAAACTGCCCTTTAAAAAATTCAGTATTCAGACGGAGCCAAGTCCTCGGTCGTAACTTCTTCATTCCCATCATATTGTGTCATCGGCTTCACCGTATATTGAAATTTCGGAGTGGATTTTGAAATGAATGTTATCTCCCCCTTTTGAAATCTTAATGACCACTCCTTATGAAAGTAATCCAGGGGCATGATTCAACTGCTTAATTTAGATTAGGATTTATTTAAGTCTTAAATTTATATTACAGTATAATTTATTTGAGTCTTCTTAAGCTATTTCTCTATTTTAAGGTTCTCGGTCTAATTTTTCGGAACTAACTAACTATAGTTTAGAATGCTTTTCGTAATTATCCTTGGCTACTAATATATAACCTGCTAAATGTACAAGAGAATTTCAATAAAATTATACAATAACAAGAAAATACTTAATAGTTTAGTTAATTTGATTACTTAAGTTTTATAATATAAAAATATATAAATAAAATCTGAAAATCATTTATTGAGAGATAAGATTGAATTAAGAAAAGTACTGAACATGAGGCTTTTTAATTTATAATATGGGCTTTATTATGAAGGAAAGAGAGAGAGATAGAGGAACTCGTCTTCTATGAGAATTGCCAAAGATGCCAAACAACAAATTATCAAGCCCATAAAACAGCGACAGGGGAAGGGCTTAACCTTGGATCTAGTTGTGGGCGTTCATTATCGAGTGGGAGTCCAGAATCTAGATAAAGTAACAATCTAGTTGTTCTCTTTCATATTTAGGCTGCTTCCTCCTTCAAATTAAGGTGTACATGCTACATGGTGGCCAAGATAACTTGATCCGTTTGATCATATTGGGTTAAGTTGGGTTGGACTAAAAAAACAAAATTGATAATCTGACCCAAGCCAATCTGACTATGATTTTTTTAGAAATTATTTTATTATTTTTACCAAAAATAAAAAAAGTGACCCAACCAAATTGCTGCAACTCAGTACTAAATCAAACCAAGTTAAACACGAACGTCAAGTTTAAAAAAATAACTCAATACAAAACCAGGTTGAATATAAGACTAGATTAAAATCAAGCCTAACTCATGAATATACTTACATCAAATGTTCTAAATAAAATTACTCTACAAATTCGTACGATAATCATATAAATAATCACTTTTCAATTTGACCTGCTTGTTGGTTAGCAGAAAAAAAAAGGGTCGGGGGAGGGTGGATGTGACTTCTTAACTACAGTGATAATTAGAAACTAGTAGAAGTCTTAGCAGATTTCTTTACTTAATTGCCTAGCAGGACAGCACTATCATTCTATTCAAGATGGGTCATCTTGTTTAGGATGAGAGAATCTTCTTTTGCCTTCATTCAATTCATTGGGATCTTTTCCCTTTTAAGGAGTCAAACAGGAAGTTAGCTAGTTGCTTTCATGTCCTTCCTTTTCCTTTATTATTTTGGTGTTTTAAGGGAACTGGCCCAGCATTCATCAACAAACTTAACGGCATTTTTGCATTAAAATGAATCTGTTCAATCTCCTAATGACTCCATGCCACGTGAATCTCGTTTAATTCACTAATCACTTTACTTATGCTTCTACATCATCAAACATATTAGCCTTGGATTCCAAAACTCAACTCTAGAAAACAAAGTCATATTTTGAGGAGAACCACAATAACCTAGCTAAATCCCAGAGCAATGCTGTGTAAAAAATATGTAACTTATGCGAGATCCGCTGATTAAGAAATATTAGGACCTAAGAAGCAAGAAGCAGAGGATACTGATAAGGATATGTTCACTAAGAAATAACAAAGTCTGAAATATTTATAAGTAATTTGAAATATCACGTGCTTATTTTTGAACTGTCGGTGTTCATAGATTAGGACACTCTGTCTTTTGCAGAACATAGGTCCCAAGGTGCATAGTTTGCCATTTTAATGAGTATATGAAAATGATATGTCATTCTCAGAACATGTCACCCAGGTAACTGATCCAGAAAATATGTGAGACTACAAATATTTCGGTAAGGGCAGCTAAAGTGAGGATGGATGCTGTTTCTTGGAAGCTACAGTACCTTTTAAAGTTCTCTTTTCTAAAGAAGAAAAAGTCTACGATATTATTTTAACTTTGGATAATTCACATTATGAAGCTGAACCCTTTTATCATATTAATCATTTTCAAATCCTTTTTCCTTATGGGAAACATCATTGTATTAGTTGAGTTAACAATTGAATGAGTTCATTAATATGATGAGCCTGTAGCGTAAATAGAAAGATATTTGATATAATGTAATGCAAAAAGGAAGTGGTAAGCCATCATAGTAACGTTTTTCAGCTACTACAGAAATTTTGTATGAATTACTATACTAGGAGTGAAGGATACTGTAAGAATTAAAGCTGCAAAGAGCGTCTTTATTTTCTTCAGTTTGATGCTATTGAAACTGCAAAGCAATTTTTTTTTTTTTTCTGGGTTCACATGGTTTGTCATTGTTAACCTATGCCCCATCCCCTCCTTTAACGATAAAAACAAATAAAAGCAGAAAAGGAAGCATCCTGTAATGATATGAAATGGGGGCTTTGCAATCAGTCACAGAAGAAGCCTTTAATGAGGTGTTGGAATGAGAGGAAGAACACTTTAATAATGTGACTGATTATTCATTTGAGTGCAAAATGGTCACACTGCTAATAAAGGCCATCTACCTAAAGAATTTTTTATGATCTTATTTGATAAGCATTCACTAATTATTGTGCCAAAATAACTTATGTTACTCTTATTCACAAGGATTAACTTAATCGGTAAGAGAATCAAAAAATAGTATCTCTATTAATTTGGGTTTGATTTCTTTTAGAAGCATTATAAAAGTAAAATCTCAAATGTATCAACTAGCGCAAGAGTATTATTTTAAGAAGAGGATTTCTGGAGGAGAATATTTAATTTTGAACAAAGCCTGAATAACACCATTAACTATTATGACTAAAAGAAAATTGTTACGAAAAAATGGTGATGGGTAAGCCAAACGGCTGGTCTAAGAGGGGGAATGGGCCTACAGCTTGATAACAACCACGTTCATCAGGGACAAGGCACCCCCACAAGGAGGAAAACAAATCAAAAGGAACAAAAGAACCAAAAATGATTAGAAAAGTAAAAGAAAAAAGAAAGCAAAGCACAAATGGCCATGTCCCAGGCCAACATTTTAGAAATTTGCCCCAGCCTCAGCAAGGGCCTTATTGTTGATTCCTCTTTCTCTGTTCTTCTCATTATAAACATTGGTGCCTTCTTGCGCAGAAGGTGATCGAAGAAATGGGCAAAAGAGGGACAAAGTTGCCCGGCTTCTGCCTCAACAGAATTAGGCCTCATGCTCGTGTCCGCTCACCGCCTATTCAACCCAAGCTTGACACTAGTGCCATCAAAACTGACCTGAAAACTGAGAATTCCGGTGATGATTGCGGGAAGAAACCTGACGATGGGGCGAAAAATGGGGTTGTTATTGGTAGGAAAATCATGATTGTGGTTGATTCTAGCCTTGCAGCCAAGGGGGCTGTGCAATGGGCACTCACTCACACTGTTCAGGGCCAGGACATGATAATACTTCTTCATGTGACTAAGCCTTCTAAACAAGGTGTGAAACTGATTGTAATATTTTGCTTTCTTCCCTTTAGCCTTGATTTATTTGGTTAAAGATTGAGAATGACCCAAGTATGGTTCATGTGTTATGGCATTGGCAGCCACAGAAGAAGAGTCCAGCAAGGAGATTACTACTCCAAGTCCACGGGCTTATGAACTTATCTCCTCCTTCAAGAATATGTGCCATGTCAAGAGACCTGAGGTGAGTTTACTCCTCTTAATCCGCACAGTTTTCAACATTCTCAAGGTGCAAAGTTTTAACTTTCTTTCCCTTTACCCAATTGTACCACTACCTTCAAAATAATTAAGCTGCATATATGGTATCCCAGATAGTGGAAAGATTAGAACGCTGCCCTGTCTCCGCTGTAGCTTAAAATCTTATTAATCAGAAGAAAAACTCATTCAAATATGGTGAATTTCATCCTTGGAACATAGATAAAGATTAAAGCTTTTATATGATGGTGTTTGAAACTATGCTTACTACTCTAGTCAGGGAGTCAGGGCCCGGTAAATTGATGAGTGTCTGATATGATATAATTCTATTTTAGTATGGGTGTTTCATAACTTGATATACATGTGATGATTGAATGTTATTGAGAATATATGGTTCTGATAGGTACAAATTGAGATTGCAGTAGTGGAAGGGAAGGAAAAGGGCCCAAAAATAGTGGAGGAAGCCAGAAAACAAGGGGTGGCACTTCTGGTTTTGGGGCAGAAGAAGAGGTCCACAACATGGCGTCTTCTCATGATGTGGGCAGGCCACAGAGTCGCTGGTGGGGTGGTGGAGTACTGCATCCAGAATGCTCATTGCATGGCAATTGCAGTGAGAAGAAAAGGCAAGAAAACTGGAGGCTATATGATTACCACTAAGCGTCACAAGGATTTTTGGCTCTTGGCTTAATCAACAACCATCCTGCAGATTTGTTCTGCAAAGAGTTTATAAGCCTTTATATTCTTTTGGTATTACAGTCAGTGGTGTCCAGGCCAACTAGCACGCACCTCAGATCATCTTCTTAATTTGGTCAAAGGCAAGACATTCACGCTGAGACTAAGGTTTATAGACCTTTCTAAATCATATTGGTGTGTCTGTAATCTACAATGTTTGTACATGATGAAGTGTCTTGAGAATGAACGAGGGTTGGAATAATAATGAATCGAAAGTGAGCAAGTGTCATTATGCAGGCCACTGGGGATAATGACCAAGGGAGAGTCACTGGGGACCCCAAACCCCTTTAGGTTCTCTATAAACCTGCAGGGACTGAGTGAGAGCACATGGTAGCTGAGCCAAAAAGGACCCAGTTTAGGATACAAGACATGCGATACTATGAAAAATTCACATATACAAAGCATGATCCACTTATACACACACACGTATATATATATATATATATATATATATAACAACATAAGAATTTAGAGGTTTTAGACAAATAGAACAAGTTAACAGTGAAATTTACTTCATGCCAAGGGATTTTCATGGACTGTTTTATGTTACTTTTTTTCTTGTGTTATGAATTTGGTCCATAAGATGAAAAAGAACACTGGAAGCTACTCCATTGCAGTTTTATTTGACCCGTCAGGGAGAATTTTACCACCCAATTAGTTATTAGGCAACCTAGGAAAATTAAGTTTAGGCAAATTTTAAAATTTGGCATTGTGAAGAATTGGAAATAAAATTTTTTTAATTTAAAAGAAGTACAGTTAAATTGTAATGCATAACTGTACTTTTTGTAGACTAGTTTTTTCTAAGTACGAAGATTCACCCATGTTAGACACATATTTAATATAATATTTAATTCAAAATTATTTTTTTAATAAAGATATCAAATTTTATTTTCTTACTACTAAAACTATTAAATTGGCATAACTTTTTTTTATATTACATTTAAATCATTAAACTCTTAACACTATCTATACTTTCACTCCACCCTTATCATTTAAGTTAATCCCAAATGTTTAAGACTATTAAATAAGCATAACTCTACTCTAAGGTTGGCAAAGTATCTTTAAAAAAAAGTGTAATTTTTTAAAATAAAAAATAGATGTAATTTTTAAATATTTACTATAAAATTTTTTAATAAATGTAACATGTGAAAAAAAATTTTTAATACAATGATTAGTTGATAAAAATATTTACAAAATATATTTTTATACATCTATAAAATATATCTAAGTCTTATCGTGCCTTTATGATGTATAACTCTTGACTATAATTTATAGTTTAACGATGAACGCTTGACAAAATCTATCAAATTTTGGGAATACCGTTATCAATAATCTGATGTAGAAGGATTGGCAATATCTTTTATTCATGTTTTTGTTTGTGTCCATTTTTCTACACAATAATAGTTTTATTAATAGTTTCTTCTCCCTCGTCACTAAAGAAGGATATGATGAATACAGTATAAATGGGGACTGGAATCCCATGAAAATTGGATGTGTTAATTATTATTGGAGCTTTTTAATTTATTAATCTATTTTAATTTAATTTTTAAATTTTAAATTTTAAATTTGATCTCTTAACTTTTAATTTATACTATATTCATGTTTTAAAATGGTTTTTAACTTTTCGAAATATTCTAAAGTGATCTCTAAATCTTTTTTAAATGTTCTAAAATGATTTGTGATAAATATAACAAAAGAGGATAAAGATTACATAAATTAAAATTTAAGAAACTCAATTAAAATAAAAAATTAAATTAAATAGATTAATTAATTAAGAAATTAAAATGATAGTTAAGTCAAAAGGGATCCGAACGTTGAAAATCAGAACTCAAGAATAAAGCATGATTTTCCCTTTTTCTTCTTTTCTTCGTAAGTCCCAATACGGCCAATTAGCTTTGTAATGTTTCAATTTTTATTGATTTCAATTATGATAAACATTTTCAAATAATATATTTTTGCAAAATATATTTAACTGGGCCAAAATTATAATTTTCAGAAATATTGTGTTTGAACCTAAATTATTAATGGTCTTGATTGTTTTAAATTGGGGACAAAAACGTATTTAATTATTATTAATGAAAATATTATATGATTTCCGAAAATATTAATTCAAGTCAAGGATTTTATAAGAAAATATTTTCAAGGACTCTAATATGAGAATTTTCAGATAAGATTAGTACTAATGCATATATTCAAAAGAAACTTTTAATTGTTTAGCAAAAAAAAAAACTTTTAATTACAATATGATTTGCGAAAATGTGATTATATAATTCAGTGTTTTATATGAAAAGTATTTGTTCACATTAGAATCTTGAATGGATTTTGTACTTAGCGTTTCCATATTGCCATCAAGACTCGTAATGCTTATTTGTTTTGCCTCCTTAATTTATGTTGCACTGTATGTGGAAATAATTCAAAATGCAATCAAGAATAAAATTTTAAAAAAGGCATACAATCATATATTTCTTGAAAAAGGAAAGAACTTGAATCAAAGAAGCAAAAAAGGAAAATAGTTGCTTGTAAGAAGTAAAAAATAAATAATTTGAGGAGCAAATCATTATAATCTATCCTCTTAAGTATTATGCTTATTAGAGTCAATTTATCAATACTAAAGATAATCCAAAATGACAAGAAGATGTTGAGGCAATTAATATATGGTTTAGAACATTAAATGTTGAGATTTCTAAAAGTTGAAGAGTGATAGGAAAACTTTCACATTCACAAATTACAAATGAAAAAAAAATGATATTTTGGCATATAAATTATGTACTCTTAAATATAAGTTCAACAACAATGAAATATCTTTAATTTTTACCTTATATCTCACACGTTCAGAATTTCACTGTCTAAATCCTAGGAAAGAGAATTAATCAATATTTGTTTTATCCATTATATGAAAAAAATCTTATATGAGCAAAAATTTATTTATATCTTTTCTTGAATGCACCATCTTGGATGAAATAAATGAAAAAAAGAAGTCAAATCCAAATCAAGCTTCTTGCTACTTAATGTGAAGATTTTTACCCATTAAAATGTATTAAACCATTTAATGAGAAAGTAACGATTACATTATTCCAAATTCATTATATAAGAAGACTTATTCAAACTTAAAGAAATAAACTTTGAATGCATATCTTAATCATAATAAAGTTATATTACTACATTGTTGTGTTTACTTGAGTTATATTGCTTTTAATGAGTTAATGCAAAAGTGTTGAGATACTTTTAGTGAGTTATGCAAAAGTGTTGAGATACTTTTAGTGAGTTAGATCTTATTAGACATATCTATTTTTATTCAAAATTGAGTTTCTATATGTCTTAAGAAAAACTCTTTATGAGACTATAAAAACTAAAGGTTAAGCCCATGAGGTCACTTTGGATCTAGGTAGTAAAAGCCATCAAGTTGAATTCTATGTGTAAGTTGCCTCATGTTTAAAGTTTCAAGAGAGTTTATGAGAAAATATAATGGTGGTAAGACTATAAAACTTAGAATGTTGATCCTTGTCAAGTTTCATTATTGGAAAAAAGTAAAACTTAGGAAGTTGAGTCTCGTTTAAAGTTATCTTATAATTTGATTGATAATTTCTCATACTAACAAAATTTTCTTGTTTTATTCTTTAAAGAATGGATATAGGATTACATTAGTTTGAACCATTATAAATTTGATTGTGTTATTCTTTTTATCCTTATTATTTTTACTTCTTATTTAAGATGCTTTCTAAATTAGTAAGAATTTTGTTTTTTAAAACTCATAATTCATTCCCTAAAACAAAACAAAAAAGCAAGACAAACAACAAGATCTCAAAAAAAGACTAACCCAAAATAGAAATAGATAAAAAAGAGACAAACACTCAAAACAAGACAACAAACATGAGAGATCAGCAAAAATCACATGAAATCGTCTCAAAATAGACACAAACCAACAATTAGCCTATCCTTCCTTATCAACCACAGCAGAACTAGCTCTCAACAAATCCTCCATCAGCAACACAGCCAAAGGGATGAAGGTTTAGAAAATCACCCATAAGGGCACATCCCCTTTAAGGTATAACTTGCAAGCGAGTCAGCAAGTTTATTGTCTTGGCAAGAAACTAAGGAGAATGAACAACAAGAAAAGGAATCTTTAAGAGTTAGAATGTCTTATAAGGTGGAAAAGCATTGCCAACTCCAACCAATAAACAAATCATAAGAGACCAAGTTAAAGAGTTCTTCACAATCCATCTCCGCACATATTGGCCTATCCTCAAGATATGCAAAAGCAACAAAAACTTCCTTTAAAGCCAAGGATTCTACCATAAAAGCTAAGGAAGCATAATACTACTACTAAAACCTTTCACCAAGTTCCCTTTCTAATCTCAGAAAACAATGCCAATATAACCTTTGTATGCTTCATATCAAAATAACCACCAATATTTATCTTAAATTCCCTTTCACTAGAAAAGCACTAAAGACTTTGCTTTTCTTTTCTCCTATTAGTTATTGTAGATTTTTCCAAGCTCACCCATGTATCCCAGAACTCCATCATTAATAAAAAGGCTTATTGTATGACTTTGTTAGCAGAAACAATCACTTCATTAAAGATATGATTGCACCTCCCGTCCAAATGCTCTAGCAAATAGAAACAATTAAGGTTTTGCTATAGTCATTCATTCCTTCCTTCTCTGAAAACATATCTTCACACCACTTACCAAATCTTGAAATATAATCTTTTTGAATTACTATTAATAAAAAACAACCAAACCAACATTTCCTTATCCAGGGGCATAACAAGAAAAGATGTTATATTATCTCAACATCTTCTCTATAAATTGGGCACAAAGGTTTAGCTGAACGCTTCCTCTTAAACAAAGTTTCTTTAATGGTCATTCCGTTTGAAACTACTCTCCGACAAAAAATGTTTTAACTTTAAGGGCACCACTAATTTCCAAATTTCCCCCCAAAGACATTGAGGTACTATATACGAATAGCTTGGCCTCGAAGACAGCTTCTTTGTCATTGCCTTTTTTTGCTACATAATAACCTAACTTCACACTATACTTCCCATCTTTTGTTTGGGCCCAAACTAATTTTGTCTAATCCCTTTTGCACAAAAATAGAAATCATTAAAATTCTTTTCTTTTCCTCCTTAGAGATTTTACCCTCCAATATTAAGAGGTTCCACCTCCCCTATGCGATCAAGTTAGCTACTTTGATGCTTTCTATAATGTCTTTTGGTCTGTTTGAGCTTAAACAATACTTTCTGAAACTTGGAATCCATTTATCACCCTAAACACTAACTGACACACTTGAGCTAATTTTCTAGCACAACTCCCTCTTCAAAAGATCCCTACCTTCCAAAATGCTAGATTAGGCCCAAGAAACTTTATGACCTTTCCTTGCCTTTAAAAAGTTTAAATCAGGAAAATAAATGCCTTTCAACACCTTACACCACAAATTATTAGACTATTGCAACAACCTTCAAGCTATCTTAGCAAGAAGAACTAAATTAAAATTAGCAATATTTATAAATCCAAGCCCTCCTTCTTTATTGGACAAAGTCAAAAAATCTCGTGTCTTTTAATTAATTCGACTTTTATGGTCATTATGTCCCCACCAAAAATTTGAAATAAGTCTATCAAGTTCCATACAAGACTTTTTAGGAAAGACTTACTCTATTAATTAACATTCTTAGTGTTTTAAATTTTTTGAGCAAAAAACTTGTTTTTAAGAATTTGATTTTTGCTGAAAAATTGATTTATGAAAATTAGGAACTTAGAATGTTTAGTAGAAAGTAGAAATTTTAAAAAGCAAATATAATTTTTACAAATTTAATTCAACCATCATTTTTTTATTAATTTTAGACTAACAATAATATAAAAATAAACATTTCACTATAATCATCTGGTAGACTCAATTATCAACACTAAAAGTTGTATAGCTATAGAAACTATCTGAATTGTATTATATTGCAACATTATATATATTATACAATGTCAAATTAGTTATCCAAATATAGTGGGAACATTTTTTTCTTTAATGTTTTTTAGTTCTTTTGTTTTCTTCTTTCATAATTCTTTTTCCTAAACAAAATAAATTCATTTGATTAAGTCTTCCTTATTTAAAATTATTTTTCTTTGTTTTCTTATTGAACAATTTTTATTTATTATGGGTTGATATTATAATTATAATATTTTTCAATTTTAGAGTATCATATAAAATAAAGTCATTTTGATTGATCTAAACCTAACATTTAGGCTATGTTTGGAAGGTTTATAAATAACAGAACAGAAATTAGTAGAATAAAAAGAAATAGAAATGAAAAGAATAGAACAAAATGAAATAAGTTTACTTTTTATGTTTAAAAATTTAATACAAAAATAGATAAAACTTTTATTTCATTTATTTTGAAATTAAATTAAAAATGAACAATTCATAAGTATTATAGATATTAAATTACAGCCCATTTATATTGACATACTAGAAGGAGGAGGTTCCTAATCTTTAGTCATTATTTATTTCTGAAAGTAATAATACCAACATATGAATACAATTTTGGCATAAGAGACAAATGATAATTAAAGAGTTCCAAAATTAGAGAATAAATGAGAATGTCATATGAAATTATAAATTGACAGGTGATAATTCTATTCCAAATTTATAATATTTGTGTGAAAAGAAATAGTGTGAAAGTTAGTTTTTTTGTCAATAATAGAGTGAAAATTACTTACTTGAAGAGTAAAGTGTTTAATGCAATAGATTTGGATAAAAATTTGAATTTGAAATAAATAATAACAATAAATTAAATTATAAAATTTAAAAAATAAAAATACCTATTTATAATTAATCATTGTTTTTCTCTCTCTTTATCCCAATTGGAAAGGGAACAAAAACTAGGACCTATTTAATATGTATGAGTGGTTCTTATGGAAATAAAAATAAGAATGGAAATTGAAATTGAAAGAAATTATATAGTTTAGAATTATATTTGATATGCCTACAAATAAATAAGAATATTATTATATTTTTATATTTAATCATATGAAAATAATATAAAAATAGATAAAAAGAGTGAAGAAATAAAAATACTCTTGATTAAAAAATAATAAAATAGGCCTAATATATGGTAATGAATGATAAAATACTAACTTCTAATTTCATATCATAAAAAACTTGAGATTCCATTCACATAATTAAGTAGAGTGCATTTCATTAAATGATTTAAAAAGATATATAATTTCGACATATCAAATATGATTTGCATTCTTTTTTATTCTTTTTTCCCCCTTTCTTATACATCATTCCTCTTTTACCAAACATAATAACTAAAAGCCAAAAGGAACATACCTCTTTTTCTTGTTATGAATACATATTATGTGAATCTTTATCTCTTCATAATCTTATAAAAGCTGTAACTCCAAGCCTTTGGACATTCATCTATCACTTTTATGCAATGAAATTTGTACCTTCTTTATAATTTATTATTTCACATTTAAGATGTAACTTTTAGATTACTTGTAATTACAAATTTGTGCTTATAAATAGCCATATCAGTTGTATTAAGATATATGAATTAAAAACTAAATAGCACTTCTTTTATTTTCTATTTTCTCTTAATTCTCTTTTCTCTCTTTCTTTTGAATTATTTCATAATATGTTATCAACATGATTGCTTTCCTAAGTTTACTTTCATAAATTTTTGCAATCTCATTTTAAAGGTATGATTGCTTTCTCAAACCATTGTTTTTCTATGAGAATTATTGGGTTTATGATCTCCTTTTTTTTTGTTCTATTTAAATAATTTGAGATTCTTATAGTTTAGAAAGAAAAAACTAAATTAGTTCGTCTCTCTTATTTTTTTGGTTATATGAGCCTTGTTCTTATGCATATATCTCACCTTTGTAATGTTGGATTTAAAGATTGTGATTATTTGCATCATCCGGTTCCTTTGATTAAAATTTGATTGATGGTTTAGCTTTTTGCCCTTTCCTATAACATCTATTCTTCATAAATTGGACATAAACTATATACTTCTAATTTGCTAGTGATTTGTTCATATCCTATGTATTTTAACTATATTTTATAAATTGAGTATATAAATTATAAACACAACTATCCTCATAGTGATATTATCACTTGATTTCTATAATATTACCTAGCTTGTTTTATATTTATATAATAGTATTGACCACAAAACTTGAATTTATAGTTCTTGACATTACAAGGAAGAATTATTTATCTTTGGCATTAGATGTTAAGATTCATTTATATGCAAATAGTCTTATATATACTTTCAAAGAAGAAAATCAACCATCTAAACAAAATAAAGCCAAACTATAATTTTTTTTTGTCACCATCTTCATGAAGGACTAAAAATTGAGTATCTTACAATAAAAGATTCACTTATTTTTTAGAATAGTTTAATAGAAAGATATATTCATTAAAAAATTGTCATTCTTTTAAAAGTTCACTATGGGTATATGCATTTAAGGTTATAAGACTTTAAAATTGTAAGTGAGTATAATTGATTCTCAATTAAAATTATGTGGAGAAAAAATCACAGATGAAGACATGTTAGAAAATACATTCACTACTTTCCATGTATCCAATTTGCTCATGCAACAACAATATCAAGAAAAAAGTTTCAAGAAGTATTCCTAGTTGATTTCTTGTTTCCTTGTGGCTGAACAAAATAATAAACTTTTGATGAAAAATAATGAGTCTCATTTAACTAACTCTGCTCCATTCCTTAAAGAGAACGTAGCAATGCATGACTTTTTTACTTGTGGACAAACTCATGGCCAAGGATGTGGTGGTAGCCAGTGGTTAAAGTCATGGACTTGAACTTGGACGTGGTCATGGTTGTGGTTCTTATACCAAAAACTCAACTTCCCACCAAAAGTGAAAAAATGAAGAAAAAAATGACAAGGAAAAAGGTGGGCAAAATAATAAATATTTTGAGAACATATGCTATTGTTGTGGTAGCAAATGTTGTTAATCTTGTACCTGTTATACATCAAAATATCTTGTTGACCTTTACCAATAATCACTTAAAGGGAAAAATGTAAAGACAAATTTTGCATGTACATAAGGTGACTTTGATCATGGCTCACTTGGATGTTGCTAATTTGTTTGCTGATCGTGATGAAAAAATTATTCAACTAATTAGTAATGGAAATGCCCAAAAAGTAATTTTTTTTATATTTTACTTTTAATGTGTTTTCTAAAACAATAAAGAATTTACTTATAAGATTATTATCTTTTCAAATATATTATTATATTTTTAAATAGTATTTTCTCGTATTGATTATTGATATGTTTGTTTTGAAATATGGGTGTTTCTTCGATGTTTCTTCTATTAGTGACAATGTCAATAATAAAGATATATGTATTGTTGATAGTGTAATGGCTCGTGCAATTTTCAAGGACAAAAAAATATTTTCTTATTTAATAATGCA
Organism: Erythrophleum ivorense; assembly: GCA_026724425.1. NCBI lineage: Eukaryota > Viridiplantae > Streptophyta > Magnoliopsida > Fabales > Fabaceae > Erythrophleum > Erythrophleum ivorense. Next base: position 1,001,849 of record JAIUCV010000199.1, on the reverse strand, counting down.
AGAAGCCAATGTTAGTAATATATCTAGTACTATAAATTTAATTAGAAGCTTTGGAAGAGCTAATGTTTTATTACCTGGAGGAATAAAATTATACATTAATAGTGCATTAAATTCTACTAAGTCTTATAAAACTTTATTGAGTTTTAAGAATATCCATTGAAATGGATATCATATTGAGACAACAAATAAAGGAAATATAGAATATCTTTAGATCACTGGTATAATATCAGATAATAAATGCCTAGATAAATTACTTACCCTTTGTACAATATATATATTAGTACAATTGAAATACATGTTATCATAAACTAGAAGTTTACAGATTATGATAAGTTTATTTTTTGGCATGGCCATCTCTGATCAATTATGATGTGAAAAATAATTAAAAATTTATGTGAATATCCATGGAAGAGCTAGTAGATTCTTCAATTTAAAAATTTTTCATGTGTTACTTGTTTTTAAAGAAAATTTATTATTCGACCATCACCAACAAAAATTAAGAGTGAATCTTTTACATTTTTTGAACGTATACAAGGTGATATTTATGGACCAATTCACCCACCATATGGACCGTTTAGATATTTTATAGTTTTAATTGATACATCAACCAGATAGTCACATGTGTTTTTGTTATTATTTTGCAATATAGTTTTTGCAAGATTAGTTGCTCAATTGATTCAATTGCGATGACATTTTATTGATTATCTAATTAAGAAAATACGACTTGATAATGTTGGTGAATTTACTTCTCAATCTTTTAATAATTATTGTATGTTTATTGGAATTGATGATAAACATCTTATAGCACATGTTCATACACAAAATGGTCTTGCAGAACCATTTATTAAGCATCTAAAATTAATTACAAGACCATTACTTATGAAATCAAAACTTTTAGTTTTTGCAAGATTAGTTGCTCAATTGATTCAATTATGATGACACTTTATTGATTATCTAATTAAGAAAATACGACTTGACAATGTTGGTGAATTTACTTCTTAATCTTTTAATAATTATTGTATGTTTATTGGAATTGATGATAAACATCTTATAGTACATGTTCATACACAAAATGGTATTGCATAACCATTTATTAAGCATCTAAAATTAATTACAAGACCATTACTTATGAAATCAAAACTTTTAGTTTCTACTTAAGGATTTTGTATGCTACAACACTGATTCACATTATACCAATAAGTTATCATAAGTCCTTTTTTTACAATTAGTTTTTAGTTAAGAACCTAATATTTTCAATCTAAAGATTTTCAGATATGCAATATATATTCTAATTACTCCATTACAATGTACTAGGATGGGTCCTCAATGAACATTAGGAATATATGTTGGATATGAATCTCTATCTATAATAAAATATCTTGAACCATCAAAAAGGGATTTATTCATGGTTAAATTTGTAGATTGCCATTTTGATGAATCAATTTTTCTAATATTAAAGAGAGAAAATAAGTAATTGGAAAAGGAAATTAGTTGAAATGAATTATTATTATTATTATCTCATCTTGATTTTCGTACAAAACAATATGAACAGGAAATTTAAAAGATAATTCATTTATAAGATTTAGCCAATAAATTGCCAAACATATTTATTGACTAAAAGAAAGTGACCAAATCATGTGTACCAGCTGCTAATGCTCCAATTAAAGTTGATGTCCTTATTGGATAATATACTATTGCAAATGAGTTTAATGCATGCATGAAGCATGATAGACCCATTGTTTTTAAAGATAAAAATCCTTACGAAAGAAAATAAGCTAAGAACTAAGATGGCCAAATTGAGAATGTGGATGTGGTACTATAGAATAATCCCTAGACAAAATTACTATTTCATTTTTAGAAGAAACTTAAGTACTTGAAATTAGTGAAAAAAAATTTCAATGAATTATGTTATGAATAAAATATGATGGAACCAAAATGAAGTCAATGTTGATGATATTTTTGCATGTAATGTAGCACGTGGTATAATAAATAATAATAATGATTATGAACCAAAGTTTATTAAGGAATGCAAGCAAAGAGATAATTGGTCAAAATAGAAAAAAAAAGATCAAGTCATAATTAAACTCACTTGTAAAGAAAAAAAGTTTTTAGACTTGTAATTTGTACACCAAAAAGTATAAGTCAATTGGATATAAATGGATTTATGTGAAAGCAAAATAAGAATGGTGAAATTATAAGATATGAGGCACAACTTGTTGTTTAAGTGTTTTTGCAAAGACCTAGCATTGATTACGAAGAGACATACTCATTGATGGTGGATGCAACTATTTTTCGATATTTAATTAATTTGGTAGTACATGAAAGACTCAATTTGCATCTAATAAATATTGTTATAGCCTATTTGCATAACTCACTTAATAATGATATTTATATAAAGCCCTTTAAAGATTTTAATTTTCCTAAAGCATAGAAATCAAATTCTTGAAAAATTATTCAATCAAATTGAACAAATTTCTTTATAGATTGAAACATTCTAGACGCATGTGTTATAATTATCTCAGTGAATATTTGTTGAAGGAATGATACAAAAATAACCTCATTTGTCCATGTATTTTTATAAAAAGATTTGGGAATGAAATTGCCGTCATTGTTATTTATATCGATAACTTAAATATTATTAGAACTCCTAAAAAGCTTTCAAAAGCTATAAATTACTTAAAGAAAAAAACTTGAAATGAAGGATTTATGAAGAACAAAGCTTTACCTTGTATTACAAATTAAACATTTAAAAAATATAATTTTTGTACAACAAGAAGTCGATATAGCAAATATGCTGAAATTGTTTTATATGAAAAAATCACATCTATATTGTACACTTCAATGGTTGTAAGGTTATTAGATGCGAGTAAAGATCTTTTTAGACTTCGAAAAAAAGATAAAAAATTATTAGGTCCTAAAGTACCATATCTTAGTGCAATTAAAAACTAATATATCTTGCCAGTTATACATAATCTGATATATCATTTGTCATTAATTTATTAATAAAATATAGTTTTTTGCCTATATAAAGGCATTGGAATGGAATTAAGCATATACTTCATTATTTTAGAGATACAATGGTTATGGGTTTATTTTTTATGAATATGGACATAATTGGTTATGCAGATATAGGATATCTGTCTGGCCCTCATGATGGTCAATCACAAACAGGCTATTTATTTACATATAAAGGTACAATCATTTCATGGTAGTCTATGAAACAAACTATAATAGTTACATTATCTAATCATGCAGAAATTTTAGCAATACATGAGGCAAGTAAGGAATGTGTTTGGTTGAGATTTGTGATTCAACAAATACGAGAGACTTGTGGTTTACTTTTTGGAGAAACAATCCTGACTATCTTATATGAAGATAATGCTACATACATAACTGAGAGAGTTGCATATTAAAGGAGATAGAATAAAACATACTTAATTATTTTTGTTCACTCATGATTTTTAAAAGAAATGATGATATAAATATTCAGCAAATCCATCCAAATAATAATCTAGCAGATTTATTTACCAAGGCACTTCTTACTACTCCATTTAAAAAGTTAGTCTATAATATTAGAGTTAGTTGACTTAAAAATTTTAATTGATGTTGTCACGAGGAGGAGTTAATATACATTGTACTTTTTTTTTCACCATGGTCTTTTTTTCATTGGGTTTTTCCTGGCAAGGTTGTTAATGAGACAATTTTACGCCCTATTCAGTAGTGTGATTTGGGAAGGGAAAGTAGGAGAGAAATGAAAAAGTGTAGAAAAACTTTAATTTTAACTCTATAATTATTATTCAATCATTATTTAACACTCTATAATAATAATAATAATAATTATTATTATTCAATCATTAAAAGTAAGAATATTATAGATATTTCCTATATACAAAATCACCTTTTCCCTTTCACCCTCATTTTTCATCTTTAACTTTCTTTTTACCAAACGGGCCTTTGATGCGTATGAAATATAAGAGGAGTGTACTTTTTTTCTTTCACTAATTTTTTTTTTTCACAAGGCTTTTGCCTAATAAGATATATTCTTGAAATAAATGGGTATTAAAAAAGAAGTGTCATGAAAACATATTATGTGGATGTCTATCTCCTTATATACCTTCAAGGGTTATAACTCCAACCTTTTAGACATTCATCTCTCAGTTTTATGCAATAAAATTTATGCCTTTTTTATTGTTCATTATTTTACATTTAAGGTGTAACTTTCAAATTATTTGTAGTTACAAATATATAAATAAGCACTTTATTTATATTAAAATGTAATAATAAAAAATTGAATAACAATTCCTTTATTTTTTATTCTCTTTCAATTATCTTTTTTTTTATCTTTTTTGAATTATTTTATAATATTTTTATTATTTTTATTTTTAAAATTTTCAAAAATAAAGGTTTCCTTTTCATTATTATGCGTTTAATGCTATTTAGTCTCGTCCATCCAAACACATTACTAGAGTCTGCTTACAAGATTGTTATTTTTATTTTTGATGTTTATATAAAGCTTCTATAAACTTAAAAAATATCCTGTTTACAAATTTCAGATGATAACTTCTACCATGACTCAAGTCCATGGTATTTTAGGTAGTTTTATTGATGTATAATTTGGTTTTCAGAATAAAATATAATTTTTATTTAATTTTCCGTCCAAATAAAAAACTTTTTTAATCTCTTAATTATGATATTTTATGGTACAATATCGTAAAAAGGGTATTAAGTAATATTTATTTTATTAATTTTTTGTGGTATACCGTATGCGGGGTTCGATTTCTCTGCACTTCTCAAAGAAGTGCACAGCCTGCACTTCTTTGAGAAGTGATCTGGACCGTCCAGATTTGATATGGACGGTCCAGATTTTATTTTTTTATTTTAATTTTTTTACTTAAAATATCATTTTTCTTAAAATTATACAGTTAAGATATTAATTTTATCTGATATTTTACATTTTTTAAAATAATAAAAATGTTAAAATTTTTAAAAAAATTAAGAATAGATCTGGACCGTCGAGATCAAATCTGGACGGTCCAGATGAGAAGTGCACCTCTCTGCACTTCTTTGGGAAGTGCAGGGAATCGGTTCCGACCGTATGCGTTGTCTTTATCTTCACCTTCGATAGGCGTTTTGCAAGCGCCTTTCACAGTGAGGAAAAGAAGTGGAAGCTCTGCAAAATTTTAAGTTCATAATACCCTCTCGTAAACCCTAAACCTGTAAAGTTCTAACTCTCCTCAATGGCGAAATCATCGAGCCGCGAACCCAGTAACCAGAAGAAGGGCAAGAAGAAGAAGAACAAGGCTGGTCCAGATGTTGTAGCTATGAAAGTTAAGGTTCCCAAGGACAACCCTTTTGAGACCATCTGGTCCCGAAGAAAATTCGACATACTGGGAAAGAAGCGCAAAGGCGAAGAGCGTCGGATTGGCTTGGCTCGTTCTCGTGCCATTGAGAAAGTAAGTGCTTGCTTACTATTTCCCTATTTCATTGTTATTGTAACGATTTGTTAGATGTAAACTTGAGAAATCGTGTGTCCGCATCATTTCTTTCTGTTTTATTTTGCTGCTGTGGGCTTATCTTGTTGTTGGTTTGGCAGAGGAAGAAAACGCTGTTGAAGGAGTATGAGCAGAGCGGGAAGTCGTCAGTGTTCATGGATAAGCGAATTGGAGAGCAAAATGAAGAGCTTGATGAGTTTGGCAGAGCTGTTTTGAGATCCCAGCGTGAACTCCAGGTGTTGTTTTTTTTTTTTCTTATTGGGGGGGTTGGCTATGTAACTCATGAGTTTTGATCGTTTAAACATTGTATTTTGGAAGTCTTTTTCTTTCTCATAATGGTTTGGGGGCATGGATAATATTCTGATAACTGATATATATTCCGATTTTCGTGTTTTATGCTGCCAGTGTAATTCTTACAAACATGTACAATTGAAGGCTAAGTTAAGGATATCGTCTTTGGAAATCAATGTTATGGTTCTTTTATTTGTTTTAATTATTTCTCTAGGAATTTATCATTTTTCTTTGAACTTTGGGGGCAAATCTTGCTCAACTCTGCCCCACGTGTTGCCTTAGTAAATTATTTTTATTGTTTTACAAGTAGCATTTTGTGCATATGCTTATTCTCTAAGGTTTCTTTATAGTATTGTTTTGTAATCTAAATACTATTCTTAAGTTGAAACTTCTGAAATCTCTTGTTGTAATTGCTTAAATGCTGACCCTTGTAGAGTTGTAGTTCCTTCTCTTATACTTCTTCTTTCCTGGTCTATATAGTTGAGCTCAAAATTGAACAAGAAAAGCAAGTATAACTTGTCAGATGGAGAAGAAGAAGATTATGAAGGTCTTGAAATTCAGGGAAGAGATGATTTTGAGGATGAAATGCTTCCTGATGATGATGACGCTGCTGCTGCTGAGGCTGGTGAAACTGAGAGTATGTAACATTTGTATAACTTTGGCATGGATTTGCTTTCCATCTATGAGTTTGTAAGTAGATAATTGCTAGCAGTAAGTAGTGTATATGCACCATTTGATCTCTTGGATTGGAGTGAATAATTGAAAGTGGTTTTTCACCTGTATATTTGGTGCCCCTCCGACACATATTTTGGAAAGGGGAAAAATCTATAAACCTTTGGCTTGATACTTTATGAGAATCACTTTCTTTTTGCAATAGTCTTAATTTTAAAATGGGATTATATAACATTTTCATAATAACTTGGGTTCACCATTTAATTTTTTTTTTTATCATAATCTTGTAAATTTTTTATTTGTTTAATTAATGCTAAACTATGCACTAGTATTGTCATACTATGAGTAATGTTGCTTTTAGAGGTAACTGTTATACTTCCATTGGATATTACAATTTATTCGGGGGGGTATGGGGAAAATAATGAAAAGAACTAAAGGTTGTCATAAACTCTTTTACCACTTTTGTCAGTTAACGATTTCATGGGCTTTTTTTTTGTTTTGTTTGGGGGGTGGGTGTGGTGGTTAATTTTTCTTTTCCATTTCTTATAAACATTGGTTCATTAAGAATTTACTAATTTATATCATAAAGTGGACCCTCTTACATCATAATGAATGTTAATTGGACAACTTGACTTACAATATTCTGCGACTGCTGAATTGTTGGCCTTATTGTCAACTAGTGAGATTCTGCGGTTTAATTTTTGTATCATAAATTATTATTCCTCCAGCGCCATTTTTGTCTTTGGGTCCATGTTGATTGTATTTCATTTCTGTTGCTGAAATGATTATTTTACTTCTGACTACTGTGGCCTTCTGCTGTCAACTTCAATCATCATGAACTTCTTAATATGCCTGTTGTGTTATTCCTATGACTCGAGTTTCATGTTGATGGCTTGGGTTCCATTTTGGTTTTGCAGACAGTTCATCTGTAGTTCATCATATTAATAATAATATGAGGATTTCAGGAGAGGAGAGCGAGGAAAATGTAAGGCCTGTTTTGCTATCTTGTGCTTAGTGCATTTCTCTCTCTTATGATGGCATTATGCATATAAGAGAGCACCTGTGCATTGTTTAATCTGCTATTTATTTTCTCATTAAGTGACTATATATAATCTTAGTATGTAGTGTAAACCTCCTTCACAAAGGTCATTGGCTTTGACATATACTTTTCTTATCTGCAGAAACATAAAAGCAAGAAGGAAGTGATGGATGAAATTATCTTAAAAAGCAAATCTTTCAAGGTGTGGGACTTTCTTTGGTCAAGGCTATGGTTAGTTTTTATTTATCTTCTATATATGCTCACTTTTTTTTTTTTTTGCCTTTAATATTTTCCAGGCTCAGAAAGCAAAAGATAAGGAAGAAAATGAACACTTGCTGGAAGATTTAGATAGGAGCTTTGCTTCTTTGGTTCAGTCTGAGGCATTATTATCTCTGACTGAACCTGGTAAGATGAATTCTTTAAAGGCTCTGGTGAACAAGAGTATTCCAAATGAACCTAGCAACAAGGATAGCTTATCTGGTTCTTGGAGGATAGATAATTCTGTGCAGGTACCTATTCATGAGGATTTTTCTAGGCCCTGACAGCTTCCTCTTGTTGTAATATCCTATTTGTTCTTTATGGCAGGAAAAACCTGATGCTTATGACAAACTTGTCAAAGAAATGGCATTGGAAATGCGAGCTCGCCCCTCAGACAGGACAAAAACACAAGAAGAGATTGCTCAAGAGGAAAGAGAACGCTTAGAGCGATTAGAGGTTTGATTACATGACCATTAATTATGTGTGTGATATTATAAATAATAATTACTCTTATGAAGGAGTTTTTAGCACATGTTTAAGCAGTGTTAACTTATGTTGTTGGTTGTAAAATTGCACATGTCTAAGGATGCTTAGGTAACTTGATATGGCACAAGTAGGGGTTGTGAACCCTCAACTTTCAAACTAAATTTATGTTCAATTTTAATTATTAATTTGATATAATTGCGATATTGTAACTTTTTTAGTAACAATAAGTGTTGAACAAATGCTTAGCTGATGAACTTACATCTTATCAAGCAGCTCACAAGCTGGAAAATGCTCATGTGGCCATATGCTGTTTATAAATTCTTTATGTTTGGCAATGCTGATTTTTAATGTAAATTAATTCTTGAAGTAGCTCTTTAGCAGAATTGACTCTTTATTAGTTTGATAATACTCATTGTGTCAGGAATTGTCACTGCCTTTTACAAATGGATAACTTTATCAATTGTCAATTTATTCTTAACACTGCTATGATTCCAAAGTAACATTGATGAATGAAAATATGTTATATGCTGCCAAGGAATTATCAGTTCTATGGAGTCAACTATTTAATCTCTTTAATTTGTAACGACTCCATAATTTTAGGAAGAGAGACAGAAGAGGATGACTGCTGCCGAAGATTCAAGTGAAGAAGATGATGAAGATTCAGAGAAGCCACCAAAAGACAGACCAAAATTTCTCTCGGGGGATGATCTTGGTGATTCCTTTTCTGTCAGTGAAGAAACTATGACCAAAAAGGGGTGGATTGATGAGATTCTTGAAAGAAAAGATTTGGAAGATTCTGCAAGTGAAGATGGTGAAGCTTCTGAAAGCTCTGAGGATGCTGACAAAGGATCAGATGAGGATCTTGATGAATGTGAAAATGATCTTTCTTTGAAGGATTGGGAACAGAGCGACGATGACAATATCAACCCAGATTTGGAAGAGGAAGGAGAAGATAGTGGTGATGATGAAGAAAAAGAAAAAGGTGCAGAACAACATGACAGGGTTAATGCTGAGAAGAAGAAACTGGATGCTGCAGTTCTTATAGTTGCAAAGAGAAATGATTATGTTGAAAGTTTTTAAAACGGATAGGGATTATTCAGATGCCAAGAAGATAGATTTTGGAGGGAAAAAATCTTCAGCAAAATCAGACATTCCTTATATAATTGAAGCTCCTAAGACCTTTGAAGAATTATGTTCATTGCTTGATAACTGCTCAAATTCTGACGTTATCATGGTTATCAATAGAATCCGAGCAAGCAATGCAATCAAGCTTGCTGCAGAAAACCTAAATAAAATGAGAGTAAGAAACTATTTCCTTTTTCTTTAAATTTATATTCTCTGTATGCTTGTATTAAACGTATACTAGTTTTCTCTGATTATTATCAGTTAAAAGTGCGAGCTCTTAGAATTTTTCAGCTTTGTAGTTTCTACTTTGTTTGAACATTGATGCTGTATAGACAATGAATTAGAAAGTTATGTTGCAATGGCTAAAATTTTTTACTTAACCGTTTGATATGGCTTATGATGCTTTTTTAGTGGTTTCATGCTTCATCACTTGAGTAAAATTACTTTATAAATATGATATGCCAGCTTATGGATTTTAAACTATATTGTGCTGTATGCTTGTGCTCTTGCTGACACTTATGTATGTAAAAGTATTATCAATTGACTTGAGCTATATCCTGAGGTGTAGTAGCTAAAAGGTTATCCTGAACTGATTTGATGCAGACAGTGTATGCTTTCTTGAGGTAACCCTACACCATCAGTTGGGTCAAACTAATTTATTAATACAATTAGCCGGCTTGATGGATTTTGATATGTATTTTGGGCCTGTAACTGGTAATGCCTGTGCTTACATCTTCATTTCTGGTAACATTCATTCATTTAATATATTGCTCTTGAAAGCTGACAGTTAATTACAAGATAAGGGTTAAATTGTGAGCTGGTTACTATATTGATATACTTTTATGTTACTGTGTTCCCCTATGGGAGACTCGGGTACTTCAACAAGTAGATCACAGACTCAACTTTAATTGGGATGAAATGGGTAGGGTTTATGGATAGCCCATGACTCCAAATTTTCAGCAAACCAAGAGAAAAATAGTTCATATAATAACATTATGTGTAAGATAGGCTAATTAAAGTCCTTTGGTTGAGTCTTTGATTAGAACAGAATAAGAGAATTTATGATAAGAAGTTTTTCTTGTCATATCTTTGGGAATGAGTTAATTTATTTTTGCCTCCCTTGAGTTTCAGCGGATTTTTTTTTTTGGGGGGGCACCCCGTTCCCCGTCTTTTTTTATGGATATGCAAAGGGACTGGAAAGCTCTTTTAGCTAATGGTTATGAAGCATTTTCTTGATGGTTATTCTATGTAGTATTGAGGTCGTTCTACTATCTGATGTAGCACTTTGACTAACTTTGCACAATTGGACAATGACAGACTCTAACATGCTGTTCTGAATAATTTATTACAAAATTGTGCTCTGTGATTATTATAGGATCCGTTATATGGACAATATTTATAATATGGCTTCTCTTTCCAGGTATTTTATGGCTATTTGTTGCAGTATTTTGCTGTTTTGGGAAACAAGAAACCATTGAATTTTGAGTTACTAAATTTGCTAGTGAAGCCATTGATAGAAATGAGCATGGAGATCCCATTCTTTGCTGCAATATGTGCTCGTCAGAGAATAGAAAGGACCAGAACGCAATTTGTTCAGAGCCTCAAGAACCCAGGTTAGAATGTAAATGTAGTTGAATAGTTGCATGCTCTATATTAACTATTAACAAGGACTAGAAATCGGTAGATGCCTTTGTGACACATTGTTTTAAATCCTTCTATTGTCACAGAAAGTAGCAGTTGGCCTTCTTCCAAGATATTGTTTCTCTTGCGGTTGTGGTCCATGATATTTCCGTGCTCTGACTTCCGGCATCCAGTTATGACTCCAGCGATATTATTGATGTGTGAATATCTGATGCGTTGCCCAATATTGTCTGGTCGGGATATTGCCATTGGCTCTTTCTTATGCTCTATGCTTCTCTCTGTAAGTACATCTTGAGGCAAGATATTTCACTTTTTTGCCTTTAAGTTGTGGACTTTCCATATGATATCATCAAGAAGGTGTTCTGGTGTAAAATGTTTGAATTGTATTATGGGACTAGTGTTTCTTGAATGCTGATAATCATCATACCGTGGTGAATTATTTTAGCTAGGCTGCTGAATGAAGAACTGCAGTTGCCTTTCTGGCATACTGCTAAATGCTGAATGGTGGCAATTTTTCCAGTCAGATTAACCCTTAAGTTTTTATTTTTATTTTTAATTGCTCTCATTCATATCTGATCTTATGTAGTTCGTTTTGTCCCCCCCCCCCCCCCTTTTCTTTTTTATTCCCACAAATGAGCTTTGGTAGTTTGATACGTAGTTATGGAATTATTAGCTGTAGGTACTGACTGAGGGTGATAATTATTCTTAAGGACCTGTTAAACCACAGGTTTGGTTAATTTAGTTTGAGAGTTGTCAATAATAAAGTAATGGACACTTCTGGTTAACAGGTCCTCTAAAAACAAATATCTTTCTCAGCAGGCTCTTAGCCTCAAATCTCATTTTGTTTTTATTTTCTAACATGATATTGACTGCATTACTGAATTTGCTTTCTCAAGCTTTTTTCTGATTATTGCAGTGGCAGCTTGTTCATGTACTTAATTTGAATTACAGATATTTAAACAGTCTCGCAAGTTCTGTCCTGAAGCCATAATTTTTCTTCGAACTTTGCTGGCGGTAGCTACTGAAGGCAAATCTATTTCACATGGAGATTCACAGGTATGATTTCATACTTCATTGACTACAATTCAAATCATATTTTGGTGCTGAAAATATGTGTATGTGTGTGGACGGATGATATATTGGTTTTTGTTTTGGGGGGTGGGGGAAGGGGGTTGTTTACATCTTTTTCCCTATCTTGAACTTTTAACGGACCTAAAAGTGGAAGTGTAAATGCAAACTGTACTTGATGTTGTTACATGTCTGTTTTTCAGTGAAGTTGGTATCAATACACATTTTGCTAGGAAAAATAATGATTTCCCTTTCTATTCCTTGATGCTGTTTTGAAAACAAGACAGTTCATGTAATTCCTTTTGAATTACAGGTGAATTATTTCTGTGCTTACAGTCCCAACCTCAAGCCACAATACATAAATCACGTCTTAAAGAATTCCATTTATGAACATGCATTTGAGATTCAATTCTGTTGAGTAAATTGCTAAATTCTTTATTACGCAAAAGAACTTATTTTGCAAGCTGAAGTTTAAAACTTGACCACGTCCATAACCTAGATGTTTAATATCAACTGACAGCCTTTATGTGGTGCTGTAATATACCTTGTGAAGGTAACTAAATTTCATGGATGCATACTGAAATGACCATTTTAATTGTCTTCTGCCAGTTTTATCATCTTGTGGAACTGAAAGCTCCCAAGCCTCTCTTGTGCATACAAGAGACAGTTGATGAGATTAGCCCTCTGAATTTCTTAAAGATAATAGACATGCCTGAGGACTCCTCTTTCTTCTCATCTGATAATTTCAGGTAAACAATCCAATTATGCGATAGGTTAAGTACCTATTGAACATTACAATTTTTTTTTGGGGGGGGGGGGTTGGAGAGACTATAACCTAATTACAATATTAGTATTTGAACTTTAAAACATAATATTTTGCCCCCTAAAATATCATAAAAGGTAAAACAATTATCCATCTGTTAAACTTCAAACATTTAATAGCTATGTGACCAATAGAAGTTGACTTTTTTAAGCCTTTGAAAGGTAGCTTCTACTATATGTTTTGAAAAAAATTACTAAGGTCACTTTGAAGAAAGACTTGTTTTTCTCAAAATAGATAGCATGAACTGACTTGTTTTTCTCAACATAAATAGTACAAGTTGACTTTTGAAGTCACGTGGTATTAGACATTAAATTTAGTATGTGGTTAACAGTTTCACTTTTCAGTAAGTTTAGACAGGCAAAGTGTTAAGTTTTAAAGTCTAGGTACTAATATTGTAATTAGGTTATAGTTCAGGGGATAAAATGTATTTATCCTCGTGTGTTACCACCATGTGACACAATTTTGTACATTATCATTGACACATGTATCAAGCTTAGCCAAATCTTGATGTGCTTATGCAATTATGCTTCCTTTCAAGAATCTTGAAATCCCCAATATCTTTGGGCACGAGTTGCATCATCAATATCTGGTCATTTAGATTTCATATTGTAGGCTGTAGCTATAATCACAAAAATAATGCTGGATCCTGCAAATGTTAATTACTTCTATCTGCTGTAAATTGAATATTGATATTTTTTATTTGGGGGAACGTTTATTGTTTGGTTAACTTTGGCTATTTTAATCACAGGGCTAGTGTATTGGTTGCGGTTATTGAAACTCTACAAGGATATATCAATATCTATGGAGGCTTAAGTTCATTTCCTGAAATCTTTTTACCAATTTTGACATCATTACTTGAAATAGCAGAACAGAAAAATATACCAAATGCACTACGTGATAAAATTAAAGATGTAGCTGAGCTCATTAAGATGAAAGTGGATGAACAACATGCTTCAAGGCGACCACTTCAAATGTGGAAGCAAAAGCCAGTACCTATCAAACTACTGAATCCAAAGTTTGAGGAGAAGTAAGTTGTCCTTTCTTTCTCTTGCTTAGGTTTGATAATTAGGCATTGAAATTGTAAAGGGGCTCAAATCAAGCACTTAAATGTCATTTCTGTCCTGCAGTTTTGTTAAGGGTAGAGACTATGATCCAGATCGTGAACGAGCCGAGATGAAAAAATTGAAGAGACTTTTGAAACGTGAAGCTAAAGGGGCTGCTCGTGAGTTGCGAAAGGACAATTCTTTCTTGTTTGATGTGAAGGAAAAAGAGAAGGCGTTACTAGAAGAAGAAAGAACAGAGAAGTATGGGAGAGCAAGGGCTTTCCTTCAAGAGCAAGAACATGCTTTTAAATCTGGGCAACTGGGAAAAGGAAGGAAGAGAAAGAGATAAACTTGGCTTTTGATTTTCTATTGCTTGCTTATTTATTCCTTATATGTCGAATTTCACCGTTGTGTTAAGCTGCACTAGGCGAGTCAGCACAATTTTGTAGCATTTTCTTTCCTCCGCCAACCAGTGGGAATAGTACCGATGAGTTTGTTTTTGCCTTCCCAAAATTTTGTACATGGGGTGATTTGTAAGATTAGCAAGTTATTTTTTGTAATTCATATCTCTGTAAGATTTGCTAGATGGAATCGGAGGTTTAATTTAATAATACCCTGAATTTTAAAATCTCGATTTGATATCACTCTACATTCATATTTTATGATTTCCTTGAAGTCGTCATCAATTATTCCTTTTTTTTTTTTTTTTTTAAATATTAGAGTCCATCAAGGCTTCTTTCGTTAAACAATATCTGATAATTTTAAGGTGAATTTATACTATTATAGCACTATAGTTGGTAGTTATTTAGATACCGAAAATTTTTATCTTAATCTTTCTGGAGTCGTTACCCAAAAGTACAAAAATTAAGATTAGTTGTTTTAAGTTTTGAAATTACTCATTATATATTATATATTTTCTTTTATAATTAAGTTGCTGTCCTGAAACAGATAAATTCTATTTGTTAAGGAGACCCATATGTAAGCGGCCATGTGAAGCAAAATTGTGGGCTGTTTTTGATAGGGTCATGACAGTGTTTTTCGTACCACGAGAGAACTAGCATGGTGAGATAGAAGCTTGCCATGCATTTTGTTTGTAATGAATGGGATCATCTGAAGTATTTCAGGAGAATTGAGGAGAAAAAAAAAAAGAAAAAAAATAAGATTCATCTGTATGGGACATCTAGAATAAACATGGGTTTCACCTTCTCCTCTTTTTTTCTTTTCTCACTTCATTTTCTGAAATACTTCAAAGGATCTATATTGCTGTTTGTAACATACAAATTTCCATTTTAAACCAGAAAAAGAAAATCCAATTTATATATGACTACCGCACCTACGCCCAATGAGGTATTGTATAATTTGACCTAGAATCCACGACCTTTTGATTCACAAAATATGCCATGACCTTCTTTTATGGTATATAACCCTTGTAGCTGTTTCTCTTGTAGAAGTAAAACAGAGCCAAGTCTCCCACATATAGCGAAACCCTTGTTGGTTGGGTTTCACTCTCTTGAAAGCCCTTTAAGCTCTAGGAAGTGACATTATCATGTGCTAATATGCCCAATGAAGAGGATCAACTTCAAAAAAATGGCATTCTATTACAAATGACAGCTTTACATATTTTTGTGTATTCCCCTAATTTCCTACTATATAATTTTGGGGAAGGGAGATGCAACTAACTAATAAAATAACTAAAAAATACAAAATAATAAGCTGTATATGAAGCAAAGGCCCCTCAATTAAAATGCCACCAAATGACAAAATATCTTCTTTCATTCAGAGTATGAGCTTCAACTTCTCTTCAGCCTCAACCTGCTCCCGAATGTGCCCCATCTGGATGAAATTTCAGCGAGGCCCGTGTATAAGCTGCATGCATGTGAAATGACCACTGGTAGAGAAAAATAGGTTAAATTAGTCTTTTGATCCCTAAGCTTATTTATTTGTTTTGTTTGGTTCTTAATTTAGTTTTCTAACTTCCAATTTGTATCACATACATTTGTTGTATTCTGTTAATACTAAGACTTTGTTTAGTGCATCATATAAGATCAAATCTAATAGAATCACATAAGATTAGATGGGATAAGAGTAGATTGTATAACATTGTTATATAATATAGCATTTGGTGCATCACCATATAACATTATATTGTATAAGATTGCATAGAGTAAGGGTGGATCGTTTAACACTATTATACAAAACAATTTGGTGCGTTACTATATAACATATAATATAATGTTACACAATCAAGTGTTTGGTATTCAGTTGTATAAAACCATATAGGATAAAATAGATGACTACTTTGACAAAAATACCTTTTGTAAATGGAAGTATATTAATGGCAAATATATATATATATATATATATATATATATATATAGACTCACCATTGACATAATTTTTTATTATTCTTAAACAAAATAATCTATATGAATTTTTCTGAATTAATTTTTATTTCTTCCATTTTAAACAAAATCATATGTAAGAAGTACACTTAGCATATTTAAATTCAATTTTGTATTTCATATTTAGAAAGTTCATCTTGAAAATCACATTCAACCGAAAGTTGCATAAATAAAAATTCATAAAATATCTCTGAAGTACAAATTAAAACATAAAAACCATCAACAATTATGAAATAGACAAGGATAGTCTAAACACATTCAACATGTCATTCACAAAAATAAATTTAAGAAAAAGAGATATTTTGAACTAGTTTGACCTACATGTCTCCAAGCAAGTCCTTCACAAATTGAACTCTATTTTCATCTTTAAAACCCCAAACATAAGCACTTTTTAAGGGTTTTGTAAAAGTAATCTACTAGCTTTATTGCGCTCTCTTGAAGTAAGAATCTGTCTTCATTAATTCATCAGAAGCAATTCTAAAGTTACGGTAGAAGTTTTTTATGCACATAGCACTTTCAACCATAGCTGCCAACTAGCAAATCCATTCCAAGTTCTGGTATCCTAGTTGCAAGCACATCTCCCCCTTTAGCCCTCTTCCTTGACATGTTGCTCAGTATTGTTTCTTTTGTTGCCTTGAGTTTGATTTACAGACATTGAAGGGTAGCATGCTCTAACTCATCATCACTCAAATTAATAGGCTTTTTTTTATCCAGTTCTTCAACATCAATAGAAGAGCTTCAACACCTTTACCATTTGCGCGATCCCTTTGCTGATGATATTCATCAACCTATCGAAGTAAGGAAAATTCTTGTTCCTAAAGTTTTTCAAGTCTTCTTGCAGAAACCAAACACGACATGTCAGACATTACCTATGTATTAATATATATGCATTCCATGCATCATCCTTATCTACTAAAACCTTCTTGTTCACGTCATCCTAACCAAACCTCCTTGTGTTATGCACGTCATACAACGTACTATATTCACCTTTGAGCCTTCTCGTGATTGGCTCATTGTGGGGTTTCACCTGTATGTCTGCTTGAGGGAATTTCAGTTCGTGAATTCAACTCACACCGGAGGAAACGCCACCATGACCGGAAAAAAGTCAAAAAGAAGAACGGAGATAGCTTTGGCTATTTGACATGTATGGCTGAAGGTGATAATTATTCTCAAGGACCCGAAACCACAAGTTCGGTTAATCTAGTTCCAAGAGTTGTTAATATTCAACCAATCCTGAACTAAATTGGTCTCATATCTGGTTAAGAGGTCCTTGGAAACAAATATTGTTCTCAGCAGGGCCTTAGCCTCCATTTTCATCTTGTTTTTCGTTTTCTAACATGCTATTTACTGCATTGCTGAACTTACATTTCTCAAGCTGTTTTTACAATTATTGCAGTTGCAGCTTGCTCATGTGCTTAATTTGAACTACAGATATTTAAACAGTCTTGGAAGTTCTGTCCTGAAGACATAAATTTTCTTCAAATTTTGCTGATGGCAGCTACTGATGAAAGCAAATCTATTTCACACAAAAGTTCACAGTCACGACTTCTTCCTTGATCGCCTACAATTTAAATCTTATTTTGGTGCTCAAATATATATAAGTGTGTATAGCTCAATGGATAATTTTTTTTTTGGGGGGGGGGGGGGGGGGGATTGTGGGCTTCTTTTCAGGAAATCATATTACTGAGGCGTAAATTGCATTGTCAAGATCTGTTCATTTAGATTTCGTATTGTAGTTATAATCTTGAAAATAATGCCATATCTTGCATATGTTAATAATTCTATATGGTGTGAATTGATTTTTTTTTTTTTGGGGAAAGGTTTATGGTTTGATTACTCTTTGTCATTTTATTTAAAGGGCTAGCATATTGGCAAGGATATATCAAAATCTATGAAGGCTTGAGTTCATTTCCTGAAATCTTTTTATCGTTAGTTGAAACAACAGAACAGAAAAATATGCCAAGTGCATTACGCAATAAAATAAAAGACTTTGCCAAGCTCATCAAGTCGAAAGTGGATGAACCCCACTTCAAATGCGGAAACAAAAGCCAGTACCGATCAAATGACTGAATCCAAAAGTCTGAAGAGGACTAAGATGTTGTTTGTTTCCAATGGTTAGGTTTGATAATCTTTTTTTTTTTTTGCTGCACGCAGATTATTAAGGGGCTCAAATTAAGCACTTAAATGTATTAAGTTGAATTTCACCATTGTATTAAGCTGCACGAGGGGAGAAAGCACAATTTTGAGGTTTTCTTTTCTTTACTCCGCCGTCCAGTTGGAGTATAGCTGATAAGTATGATGTTTATTCCTTCCCAAAAATTTTGCATCTAGGATTGTGATTTTAATATTAGCATATTATTTTTTGTATTTCACATTCACGGCGAATGGACTATTAAGATTAGCATTTTACTTTTTATTTTTCGTGTTGCTTATTCCTGTAACATTCATTGTAAATAGATTCGTAAGTTTAATTTAATGTATCGAACTGAGGTTTATATTTCTCAATTTAGTCTCATATCATATGCATACTTTATGACTTTTAGAAGTTACAATTAATGGGTAGTTAATTAAAAACTGAAATTGTTTACCTTATTTTTGGAGTCTTCTAAGGAGGATATCTTTAACCAAAAGAAAAAAAAAATGTCATCTTGCGTCGGTCAGTCACGAAATCATCACTTTCTCAATACATGTTTAGATGAGTGTTTCCGTCTTCCAAACCATGTTTCGGGCAAAGCAAGAAAGTGTTGCTTAGACAAACGCGGATAGACAAAAGTGATTTTGAGACTTCTCACCGTTTATCCAAACACACTATCAATTTGTTATTGTCCATGACATGATGGCAATGTATTTCAGCTCAGTTTTAAACGTCTATTCGTAATTCACTATATAGTCAATTTATCTTCAAATTTCTCAAGATGCATGACCAGAAGAGGTGATTTGATTTGCTGTCAAAACTCTCAAGAGTTCAGATCTTCTGAATTGTTTGCTCATAAATTTTTTTGTAAAATTAAAAGAGAAATAGACACACAGAAATTCACATCTTAAAAAATAACTTTTAATATTAAAAACAACTCTGACATGAGATGTTCTATGTCTATCTTCTTTTAACTTTATAGAACATTTATACGTCTGAACTTCAAAGGATACTAAGTGAACTATCAGAGCCTAGTTAAACTGATCCTCACTGCTATTGATTTTGTCTATGACATTGGTAATTCCTAGAAGCATATAGACATCGTTGATCAACCCTAAAAGGTTTGCTTAATGGTTAAATTAGTGGGCTCCCTATCTTTCCACTTTATTCAAACTCTTGAGACTTGCACCTAATAAGAATATTTGTTTTCCTAAATACAACAGATTAATGTGGGAGTTATGCCACTAAAATCATCTGAGAAGGAATTTAATTTCAGTTGACACGCAAGTAAACCCAAAGTACCCTTACCGTCCCCAAAAGAAGGGTTTAGATTATCATGAAAAGTAACTATCATAATTTCTTCAGAGGTGTATTTATAAATCGCTAATCCATGAATTGCTGCATCAACTTTCAAGAACCAAATGTACAAGTTCCAAACCTTAACACAAGTTGTTTCCGTGTCAATTCCATAGAACGTAAAATTCATGAGACCGACAAAAAATTGTCATACATAATTGTGCTAAATGCTCCCAAATCTAATCCTACTAAACTGTTTGATATTGACTCGAACATAAAATTTTAAGGAAGAAAATCACCATTCTTTAAACTAGTTTATTGAAGGCCCCATAACAGAGTGATAGAAGCAGTTCTATGGTCGTTTTAATTAGTCCATAATTGATCCAAGAAAATCACAGGCCCCCATGTCTGACGTATACATAAAGCTAACCTGACTTAAAATATAGATAAATATAACAGTATACTCCGTACTTCCCTTCAAAAGGTAGTAATAAACCTGCCCGTTTTTGTTCATATGTCTTCGCAGCCATGTGAAGCAGGTTTGTGGTATTTTGTTTGCTTCCCTTCCCCCCCCCCCCCCCCCCAAAAAGTCGTGCCAGTGTTAAATATATCACGAGAAAGAACAAGCATAGTTGGATCAGAAGCTTGTCATGCATTGTGTCGTAACTTACAAATCTCAATTTCGAACAAAAGAAACCCTATTCATTTATGACTACCGCAGCCGGACCTCATGAGGTAATATATGATTTGATTAATAATCCCCCACTCCTGCTCCCCAACCACAAGGCGACTCGGAAAATGTCATGACCTACTTGTATGGTACGCAAACCTAATAGCCGTTTCTGTCGTAGGAGAACAGAAGCAAATGGCCCCAAATAGGTGTAAAACACTTGCTGGCTAAGTTTCACTCTAGAAAACCCTTTAAGCCCTAAAAAGTGACATTAACATGTGCTAGTGGACCCCATGAAGAGGATGAACTTCGTTACGCATCCTCAAAAAATGGCATTCTATAATAGATTACAGCTTTATATATTTTTGTCTATTCCCCTAATTTCCAACTATAAAATTTGGGGCAAGGGAGTGGGAACTAACAAATAAAATAACTAAAAAATACAAAACAATAAGCTATGAAGTAAAGGCACCTCAACTAAAACGCCACCAACCATATTCTATCAGTTGTTGGCATTCAGTAACATGAAGTCAACAAAAATTTCTCCTTCATGCGAGAGATGAGCTTGAACTTCTCCTCAGCCTCAACCTGCTCTCGAATGTCAGTTTTTGATGCCCGATCTGGATGAAACCTCAGCAAGGCCCGTTTATAAGCTGCATGCACCTGAATTGACCATTAATAGAGAAAAATATTTTAACCATACACAGGAGGACACACTCTCAGTAAATCTGTATAAGCCAAACTAGCAGACAGATCCATTTTATAAAGAATACAAAGCTAGACCACTCAACCTTGAAGCCATGTCAATGTATGTCATCTCCAAATTATTGGCAAACTATATAAAACGAAAACAACTTGCCTCATGTGGCAAGGGGTTAAAGCCTCCTCCCACTTGAATTCCTAAGCCACGAAGCAACGAAGCCATGTCAACGCATGTCATCTCCAATTTATTAAGCCCTTCCCTTATTTTGATCCGCAGTTGCTCTTTCATGTTCATGTTTTCTTCATCCTGAATTTGGCATAATTTACCAGATTGAATGAGAAAAACTTAGCAATTGCAAAAATTCCACGTCTAAATTATGTATATGCATGAAAAAACATTTTCAAATGGCCAAACATAATAGGAGGAGAAGAAAATTTTAAGGAAAACAAATAATAATGGATATACATTAAGGAAATCAACATAAGAAACATCTTTAGTAAAAGTTAAATATATAATATCAACCTTCTTTTGTGTCTCTCTAACTTCTTCAATTCGTTCCTTTTGCCTTCTTTGCATATCCAATAAGCGCTTACTTTCAGTCTTTTTTCTTTTGCGCAACCTTTGTGCCTCCTCGGCCTGAAAGGCAAGTGTATGGATAATATCAGTGCAAAGAATTAATTTCCAACTACATATTAACATTAAGTTGCGTAAAAAGCAACATATTGATGTTATTGGATCTTTCAAAGACCAATATGCGAAAACAAACTTGTGTAGGAAACTAAACTGCATATGTTGTAGGCACTGGTAGACATGACAGAATAATGTTAAGGCCTGATAACTGTAATACACAAGAAACCATATGCATTTTCAATATGGTAAAGGAAAAAGATGCTCTCTTTTAGGGGAAGACATAAAGACATTATAGAGTTGGAAACCCCATGAATGGACCAATTTTAAAAAACAAAACGCACTAAATAAGTATGAGGGTAATTCTTGTAAGCCTCATTTCTTCTGAAAAAGGAACATTGAATCACAAATTAACTTGGAAGCAAACACAAATCATGAACACATCCACCCATAAAAATATATGAAAGTGCACCATATCAGTGATATATAAAGGACCACCGCAGTTTTTACAGACATTCAAAAGCATCAAACTGCCAAATAAGCAACAGGAATATATTTAGATATTCATCAATCCTGGGCACAAGGCATAGCAGAAAGTCTCGCACACAAGTATCAAAAAACATGAGGGAAAAAGAAGTTTCAAATACATGCAATAGCAACTGAACTAGGCAGTAAAACATTATAACTCTGATTTTTAAAACACACACACACACACACACATACACACATATATATCAACCCTTAAAATATGACATCCGTAAATAAAAAAGTAAAGTTAAATGGTGAATAGAAGTAAAATAATCTTCAATCCAGTATGAATTTTACTCTGTTAGACCATTACAGATTCAGAAGCAAAAGATAGCCTACACCATTCACTTAAATGTCGGGATTTAAACTTTAAAGAGTATAAGGATGCATCTAAAGAATAAAAAGAGAAATTAGAAACATCAAGAGGATATGACTAATAGAAAGGTCACAAGCTAAAACTCCATTTGAAGGCCAATCTAGTGATCACAATTTTCTTTATTCTATTTGATAGCAAGAAGAGACAACAAATTATATGAACACTATTAAAGTTCAATATATACAGAAGAGAAGCCTAAACTCTAGACAATGATATAGAGGCAATAATAGCTGGGACAGAACTGGCATTTACACCAATTAGCCCCTCCTCCCTCATAAAATCACTGTGCAGGTTTCAAGCACCAAGAAGAATAGGGATACATATATACCCCAAAAAAAAAAAATGCATCAACATAATGGCATATGTGCAACACCTGAATTTGCAATTGTCGCTTCCTGGATGCCCATTCCTCTTCTATGGCTTGCTTATACTCATCAGTCTCCTTAAGTTTTTCTCTTTCATTAATTATATCTCTCACACAACATTCTTGAGACACAAGCCCGTCCTGACTAAGTTGTCTTTCATCAAAAGAGGCAGAGCTAGAATGTGCTTCAGAAAAATTGGTATCTTTATTTCTTAATGCAGATCCATCACTCTCAACTGGTCTTTTGCTTTCTTCTTGGTTTGAGCTCATAAATTTAGACTCTTTATTGCCCACTTCTTTATTGAACTTTGAAGCGCCAGTAACAACACCACTAGCAAAATTATAACTTTTGTACTTGAAGCAAGGGGGAAATTCTTCACTCCTTGTCCTTTCTCCACGCTGAGAATCAGAACTCTGATGTAAAGATTGCATTTTCTCAGCTGATCCAGGTCTAAAAAATTTATAACTCTCTTGGTCAACTTTCTGATCAAAATCCTTACAAGGATTTCCTTTCCCCATATTGAGATTAATATCATCTATTTGGTTATCACCCATATCGGATAGATTCTTGGCACATTTACCATTGCTGGGAAGATTAATATCATCTAATTGGTTATCACCCATATCAGATAGATTCTTGGCACATCTACCATTACTGGGACCAGAATATGAAGGGGTTCCAGCATGCTGCCCTGTGCTATTTTCTACTTCAATATCAGCATAAGAACTGTTATGCAAACCAGAAGAACTGGCCTGCTCATCAAAACCAGTTTGATCATTAAAGACACGGCGCTTTCTTTTAACTGAAGCCCTTTCCCACTGTTCACAAACTTCCATAAGTTCACAGTCAGAACAATCACTCTCAGATGACTCACTTTCAGAGGCATCTAAACCATAACGATTTCTGTCAGCAGCTTTTGCAGAGCTTGTTTGCCCACTTTCTGGCAAGTTAGATGCAGAAACTTTTTCATAGACAACATGACAATCATCAATATCTATGTGTATAGATTCTCCCATACAGCCTGGGGCAGGAGAAAATCTTTTGCTTGAGGAGGCATCACTATCCAATTCCCCACCACCTTCAGCAATGATTCCAGTATGGTCTGCATCATCGCTCTCATCATCATCATCAATGCTGATGACACTCTGAAGTGGAAACTTTTTGTCTCTACTCTGCACACTAGAGCCATGCAATTTTTGTTGCCCATACTTGGGTAAATCTATGATTACCACATCATCAACTTGATCACTATCTATGTCAATGAGAACAACATTTTTGCAATTCTCTTTTGCCTGACCAGTTTTGGGTGCTCTCTTCCCAGAACATGTCCGGGGTTGAAAGTGCTCTTCTAAAACTCCTTTTCCTATCATTTATCTCTGGGTAGCAGAAATCACATAGAGAATATAATTCAGCAAAATAACTTCACTGGGCCAAAAAAAAAAAAAGAAAAAGGATACATATCAAAATTTACTCCATACAAAAAATAACTTGGAATGCATTGAAGGAATCACACAGTACCAGCATGTATCTGTATACATTCCATTTACTTAAAATTTCTTTCTACAGAATGTTATTGACATTTATCACCTGCAGTAACTGTCCCCAAAAAATGAAATAAAGGAAAATCATCTACTCAACCACCAAAAGGCAGATTACAATTTCCATATCATTTGTTTAAATTTTAAAACAAATCCATCACAATAGAAAACCAACATAATTCATCCGTGTCCCTATGGTTACCCACTTCTAGAAACCAATAAGAGGTGTTGTTTACCAGCTATTACCAGTTTAATGGCAGTGCTTTCAAAAACACTAGGCACATTTAGGTGTGAGACATTATACATATAAGAAAAGAAAATTTTTATTTATTTTATCAATACGTTATGTAATTGTCATTTGGGAATTATGGTTTGTAACTGGGAATTCAGGTGATGTACAGTCAGGGTTTTAATAGAGGTATTTGGGCCTAGGGATATCCTATCCAGTAGTAGTGTTTTGTGACTTTTGTCAGGATTCCATTAGTCGTGTCTTAGTTGAATTAGAATAATTTGGTTTCAATTTATTTTTGTTTAGGTTGCCCATAAATAGGCACACTGTCATTTTTAGGAAATAGCCCCATGGTATGATATTGAATAAAGAGAATATCTGAGATTTTGTTACTGCTGTTGGTATTTTGTGCAAAATATAGGCATGGGCTAATTGAAGCAAAAGGGGTGTTTTATGTAACTTCAGAAAATTAGATTTTATGTGGCTTGAAAATTCTAACATAAAAAACATAAAAGTAATAAAGATTACTTAATTTCTTTTTGGCCACACATGGAATTGATCTAAGGCCTCTATCCTAAGCCACCCCAACTACTTGTGCTACATCAAACAGGCAATATTAATTAATTTATTAATTCATATGATTCTCCAATAACTAAATCCCTTCTTATTTATATCATTCATTAATTTTAAATTCTTTTCACATTTACTACATTTTTCAAGTAAAATGAATTCACAATACGCTAATCCTTCACTCAAATCCAATTTCATTTCTAATTCAGAGAATCTATATACCCTCCATTTTTTCCCCTTTCTTGGATAGCTTTCCAAAGCCACAACCTAGATCAACACTATGTATTCTTTGAATTTTTCTATAAGTTTTTACTTAAACATTTGTTTCTTTCCCAAGTATTTCACCCACTGGCAAAAAGCTGCACATTTTCCCCCATGTGTCCCTTTTCAATCAATATTCTTTCCAATTTAAGGAATTCCCTAGAATTTATATAATCTTTAACGAAAAGGAAGAGTTTCTCTCTCACAGACTGATCTATGGACAAAATGATGGTTAATTAGAAAAAGAATGGGGAACGGTCAGTATGCCATAATTCTCACACTATTACACATGGGATACCTAACAATGTGAATATCTTAGGTTCCCAGGCAACCCACATTCTATGATCTTAGCGTTCTAAACATTGACATCCAATATTCTAGAATATCTTACATAGTGGTAAGATACCATCATACTAAAAAAACACCCCCCTATATATATTAATTATCAGGCTAAGATATATTACAAAATCAATGAAAAGTAAGATCATGTTTTATTAAACAACCTATAGCCGTTAGTAGAACTATAAGACTGAAAACGATGCAAACAGAACTTTACAATGGTGGTGACAGGTAAAATAATGAGCTTTAGTGAGAGCTCATACGCCCTCTCCAATTAAGGAGCATTAGCACAAAAAGACCACTCCAGAAGATCCCTTCAAATCCAAATATAGGCCATAATTAAAATCAACCTCCATCCAGAATTCCCACTCATATATAGAATGCAACATCAAGGTCAAACAAACCATCCCGCATATTAATTTATTTTTCTTTTCTATAAGCTAAAAGCTTTTTCAAAAAGCAAACATACCCTTTAAAGAAAAATACGATACTCAAGCTCCACATACGTAAATTATCTGGAGGAAATAGCATAACCGATTGCTCTAACCATCGAAATAGAGAAGGGGTTTTGCTAATTCCAGGTAACAATAAAACCCTAATCAGACAATAAAAAGCTAAATTCAAACTGAAGAAACATCAAACTCAACGAATTCCACAGTGACAGCAAGCAACATCGAGGGTTATATCCCATCAATATATCAGAATTTCAGAACTGCAGAAATACGAAAACATGTCAATATTGAGGCCACGACAGACAAATTCAAGCCTACCTCCATAAAAAAGAATTAAAAGGAAAAAGAAAAGCCCTGGCTGTTCCCTACAAATCCCTTCGCTCCTTCGGAGAGAGAAAGAGGGACAATTTATGCAGTTGGAGAAAGCTACAATGACGATCAAACGAAGGACGAAAAGAAGAAGCCAAATACGAATACCAAGGCGTACTCCTTGAAATAGAATTATTATTTTATTCATTATTATACATGTACTCAAAGTGAATAAAATAGGAAAAAAAATTCTTTTCATTTAAAGGGTTGGCAAATGTGGTTCCTTTCATTTGTAGGTTGTGATTTTTTTTATTGGTAATATTTATTATATTTTTATAATTATTATTCAATATTTATTTTTTATTATTTTTTAAAAACAAATATATAAATATTATTTTTTATCATATTTATTTATTTTTTCATACTTAATATTCATTCAACCAGAGGAGTCAAAAGAGGCAAAAGGTATGCAAGTTTCCTCTATTCTTTAAAGTTCACAATACAATTACATGGGATGTTGTACCTCTAAATTAAGAGTATTTATTGGCACGATCAACTTGGCTGGTTCAATGTTGCTGGCCCAAGTTGAGGTAAGTCGGGCTAAGTTATCCATATCAATTAGTCTAATTTAAAGTTCTATAATATATATTAAAACAAGATTAAAATAAAAAAAAATTATAGATTATTTTATAATTTTAATAAAAAAATTTAAATATTTTTTATAAATTATAAATAATCAAAAAATAAAGACTTTATTAAGTATAATTATTACATTTATATCATAAAATACAAAATAAAAAATGTATATTTTTTAGGTTGAAAATGGAAATTTGAAAATTGAGATAATATACATGTATTTTGAAAATTTCAATTTACAAATAAGTAGTAACAATTATTATTATTATTATTATTATTATTATTATTGGGCTATAGTTATTAGTCTATTCTCCTTACAAAAAAGCAGCAAAAAGACATACAACAAGGGGGAAAAAAAGGATGAAAGGTAATATGGAAAGGAGAAGGAAAAAGTACCACAAGTGACATGGGTTTGTATCTAACTTCTAATATCTGGGTTTTTTTTTTTTGGGCAGATCTAACTTCTAATATCTAAAACAGGAATTTTGAGCCCTTTCTCATAAAAAAATTGATTTTTTTTATTAAAATCTATATTTATCAAAAGAATTCACTAACATCCCATAATTTTAGAAAAGACGGTGCCACTGATTTCAACTTCTCCCTTTTTATTTTTAAATTTCATGGAAAGTTGGAACCGTCCCCTAGCAAATAAAATAGGGGAATAATAGGGGGCGTACATGGGGAGGTGGAGTAGGGGGCTTGGGTAATTTAGTGTATATTATATTATATATAAAAAGTGTACAATATATTATATATTATTTAATTTCTATTATAAAATAATAAAATATAATTAATAATAAATATATAAATTTAATTTTTATAAGATTATACTTTTAATTAATTTAATTTTATAGTAAATAAATAAATAAAGATAAATAAATAATAAAAAATGGTAACAAATATTTATTAAAACTTATTTTATTAAAAAATGATAGGTATGCTTATAAAAAATTGAAAGGTAGTGTTTATTAAAAAATGTCTTGTAAAGTTTATAGATTCCATTTTTTTTTACTAATTTAGTAGTGTTTCCCAAAAACTAGAATAACCATCATTGAGTTCTAATAAATATTTGTTATTATTTTTATTTATTTACTATAAAATTTAGTTTTTTTAGTTTTATTTATAAGGTTTTGGTATGTGAAAAACATTATTAAATCAATAAAAAAATTGAAAAAAAAATAAATTTATAAATTTTATAGGCCAAATTTTTTTATAAACATTACATTTCAAGTTTTTTTAAAATAAGTTAAGATAATTTAGTAGTGTTTCTCAGACAGCTAAAATGACTCTCATTACATTAAGTATTTATTTATTATTTTATTTTATATCATATTTTATTATATATAAAAAGTATATAATATATAATATATTATTTAATTTTTAATATAAAATAATAAAATATAATTAATAATAATAAATATATACATTACCCAACCCCCTACCTCGCCTCCTCATCCACGGCCTTTATTTTATCTGTCCGACTTCTACTGAAATGAAAAAAATTAAATTAAATTAAAATGGGAAAGTCAAACTTCTCAAAAAATATGAAATATTAGTAAATTCTTTTAACGGATTTTAATAAAAAACTGTTCTTTTATAAAAAAATAATTCTTTATATATAAAAACTATAGATCAATTACTTTATAATACTAGATTAATGTACATCAATTTAGCACTATTTTTTTTACTGTTTATAATGTTCTGTCAATGTGCTGTTTATCTAAGCTTTTTTTTTTTTTTTCTCCGAATCTTTTGCTGCTGTGAGACTCACCCTTTTTTTTTTGGTAATCCCTCCTCCTATGGGGTCCAGGAAAAAATCTGAACCCCTGCAAGACGTTCTTGTTCCATGCAAAACATCTAGTAAGGTCACTGTTTTGATGGGCTTTGGATCGATATATGGGTATCGGCCAAGCCCAAACTATGCTGAGCATTTTATTTTATTTTCCTTTTTTAAAAAGAAGTTGTCTGCCAGAAAATATGATATTAATAATAGCCTCTTGAAATGTTATATTTGAAAGGGGAAAAGAGAATAAACTTCAACAAGATTTCTTTTAAAATGTGAAGAGTTGTTGCCTCCAGAACCAAATTAAAAAGAAAAAAATCCAAAAACAAAAACAAAAAAGCATACGCCCAAGGATTTGTTTGTTTGGAGCAAGACGGAAGAAGAGGAATTTTGCAATTCGGATCATCATCATTAACTGCACACTCGGAGAAATAAAGGAACAGGGGTTGTGAGTCCTATATAGGTAGAGTTCGTTCACTTCATTGCTTGTTTCTTTCCCTCTTACGGCATCCTTTGGTAATGTGGAGGATTTTGGGATAGAATTTTGAAACAGTCTATGGTAATCTAGCTTGAAGAGGCTAAAATCAACCCCAAAAAACACCTTGATTAGTGAAAAAATTTTAAATTACTATTTGTCATCTAAGAAATTTAATTTTTCAAATACTTAAAAACTTATTTAAAATTTTTTGATTTAACAAAAATAAAAATTTTAAAATTATATATGTTGCATGTATTCCAAAAAAATATATAATAACATGTATGTGTGTGTATGGACGTACATATGGCGCGCGCGCACGCGCACATATATATATATATATATATATATATAGGTATGCTTGTATGTATGTGTATATAAAATTTAAATGTTTTATATATGAATTTTTAAGATTTTAAAAAATTACAGTATTTATATACCAAACAGTTTCAATGACTAATTATAACTATATTTATAAGTGAAACAAAAGTATAAATTCCAAGTGTTCTTTAAAACTTATTTATTTACAGCAATTTTAGTTGCCTTTATAAGTTCTGAAGGTTGCTGTTAATGTATTTTGTTCTAGTAATATATATTTTTCTGAAGTTGGTTGCCTATTTGATTGATTTTCTCAAGCTCACAAGCGTATAATACCCATATCCTTCTTTCATATAAGATGCTTGTTGTTTGTCTTAACTCACATCTCTACACTCCATCTTTAATCTGTGCATGCTTTAGCTCAAGTCTTATATCTTGTATTAGTTTCCCTTTTTTTTTTTTGTGTTCAACATTTATGTCTAGCTGAAATATATATATATATATATATATATATTTTTTTTTTTTTTTCCAGCATTGCTTTTAAGTTGGCTTTGTTGGGTAACTTTGGGAGGGCATAACTTCAATTCTGTAAGTCTAAAACTGCAAAATAGTATGTTTAAGAAGCCTTTATGTATTTCTTCTTTCGCTTGTAAATTAAACTTGGTTGTTCTTCATAGTGAATCTCTGCACGCCTTTGGACATAGGTCTACAGACTCAACCACACTAGGTTTTTAATGCTGTCTTCTTCCCTTTCTTCCTGTTTTACAGTTCCTGTCATAATAGATTTTGCTTGAAAATATAGCAAGCATGAGCTATGGAAAATTCTTGAATAGACCCAATTTATTAATAACAAGTATTCGAAGCCAATTATAACCAGATATGTAAAAGCATATCAGGCATATTTTTTAAGTGCATACATATTTATACATGATAAGTTTAACATATCTACCTTTGATAAGCCGATCTATTTAAAAATCTATCTTAAGCCAAAAACTCCTTCAAAGTTAATTTCCTTAACCAATGATTATTTTGGATCCTAGGATTGTATGGAATCACTAATCATTATCCATTCAACAACATTAAACTCGTAACAAGATTCAATTTAGATAGCAATAAGAGGGATTTATGGTCCCAAGTCACAGGAAACAGTAGAAACAACGAACAAATGACTCATCTCTGATTGCTCAACAGGAACCTGTACTAGTACGTAACATTACTAGAAGGCTCATATACAAAGGTAATTCACATTAGAACTTAAGATACAAAAAGTGTAACATTAAGATCAAAACCCATGTCATAAAACATACAAATAGAACATCAATTAATGGGATTTTGCTGCGTTCTCTTCTCTGGTGCAGGGGGATTTAACAGCACCACAAGAGGGGAAAGTAGAGGTATGGGATCTCTACTGCTAAAGAATGTATCTGATGGAGATGAAGATGAAGAAGTAGAACTTGAACTTGAGTTCTGCGGACCACTGCAAGCAGAGGATATCACATTAGGTTTTACCTGAAGTGGACAAGGAGCTCGCTTTTGTAGCCGACTCATACACCTTCTGGATTCAAACTCATCCCTGTGAC
The DNA here is from genome assembly GCA_026724425.1 of Erythrophleum ivorense. NCBI lineage: Eukaryota > Viridiplantae > Streptophyta > Magnoliopsida > Fabales > Fabaceae > Erythrophleum > Erythrophleum ivorense. The sequence goes on along the minus strand of JAIUCV010000199.1, from coordinate 970,320 downwards.
TGTAAGTCTGAAAACCAGGAAACTCAACCCTAGAGTCCTCCATTGATTTTTTGCCCCTGAGCACTATTTTTCTAGGATCTATTTATGTAGTTCGCTATAACTAGCTGAATGAACAATAGAATAAGAAAATAGAGTTTTAGATTAACAATCCGAATTACATGGCCACCTTCAGTGTGTTAATCTATGTCCAGTAAAAGAAACTAACATAATGTTGATCTATTAAACATCGTTATATTAAGTCAATCGTATATACATAATTAAACATTTTAAGTACGTTCTTGATTTTGAATATAACTTATCTTTAATATGCTTATATATTTATTTATGATTGATTTAGACTTTTTATTTTTAATAATTTAGGTTTATTTCAGTTTTGGATTGAGAAGACCGTCAGAAAATTACCAAAACCATGAGGATGTCATGGTTGATCAGTAAAAAATGGATAGGTCATTTGCATCTTCCAAATCACAGGATGAGTACATAAATTAAAATGACTAAAGATTGATATAATAATCTAATATTAATTGCTGTTAGAGGAAGCCTTACATGTGCAGAACAAGTTATGGAGGCCTTGCTGTTGCAGTAAGAAACTACCAATTGCCCATTTCTGATTCATGTGAGGGGAGAATCAAAGCACACATTTTCAAAACACCCTGGTTTTCAGTGACAGTGACACCCAGACAAAGCACATGCACATGGCACTCTTAATTACCAATTTCTCCCTGCATTGTTATCCTCCCATTACCATGACACAACTATATTATTATAAAGTTATTGCCAATGTTAAATAAACCAGCCACCCAAAATTAATGCAGATAGTATTTGACAGTCACATCTGACTCTATAATACATGAGTTCTTAGAAATCAGAGAATTTCATGTATACTTAAATTATAGAAGATAGATAAATTTAGTTAATCATAAATAATAGATAAATATTTTAGAAGTAAATAAATAAACAAATAAATATATAAGAGGTGATTTCTATCAAAAAAATATGTTGAACATACTAATATGTTTATATATGATTGGTTTGATTTAATTTGACTTGTTTTTGGTACCTCAAAATTTTTCTTGTAGTATATTTCAAAATTTATGGTCGTGATTTGGTTATGATTATCATGCCAACCAAGATGAGTCAGTTGAACTTCAACATACGATCACTTTATTTATTGTTCATCCTCATGTGCTCAGACATGTTAGGAGCAATGATTGCTAACTGGTCTGAAAAAAGACACCCACAAGATCTATGCGCTTTGGTTGAATTAAAGGGTTCACTCCTCACAAGTTATGCCTTAAAACTATAAAGACACTCCTCCCCCATTTTTTCCCATAAAATTACCCTAACAAGTAACAAGAAGAAGGCATCAAACCTTTCAACTATGTTAGCCTCAGAATTGCAGCAAAATAATCTAGCAAACTAGCTAGAACATTTCACCCCGTATATATTATTCTACTCTTCACACTAACAGTACCAAACCCATCATGTTTTTGAAACTTCTTACTAAAGCTCTCTCACTAGTCACTTCCAGCAATGGAAGAAGGAACCCCTTTTTTTTGGGCCTATTTTCAGACGATAATGTGTTCAAGTGGGCAATGGTCAGGGTTGTGATGACTGCGAGTTTATATGTTCAAGTTGGAATGAACTAATCGAAAGATGCTGCAAGTAAAAAATCTCCTTTAGCCCATAATTAAATGGCATTTTTCACTGGAATACTTTGAATAATTTGCTAGTGTCTATAACTCTTAGGCTGATCATAGTTGTGAATAAATCAAGAAATTCGGTTGACAGAATTCTTTTTCTTTAAAGCATTTGAAAAAAGGTCATTCTAATATGTCATCAATTATTTAACTTCATAATTTTTAGAATGTGGTGAATCACACCTTAACAAAATTCCCTATGTAGCCTTTAGAGCCTACTAGTTGAATGCTTGTAGCAACAATCCCAGAGGATGGGGAGCTGGTGTTCTTTCAGTGATGTTTAAGATGGTAACCATATCAAAAGAGTAAGGAGGAAAATGACGGAACGTAGCCTGTACTTGTTGCCTTAAGGAGTATTTATAGGAGAGGGTTGGTGCATGTTTTAATTTACGGGTCATAGATTGATTGTGTTCGATATCAAAGAAAGTGGGTCTAGAGTGAGACTAATTGAAATAAGGCTAAATTATGATTGATTAGGCAATTATAATAAGAAATACATGTTAATAGAAATTGTCCTTCTGATTGAGTGATATTTTCTTAATTTGTTAGACAATAAGATCAAATTATTAATAAATAGTGGGTTATGTCTAAAATGTTCTTTATCATAATATTATTAATCTATTAGTTAGGTTGATAGCATAATAATGTGAGAGAGAAGTGGAAAGGAGTATAGTAAAATTTTGAAATGTGACTTAAGGTGTTTCTAAATAAAAACTTTGGATAATAGTAAAGAGGAAATTTTACAGTATTTACACTGTAATAATAATTGATAGTAATGTTAATGATTAGATAAAGTTAATTAAAATCATTAATAAATAATTTAGTTGCATTATTTCAATAAAATATTTTGATTTATTTCAATTATCTAAGATTAATTATTTCAAAAAAAAAAAAAGAGGGAGGGGGAATTAAGCAATTGCTTTATTATAAATGTCTTTTCCAATGGGTTAAAATATGCAGAAATATTTTTAATTTTAAGTTATATATAAATAATTTTTTTATTTTTAAAACTTAATAATAGATTTTTAAATTTGTATAAATAACCACACTGTTAATAAATTCATTAAATTTGTCAGTAAATTCGTTAATTTAATAACAACAGAGTGACACATTAAATTGAATAAATCCATTTAAATTTTATTTTATGTGAAAATAAATTTTTTAAATTTTAAATCATATACATATAATATCTAATGTGTAATGCTTTTATTAGTGAAATAATATATCGACTAATTATAAAAATTATTTGCATATAATTTTAAATATAGGGTTTTATTGTTAAATTTTGAAGACCAAAATTATCAGTACATAATTTAAAATTTGGAAAAATTTTAAGCATTTTAGCCTATCTTATTTAGTTAAAAAAAAAAAAAAGCCACGCGGCAAACCCTCATGTAGCCATGTGAGACGAAGGGATAATGATGGTGCGAAAGAGGTTAGAGAGAATAATTGAGGAGTGGGCTACAAAAATCGTAAGGAAAAAGAAGACGCTATTTCCCTTGGGCCCTTGTTCCTTTTTGTTTTTTGGTCGCCTTTCTCTTTTAAAAGGAAAGATTGAGGCAAGCCACTCACACAGTTTGGTCAAACATAAAATGCTCCAAATGGTGTGGATTGGACAAGAAGCGTATCTTCTTGGACCATTTCAAAAACGAAGAATAAAATAGTGTCAAAACGTCACACCATGACAAAATTTAATAGGCACCCCAACACAAAGCCACAAACTTTATGGAGAGATTCATGGTGGAATTGAATCATGCCATTCTGACTGGGTTGGCTTGCTATTTGTGGTGTGGCTGCCACTGGGGCATATTAACATAGCATGATAGAATTTCGCTCAATTAAATTTCTCGATTTTTAGGTATTTTTAGAAGAAGAAGAAAAATTTCACGTTAGCACACTAAATATGTGCCAACTGTAAAAATTAAATCAAAATAATCATAAAATTATAAAAATGTTTCAAGAAATTCATAATAGGATCAAAGAGTCTTGCTAACCATCGTTTTAAAAATATTTTAAACATTTTTTAATGCAATATTTGATAGCTTTTCAATCTGCACAATCTAATTGTTATTAATACTAACACACACACACACATACACATATACATATAATCAATTATTTTATGAAATAATTGTCTTCTATTTCCAAAAAACTCGTATCCTAAACCATAAATTAATTATTTTGTAGTATATGGCGGAACAAATATTTAAACTTATTAAACTGCGCTTTAGTGATATTTTAATGAAATATTTTCTATTTGTAAGAAAACAGTACATTGAAAACAGCCGCCAGTGTTGGTCAGAGTGAGAGAACCTAGCTTGAGTCCCATTATTGAGAATTAGTTTTAAGTGTAATTGGATTTACAAAGTTTGGAGGATAATTGAAGGAAGAAACATCGCAAAAAGAGGCACAATTTAGCAGACCAAAGCAATGCTAGCTAAGTGCCAGTCTCCATCAGATAAGCATAAACTATGATAAACTTGTAGCAGCCATGATCATGGAAAAGTTAGCTACCACTCCAATAAGAAGTCAAAAACTAGGCAAGCAACCCCTTTCATGATGAAATCAGAATGGGAAGGGGAACAAATATTCAAATTTTAACTTTCCGACTCAACCCCCACTCTCTTTCTTTCAAATTTTTCTCACGTCATTTAAATTTGTCAAGAATTTTTTATTCTTATTTATGATATCAAATCCAAGATTAGCGTCAAACCCACCCATTTTCTAGACTCTAGCATGGCATATAGAGACCAAAAAGCAAGAAGGATATTCTTATTTATGTACTTTAAACATTCATATGATAATCTTATCTGAATTTACAAGGATTTACCATAAAGACCAAACTGTAATAATTTCTGTTTATTTTGTAAAACTTTCGTTAATTGATCTTCACTTATGATTATTTTCACCCCTACCTCCCCAAAAAATATCTTTTTATTTATTTGTATTACGTATATTTACGCAAGTTTCGCTATATTAATTAACTATGCAGAAACTGTTAATGTGAGTTTGAGTTTAAAAATCCACTTAAATACAAATACGTTAACATCTATACATAATTTATAATGCAAAATCATGTAACATAAGTACATAACACAAGGAAAGGGAAATACCAGAAAATGGAATAATAATTGAGAATATTTATATACAAATGTTCAATTGTCAACTTAGACAAGATAGTTTGAAGGAGTTCTCTCTGCTTTCATCAGTATCACTAGTCTCCAACTCATGATTGGATCCATTGTGAGAAACTAAAACTAAAAAAATTATTTTTAAAACATAACAGAGGGAATTGAGAAGAATATACAAGAAGGCACCTTCTCTGCAGTTCATGCTTTTGAGAATATGTCAGTGTTCCTAATTTCTAAACCAAATTTGCACTGTACAAAGAAAAAATGGTAACCTTTTCAAGAATAAGACTTGATCAAGTTTGCTAAGGATCTGGACTTGAAAATGCCACCGAAGAGGGATCTGGATGATGGAGAAGAATCCTGGGAATTAGCAGGTTTTGAGTGTTGAGGGATTCCCTTTACTTCGAGAGTAGTGTAGCCAATGGATTGGCGAATGGAGTCTATGGCCTTGGAATCAACAGGGCAACGAGATGCACCACGAACGTAGAATGTGTTCACAGCTTTGCCTTTCTTTGTGGACACTTCTGCTCTTGTCACTGTGAGGCTGTTCTCTCTGAGTATGCGCGTCACATCGGATAGTAGGCCGAAACGGTCGGCGGTGCAGAGTTCTAGCTTCAATCCCTGAATGAGGAAGAAGAAACAAATTGAGTTTGTCTGTACTCTCTTTAAGCCAACAAATGAATAGAGAAACAATCAAAATATGCCAATCATGAAGAAAAATCTAAACATTAAGAGTATGTCAAAGATGTTTTTAGTGGCGTGCTTAGATGTTTATTTATAATCAATTTGATCTATTTATTTTTTATAGACCGGTCTGTTAAGAGTCTATGTTACATAATATTGAAGAAAAGTTATTAATGGGTAGTGAAATTTTTGAACAAAGAACAAATTTTTAGCAGAATCAAACAACAAAGGACAAAGATCACTAGAATATAAAACAATCACATAGAACAAGATCAAAGACTTTAAAAACAATGACCTCAAACATATTATTCATCTTCAATGTAAGCTTAATGCTAATCCATTTGAATAATTCTATAATGGAGATCAATAAGACAAAAGAAACAAAAACAGAACAAACACCCCGCTTCATGACACTAGGAGATGAAAATTTCAGTTGACTCCACCAAAGGCAGTTGAATAAATTTTGAAACTCGCTCACAACCAGTAAGAATACATGAAATAGAATATAAATAAAAGTAGATCATCATCAACCTTAACAAATTTCTACGTGGAGAATACTGCAAAATAAAAACAGACTAATCATAATATACATAAAAACATCAAAATCAAAGGCAAGTGTATAATAGGCCAGGTTCCAAACAAAAGCAGGCAATTACAAATTCAGTAATATAAAGGCCCTCACCTCTGATACTCTTCTTTCAATGGCCGCTTCAAGACACTGTACCAATCTTTGTCTTTCTGCGTCTGATTTTACTGGGGATCCATCAACATGTCTGATGTAATATTCCTGCAGATACAGTCATTTAAACAAATTAGCCCAATGTCCATTTAAGCTAACATTTTTTTGTCCAGGAAGAAAAGGCAAAAAATAGGACAATACCTGATATGCTTCTGGTTCCTCAGCATTAATACTTCCATGAAAAACCACATATTCCATATCTGTCAAAGTACAAACTGTGTCGAACACAAGCTTTGGCCTATCCTTAGATTGGATGGTAACTACAGAGTAATCTTTGTCAGAACAATTAACAACATTCACATTAGGCCTTTGCTTCCCATCAAACTCATTATCATCATCACAATCTCGTTCATAATCTCTATCGGCAAACATCATCTGGTGAAGCCTTCTATCTGTATGGGTGACTTCATCAGTGACCACAGTCTTAGCTCTTCCATTTGTGTTGCCACAACAACCAAGCAAATTACGCAGAAGCTCCTTGATCAGAGATAGCCTATCGGGGTCAGTAATAGCAGACCCACTTTCTTCATCAGTCACGTGCATCACAGCAGCTGCACGAGTATTGTGGGTCCAGACCTCTGCATCCACTATGTTGCACTTGAGGTTGGTTAGAACAGCACTCACTTCTGAGAGTAGTCCTGGCCTGTCAGTTCCCATTAGTTCTATGACAGCGTGGTCCATTGATTGCTTAACCCCAACGGATCTCATGGGAGATGTAAAGCAAGAATCTGGTCCAAGATTCTATAAATGTAGTAGAACGAAGCAATTACTAGTCAGTGGATATGTATATAAAAAAGCAGGTAATAAGTTAAAGAAAAACACCAAATAAGAATAAGTATTAACCTTTCGAATGTAATTCAGAACAGCTTCATCTGTAACCTTGTTTCCATCTTGGTCGGTGACATTGAAAACTGGCAGTAGAATAGGTAAGGAAAACATCAGCTTTTGTCCCAAGAATTATAGGTATTAAAAAGTTTAATGAAAAGAAAGTATTATTACCATCCATGAACCATCCTCCATCAGATGATATGTAAGCCTTGGTTATGATAAGGTTGAGATCAGTGAGGATTTGTACGACTTCAAGAAGTATTCCGTGCTTATTTGCATTATCAACCCTTATGACAGTGGCATTCTTGCAGGCTTCGTTATCGATTACAACCCTGACAGGATAAGACAAGAAGTGGACAAATATTAGAGAACAGAACAGAATCAATCAAATTTAATTTAAGAGGGGATTTGGTTTCATCAATACCTGGGTGGGTTCAATCTTCGGAAGAGTTCGTCATAGTCATCGTAATAGTGAGAGAAGCTCGCGGACATGGCGACCTCCGAAAGAAAGGCTATATCAAGGGAAAGAACCAATCAGAGGACTCAACATAGAAACAAAACTTCCATAGCCTATGATAAGAAAAGTTAAAGGAACTCATATATTCATAATACACAGGATTAAAACAGAAAAAGAAAGAAAGCCAGAGGCAGAGGCACTTGCGTAGGACAAAGCGTTGTGGTGTGCTTAGCTAAAATAAAAGAACCCATTATACCAATGAAATCAAAGAGCTGATTCAGCACGAAGGAGAGAGTGCGGGAGTGAAGAACACACACAAAAAAGAGAGAGAGAGTCAAATACATATGGGAAACTGCGAAAGAAACAAGCGGCCTGAAAAGGAAAAACCGGTGACACCAAATCCCGGAAAAGGGGAACCAGAGAAGCAGGAGTAAGGTAATTGGGTGGTTCATATTACAAACAATGAAAACCGAAAATTTATTTCACCAACAAGATCTGAAAACTGAAAATCGTGCCCGAAAGAAAACCCAGAAATCCATCACCCAATTGCGGCATAACACAAACGGAGGAAGGACCCAAAAAAAAAAAGGCACAAAAACACAACTGGCCTTATATGATATCCCACTTTCCCACCTCAGAGAAAAAAGAAACGAAACACTAGAAACGTGAATCTATAAAACAGAGAATGAGGAAGTAAACGAGAAAAATAACACCTACCCATTATTGCAGCTCCTGAGGATTCTTGATCTGCCACACCAAAAACTTTTCTCGCTTCTCCTTGGGCAGAGGCTTGTGTAGATATTACCAAGCGACAACGGTATAATAATATATATAAACACCCACAGAAATCCTAGACAGACCAGGAAACTAATAATTTATTTAATATTTATAATTCTTCAAATCAACCCGGAAAAGGAATCCCTCCAAAATCAGAATCCTCTTCCGACACGATGCTCCAAAAACCTGCAACTTCAAAAAAGTACTCCCAAAAAAACGCATACCCTCTTTCTTTCCCTCTATCACTGTCCCTCTCTCTCTCCAACTCTTTCTCTCTTAATTTACCATATCTGATTATCCGTTTCCCTCAAAAAAAAAAAAGATGTATATATGACAATATAAGTACCTATCTATAAAAGAAAGTTCCTTAAGACGGGTTAACATTATCTTAAGTGCGCGTGTAGATTAAAATTAAAATTAAAATTAAATAACGGGTGATTAAATTAATCACGTGTTTTAAAGGGTGTGAACAATAGAGGGCTAATCTTCGAAGTTTGAGGAGCCGATTAACGTTTGGACATATTCATAGCCATTGCCTATTTTTAGGCTTGTCATTAAGAAATGAAATGTCCATATTAATTTATAGTCATTTTTTATTATTTTTTCCGGATATTAAATTAGAAGATAAAAATTGTTGTAGTCTAGGTCTATTTGACATGGGAGACTACATTTAAAATTTGGAATTTATTAATAGTCCAGTGTCTACTCAAATTATATACAACGATTTCTCTTGATCACTACCATATCCAAACACATGAAAATTGATGATCTTTTTAATGTAAATATATATATACGTATTTTTTTATAAGGAGAGTATGAGATGGATAAGGGATGGAGATAAAACCAAAATTGAGATGAATTTGATGTCTTTGATTCTGTTTCTATTTATATCCTTTATTCCTCTCATAATCTCCCTCTTCAAGCAATAAATTTTTTTATATATAAAATTATATATTCAGTTATTGTAACAATAAATTTATATATTTAGTTATACATATATATATTGAGGGTTTAATTTTCTCCTAAAATTATTAAATAAAAATAGTTGAATATATATAAAAAAAGAAGATAACAAACTTTACTACTCAAATCCTAACAATAAATAATAATAAGGTTTAAAATAAAAAGTAATGATAAAATATTTTATTTGAAAAGTCATATTATCCATGACTCTTTTTTTTTAAATGATTAAAATGATTTTATCCTAATCAAAACATATTAAAATTTAAAGTATAAATATCTGAAAATAAGGTAATAAGAAACCTAACAAGTTACTGTCTTCTTGAATACATTAAAAAAAACTAATATTAAAAAGCTACTAAATATTAAAAAATTAATATTGAAATATATTAAATTACAAATAATGTAAAGCACATCTTCTTCACCCTGTTTCCGAGTAATCTTCTTTATGTCATTTTCCAACAATATACATCAAAGAAATGAATTAATTTGCATATATTTTGATGTGATAATGATCAAGACAAGATGGCAACATCTCCAAATATGAAAATCCTTGTAGGGATTGTTTCATTTAAGGACTCATATTTGGAGGTTTTTTTTTTTCAGAGATAGGGATGAGTAAAAAATCTCCCAAATGATAGTTTGGAGACAAGGACAGGAATTATAAAAATATCTTTCATATTTATATATAAACGTATTCACTTTTATGTTTTGTTTAGTCATTTCTATTATATTGATATTTAGTTTAATTTAATATATATATATATATATATATACATACCCTAAAAGCTTTCTCATATTCCTTTTTTATGTGTAAGATGCCAGGCAAGTGATTTTTTTCTTTTTTTTTATTTTCTTTTTTGACTAAATACTAAAAGGTAAACCATTTAATGAGAGTAGGGCTTCAAGTTACATATTAAAAAAAATGTGTGTGACTATGTACATGGTTAAGAATTGAAAAGACTAGAGCAAACTTCAACTAAAGCACACCTCTACATAAACTACTTTAAAGACCAACAGATGATATTGACCTTAAAATATTTCACAAAAAAAAAAACAAACAAACTGATTTCTTTTCTTTTTTTTAATAGCCATGTGAATAATTAAAGATGATGCGTGGAAGTGCTTAGGAGAAGCCTTGAATTAAAAGCATGATAAATAACAATGTGATGTGTGGTTTCTTACATTTTTTAAGTGATTTTTATTTCTGTCATATTGTTGATTTTTTTTACGGAATATTAAAGGATTTGTTGAGATTGCACATTTATATTTTAAATGTGGTCAAAAAATTTTTTTTGAGCCAATTGTTATTTTTTTTGCCATGTTTTTTGGTGGGAAAAAAGCATGCAATTAGAATATAATTGACCAAAATGTAAAAATGTGACATTAAGGTCGTTGGTTTAGGAGTTTAAACTTAATCAAAGTTTGAAGACATTTTTAACAGTAATGTAAAAAAAAAATTGGACAGCAATAAATTTTAGGGAGATTGTTACTTTTAAATTTGGTTCTATATTTCCCTATTGAATGAAATTAGTTTTTCTAATTATTAATTTGTTGATGAAATGTATGTCCTTTTTTTTTCATTTACATCATAATTTGGGGGATACTAAGCTTTACCCAAAATTAATCTTTAAAAAAAAAACGAATTTAAGAGTGCATTTTTTCCATATCAAATTGTATTTAAGATTTTATTCCTAAATTATTGTGAAATAACTTACAAAAATCCTTCCTAAATTTTGTTGAAATTATATAGATTTGTCATCTATTTTTTAAAAATAAATAAACCTTCTTTTAGTTTTATTAAAATTACATAAATATTTCATCTATTTTCAAAATATACACAAATATTCCTAAAAATAATAATAAATTATAAAGATTTTTCATGAATCTTATTGAAATTACACAAATCTTTTTTTTTTGAAAATAGAAGAAATATTTGTATAATTTTAGTAAAACTCAAGATAAATTTGTGTAATTTATTTAACATTTTATGAAAGAATTGAACTGAATTGAATTAACTCTTTTGATTATAAAAAAATAAAAAAGGAAAAAAAATCTTTCTAAGTTTTTTATACTCTCTAAATAGTTGGGAAAAACCTGGTAAGGAATAGAAATTAGTCCAAAAAGAAAATTAAAGGACAATAGGAAATTAAGAGGGCACCAAATTGTACGTGTATGTTGATCTTAATTCTATCCTTTCTTACCCCAAAAAAAAAAAAAATGGTAAGAGGTCACTTACCATCAGATCTTAGACTATTCCTTGTTTTGGTAAGTAAATTATTGCTTTCTTTGAAACCTTATTTAAAAAATATCACAATTCAATTTTTTTAATATATTTATCAGCTGATTGCGATTTAATAATAATAACTTCGTAATTATTCATTACAAATTCAACCAATATAAGCTAAATTATTAAAATTGTAAATATTCGAAGTTCAAGAAACTAGCTTAATAGTTAAGGAGGTATATTCTTTATAGTTCAATTATTTTAGTTCAAATCTTGAGGCCAATTTTTCCTTCTTAATACATTATGTCAATGTGGCGTATGCTTCCTTAAACTAGCCTAAAGAGATATTTAATCTAGGTTGACATGTAAACAATTATTCTAAAAAAGTAAAAATACTCTTTAAAAAAAAAAGCTAAGCTCTTCATAACTTTATACACTCGAGAGATACATTTAACATATAGCTAGAAACTGTAATTTATTATACAATTGTATTACTTTATACATGATTTTTCACATATTAAAAAAGATTCTCAAACTCTTCTCTCTATAACTCACCTCATCTTAATTATTCTGCTCTCTTTAGAAATTGGAATTAATGTATTAAATCCAAGCCTCCTTAATTTGCTCACAGATCTATTATCACCGTCAAAAAGCCTAATCAAAATTTCTACCAAAACCACATTAATATTAATCATTAGATTTTTTTTAAAAACATGTGTAAAATCTCTTTTGAAAAATTCAATTATGTAATATAGAATTATAAAAATTATACATTTGTTATATTATTATTAAAAAATTATTTATTTTATCATGTTTTAATTAAAACATCTAATAGTAAAAATATAAAAAAAAATTATATATTTTTTTCTTAATAAGAAATTCAACACCATAAGAAGTTCAAGTTTTTGTAAAAGAACCAAAACCAAGAAAAAAAAAGGAATAAGCAGAGAGAAATAGAAAAGTGAATGAAGCAATGAGAAAGTATAAGCAGAGAGAAATATATAAGTAATAAGCAATGGGGATTATAAGGAGAGAGAAATAGAAAAGTGAAAGAAGAAAAGGTGAGTGTTTGTTTTGGCGGAAAGTACAGTTGAAGATTGAAGATCCATGCTTGTATGATATGCTTCAAACTTTAAAGCTTGGGAGCTTAGGGAATAGATAAGAATCTCTGCTGTTATCTGTTGTATAAGCTACCATGGCAGTTCTGGTATATGTCCTTTGTGTAATAACTAAAAAAGAAGCATATCCTTTGGATTACCCTATACTGGGGTCATAATATCATGTTTTTATTCACTAGCCAGAGCTATAAGAATTAAGAATGCGCCATTTTCTTCTGATGAATAAAAGTATTATATCTGGGAAGAACAACAGAAATTTCTGATATATTATGTTAAGCAATAAAGACTGAACAAACAAACAAAAAAGAGGAGACGCACATTTTAAAATTCAATAAAATGTAATGAGTAATACAAAGCTTGTGTATTATCTATGTTATATATAATAAAATGCCATCCCCTGTAGTAAAAACTGGAACATAAAAAAAAAATAGTTTTTAAAAATAAAGTTAATTAATTAGTGGGGGGACAAAATAAAAAAATACCAATCCAATATTCTTTCTGGGTTGCCTTCTGGTGCAATGATATGATTTTAGGTGCTTTTCCATACACGTATATCTTTTGTGAAATTAGATTTTTTTTTATAATCATAGAGAAAAAGAGAGAGATTGATACGAATGCGTATAAGATCAACTTTTTTCTTATCCACCCATTCTTTCTTTTTTCTTTGGCTCTTTTAGACTATAGTATGCGTAGTCAACTTATGACTACAAAGGATCAGACTCCATCTTCCGATTCGTGTCGATCATTTACCTCGCACGTGACCCCATCTCCATCTTTCCCCTTTCGCCTCTTATTTAAATATAGATAATTAGTGTCTTTGCTTGTACTTTAAATGTTTTTAATTCATTTTTAAATAATTTTTTTAAAATATAAAATTAAATTATAGTAATTTTATATTATAAAGTTAAAACTATATATATTAGTATAGATATATAATATTCTAAATTTTACATTAAATTATTATTAGTAATTTTATTTTATTCTATCAAATTATTTGACTATAAAAAAAGAAACATGTCCAAGACAAGTTACAAAACGGAATTTCAATATTATTTAAAGCACCCTTTGTCGAAACGCAAATTATTTACCTTACTAATTGTTTTTGCGCGTTCCTGATCAAGGTGATCATGGCTAGATATATTTCTATGCAAAAAACGATAATAAATAATTAACAAAAACAACAGTTTAACTTGTTTATATATGTAATGAACAATTTACATGTAATCCTTCTAAATTATAATTTAATTATAATTTTAATTAATTTAAAATTTAATATTTTATTCCTCTCAATTATTTCAAAAAATAAAAAACATTACAGATTAACTAAAATTAATATATATATATATATATATATATATATAACTATGTACACACAATACTTTAAGCCAACAAAAAAAATTTAGTTAGTTGACGGAACCACAAGGTATTATGTCACGAATTTTATTAAAAAAATCTAATGCCTTGTATTGTGTACTCTAAAAATCTAATGCCATATTTGGAGATATATATATATATATATATGTATATCTTTTAATGAATTTTATTAAAATTATACAATTTTATTTCATTTATAAAATATATATAAACTTCTCTTGAGATAAAAAAATTATTTAATGCTTTAGTTTAATTTTAAATTTTTTTTTGTATTGAAATATCCTCAATATAAAATTTTTTTAATTAAAAAATATGTATTTAAATTTAATGAAAGAAATTTTGATAAAAAATTAAAATTAAAATTAAAATAAAATGTGAGATAATTTTTATTTTAAAAAATTTGTGTATATTTAAAAAAATTATATAATTTCAATAAAATTTTAAAAAATATTAAATAAGCTGTCGAAAATTGACGGTTTTGCCCTGGAGTGATATGTGCGTGCAACCCAAGGTGATTGATTGAGAGAGAAGTGAGAAGAAATTAAGTGAGTTGCAGTTGCAGTACCAATAGAGTCAAGTGGGAAGAGCGTTGTAGACATTGTTTCTGTAGGGAGGCATGGGAGGGGAGGGGAGGGGAGGGGCCAGGCGTGAGACATAACCAAAGTGGTGTCATAATCAGCCTCCTTTGAATGACCAGTGACTTTCCTATGTATCACCAAACCCCTTTCTCTATGTTTTTGACCACCCTATGCCTCTTCCTTCTCCTCTTTCTCTCTTTTGATTTCCTCTTTTAATAATTTTTCTTCTTGCTTTGTTAGACCCTATATATAAATATTACCAGACATGACATGTTCTCATCTTCAGTGTAACAGTCAAAAGGTTGATATTTGACAACTTAGTTGTATGTAAAATGACAAGTTCAGCGTTTTCCTCCTAAACCAAACTAGTGAACAACACATGAGTATAGATCTCCTCTAGTAATAATAATACAATAAATTTGTTTATTCATATCTAAACTTAGCTAAAGAAAAAAAAAAAAAGAGTACCGATCGCTTACTACACCATGATTGCACAAATTTCTTACCACAAGGTTCTATGCTCAACAACATACATGGATGGAGGGACTTCCCTCAATTTTAGGAAGAAACTATAAGGACTAATTAGCAGATATCTCATCCCAAAATTTGTATTTCTAGATTTTTCTCTTTTTTATAGACTGCATGGTATACTTTAAAAATAGGACCAATGTGCATATATATATAAAACTGTTTTTAGAAAATTTATATATATATATATATATACACACACACACATTCAACGGTTTTATTTTTTATTTAAAAAAAAAAACACAACAAAGGAGAGATGATAAGATAAAATAAAATACGTACATGAAATTAAGAAAACAAAAGTAAAAGGTAACATCTCATGATTTATAGGCCCTGACAGGCGGTTAGCCCTATAATAACATAGACAGGAGATCCCCACATTCCGATTATAATATTTTAATATTTCTAGATATAAACAAAAATATTACACTAATTTTCCTTTTTCCTTAAATATCTCCAAACTAAATCATTACTGAAGTTGAAAAAAAAATAAAAAATCTGAGAATAATTTTTTATTAAAAATATATTTAATGTTTTTTATGTTGTGCTTAAAATCATAAATTTTTTATTTATTTTAAATTTTAATTTTAATAATTTTATATTAATTAGATACATTTTTAATACTTATTATATTATATAAACAATAAATATAAGTTTGATCAAAATAAATGTAATTATGGCTTATTTTTAATTATAAGTAAAGCTAGTGAAATATATCTTTTAATTTCAATGAAGAAATGCAATTTTTGAAAATAAAAAGAAATAAACATGAAATTTGAACATCCGGTAAAAGTTAAGTGCGTAATTTATCCAAAATAGTAATAGTATATTTATTTTGGACGTGAACAAAATGAATTATGGAAATCATTAGTGACTGGAGGTAAAGAAAATAAGCAGTCATGAAAATATTCTCATCCCTTTTGAATTCAAAAATAATCTTCGAGTCTTGATGTGAAATCAAATTATTGATCAGTCAGTTCTCTTTTTTTTTTTTTTTTTAAGGACAGGTTTCCTTAAAGCCGAAGTTCAACGAGCCTATCATGAATCAAAAAAAGAGCAGCACGTGCTCTTGCCGTATATTAAAAAAAATCCATGAGGCTCACGACCAACCCACTTTTGTAACTGTCACTCCCTAACATTATTACTTAGTTGACAGGAGCCGTCCCTAACTATGTTAAGTGCTAACTAGGTCAACGGTCAAACTGGTTGGAGCCTAATCCGTTATGTTTATTATTATTATTTTTAATTTGTCATTGTTTACCTTGACAGTAAAAAGTGATTTATTTTAAGTTTCGAGGATGACACAGGTGCATGTGACATGTGGACAGATCTGTCAGCTGCTAGCTGGCATCGGAGTCACCGTCATAGCACGTGTGAGGATGGGTCCTCATGTTTTTTTTTTTTTGGATTTCAAAAGGCATTTGGGGCATATAAAAGGTCAAAAGTCAAAACTACAGAGACTTTGACTTTGCCAGCTCATTTTTATTGGCGGGCTTCTACTATTTCTTTTCGACGTTAGCAAAGGACAAAGGTTATATTTTTATTAACATATAATGTTTTCTCCCTTTCGTGTCATGCACGCGAAATATTAATTAACATATATAAAATATAGTCAATTATAGTATTATGCTGTGAAAACAAAGTTAATTTTTTTCTATAATAATACTATATTCAAGATTATATTTTTAATTAGAGTTTATGGATACATTGAATTATAAATATGATTTTTTTGTTATGTGTTGAAAAGTTTTCAATTTTAAGATGATTAGTCTTCTGGCAAAGTGTCCGGTTATAGCCCTTAAGGTGCTGTTGAGTATTCTTGTGAGTATTTTATACTCAAGTCAATAAGTACTGAAGTGATACTTGGAGTTATGGAAGCGTAAATTGTACTTAAAAATTTGGTAGGCTATTTATAGGAAAAGAAGGAGACAAGATGATGTTTGGTGCAGTCAATCCATTATTATTAGGTAGATGCTGATTTTAATTTTTTTTTATAATATGTGAGATAATTTTGTATAAAAAATTTTTAGTAATTATTTATCAACAGTAGAGATTTAAATATGCACAACATCAATGAACACAATAATATGTACTAAGAGTACAGCAAAGTATTTAACTAGTAATGTTCACATATTAAATAGTAAAATTTTATTGTAAGAAAATAGTAAAATTGAAAATTTATTTTGATAGGAAAGGATGAGAATTGGATTTTTCAAAAACAAAGCAGATTGAAATGTGACTGACAAAGTCGGGGAAGGGAGTGGGGGGTCCGTGAATGAATCCGTTAAGGACCCCACAGATCTGATGAAGTGGTCCCCACCTGGGCGAGCAGGGCGAGAAGTTTACACGTTCGCGCGGGTAACATTCCGGCGTAATGAATGAGGGTGCGCAGTAGACAGCCCTTTCCTGTCCACGTGGGGTCCACACGCCCAGTAGGATACCAGATTTTGTGGGCCCCACGAATCGGTTTAGACACCCTCCCTGCCATGCCCAACTTGGTAGGGCTGCTTCTTATTTTATTTATTCATTCACCATCGCTTCAAATATCCAGCAGATTTTATAAAAAATATTACAGTGTTATTTATATTAACACAAAAAATATAAATATAAACATGTGATAAACAAAAGTAGAAAGATAACGTCATGTGGAGGGGTTTTTAAATAGGTTTAAATTGTCTAGATTATTTTTTTAAATTTTGGTCATATGTAAATAAATTTTTAATTTTTAAAATTTTATAGTAAATTTTTTAAACATTATTTATTTATAAATAATTCTTTAAATTTTTAGGTTATTTATAATCTCTTTAAAACTTAAGTTATGTACATATAACTCATGTCATATTCTGTTAGTAAAATAATATACAAATTAACAAAATGAGGTTATCTGCACATGATTTAAAATTTAAAAAGATTTATGTGTAATTTAGTCTTTTAAATATAAAAAGTTGATAAAAATAAAAAATTTATATATAATTCTTTATATTTTTATTATTATCAGATTTTTAAATTAAAATATGATAAGCATATAATTTTTGTAGACAATTATATAATTTTCTAATTAAATCATACACTTGTTATATTTTTATTAAAAATTTATGTACTTATAATGTTTTAATTAAAAAAATAATTAATAAAAATATAAGTAATTGCACCTAAATTTAGTTCAAAAAAAAAATCACCTACATGTTAAATCATGTATACACACAAAAATGGATTCTTTCCCATTGTGACGCCACAAAGTCTAGTTAGATTTTTTAACATTTTTTTTAGGGTATAAAATTGAGGTATAAAAATAAAAATTGTAACCATAAAGTCTAGAATTTCATCTATAAAATAATTTTTAATTTTATAAATTTTAACTACACAATATGATTAAAACTTTTAAAGTGTAACTTTTTTTCATAAAAAAATTTTTGATTTCATAGTTATAATTTTTATTATCAAATTTTAAATTTATAACTAAAAAAAAAAGACATTTTAGCATAATTAGACTCTTTCCTGTTGGTTCTAGAACAGGAGAGAATCCAAACCCACACATACACACAACTTGAATAAATATATAAAATATTTTAAAAATATATTACACTAGTTAATTCATATCTAAGTTATGCTAATTAAATCATTGGAATAAAAATTTTTATGTATGTGTTCTATAAAATATTAAGTAATAAACAAACTTATTCATAACTGTTTTTATGTATGAAATTAATAGTTTTTAACATAAAAATATTAAGTAATAAATGATCAATTTTATAACTTGGGTATTATCATTTTAACATATAAATCTAATGAATAATGGTTTTGAACTATTTTTGGCAGTCTATATTTAATTAAAAAAAATAAAGAAATAATAGCCATTATTAAAATAAAAAGATGAGGGAGAAAGGTTGAGAGATAGCGAAGATTGGGGATTCGGATGTGAAAGGACGTTTATAGTGTCTGCAGACTACGGCTGGTAGCGTTCGTTATGGGAGACATGATATGGGAATGAGGTGATTCATCCTTCTCGTTATACGCCAACCTATTCAAACTATCGAAAGGCGTGTCATTCCCCACATTAATTCCTGCAATTTTTTTAAAAATTAATTTATCCTTTTTTGCCCTCTCTTTGCGAAATTTCAACGTGACTTTTTTTGTTTTAAAAAGAAAAAATTCTTTTTTCGCTTAGTAAAGCACGTTTCATTTCAAAGCTATTTACTATCTTCTTTTGGAATTTAATTTTCATAATATAATGGTAATCTTTATTTTTGTTCCCATAACTAATTTATTGAATAAATTTAGTTGAAAATTTTAATATTTGATACCACCTAAATTTGTTATTGTTATCTTACACATGTAGACTTTATAAATATGCAGATTATGAGGCGTAGGTACAAGATAATTCGCTTTTGGTTAGCTAATAAATCACGCATCATGCGCATTGTTTGGTATACAAAAATTGTTAGATCTAAAAAGAGAATATGTATAGTGAATAAAATTGATGGCAAATCTCTCTCATACCCCTGCATAAAAAATAATAAAAATAAAATAATAAGAGCATAATAGTTATTGAAAAATAATTATCTCTACCTCATCCTTTCCCTCTTGTAACCAAACAACTTGAAGGAAGTACTACTTTGATGTAGGGCTCTACGACTTTCTCTCAACTCACATGTTCCATGCCAACATATCAATTTTCAATTCATACACCCACCACAACTACACTTCTACTTTTTTATTTTTTCCAAATGATTGGAGCTTTAAATTTAGGATAAATTACATAGGTTTCTTTTTAATTTTTGTTATAATTATATAGAATTTTATTCTATTTTTAAAATATATATTTTAGTTTCGTTTTGAAATTTTTTAACTAAAACATCATCAACAAAAAATGTAAGAGGATATTTTAGTTAAAAAATTATGTATTTACATTAATAGAAAGCATTTTAGTTAAAAAAAAAAACTGAAATTTGGACTAAAGTATAGCATAATTTTTTGTTTACGGAGAATTTAATGTATATTTTAAAAATAAAAAAGAGATTTATATAATTTATTATTAAATTAATTGTAATACATAAAAAGAAGTTGAAATATATGTAAGAGAGTGCAAAGTTTCACTGCTTTTTTTTAAGATATAAAAATTACTATAAATAACTTATTTTGCATGAACAATTTATTTTATGCTATTCTTTTGTTGTATACTTTTTTTTGAAAATATTGTCTAACAATCTTGATTCAAATAACAACATCCTTCTAAACTTAAGTATTAGAAGAATTAGACATACTTGGGTGGGTTTCATCCCAAGACTACTGCCCTTAAAAATAGCAAGACCTTCTACCAAATTACTAAAACAAATAAGAAAAACTCTAGAACAAATCATGAATGAAGATTATCATTAATTATATTTAACAATATAAACTTAAAACAATAAATATTTATTTAAAACCTTTAGATAGGAAAAAAAAAACGGCAACTGCAATTGGTTTAATTAGAAAAGGAAATTGGTGTGAAAGAAAACACGTGATGCATAAAAACCAAGGAAGACAATATGAGTGGTGTAGCCTGTCCATATGCAATCACCTGCCAATCTGCTATTCACAATTTGGTGTCACCGAACTTAGCAATATTGATGTAACCTTAGCTACTTAGCTATAACTAGCAAAGCATACATGTACCCTCCTCCTTCCTAGTTCGTTTGTTTTGTACGGTACCTATCTATCTAGGCCCTTCTCTTTAAAATATTAGGGCACTTTCTTCAATGCAATATTTGTTTCTTGAGATATCAAGTATGATTTTATATTTTATCCTACCTAATTTTTATATTTTGGCTTGCTATTTCCATGATATTAGGTATGAAAATGAATGTGTATCCTTGTTGATATTAATGATTATTACATAAAAATATTTGAATTTATTTAATAAGTAACAATAATAGGTAGCTGTTTATTCATATATTTTGGACACCAAAAAGTTGCCCATTAATATTGATGATTGCCATGTTCTATCCAATCTTATTTCATCAGTCAAATTGTGAAGTTTTTTATGTTGACTTGGTTTGTTAAATATAGGTAAAGTAAGTTACCTATGAATAAATATGCACATAAACATTCAAATGTGAGCTTAACTAAAAAAAAAAATGCTCCATATGTTTGAAAATCAATTCAAAACGGATTTTTTTTTTCAAAGCCCAACTTACTAAGGAATTTTTGTTCCAATCAAATAATTATTTGGTGAAAGTTGGTCAATGAAAAGGTAACCCAAAAAGTCAATAACTCAACTTACCTTGGAATGCAAAGACATGAAGGCTAGTTTTGAGGCAGTGAGTATTAAAATTGTTTAAAAAATATAGTTTCATAAGAAAAATATAGAGGACAAATATAACGATATATATGATTAAAGAATAATTTAATAATAGTGAAGCAGCGAGTTCGGCCTTCTCTCTTCTTCAGCCTTTGCCACACCTTCTCTCCTCTGCAAATCAGACCAGGTAGCGAAGCAACTAGCGAAGTTCCTTAATTGCTAATGAAGTTGTTGCTGGAACTGTCGATCTAGAAGAAACCCCTTATCAATCACGGGAGTTATCCAAGTCTATTACCAACTCCTAATTTATTCTTATGGGCCTATAAACTAAAGCCCAATCTATTTGGATGAGAAAGAGGCCTCTATATGGGCTTTCCAGCCCATTAACTTGTTCGTAGCGGTTGAATTGAACCCAGCCTACAGAGACAGTTAACAGTTAACGGTTGCACTGCGCTAGTCCGTGTTGGTTACTGTTAGTTAAATACGACGTCGTAGCATCCTTCATATGAATGTCCCGGCCGCCATGCCTAATTGATTGAATGCCCCACGTCCTTCCCTTCCCAGTTTTCCAGATTTGATTGGCCAAACTGTGGGCTTGGCCGCTTAGATATTCAAAATCAAGTTGTTCTCGTTTTGCACATAAAAATTCAATCTTATTTCCCTTATATTTCAGATCGGATACAAAATTTCAGCTTCGAGCTCGACCCGTTAAAAACACTAGTAGGAGAAAGAACACAAAAGGAGGCAATGGTGATACTACTGGTGGCAACAACATCCGACCCAGCTTCGATCAACCCGGCCAATGCATTGTTGGCGAAGTCCGGATGGCAATCCGGACCTCACTTTCAGGTTTAAGAGATTCGCCATTTCGAATCCATCATCCCAACTGCTAAATGTTCCACTGTTCTGATTTTCTTTTGTTGTGTGGGTAATTTTAGGATGATATGAAGAGCTGCGTGAATCAAGGTGTTAGAGTGTTGCTACATGGGAACAGTATAGTGGCAGAGGACGACCTGGACAAGAGGTGGGAGGATAAGACTGGTGAGGTGGTCGATGAGGTCATCTTCTTCAGCAAGCACACCGCAGTTTCTAATAAACCCGCTCTCACCGTTCACCCAATTGGTACTTTCTTGCAGTAGCTTTTTGGGTTGCTTGTGAAGTGAAAAGTTTGTTGGGTTTGGGGTAATGGGTGTTATGTGTGTGCAGGAGTGCCTCATTTGCGTGAAGGTGATGTTCCACCTCAAGGTGGGAAACCTGGATGGGCAGCACTACCCAGTCCTCGGATCGGGCCTTGGCTTCGGAATTTGAAAAAACTTGCTGAAGCTCATAATTTGGTCCCCGAATTCGAGGTATCCTTTTATTTCATTGGAATTTAGGCTACCTTTTTCTCATTTCGCTGGTGTTTCTTGTGTAATGATAAATGCTCTTCCCTAGTTTATCATCCAGTGCTGTGGTTGTAATTTGGAAATGGGCAATCAAAAGCTTTGTGATTATGGCATCATTAACCTTTTAGCCTATGGTCTGATATCTATTTCTTAGTTTTGAAAAATATTCTAAAGCAGAATTCTATTTCCTCAATTTAGATTACTTTGGAGGCTACTCATCATGGGCCATTGACAAATAAGCCCACCATGTTTCTAGAGATTGGTGAGTGTTGTTTTTTTTCTTCCTGCCAGATTATTTTGGTTGACTGTTATGATATTTCATATTTATAAGCACATTGCATGGTCCAATAGTTGTTCAAACAAATATAAAAACTGCTTTCAGGTCTCTATATCTTCCATTATAAGGTTGTCTTAATTTTTGTTTTGGTGTTTTCTCTCCTTTATTGAATCCATGTTATTTGAAAAGAAGGTGTCATCTCTTGGAGTTTTCCATGTGAAAAAAGATAGAGCAATGAAAAAGAAGCTTGCCAAACGGTACTTATAATTTGCCGTTAAAGTCTCCTGTAACATGCTGTTACATTTTCCTTAATTGCTGCCCCTCATCTTAACCTTGAATTTATTTCTGTATCCTTTCTATGGTGGCTTCATGTTGAAGCAATTCAATTATAATGGTACTGATGTTTGATCTTCATTGTCCCTAAGCAAAGTAAGTTGACACCTACTCACCTCTCAAATTGGCCTTTCACATATTCTTGTATGGTTATCATGACATATGGACTTACATGTGAATGACTACTAAAAAGTTGTATTTCCTACTTCTGTGGTTTTCTATGAGTTCTGGGTCCAAACAAGTTCTTTGTGTTTTGTTTAAGCGTTATTTCTTGTCCAACGTTAACACTTCTGTCCAATCCTTTTTAGGCCACATCTTTCCTTTCTACTTGCATACGTCATCCTTGGTCTTTCACCCTTGTTACACTCAATATATATTCTGTAGAATTTTTTTCCTTTGCCTATAAACCACATATTTGCCTTTGGTTCCTCAGCAGTTTGTAGCTGCTAAGTGCTAACATATATTCTAAATTTACTGAAGAAGCAGCTAGCTATAATTTATTCTTAACGTTTGTTGAAGGATGGGTTTTCTCTTTCTGGTGTAGGAAGTACTGAAGACTACTGGAAGAGGCAGGATGCTGCTGATGTTATGGCTCAGGTCGAGTAGACTTTCATGATGTTTCAATTATAGCCTGCGCATCAGTATCTATAATGTTCTTGCATGGACAACTTTCTAATTGAAGAGTATATTCATTACATAGGCAGCTGGGAAATGGTAATTTATTTGGTTTACTGAATTGATGCTGTTTGACTTCTTGCAGTTAGTCTGGGATGGACTTGGACTTGGAGGAGGGGCAGATCTAGGAAACTGGAGCAGGTAGAACAGTTGAAATCGAAAATTTGGTTGCTTGGTACTAATTCTTATGTAGTTCAATGCAAGGTTTGAATTATTTATGTGTCTTGAATAAGAACTTAGTGATTCTTTTCACTGCAATTTTTGTTTGTATCTGGTACCCATAGCTCAATTATGAAGTCTTCCCATCTTTGAAACTTCTTAATGGGATAGCAGTACGTTAGTCTGTGGTAATCTAATGTTCACTTTTGGTTAACTTTTGTATCTTATTCTGCCTTCCTGTAAATGGGTTCCTCATCGATATATATCCATAATTTTAAACTTTTGGTTATAATAGCTTTCTCTTGATTGGTGAAGTTTCTCTAACTTAAGTCTGAATCTCATGCTTCTGTAGGGAGAATGTTAAGAAGAGGGTTCTTCTTGGGATAGGTGGTGGACATTATGCACCTCGGCATATGGACATAGTCCTGTGAGTAGCCATTGACTGTGAACTACTTTATGTCTCCTTTTTTAGAAGGTTGAATTTCCTGATTATGTCCACCAAAAAGAATTGATGAAAAACCCGCTACTCTCAACCCTCTTAACTTTTTCAACTTCACAACTTCAGCTTTATTTGATGTATGACTATGGGTAATGCAGCATCTAGTAAAGCACTGTTGATGCTTATAAGTTATTTTGAGGATAGCCTCATGCTGTATCAGTTCTTGAGGGTTATTTTGGAATTAAAATTCTAAACTGCGAAGATGCATTACTTCTCTTCATGGATATACGTTTCCTTAAATGGGATGTGAATATCCTCACTTTGTTCTTGCAATGCTAGGAAAGATGATGTTTGGGTGGGTCACCTACTTTCTGGATATGCGTTGCCTATGGAAGATCCAAACCAGTCAAAAGCAGGAACAGATGGGAAAGAGATTGGTGGGAATTGGAGAGCGTCTATAACAGCTGCATATGAGGCCACTAGAGCTGCTTTTCCTGGTGGGGAAATTATTGCCCATCTTGACCACAAGTAAGCTTTCTGTGCATAATCCTTCATCTGCCAGGCTTTAAGTTTTGAAGAACTTCTGAAATTTGATGTGGTTGTAACTTGTACAGACTGCTGTCTGCTAGGCCATTGTTTGTATTTTTCCTTTTTGATTCTATTTTCTCCCACTGCTCTCTCTTGAAGTACTTCGTTAAAAACATTTAGTATGAATTTCAAATTTGTGAGTGGACTTGTCCAAATTGAGAACTCTGGATTCTAGTAATGGGAAGTTGTGCACTTAGAAAACAAAACCTGTATTTCCAAAGGTCGTTTTATTCTTCCTGGTTGTGCTGTAGTCATAAAGTGCCTTGGACCATTACAAGTTGCACTTTTCTTTTACATTAATGCTAGAAGCTTTTGCTGTAGCTTCTTCATCTTCTATGTTTGCGTCAGTTGTGTTGCTTTTCTGTTTTTGTATGAAGAAGGAAGAAGCCATGGTAATAGTAAAGGTGGTGAATTTGTTTTTAAGGATGATGTGTAGGATGATTTTTAATCTGTTCTACCAGTGATTTGTTTTAGCTATTGGATCACCCAAGTTGCTATTCTCAACTAATACCTCGCAGGAGTTTCAAGAGCTGGCAGAAGAATGCCATAACGGGATTCCTTGCCGGGAAGAATATTAAAATTGGCAAGCCAAATGACTTCTATTGACTTTGAAGGATGATATGTTCAATAAGCAGAATTTCTGAAGGCAGGCTGAAGATTGCTTTATACCAGATTAGCAATCATTTGAGATGATTTTAAACTGATAAATGAAGTAGGAGATAACTTGATCTATACAGAAATTTAGAGGCTGGTAAAGCCAGCCATTTTTGTTATCTTCCTAAGTTTGTATTTAATAAGAAAGGTGAAGAATGAGTATATATATATATATATATATATATATATTTATTTATTTATTTATTTATAACAGCTGCAACATTTACCGCTTGTTAGGAATGAAAATCTGCTGTATCTGATTTTACAATATAAGCATGTTAAATATATTTTTCAGCTATACTCACCTATGATGTACTTATATATCTATTCATAATTGATTTAATATGTCTATTTTTAGAAGTTTGAATCTACCTTGTAATTTACACAAAACTCCCATTAATTTTATGTCGCGGAGATTTGAAATAAAGGTTATTACAGTGCCAAATAACGCCATTATTTCTGCAAATTTTGGATTCTTCTCATATTGTACAAAACATGGAAAGAATGAGCTAAAATATCGGCCAAATGCAGCCTTGATCTATAATATGTTGTCCAGAATAAAATGCCAAAACATCAGATATAAAACTAGCTGCAAAAAGGAATTAAATCATGGGTGGACCATATCTACGATGGTCCCTAGTGGACAAGGGCCCCTTCGCTCAAGGGTCAGTGTCCCAAGACAAGGGCCCCTACGCTCAAGGGTCAGTGTCCCAATTGAAAAAAATAACTGATTTGAATATACAGAGAGACCTATGAAAAGAACAGGGTTTTTCAATGGCCATGGGCTGGCATTTGACCAAAAAGTAGGTTCTTGCCTTCTTGGTTGGCAAGTTCCCAGCAGGAGAAGGCAAGCCTTGTCATGAGGTACGTTCGTGTCTTCTTTCATGTTTTTGTCGTTTTCTTGTACCATGTATATATACACATGTATGTATAAACACCAGTAAAGAGGTGTGTGTGTGTAAAGTAACAGAAAAATTACAAGGAGAGAGTATAAACGCCAGTAAAGACGTAATTTCGGTACCAGTGAAAATGAAATTTCTTGCATGTTTTCTTGCAGTCTATTGTTTTGTACTCAGTTCAAGCGAAGTTTTTTTTTTTTTTTTAAAATTTTTGCCTCCGCGTAGTCAATAGCTTTTGTTTTGTTTTTCTTCATATTAGATTAATGATTTAGTTCGTTACTCTATTTTTAATTTAGTTTTTAAAAAATAAGAATTTTCAATTTAATTATTAAAAAATTACTTTTTCTCAATCTGATTTTTTCAAAGATAAAAACTTCTTTAATTTAGTTACTTAAATAATTTCCTCCAATCAAGATGGTCTTTTTGAAAAATTTGTAGGTTCTCATGCAATCAAAAATAGAGACGATAAAAATAACATCGTTTTAAAAGTTGAAAATATATAAATAAGTTTATATCATCAATTAAGGACTATATGAGATTTTATTTTCATCTCATGAAAGAACTATTTTAACCGAGGACAAAGATTGAGAGATTTTATAATTAGAAGACCAAATTAAAAAAATATTAATTTTTAATGATTAAATAATTAATTTACTCTTTTTTTCCTTCGACAAAAAGTTTCACTACATTTTGTTTTCAAAATCTCTTCTTCCTCCCCCCTTTGTCCAGGAAGAGTGGAATCAAAGGAAGATCAGTTCTGCTTCAGAACCAGCATACTGAATTCTTAACTTGTAAATATATGAAGAACAAATTCTTTTTGCCTTTGCCTCCAAAGCATTGAGAAGATATTTACAAATAAAAATGATCTCTGTAGCATTTAGAATTGGCACAGCTATTAACCTTTACATAACATTTTCCTTTTATGCCTATTAACAGTTGGTCTTTAATATTATACTGGAAATGTTTTAGTCCAAACACAGGTTAAACGGCTAAAATGCAGTTTATTTGGTCCAAAAATATTCAAATATTGCCCCCCAAAAACATCCTCATACATATTAATAATATAATTCATCTACTAATATTTTAAAATTAAATCAACTTAAAAAAATTTTCTTTTGAGTGTTCAAAGTGAAATATTATTCTACTGTTTTTATTAACAGACATTATCAATTTAGTTTTGTGTATAACAATAAAAAATTATTATATAATATAAAAATCTTCATATAAAATGAAAATTTAGTTTTATGTGTATAATAAAAGAGTTAAAATGATATATATATGGCACAATTTTTTATCATTAAATATTTAAGGAAGTTTATAATTGATTGTTACATGCGTATAGAATTGGGATATATCTCTTTTTAGTATCCCCTATTTGTTTCAGGAAAAAAAATTACATAATTCTACTCCTTTGGCCTCTTATCATATAAATCGGGATAAAGCAAAATCCAAGGAGAATAAGAAAGGAAAACACAAACACGTGCACCCAGCCAGTTCCTCAGCAAGTTCAATTGCAGTATGCGACGGCGAGTTTCAGATTCATGAACAGAATAGCAGCAGCAGCAGAAGGATCCTGGGGTGGGTCGCAGATACAGGCTAACGATTTTCTCAGCTTTTTCTCTTGCCTCATAATTCACAAACAAGCTCTCCCTTCCTTCCTTCTCGTCCCTTGAAATTTTTAGTTTTCACTTCGTAAGCATCATTAACACTCGGATTCTCAAATGAGACCGGTTTTTTTTTTTCAACAAGTGAGTCCGAGGCTTCTTGTTCATCTGCTTGTTCATATACTCTATAGACACGAAGGAGGTCGCCAAAGTATTGGCGGTTTGGTTAGGTGGATTTAATACGGCCTACGAGTTCATGTGTCAAGTTTCTGATTCCGTTCATTTTTGTTTCTCCCACTTTCCTTCTCTGTTTTCCTTTTGAATTTTCTCGGGAAAATTTCCAGTGGTTGGTAGTCGGAAAAAGATTATTAATAACAAAGAGAGGATAAATTTACTTTTTCGCGGGAAAAAAGTGGCGGAATCCGAAGACGGGTCAGGTAAACAAGGGGTGAAACAATAATGAGATCCAAAAGAGGTGTATTTTTTGGTATGAAATTAAATCCTTGAAATGAGATGGGGTAGGGGCCATTATTTAATGCTCTAACATGCCCTATTAAATAACGGGTCGTGGGGGTCAGGGGCTGTTCATTACTCACTTTAAAAGCGTTTACATTAACTGCAGAGGAAGTGGGATGGATGGCCACAGTTGACCATTACTAGGGCTCTATAATTCTGACTCACCCTTGATTTCTCTCTATTCTATATGCGATTCCTTTCTTTATTTTCCCTTCCTTCTTACATTCCTTTCTTAAATACTGATGTATTATCTGTATTACCTACTCTCCAAATAAAAGCGAACTCTTTGTCTTTGCTAGCTTTGGGCTCTGGTAATTTCTTTACTCCTCTGCCTTTGCTTTAATTTCATCCATGGAATGTCTCTGAGGTGCCCTTTTTTTTGGCTCTTTCTTTATCTGCCCATAGCAAATGATCGACCAATTTTAAACTATCACTGTTGCTGCATCTTGTTTCTGACTCTCTTGTCTCTGGGTGCAGTTAGACTTTGCTCTTAAATTGTCACTTCTGAGGTCAGCCACATCGAGAAGGTATTGTATGAAGCATATTATATTCTGTTTCTTTCAGTTGATGCATATAATTTTTTCTTTTCTTTTGTCTTTTTTCTTCCCTTCTTTTTATTGGCTATGAAGGTTTTGGGATCTGAGATGGATCTCTTTCACTTGACCATGTTTCCTGATTTCCTTCATGCGATTGGCTTGTAGCCCCGCTGGGATTTGCACTGTACTTTTCTGGATTTCTAGGCTTTGTTTTTTATTTCCTCTGATGGGTTAGATCTAATCGGAGCTAACAGACAAAATATGATTTTTGTAGAGAGTCAAGTTGTGGAGGCCTTGCGATTTGAAATATGGTTTTGTAGTTTTGTAGTTGAAAACATTAGAAAATTCCGAAAGGTTTAAACTTTTCTTTTGTCTTTTATATACTTTGAGAACTGCACTTGGATTCTACTCACTTGGCCGAAATCTTTTCCTTATAATAAAGAAAAGGTCGCTGGTATTTGCTTTTAGTACTTTATATTTTACCATAGATACGTAGACGAAACTGGTATTTTTTAATTAGTAATTACCAATACTGAATGATATCAGAAACTCAAGTTGGATGGTCTTCAATTCTACCAATTTAAGTGATTTAGTCTAAACCTTGTATTCTTGGGGCTTTTGGTAAACGCCCGTGGCCCTTGATTAAGCTCTCTAGTTTTCCTTGTAATTAAGGGACATTAGCAGAAGTTTCCTTCAATATATGGTAAACAGGGTACGACTGTATTAGTGACAGAACATAGTTACCTTCCTTTTAAATTCAAATTTAGGGTCCCTTGTGAATATTGGTTTTGCTCTCTATTATTATTATTATTTTTCAGGATGCGGTTATCCTTTGTATAATTGAAGTGGAATGTAGTTATTGATGCTTGGCTTTGAGCATTTTTGTCAACAGAGTTTGCTACTGCTCTTGTTTTCATTACACGCAGTTAGTCCTGTTACCATTAGTTACTTGCTAGTTGCTAACCTATTTGTTCTTCTTTACTCTTTGCTGATAATCAGGATCCTGCAGAATTTTGGGTATTATCATACTAGTGTTTGATTGAAAATACCAATAGTTGAAGCAAGGAAAAACTTTTGATGTGTTCAATGAAATCCAAACATGAAACTAGGTAACAAACTGTCTAATTCTGATTTCTGCAATTGGTTCTATTACTATCTTTAGCTGCCATATGTATCTGATTATTGATTTAATTGTGCTCCTAGATATAGCATCATTAATCAGTTAGGCCCTTATTCTTAACTCTGATGTTTTATTTTCTGACCCATGTATTGAACACAGAACACGTGAAGAAGCTCAATTTGGCTACTTGGACTAGGCTATAGATATGCTCTTTTCATATCTTTCAATCCTCATTATCACAATTTTTTTTTAAACATGGAATCCTCTTCTGCTTTTTATTTACTGAAATCCTTTATGTTTTGAATGGCATTTTTCAATAATCAAGCTGCTTAATTAATTTTAGAATTCAAAATTGTGATTTTATATTTCACTGACATGAAAATGCATGTGCAGAGGGTGAACTGGCCTTTTGCCATCCAAATATTGGCCTTGGCCCTGAATCTCAATCCTTTGAATCCAATGACGATAATCGAGACTCCTCCAAATGCAAATTAAGGAGTGAGAATGTGAAGGAAAATGAGAAAAGGATCTCCTTTGATTTAAAGAGTAATGAGGGGAATTTAGTTCCAACACAATATGACATGGAGGTGGAGGATGGTTCGATTGCTTCAGAACTTGTTTGCCCTACAGGCATAATTGATTTGGAAAATGATGATGAAGCAAAGGTCAGGAACTTTGTTGAGCCTGTCTCTCATTCTTCCCAAGATACAGAGGCACCTAATGCTAAAAGGTCGCATAACGTGTCAATCCATGATTCTCCAGGAGAATTAGATTCATGTGAGAATTCGGGAGATATTTATACGGATGAATGTGTGAGAGAATGCCAACCAGAGCTGATAGTTTGTTACAAAGAGAGTAATTACCATTTTATTAAGGACATATGTGTTGATGAAGGAGTCCCTGCCACGGATAAAGTCTTGTTTGAGAATACTGTTGATGAAAAGGCTGTCTTTAAATTCTTGCCTTTTGAAACTTACAAAAATGAAGTATCAAAGAAAGACAACATCGGGATTAGTGTGCCTTTACCAGGTGTGCTAGATTTAGCAGTAACCAAGGAATCTGGCAAGGTTCCTGCTAAACATCATCAGTCCGAGGATTCGATTCAGAGAGTTGAGAATGAAACTGAAAATCTTGCTGATCAGAACAAAGAAATGGTTTTACCTGGCGATACAATTTCATTGCAAGAGATAGGCACAGAAGAAACTAGGTCTTCTCTTGATGAGGGTGACGAAGTTGAACTTAACCATGCAGAGGTACTTTGCATTTTAGCAAGTGTTATGCAAAAATATTGTTTGAAAATTATATGTTCCTTTCCAAAAGATTGATTGAATATTTTTTTTATGTGTTATGTTAGAGGTTATAATAAAAATATTAATGCATCTTTACTTAATAATCTAAGCTTTTGAGTTAAAATAATCATTGACATGGTATCAGAGTCTTTATAATCAAGTGGTCTAAAATTTGATTCTTGTCACCCCCAGTCTTCATAATTAAATGAAATTTCAATGCAAAATAGGTGGTCTATGCTTTGTTTATAAAAGGCTTTCGTGTGAAAGGACGTGTTGAGGTTTTATAATAAAACTATTTATGAACCTTTATTTAAAAGCTCAACCTTTTTAATTGAAATGGTATTTGACAAGTTACATGACAAGTTACAACTACAACTTCTCATGGTATTTGAACTTTGAATATTGTGTAGAAACCAAAATACTTTTGTGCATGATTGAACTACTAGTTGCACAGGTGGATAGCTAAAGCTCTTAAAGACCGAAAATATGTTATCTGCTATATTGGTAAATGCCTATCACCAATTGTCCTTCTAAGGTTATCACTTATTCTCCATATCTATCTGGCAACAATTAGATATTCCGAAGCTTTGATTGAAATTTATAAAGGATTAGCCTAGTTTTGATGAAGCTTTCTCTTGGAATTTGTTTGGAGCTGCGCAACAAGATGGAAATATCAGAAAGTGATGTTTATGATTAACATGCAGGTCTCTACTGAGCCTGAATTGCACTTCAAGCATGAAGAATCCAAAAACAGGGTTCAGGAAGCAGTATTGGCAAGTCCTGCAGTTGGTGAACCAGATAGCGACATCCTTGTCAGTGATACCAACTTTGTTCCTTCAGCTTCTGTGGTTTGTTGTAGTAAAGAGGAATGTCACCAAGATGGTGGCTGCATATGTGATGACATTCAAAATACATCTAAGCCTGAAGATGGAAAGTCTATTACAAACCAAGTTTGTCACAGCTTAGGCGAGTCGAGTTTCTCGGCTGTAGGTCCGGTATCAAGTCATATATGCTACTCGGGGCCTGTACCCTTCTCCGGTAGCATTTCTCTTCGATCAGATAGCAGCACAACTAGCGCGCGCTCCTTTGCCTTTCCCATGTAAATTGCCACAGAAATTGTTGTTTTAATCCCTCTTCATCCTTAATAGTTTAAGTGTTTGCTATTAAGTTATTCAATAAAAACATAATATATGGACATATTTTACTACTAAATATCACATTATTGACTTCTTAAGAAAAGTATCTCTATTTGTCATGATTCTTTTAAAGAACTTGATAGCAAATATTTAAGAGTTATACTGAAGTTTTTTTCATTATGTAAGCGATGCTTGATTAGCGCACTGATTTCACATATTCTGATTGCAGACTGCAATCTGAATGGAATAACAGCCCAGTCAGAATGGCAAAAGCCGACAAAGGGCATTACAGGAAGCGCAGGGGTTGGAGGGAGGGCTTCCTTTGCTGTAGATTCTGAATGCTTTTTCTTTTTTACAGGTTTAGAATTATGAGATATATATTATCATTTAAATTCTCTTATACATCTCCTAGCTATTTATTGTGCAGAAAGGTTAGAATGCTGAGTTTGTACTCCATTATGCAAGCCGAGCCTTTTTTTTTCTTTTTTTCCTCTTGCTTGCACCTGTTTTCCTCCTTATTCTTCAATACATGTTATAATCATTCTTATTTCCATTACAATTCAAGGTGTATGATAATTTTACGTTAGTGTATGTACTGCTAAAAGCTCAGAGTAGAAGCGAGCTTGTTAAATCTCTTGAAGTTGCTGTAAGAATCTCTAATAAAATCTTGCCATGGTTTACTGGAGAGAAGCGAATTTACAGAACTTATAGTGTATATTAATGTACAAAATGAGGAAAATGATTTTTTTTGTACACTTATAATTTTGTTGTTGTTGAATTCAGTCAACTTCTACCCCCTTTTATTATATGAAAAATTTCCAAAGTATTGAGTCTTTCACATGTCATGTTGTATATGGATGAGGTAGTTTAAGAGGAAAAATTATTTTTGAAAATATTTGAATTATTTTATTAAAAAAATTTTTGTTTGGATTAATAGGAATTGAATTTTTGAATTTTTAAAATAATTTAATCAAATAAATTTGAAAGAATTTAAAATTTCATCTAAATAGGTGAAATTTGAAAATTACCTTTTCTAACTTTTTGAAGGATTTGTTTCTTATAACATTTTTTATATACATACATAATATGTGGATCCATATCTATATGCATATGGATAGAGGACGTTTGTGGTAATATACACACACACATGCACATACAAATGTGTATGCCTATATGTGTGTGTATATATATATAATTATAAATATTAAAAAATTTAGATTTATTTATTTTAATTTTTACTTTCAATTATAATATTTTTTTCTACTTTAAAAAAATATAATGGACTATTGATGTATTACTCTTATTATAGCAAGTCTTTATCATTTAAATTTAAAAAAATTTAACTATATAAAAACACTTTTCTTCATGTTTTTCATCTTCTCTATCCAATCTATTGATGACCTTCAAATTGTACTGCTCCCAAAATTTTGTCTTGGAAACAAGTTGAGGATCAATATTTTCTTGTTTTCTCCATTCCATTAATTAGTTCATGTTCAATAAAAGTTCTGATGATTTAATTTGGTTTACAAGTAAAGTATGGAGGCCTATTTGTCACAATCAACGCTGATGAAATAACAATTATCCCACACGCCTCACAAGCTTATGTCTCTGGTGCAATCGGTAGCGGCTTTATGTAGTTAAATTAATAATTTTATATAGTTAAATTTTTAAATTTAGATGATAAGAGACTTATGATGCAATGAAGCAAATAGATTAAGGGCCAATCGCTTTTTTTTTTAATTAGAGAAAACATTGCAATCAGAGGCAATATCAAAGTAAATAAATGCAAATTTTTCTAAATAAATACTATGTTACCCAAACGAGGAATTTAGAATGCAAGAAATTTGAATTGTAACAATTCAAATTCATTATGTTTTAAATTTCATGCAATTTTAAATTACATAACCAAAATCCATTGTGAAGAAATTGATAACAAATACTTCGAAGTTATATTATTTATTTTCAATCCGAAATCCCTTGGCAGCTGGTTAACATTTTTTATTTGGAGTTTGGAAAAGCAGCTGCTACTTGTTGCTCAGACTGAATTAATCAAAGCTTAAACTGGAAAAAATAAAGCTTGGATGAGGATGGATTCAATCTTGAAACAGTGAGCCCTGGCCTTCAAAGTTTGAATGCAAGCCATGTGCTTAGCTTTGAAAACCACAAAACCTCCCTTGAATGTATGTCTCTTGAATGTGACATGGAAGCCAGTGCTACTTAAGCTTATCACATATTTGATTCAATTCTTAGTTCCTACTTCCCACAAATATAAAATATGAAAATGAAGCCCCCTAGCATTTTCTTGGCTTCCTTGAATGTAGCTCCAGTAGCGTGGTACTTTCTAGGTCTAGCACCATATATATAAATATAATAAACACTATATATATATACCTACATATATACATATACACATACACACGCAACTGTTAAGGCATGTGAGTAGAAGAAATTCAATTCCTCGTGTCCTTGGCTTCCTTACCTAGCCTACTCTAGCCCAGAAAGTTCCGTTCTCATAGGTCTTACTCTGTTTTCAAGAATAGACAACAGTCAAAAGAAATTAATTCAACAGATGATTATCGTTAGAGTCCTGTATGTATTTGGGAGAAATTTTAAGGTAGACTTTATTTATTAAAGATAAAGACATTAAGTTAATCATAAATAAATATCATAAAAATTTACTTATAACATATTTATAGTAAAATATACTCAATATACTCAGTATCTTGGATGTAGTTAAGCTCAAAATCTTCATACTTAGTATGATAATTAGACATCATTTAAAGCATATTCAAGAATATGAAGATTTAAGAATTTTGTGCATCTTACATTTTTGTTTAAAATATGGTCAGAGTGAACTTAGGGCATCCAAAAAAAGATGGTATAATTTACAGTTTTATGTTTAAATGATGAAACAGAAAACACTTTTAATTGAAAAAAATCTAAATCTGGGTACAGAGGATCTTCAGTTTAATTATTTATTAATAAGCATTCACCAATTAGGGTATATTGTGCTTTAAAACTAGAACAACCTATTTTCTATTTGAAAAAAAAAAATTGTTGAAAGTGGCCTTACACCTAATTGATTGTCGCTTTAATTGATATCATATCCTTGAAGCAGGGAGCTAGACATAACTGACTATCTCAATAATGGGAATGAGAGGCAAAAGCAGATGATGAATGAAACAATCAAATTTGTTCTTTCTTCACCAAAAATGGTTGATGAAGAGGTAAGCATGGTTATATACAACAGAAAGTCAGAAAGCAAGGGCCCTACAGCAGCATGAGGTGACAAATCAACCCAAATCGTGTGAAGCCTCCTAAAAAGTGAGCAAATCAATATATTTAAGATTTTCCTGTACCTGTTTTGGAACTCTGCATTTTGTGCTTTGTGTTTGCTTTCTCTATCTCTTTCATCTCTCTGTCATGAGCTTATATAAGCAAAACCCACCAGCTGAAGAAAGTCCCTAAAATGGAGCTGATAATGATCATCACTGTGTTAAGCATTTTCTTCTCTGCTTTGCTTCCACACTGTGCTTCTCTGCAACTTCCATTAATGAAATCTCCTCTTCAAAATCAAGGTAACTAACTTTATTCTTCCCTCTTTTGTTCTCTCTTTCTTTCTTTATGATTCAGGAAGTGAGTTGTTCATTTACATTGTGCATTATTATATATGAGCAGTAAATGCACACCACTTTTCTCTCCCACCACTCCCAAGAAAGCTCATGAAGACTGAGCAACAGGTACAGCAGAAATCTGAAGAATTAGTCTGTCTAATTCTTTAGTCATCTCTGCTAATCATTCTTGCATTTTTCTGGAAAATATAGGCTACAGAATATGAAGCTAGAGACGGTGCATCACACAAGAAGGAGAAGGAACACCCTTCAGGTAAGGATCAACAAAACTTCTTCATGTCATATCTCATCTCTTTCAAAGTTGGGTCCTAGTCAATTTTCTTTTCTTGAGTACTGTGCCATAATAAACCTAATCTAGCCACAGCCGCTGTCTCCACCCTTTTTCAAGAGTTTTACACTCACATTGGAGCTTAGGAATTAGTAAGAAGAGAGGGAAGGAGATTCGACTAGTTTACTAAATAAATAAATAAATATATTAAATACGTGTCAGGAATAGTTTATATGTCTATTTATCCTTTGATTTAATTAACCTATCAAACTAAGTCTCCTTCTTCTGCCACCGTTTATGACATATCTTCCAAAAGCAACATGCTTTCTAGTAGGGGTGAACGAAACCGAACAAAATCGAACCAAACTATTCAAACTGAACCAAACCAATAAAAATCGATTAACAAATGGTTTGGTTTGATTTTTTTTAAATTTAAAACTGATTAATTCAGTTTAGTTGTCGGTTTATGACATATTTGGTTCGGTTAAACCGAAACAAACCGGCAAGTTATTTATATTATTTTATTATAAAATATTACTCTTATTTTATTTTATTTTATTTTTTAAAATTTTTTGTCAATTTATGAGTATTTTTTAGACTAATAATAATAATAATAATAATAAATTATAAATACATTATTATTGGTTAAAATTTAATAAGATGCATAATATTAGAAATTAAATTCTATATATTACAAAGAATAAAATCCTAACAAAATATTTTTGGTTAAAAAAACATGAACCAAACCGAATAAAAACCGAACCAAGCCGATTAGAATTCAAAACCGAAAAAGTCCAAAAAATTGTTGAACCAACAAGGTTGGTTCGATTTGGTTTTAGTCTAAAACCGAACCAAACCGAACTTATGAACACCCCTACTTTTTAGTGTAAAATTATCTAAGAAAAGGGAGATCCTCCCAAGCATCATTGTATGCATATGCTTTCAAATGTCCTTTAAAACTACAAGAAGAGACATACACTCATAATTCGACTTGTTTATGATATATCAATCTGTGCAACTTTTGCAGGCGAGCAAAAGATGTTAGTTGGGAAGAAGGGGACAAGGCTAGAATGGGTGGAGGGAGATGACCCTTCACAATACTTCACAATGGATTATACCAGAGTGAGAAGACGACGTCCCATACACAACAAGCACATACCCGTCGCTCCATAAAACATGGATGCTACCATTTACCCACAGACTTAGGTCTTTTTCGACACAGTTTTGCCCCAAAATTTGTGTGTTGTAATTAGGAATATGTAGGAGTGGAATGTGTCTTTGTCGTTTTCCCTCATGGCCGACACAACGAGGGACCAAAACCCTAAGATTTGTAAGAAGCCGAGTAGGTCACCCCATCAACCAGCTAACAAGTTCTCATTTGATTTTCTCTTTACCCTTAATTATTATTATTTGCATTTCTGGTAAAGACATGTATGATATATATATATAATATCTTATTAATTAGTGCTTATATATGGTATTTTAATGCATCAAAGAAATCAATAATATCTTCTTATTGTACTCGTAAATTATTATCATTAATAGTTAAATAGCAATACATTCATGAAATATCATCATTATAGAATCTTTACTGACATAATGACAAAACGTTATTAATTGTACCGATACAGTTAGTTCTTTAATATGCATATAAAATCCACCTCTATAGATAATTACAGAAAAGCCCTTTTGTGCAGAAGATATAATATTACACTGTTTAATGTGTTGAAAATATGATTTAAAATTATTATAATTAATTTTTATATAATCTTTTTAATTAGTTTGTTAGCTAAAAATTTAAAATTTTATTTAATTTTAAATTAAATCAAATACTAGTTTATTTTTATAATTTTTTACTTTTAGTTATCATTTATTTCTATATTTTAGTTATTTATAAGTCTATAAATAAATCGTCTGGAATAAGATGAAGTAGAATGTTAGTTCTTTTACATATTTTTTTTAGCTTTATTAAAATAACCTATTACTTTAAATTTCTAATATGGTATAGAGTTATCATAGATCTTAAAGGAAGATCTATGAGTGACCGACTCTCATGGCTTCTAATAATATATTGATTCTCTTACTTCCAATTTTCAATTTTTAATGATAAAAGCTATCAAATATAGGCTGTCAAAATGAATTCTCACTTAGGAGAATTTGGCTCAATGAGCTGAAAAAAAAAATTTTATTTTAAAAGTTGGTGAGAAGTATTCCAATAATTGAAAGTTAGTGAGAAAATGTATCACCAAGATGATAAGAAATGCATCACGAAATAAAGAGAAGTGCTTCACAAATCTGAATATGTGGAAAGAAGTGTTCTATGAAATTTAAAGTTTTGCAATTTTGAATTAAGAGGGAGTATTGGAAATATGATTCAAAATTATTATAATTGATTTTTGTAGAATCTTTTTAGTTAGTTTGTTAACTAAAAATTTAGAACTTTAGCTAATTTTAAATTAAATCAAGTAGTAGTTAGTTTCTTTAATTTTTTACTTTTAGTTACCACTTATTTCTATATTTTAATTATTTGTAAGTCTATAAATAAGTAATTTCAGTTATGGAATAAGGTGAAGCAAAACATTGGTTCTTCTGCACATTTTTTTAGTTTTATTAAAATAACTTATTACTTTAAATTTCCAACAAAATATTTGCTCCTAGTGACACTAGAATTCATAAAAAATGTCATGAGTTAAATTAACTAGAATAAAATTTAAGTAAAATTTCTTAAATATAATATGTAATTTTTTTAAAGACTCAATTATACAATAGTCAATAGTAAAAAAATATTCTCTTATTATATTTTGATTGAAAAATTTTAAAATTATACTTAAATTTAGTCCAAATTTATAACCAAAAAACAATCTCTTTGTAATCAAAATGGAGGGTATTGGCATGGGTTCAGCTCCTCTCCAATCAGTGCACTTTTAAAGTTGAGTTTCTTTTTACTTTTTTTTTAAATACCAAAATAAAATAATAAAAAAAAATTTAATACACTGACTAAACCAAATGTAAAGAGAAAAAGAACGGGAGAGAATCTTGAGCCTGACATGCCCAACATGTCATAAAACATGGTCTTGAAAAGTCAAAAATTGGATTTGTATATGGGGTGGGAACCTGGGATTAGGTGGTTGGTTGTAGTAAACAAATCATAATCCATCATGGAAGAATGTGATTATCATCGAAAATTGACACTTACCAATCTGATGCCGTACGTTTCGCATATGTACTTTATCACGGGATCGTTTGTTAATTACCATTAATTATTAATATTAACAGACATCAACTGTAGACAAGTTTAGAGCTTCCACATGTTTGACCCAGCTAAGCTTCCTTTGATTTTTATTCGAAGAGGTCGACCTCTTAGTTATTTAGTTGTGTTTATATATATATATATGTATGATTATAAAATATTATTTATTATATAGTTCAAAATAATTATACGAATTTTATATCCATCGAACGATTGAGAGATCGATTTTTTCATAGACAAACTCAGCTTCTTTTGATATCTCTGCAGCTAGCACGTTTGACCCAACTAAACGTAATTATTTTGTGTAGCCATGGGCAAATATAAAAAATTAAGTAAACTACCATTTAGACTTTGACATATGTATCATTTTTTTTTCAACCAACATGTTACGTTGATTTTCTCTTTAGAAAATAATTTTATCATTCGGCTCCAAAATTTTTTAAAAGCTAATAAATGTGATTCTATCACTTATTATTTCAAATGATAATAATTATTTTTCATAGACTATATTGATTAAGCATATATTTTTCAAGCAATTCTTACATACATAAAAAATATTATATCATTTATATATTTAACGATTAAAATTTAATGTATACGTGGACTCTACTTATACTATATATAAATCTTACCTATACAAATTAAATTTTGATTATTAATTATACTTAGTGTCCTAAAAAAAGTTCTACATCTTTTAAAGACTTTGAAACTTTAATGACAAATTATAAAAAAGATTGATTGAATTTTCACTCACTTATTGGCCTACACTGCAGTTATGACAGCTACCGCGAGGATGTTTTGTGTTTTTTTTTTTTGTTTTTGGTAAAAAGATCAAAAATCTTAATCCTGGGGATAAAAATTTTAATTATAAAAAATTTTTAACTGTAAAAATTAAAAATTATTAACTGTGAAGATAAGAATTTTAACTTTAAAATAAAACTTATAGTCCAAAAATTTTACCCTTGAAAATAAAAATTTTAATTATGAATCTTCTATAATAAATATTTACTTTTAGTTAAATTTTTTATTTTAATAATTAAAATTTTTGGAGTATAACTTTTTAAAAATTAAAAATTTTATTTAAAATTTTTTTATTTTCACAATTAAAATTTTTTATCTCTCAAAAAAAAAAAAAGCACATACCAAACAGATATTTAATTGCATCGCCTACAATGTCTAACCTTCGAAGAATGAACATCCAACACATTTTCAGATAATCAAATTTCACTCTACACCTTCCATGGAAGGACAAATATTCTTTCCTCATCTACTCTACCTTTGTCCCTCCGTTTGTGTCACAAGCTTTTTGCAAGGATTCAGTGTGTGTTTGGATCGATGGTGAGTAAAATTGGTTTTCTAAACTTTGGTTTCGTAAAATTGATTTTGTGTAAAAGTGAGTTTATATGAACGTGATTTATGTTTGAAAAGTTTAGGTGAAAAGTGATTCTGATAGAATTGATTTTGTTTGAATATTATATATTAGAATCACTTTTAAGTGTAAAATTATCAAAAAGGACAATCATATTACTTTATTTGATTTATTTCTATAACATTATTATTTTTTAAATAATATTTAATAAATAATATAATATAATATATCTTTTTATTTTTGATGATATTAGAGCACTTGACCCTTCACCATATGATTCTTCGATTTCTTAGCAAGGTTAAAATTTGAATGAACTTGAATAGCATGATTATAATCACATAAAGATTATATAAAGAAGTTCAAAAAAAAATTCCTCTATTTCTTTAAATTCGAATTATATAAAGAACTTGAATATTGTTTAAAAGAATATTGCTTCCACGTTGTTGCCATCAACGCCAATAATGCTTCCACATGGAAAACTCAATCCTGAAGCCACCAAATTGAAGCAACCACCTGAAGAAAACACAAAATCAGATCCCTTGCACATCTTTAAGAATATGCAAGGGTATACATTTAATTTAGACTATTTAAATTAGATTTAAATAGTTTATATTTTTTTTAATTTTAAATAATTTTTTATTTTAAAGGATGTAAAATATAAATAAAAATAATCTTTTAACTATAAATTTTAAAAAAATTAATTATTTAAATTAAAAATATATATAATATAAAATTTAAATGATCTATATGTCACTTCAATGATGTGTACGGTGAGATATGGGGACAATCTTCACGCGTAGAAATACAGCCACTTGTAGTGATTTTCAACCCAAAAACAAAATCCCAGTGTGTGCAGAATTTGTGTAGAAACATAGCCATTGCAGTAATTTTTTTTTAAAGCCAAAACACAGAATCCCAACATGTGTATAAATTTTAATGCAGTATTAGTGCAAAAATATGGCCATTTGCAGTGATCTTTTAGCCCAAAAACAGAATCTCAAAATGTCTAGAAATTTAATGCAATTTGCGCAGAAACTTGCAGCACTTTAATCCAAAGATGTAAGTCTACTTGCTCAAGATTTTCTTTTTATTCATCTTTGAAAGTGTATGCAGAACTATTGCATGCAGATTTTTCACCCAAAATCCATAAATACTCAGCACTTTAAAACAAAATTATATCATGACAGAATTTTCGAAAAAAGGGGCAATCTACACAGCAACCGTACCACATGTTATTGATCAGTAACAAAACATGACCGTAGTGACAAAACCGTTGGTGCTTAAATAGAACCTTCAATGACAAGAGAATTTACACCAATGCACCATTCACAGCCACACTTTCCAGCGACCTCCCTGCCTCCGCCAACACCATAATAGCCTTCTCATTCTTACTGTTATCATCCCCTGTATTGCCGCCTTCATCTTCACCGCCACCTCCATAAAATCCACCGCCATCGATCCTGATCCCTCCGCCATCTGTGGTGGCTGTGGCAAAGGAGGAGGAATAGAAAATGAAAGGCGGGCTCGTGTAGTGGCGAAAGACGGAGGAGGAGACAGCAAGTGGCGAAGAAGGAAGTGTGAGGCTAAGGCAGAGGAAGGAAGAGGATGGAAATGAAGAAGCAGTGGAAGTAGAAGAAATGGCATTGAGGTTGGAGGAGGAACAAGAGAAGGAAGGAGTGAAGCAGAAGGCGATCGCCGTCGATCCACTAGCTGGGTTTTGGGTATAAAGGACAATTAACATGCATTGGAGTAATTAACGTGCGTTGGCGTTGGCGGAAAGCAGGTGTAAAATGCTTCGAACCAACGTGATTTTCCTACTCCTCAGACCAATGGTGCGGCAGATCGAACGTGGATCCAAACATGCGGCCAACGTGATTTTCCTGTGTAAACCTTGGTTTGAGCTGAAACGCAGGTACATGGACATGTTTCCAAACGCACACTTACTAGCTTCCCTATTCAACCAAAATAATTACTATACTCTCTGCAAATTTTAACACTATTATTATTATTATTCATATTTTAATAAATAAATAAATTTTGCCTAAAATTATGATTCAATTCAACTATTATTTAAAACAAAATTATTTCACTTTTACCAAAAAAAATTAAATTATGCGGTAAAATATAAATTATAATAGTGCTAAATACTCAGTATTATATGAGTACCAAAAATGAATTCTCTAAAAGATACTTTACAGAATGTTTTCCTTTTAGTTTTTTTCTTTGAGATTTATGAGACATTTGTGTGTAAACTTGCTTTACATAAACTCGCCGGTCAATGTTGATTACACATAATTAAGGAGGTTTCACTATATTAAACTTGTAAATTATATTTTATACTTTTTACTTTCACTTTATAAATCAATTTCATACGTGAACTAATAGGCTAAGTGCCCCCCCCCCTCCCAAAAAAAAAAAAAAACACAAAACACACACACACACATTATCAAAGAGCAAAAGGAAGTTGCAAGTTGTGGCTCTTACACCATACAGTAGCTTATATCATGTAACACAAACAAAAACACACTACCATGTCTCATCACTAAGAATTAGTATTAATGATCAATTGGTGCACTATGCCCATACATGAAAACATACAATTTTTTCTTAACCTAATAATAATAATAATAACAATAATAATAATCAATTGGTGCACTATGCCCATACATGAAAACATACAATTTTTTCTTAACCTAATAATAATAATAATAATAATAAGCCAGGCCCATGGTCCAATTTGGGAGTAGATTTACATGGTTGGATTGAGTCAAGTTGGCCCATATATACCCTTAAATTTAGTTTTGATCCTTTTTTTAAATAAATCTATCATTATTTATAAAATTTAATAGAAATTATAATAAAATTTGAATAATTTGATATTTAAGTTGCTAATTCAAATATATATATATATATATATATTCAAGCC
Organism: Erythrophleum ivorense; assembly: GCA_026724425.1. Classification (NCBI taxonomy): domain Eukaryota; kingdom Viridiplantae; phylum Streptophyta; class Magnoliopsida; order Fabales; family Fabaceae; genus Erythrophleum; species Erythrophleum ivorense. Next base: position 925,884 of record JAIUCV010000199.1, on the reverse strand, counting down.
AAATCCAATCTTACACTTACAACTCAAACTAAATTCAACAATAACATCTCAAATATAATATAAGGGTTATTTTGTTTTTATATAAATATATTTGTTATCTATTATATAGTATTGAGTATTATACTTCTTGTCTATAAATCCAAGTCTACCTTAGTTTTCAAAATAGAGCCTATCTTCTTAATCAAGCGTGGCCTTTGGGCTTAAAAATAGGGCTTCAGCCAGGCTGGAGCGTGTTTGACTATTCCTATACTCAAATTCAAGTGAATAGATTTTGTGAATATTTATCGGATCTGAATATTTTATTTATTTTTATGTGAAAACTTTATTAAATGCAAAATATATATGGAAGACTAAATAAAAAGGTCAAAATTAGAAAAATAAATTTGAAAAAGAAATAAATTATTTTTATTTTAAAAAATGTATGATTTTTTTAAAATAAAAGTTATTTTATATTTTAGCCCAATTCTAAATTTTTTAACTAAAATATTATTTATTAATTTAAATACATTTTTTAACTTAAAAAAATTTAAATAGAGGATAAAAAAAATTTAAATAGAGGATATTTTAGTTAAAAAATTTAAAATTAAATTAAAGTATATGATAATTTTTTATTTTAAGAAAATTTTATGCATATTTTAAAAATAGAAGATAAATCTATATCATTTATTTTGAGAAAATGTGTATCTTTTAAAAATAAAAATATTAATTTATTTAAATCCAAATAAATAGATGCACTAATAAGATAACCCAAGAATTTTAACAAGATAATGTAGGGTATAACTGTATCATAGTGTGCAATATCAGTTATTTGGACTTGGATTCTTATGAGAGAGCTTTGGTTAACATGACAGTGTCATGCTAAAAGTTGTTTAAGTGATGAATATTCCTTGGATAGTAAATTTCACAGAATATCTGATATTTACATAATATGTATCTTTCGCTCTTATATAATGATATTATATGAGCCTCTCTCGTGAAAAAAAATTAGATCCCACTGATTTTGATGTCAAATGCCCATTTCGTTTTTTTACTCAATAGTTGGATTAATTAAGATTTTATTTTTGCCAAGATTAATTTAAGAGTATTAAAATATTTTAAATATATATTCTTTCAAGTCTGTGACAAAAAATAATTTAATATTTGACTTTATGTTTCGATAATAATTTATAGTAATATTATTAATTTAAAAAATTATAAAAAAGTTATTTATTAGGGCTGAAAACAAGAACGTAGTGTTACACGTTGTGTTATACTAAAGCCCCAATCTTCACACACCATATACGCTGTTGTGCCTTGTTCTCAACGTTCTCTTGGCTGACACTCATCATCCAGCATTGAGCAACCAAATCAACGTAGAGAAGCAGAGGCGAAATGGAAGACTTTTGGAGGAGAGCCAAGAGCTTCGCCGAAGAAGCTGCCAAGAAATCCCAAACCCTGGCCGACTCTTCCAAGTTCGCCGATTTGGTCTCTGAAACCACCAAAAAATCCAAAGAATTCGCTGCTGAAGCCTCAAAAAAAGCCGATCAGATCAAAATTGCAGCTCTCAAACAAGCAGATCAAATAAAATCCTTCTCTGATATCATCCCTCCTCAGCTCTCTGCACCCTTTTCGATTGCCAATTTCAATGATTCTTCAACACCCTATTCTCAGTCTGAGCTCGAAAATTTGGGTGTCACGGACGATCTGAGATCCTTCGTCAAGGGACTTACTTCCAGCACTTTCCAGAACTTCCCTCTCAAATCTGGTATTTGAGAATTTGCATTTTGCATTTTGTGGGTTATCTGTCATTGCAGTGTTTATTCACTGGGTATTGGTTTTGCTCGATAATGTAGATGAAGCGGAGGCTTCTGATGTACCCACAACGGCCTCCAACGTTCGAAAAGATCTTAATGAGTTTCAGGAGAAGCATGCCACTCTTGTTTTAACTACTGTTAGGGTAACTCATTCTTTTTTGCACCTGGGCGTATCACATATTGGATCCCCATTGCAGACTTCAGATCTTTCTGTCTTTTCCATATCTAAATTCAGTTAAATCGATTTTCACATAGATGGATTTTTTTCATATTTCATTTGCTTATAGATTGTTCTCAAAGGCTTAAATTAGAAAAGCGGCATAGCATTTTAAACCCCTGTATGGCTAGGTAATTCCTTAATTGATAGAAAAAGGTGTGAAATACGATTTAATTCGTGTCCACTTACTTGATTCTTAGTTTGTTTGATGCACGCATTGGCAAAGGAAGGAGTGCAGTGAGACAAAGGAGACCCACATCTTTGAACTTGTGTAAAATGGTTGCTTATTTTGCGTTTCATCCAAGATTAACCCTTGGAACCTACCAAATATATGCGTTAGTCGTGCTGGCTAAACTTTCTTTTTATAGAAAATAAATAGTAACGACTGGTTAAGAGATTCAATCAGGTCTTTTTGTGCCGACACTCACGTCCTTCCTTTTTCTTATAGTAATTATATTTTATCGTTGGTAATGTTGTCATTGCTGCTGTCATACATTGTCAATCCATTTGCGCTATATTTAGGGAGAGAAAATTGTCTGACTTGTAATAATATAGTACTAGTAGTAATGCTTTACAGAAAAAGAAAACAAATTCTGTGATAGACGGAATTCTCTCTTATGACAATCCTCTGCCACCATGAGTCCAATTTTTAGTTTTCTGTTTCCTGTTTGTCCAATGCTAATATTTCATCCTAGCAAAAAGGTTAAAGCATTTAGACCAGAGTAACATGGGCATTGCAAAAGATATGTATACAACAACAACAACAACAACAACAAAGCCTTTTTCCACTAAGTGGGATCGGCTACATGGATCAATCGACACTATAAGCACCTATCGTAAATCATATTTTTAGACAAACCATTTAAATCTAAATCTTTCTTAATAATTTCTCCTATAGTTTGTCTTGGTCTTCCTTTATCTCTAATTATTGGACTATTCTCCATCTCATCTACTCTCCTAACTGGGGTTTCAATAGGTCTTCTCCCAACATGACCAAACCATCTAAGTCTTGAGTCTGCAATCTTTTCCACAATAGGGGCGACTTCTACTTTCTCTCTAATTTATTCATTTCTTATCCGATCTCGTCTAGTGTGTCCACTCATCCAACGTAACATTCTTATCTCTGTAACATTGAACTTATTCTCTTGTTGACTTTTTATTGCCCAACACTCAGTTCCATACAACATTGCAGGTCTTATAACTGTACGATAGAATTTATACTTGAGTTTGAGTGATACTCTTCTATCACAAATAACACCCGAAACACTCCTCCACTTCATCCACTCTGCTTGAATCCTATGTTTTACGTCTTCTTCTATTTCCCCATTATGTTGTATGACGGATCCAAGATATTTAAATCGTGTGACTTGTGGTATAATATGTTTTTTAATTTTCACTTCTATGCTAGAAGTGATGTGTCTCTTACTAAACTTACACTCCATATACTCGGTTTTATTTCTACTTAAATGAAATCCATGAGTTTCCAAAGCTAATCTCCACCTCTCTAACTTCTCATTCATTTCCACTCTCGATTCCCCAACTAAGACAATATCGTCTGCAAATAGCATACACCGTGGTACCGGCTCTTGGATATGTTCAGCACATCCAATACTAAAGTAAATAGATAAGGACTCAGAGTTGACCCTTGATGTAAACCAATAGTTATCGGAAAATCTTCTGTACGTCCACCTTTTGTTACTATACTAGTTGTAGCCTCACCATACATATCTTGTATTGCTCGAATATAAGCTATACGAACTCCTTTTTTCTCCAAAGCCTTCCATAAAACCTTTCTTTGTACTCTATCGTATGTTTTTTCCAAATCGATAAACACCATGTGTAAATCTCTTTGATTCTCTCGATATCGCTCCATTAATCTTCGTAACAAATATATTGCTTCCATAGTTGACCTTCCCGGCATAAAACCAAATTGATTCTCCGTAACTTGGGTTTTTTTCCTTAATTATTGCTCAATTACTCTTTCACATAATTTCATTGTGTGGCTCATGAGCTTAATTCCTTTATAATTTGCACAATTTTGAATGTCCATTTTATTCTTATAAATAGGAATTAAAGAACTTCTCCTCCACTCATCTGGCATTCTCTTAGATCTCATAATTTCATTAAATAATTTTATGAGCTAACTTATACCTTTCCCTCCTAAACCCTTCCATACCTCAATAGGTATATTATCCGGTCCAACTGCTCTGCCACTCTCCATTCTCTTTAATGCTTCTTTTACCTCTGCCTCACAAATCCTACGATAAAAAGTATAATTTTGATCCTCTTCTTTAGTGTCTAATCTATCCGATTGCAATGCAATCTCATGGCTTTCATTAAAAAGCCTATGAAAATAATTCTTCCACCGTTCTCTGATATCTTGTTCCGTGACTAAGACTTTACCTTCTTCATCTTTAATACATTTTACTTGGTCAACGTCTCTTGTCTTTCTTTCCAACGTCTCTTGCAAAAGATATGTATGTGTTTGAAAATGCAAATTATTGTAGGCCTAACATTTTAGAGATTTTATATTTTTTTTTTCCAGGAAATTTCAAGGTTGAGATATGAACTATGCCCGCGTGTTATGAAAGAAAGACATTTCTGGAAGATATATTTCACGCTTGTCAACACTCATGTGGCTCCGTAAGTATCTTATCATATTGATGAATCTTTTTGCTATCATGACTTGTTTATGCAATATTTTATATGCTATGTCAACTTTGTTAATGAAGGTGGTGCAGTATTGTTAATTTTTTCGAAGGTCTCTTTTTAATCTTGAATCTTATTGTGTCTTTTACTATTTAAACTTTGAAATATAAAGACAAATTACTTTTCTGTACATAAAGGAGGGTATACAAGAAATGAGTATAATTCACTATGATCGACTGAAGAAAATCTTCTTTTCTGCTCACATTTGTTTTTTATGTTATAGAAAAGCGTAAAAAAAAAAACCAAAAAAGGACATATGTGATTGTACAACTTGTCCATCCCAATGATTGATTATTGTACAAATTGATCAGTGTTGTATTTATTTTGTGTATGGAAGCTGTATTAACCTTTTCATTGCTGTTTCTATGCACATGAACGTTGTATATAAACATATACTTTAGTATGAGATATCTTAGATGACTTGAATAGGCCATTTGATAATTGTGGCTTCTGTCTAAGATCACAGCATCTCTATAATAATGACGACAAAGTTCCATGGTGCACAGGCGGGGGGCTGGGCAGCTTAGAAAGTGTCTGTAGGGAGAATAGGAGTATTTCTGGTTTCACAAGTGTTTAACAAAGATGACAATAAAGGGCTGAAGCTTCTTCCTTTGATGGAGAATTAGAAGAGCTCGTGCAAGATAAACTGAGTGCTAATATTTAATGAGTAAGTGGATGCTGGAGATTGAATCATATGTAATTGAAAGTCTATTTTGTTATTTTTTTTATGAACTAGCTTGTTCTTGGAATGGGGATGGAAGTTGAGTTTGAGCTGTCTCGCTTAATTTGCTTCACTTAGTTTCTTTGATTCCAAACCTATTTCTCAAAATTTTAGAACATATTGAGAATTCAAACTTGAAAATTTTAGCGTAGCTTTGCTTTATATGAACCTAACATTTTGGTTCTCAGCTATATAATTTCTAACTGAAAATGAGTATTTATAGTTCCTCTATGATCCAGGGTGATCTGTGGAATGTACAGGCAATGTGGGAATTCATATTCAAGAATTGTGAATCTGTTGCCAATTACAAATAAGAGGCTCATGCATTTTACATAGGCATCCCCGCTTTTGCTTTCATTTTGTTTTTCCTATTAGTGTCTGTTGAAGTTTTGGCTATTTGGGGATGGCTATAAAGAGGTATGTCAATTATGTTGAGAACTTGAGATAAACCTTTAGGATCTAGTAGATGAATGCTGATATGGGACTTAATTCTGACGTCATTGTGCCTCACACTCTACTTGCCAAATTTATAAAGTAAAATTAAGCTAAGCTCAAGCCTTTTTCTTCTCATGTATAGCTAAATTCAAGTCATATGGAATACTATGTCCCTTTGTACAGATATGACGAAGCTTGGCTAAGCTTGCTTCTGTAATCTATTCTGGGCAAACTTGATATGTGGCTGATATATCAATTTAGTAAAGAATGGTGCATTTTTCTAGTTTGTAGAAGGATGTTGAGAAACTAGAAAGTTGGAAAAGAAAAATATCATATTCTAATATTTGCCAGAAGTCTGCCATCACTCAGAGATTTATGTATGAGGTCAATTTTGTAACTTTATTAAGATAGCATCACTCAATAACTGTGAAGTTACAATCAGGTATGAGAAGCGATATCTGGAGGAGCTTCAGCTCCGAGCAGCAGCAGCAGCAGAGCAGAAAGTGGATAATAAGGTAGAGAGAACTGCTGTTACTGGAGGAACTGAAAAAGTAGAAGCAACTGGGAAAAATGTGAAGAGCAAATCATCGAATTCACCCTCAACTGAGCAAGATTTGGATACTTTTCTTCTTGGAGATCTTGAAGACAGTGATGAAGGTCCAGGTATACTATCTTAAGTTCTTCAGATTTGGTTATAGAAACTTGCTGTCTAACAGGTCATTTCTAATTTCATTTCTCGTCATGTAGAGATAATTATGTGCAAGAGCATGTGCTGTTCCACTGTTGATTGTCCGTTACTAAGATTCACTTAGAATTATCTTGTCTTTGAAAACTTTGGGCGTTCATAACTCTTGACAGATAACTTTGATCATCAGTCATTTACCAGGAAAAAAAAGACCATGATCATTCATTCTGTTACCATATCATTTACCAAGAAAAAAAAAAGAACATGATCATTCATTCTGTTACCATATGCTATGATATTGCCATTCTGTCTACCTTCGGCATATTGATTATCTTATCCATCTTTCAGATGATGGTGAGGGCAGCCTTGGTGATGATTTTGACAAGATTGGCAATTCAGTAAGCGCTCTTAGATCTCGAATCGACTTTGGGTTTCCCTTTTTCTTTAATTTAGTATTGTCTAGTTGCCAATGATTTTATTTTCATCTTAAAATACAATAGCTTGTTCTGAAAGTACAATTTTGTTCTGGGGAGGACTAGCAAACAGGATATTCACTGTGTTTGTTAAGATAAATTACAAAATGTTTAAAATTATGTCAATGCGTGTGAAAATGCTTTTATTTTTAGAAGACAGGATAAAGTGATATAAAGTAGGTTTTATAAAAAAACTTGCTAGTAAGTAGGAGCAAGTGCCTGAAAACACATACAAGCATGCAGAAGGGAGCTGGGGGAGAAGGGTTCAAAAAGAGGACAACATAAAATGGCGATTGAGTTTGTGTTTTCAGGATGTTATTTGAAGGTTTATTTATATAATTCGCTTCCTTATACTGTTGGCTGTAAACTAGCTGCATCCTTTCTTGATATGATGTTTTAACATGTACTTGAAACTTTCAGGATGTTGAAGAGGAGAAACATGTGAAGAAAACATCTGCTGCTGCGATTTAGGATGCCCGATTACTTTCGTTTGAAACTCAGAAGTAAAAGACTCAAGTTTGCTGCTCAATACTAACAGATTGATCAGTGATTGATAAACAGTTTTAGCAGTCTCAAGTTTATGATTTATGGTGGTGTAGATTTGGTGACCGGAAGTATGATTCATTGTTGTTTATTTACCTTGGTAATTGATACGCTATATAGTGGCAGCTTGCATTGTACAGATGATATTATTTTGTGAATTTCATTATGTTTCTTATATAATGTTTCAAGCAATAAAATATAAGCTTTCGGGTTTTGTTTCCGCGAGGAGGGAATCAGGGGTTCAGAATTGGTATTATTGAAAGTCCGCTCATCATCTTGCCAAGGCTCCATAGTCTTACTGTATCAATTCAAGATTGAAATGTGACCAACCTCTGGTCTCCCGTCATATGGATTTGAGTATATTTTATATGTTATCAATATTTGTCATGAGATTTCTTTGTATTTACAAAAATATGAATGGGAATTTTTTTCAACAATAAATCACTCGCATGTTATATTTTAAAATTTGAAGTGCACCGACTTCTCTTCCTATTTAAGTTAGGGGTTATGTTATTATATTCAGATGTTTTCACGAGCATTGTATTTCATAACAGTGTTTTATGATAGTCAGTATTATTCCCTTGTGCCATTGTGATGACTGTATTGGAATTTTCTGAAGCACCCAAAAAAAAAACGACTTGAAATATCGTTATGGAGTAAAGTACTTGTCAGGAGTCTTATGAAGAGATACCCAAAATCGAAGTTGATCAGAACACGTTGAGAACTATTAAAGCAGATGATATGGAATTGACTTTGGTGGAATGGGGTAAATTCGCTCGTATTTCTGTGGAGCTGGACCTTCGTAAGAAGTTAGGCTCGTTTGATATTACAGTAGAAATGAAAACTAAAAGAGAATCAATTTTATATGTTTGGTAACAAAAAATCATGGCGGAAAGAAAATCAATCAAGAATAGCATTATTTTTTTGACACTATAGCATGGGAAGGGAAAAAAAGTTTTGGAATTAAAATTCAAAAAAGTTCATAATGCTTCAATGGTATGAGATGAAGCAGAACTTTTGTGAAAAAAATTGAGTGTAAATCAGGTAATTGAATGTAAAAACCATATTTAACAAGTAAAAAAGTATTTGAAGTTTATTTATGTAATACATTATATTTTTAATTTTTTAAAAAATTTTAATTTATATATTTTTAAATCAAATAATTTTTAGATATTATTTTTAATTATTATATAATATTTTTACTTTTTTTAACAAGAGGGACCCCAAGACTAAAAAAAGAGAATTATTATTTTATCACTTTTTTAATTAATTACAAAGCCAAAAAATTAGTATTTAATACTTTTTTAATTAATTACAAATCTGAAAAAATTTTAGTAAAAGCATTTTGGTCATTTACTATAATTTATTTTTTATTTCTACACTATTTTCATCTTATCAAATCAACAAATAGAAAAGTATTTCATTTTCTTTTCATATAATATCATATGCAATTTGTCATTTTCTCCCACTACAATAAAGAGGGCAATTTTTAATTGAAGAATCAACAGGAGAAATTACTACTTACCTCTTCTCAAATTTTAAATTCACATAATTTTAAAAATAGTGCCATGTTAAATAATAAATTTTGATTAAAATATAAAAATTAAATTTCACTTGCAATCGAAGTTTGGTCAACATTAAAAAATAAAAATTAATAATATTTGATATTAAAAATAATAAATTATATAAATAGTAATTAATAAAATTAAACTAAAAAAACTAAAGATAAGTCAAAATTGATTTGATTAACTACCAGTTGAATCAAATTTTGATTGACAATCCATCGCATTTGTAGCAATGCATATTGTCAAAATGCATTGCAATATATATATATAGTATTAATATATATTAAAATAATATATGTAAAATACAAAAATAAATAGTTGATTTTATTGTAATAAAATAATAATTTATCAATATAAATAATTATATAAAAATAATAAATTAATTATAATTATATATTAAACAAAATAATTATATATTAAATATAATTATATTAAAAAATTTATTCTTACATTATTTTTTTAATTTAAGGACATTTTGGTCATTTGCCATCAATTATTTTCTACTCCATTATTTCTATCTTATCAAATAGATGAAAGGAAAGACATTCTCTTTTTTTTTTCCTCCTATTATATTAAACACAATTAATTCAATTATGTTCCATTTAACATTTCTTTTTCATTTATATCTAAGAGGATTATATGTATCAAACAAAGGCCTTAATGCCAAAATCTAAAATAAAAAATTATCTTTATAATAGGGAGTCCAAAGGACTACATTTTCTTTGCTTCAAATTTGACACTTATAAGCACATGAGGGATTACTATTTGCTAGAAATGGAAGGCTAGATGGAGTGTTGTATAAAAAGATTCCTGTTATGCATAGCATAATATGTTGTGTCCTAAACATAGCAAAAGATATAGGTATAGGAATGGTATGTGAATGGATACTCTATTATGTACCATTCCAGCACACCAAAACTTCCAAGTTTAGGAAAAAAAAAATTGGTTGGATGGAGTGTTGCACAAAAATGAATAGATCTTTGTTGTGCATAGCATAGCATGTTGTGCCCTAAATATAGTGGAGGATCCAAGTCCAAAATCACTGTGTGAATGGATCCTTTGCTATGTATCCTTTATGCTGCATAACAATACTTTCAAGTTTCTACCCCCCCCCCCCAAAAAAAGAACAAATGAATGGCCAAATGGAGTGTTACACAAAAATGGACCAATCTTTGTTATGCCTAAGCATAATAGAGGATCTAGGTCTAAGATGGTTATGTGAATGAATCTTCTATTGTGCAACCTCCATGTTGCACAGTAAAACTTCCAAGTTAAAAAGGAAAAAAAAAAAAAAAGCCAAATGAAGGGTTGGATAATGTTGTAAAAAAAAAGGACAAATTTCTATAGTGCATAGCAAAGGATACAGGTCCAAGATCATTATGTGAATAGATCCTCTGATGCGCATAGTACAACAGAAGATCTAAGTCTAGGATCACTATATGAATGGATCTTTTATTGTGCAACCTTTGTGCGGTACAACAAAACTTTGAAGTTTAAAAAAAATAAATGGTTGGATGAGGTGTTACACAAAAATGGACAAAGATGCTAATGTGAGAGACTCTTGAGAAAGGCCATTAAAAGCTCCAACGTGGCATCTTTCAAAAGTAAGGCCCAATCTCGCACAATTCTCTTTAGGGACAAGGTTTGCAAATTTGTAGGCTTGAATTAGAACCCTTTAAAATCATTTGATAAACCTGCCAACAAAGCTTTAGCCTTTAATCTTATAGATAGTTTGAAGTTAATCAAGTTCATTGAGAAGTATCTTGTGAACTCAAATGAAAGCCTACGATCACATTAGATGGGAGATAGGGATGCAGTCATAACTCATTGAAGTTATCATGTAATGTGTATCCTCCTACTCTACGAAAATTCTTTAGAATGATGAAACATTAAAGCCTCTATTAGAGGTGTGGGATTGGACAAGGTGATCAATTGTCCCTATATCTGTTTGTTTTATGTATGAAGAGATTATCCCACTATATTTGTGTTGCTTTAGAATGTGGTCTTTCGAAAACCTATCAAGCTTAGTAGAAAAAAAAACCCCTTATCTCATATTTCTTTTATTTTGTTAATTATCTCTTTTCTTTTTCGAAGGTGGATATTATTAAAGGCTCCCCAAATATGTTTTGTTCTTGTAATGTTCAACTTGTTGGTGTTGAGAAAACAAAGATGTAACCTAATGCAACTGAGAATTAGGTTTTCAGGTGACTTGGGACTTAGGGAAAAAATGAATCCTTTTAATTTCTGTTTGAAATTGACAATTAGAGAGATGGATATGGAGTGTGTAAGGTTTATTACTCAAACAGATTCTATACATTCTAAGTATGATCCACCATCTAAGTATGTTATACACATTTTATGTCGATCATAAACTTTTAACCTAGCTTCATTTAGTGCCTAGAATCTTCATTGTGTTGAAGTTGGGATAGAAGCTTTTGATTGCTAGGAATGCACTCTAAATGGAGGTACTTAGAAGTAAATATAAAGCTAGGCAAGATGTAGTACCCAACTTTAGTCATGGCACGAACAACTATTTGAATCCCTAGAATGCAATTTCTAAAATTCGAAACTATGTCATTAAGGCATAATGATGCGGAACGCATAACATACAAGCATATATTTGGATCAAGTTTAAAAATTCAAAAGGATGATCAAATGAGCCACTTGACTTTGAGGAGACATAACTTTTACCTTGAGTATAATTTTCAAACTTATTATATATGTAAACTGATTGGGTCCAATTTCTAGCCAAAAATCTATCATTTTTATTACCTTTTTGGCTTTTCAATTATTATTTTATTTTTAGCTGTTTTGTATTTTAATCTTTTTTGGGCAAAAATTAATTAAGGTTTCATATAAAAATCTTAAAAATTTTGTGCAGCAAATTGAGTAATAAGAATTTCAAATTTTCTCTTTAACTTTTCGCTTGGTATTTTCTTATTTTTATGTGTTTCATTACATCAATTGATTTTGGTTCTCAATGATGGTTTAAATGCAATTTTTTGTCAAGATCCCAAGTGGGTCCCTAATCACATGAATCTGAGGGCGAAAGCTCGAGTTACTATTAGTGAGGAGGAGATGAACATCAAAGTTATTGATCCCAGGGGAAAATAGACAAAAGATCCAAGAGAGAGATTTTTGTAGGCTAGTCATTAATGTTGATGGCTTTACGATGAATAATGAAGCTTTGTTTTGTTAGTAATCTCGTCTAACTTGATAGGTTCACTAAAAAAAGAAAAAAAAAATGAACCTAAAAAAATATCATAAAAAAAGTTCAAGTTCGACCCTAAAAAAACTTTCTTTTTATAAATTTATTGAAATTTAGTATAATTTTATTTAGATATTTCCTAAACTTAAAATCTAAAACTTTACCCTTCCTTTCAACTGAACTCTAGACTCCCATCTCATCCCATTGTGCATTCGTAAAGTAAGCAATCTTTAATGTCACCTACATGCCATATGAGATAAACATTATTTGAGCTAGTGCTTTTCCTTTTTTCCTATGACTTGGCCATTCCAATAACCTATTTTTTTTTTTTTTGTATTTATGATTTCAAACATACATGTTAAGTATAAATGAATTCCTGATTTTGAAAGCTAACGAAAACATTGAGTCTGAATTCATGTTCTAGGTCCTATTTACAAGCTTATAAAAACAATGTTTGTTTTACAAATGATGGCTTATTGCAGTTGAATTGCACCTTTTAATAAATTCATTTTGTGTGAAAAAAGAATTTAATAAAGTTGACATTTTGAGTATAAAAAATTAAAACAAAAATCATAAATAAGATATGAAAAAAAATTACATTAATGTGCTAACTAACATAATAGCAAACCACTTTATGCACTACCAACCTATCTAATTTGAAATAGCTCACATTTTATACAGGTTGGTGAGTTGGGTATGCTTGAATTTTTTTTTGGGCCAAAAGATGTGAAAAGATTCAAGGCGTGGGTATAATTTTATTGCTATTTTGTTTACCAAAGATTGACTTATTTTTTAATAAGTTTGACCAGTAATCAGGTTCATTAGAACTCAACTTCAAAGTGCTATTTTTAGTATAGAGCTAGCATGGAATCAAAGGGGGAAAAAAAGCATATGATTCATGCACTATAGATATGTATTGAAAAAAATTTAAGGATCACAGTAGAGAGGAGAATATGAATATTTTCATCATCATCCTTTATGCAATTTGGTATTGTTGTAATTGCACAATTTTTAAAGAGGTGGAGTGTAGTCCTAAGTATTTTTAGGTTAGCATCTGATTCATCAATCTTCCTATACTTCTTCTTGTTAGTCTTCACCATGATTATACCAAGGTCTAAGGGTTTTTTGGTTAACTACAAAATAGACGTAATATATTTACATAATTTGTATAATATCTATTATACTCTTCTACTTATTATTTTATCCATCAAATTACTTTTTTAAAAGTAGAAACATAAAAGTAATTTCTTATCCCATCTATCCACTTTTATATTCTTTCCTTTTTTTATATCATCCAACCAAACGAGCCTTAACATTATTAGTTGGTACTGCCACAAGCATTCTAGTCATTGGTAGATTTTCTTTTAGATTGTTTAACAAAATACTTATAGAAAAACATCATGTTTGGACATCTATTTGGTTTGGACATGCAATGTTTAGGAGGTGGGTTTGGGAAGATAAGTTTTGACAAAATAGACTCATGGTTGTTGGCGACAATTCATCATGTTTTGTCTTTTATCCTTTATTAGCAGCTAGTTGTTCATCCACAAAGCTTTTCAACATCTATTAGTTTTCTAGGTCTCAATGTCATCTTTTATAGTTGCCATCCTAAATTCCAATGAATTTGCAAGTTCTTTAGCAAGATATTTGGGCTATGCTATGGCAATTTCCTTCTTTCCAATTTTTATTGGTTCCAGAAAATTTACTTTCTCAATTTAAATACCACTTTCATCAAGACTAGTAGGTGTTTTTGGTTGTATATTGTCCTTTATCCAAAAAAAAAAGAGAAATGAAAATTTAAATATGCACCTTAGTTAAATGAGGCATGCAAAACCTACGGAAATGTTGAAATAAATAAATTTAAAAAAAAGGAAGGAAACCAGTCATAGTTGCCATAATTAATATAAAAACAACATAATTGTTTTCTTTCTAATTAAAGTGTGATCTTGGTTGTCAAGACCCAAATCATAGATGATGACCGGCATTTAGACCAAGCCAATCAAAATTAGCTCAACTCAACAAGTTTGACAACTCATTCAAAGTTCATGCCTTTATATATATATATATATATATATATATATATATACTTATAAGTAACTAGAGGTTACTGCAAATTTGACAGCACCTCCCTAAAAAATTAGATATCCCAATCCTACAATATTAGCACAATCAAATACATTTATTCTCAGAATTTTACCATTTTCATATGTCTCATAAATCTCGCCATTACACAACACGTACATACATTTTCAAATACAAACAATTGTTATTATAAGGGCCTATAGAAGAGTCCCAAAGGAAACATAACATCTACAAAAATTGAAAATAATCTACTACCTAATAGCCAATGTGTTTTGGAATCCTAACACAAACCAATGGACTAAAATAACATACCGTTCATGTTTGGGAGGCATGCAAATTCTAGAACACTTCAATGTACTTTTTGTTGATCTAAAAATATATAAGGAAAAGCAATAAACTTACCACCAACTTAATTAATACATAGACAACAAAACGAATGGAAAGGGAAACAAAAAAGTTTAGAGTCTTTTGCAATAGATTACGTCGACAAATAATTGACTAACATATATATATATATATATATATATAATGACAATAATTCAATTATATTACAAGCTATCAGTAAAAGTGTGATTTAAAATTAAAGAAAATAATATGAAATGGGTCTCATAAGAAAAAGCCATAATCAACCCTGCATGCCGTCACATAAGATTCAATATTATCATTAGTGTTATTGCATAATATCACTACCATCACTAACTGCCATCACACGATGTGCATTTCATAGTGTAATTAGTATAATTATCACTAAGTGCCACTGCATAGTGACTATTCATCATTTTAACTAAATGCAAGCCAAATTCTCATCCACAATTTTTTTAATAAAATTATTTAAATAGTCTAAATAATTGACAATTAAAGATTTAATCAAGTAAAGGAAGTAAGTTAGATAAATAAAATAAAAACAATAATTCAACAAAATTGTATATAAAAATTTAAGTAAAATTCACTATTTGAAAATAAAAAATAAAATAAAATAAAAGACATGAATACACCTCTTGACATCAATCTTTCACAACAAATCTAGGTTCACACTTTTGTTTTAACACGTGAAATTTATTCATCATCTTTTCATAATTATAGCCATATATATATACACGCAATTTACAACTCACACAAAAGGTTAAAATACAAGATTGTTTTTTGATAACATAAATAAGGTAAATTATTAAATATGGAGTTGGGCTGACAATATAAAAATATAAAGTAAAAGAAATTGCGATTTTATTATCTATATACTCACTTGTGAGAACTAATAATAGAGGTCTCAAATTCTTACAATTTTGATAAGAATCTTGATAAGAATCTTAATTGGATAAGTAGTTTTAATATCACTTATAATTACATTAGATATAAAAACATCACTTTAATTTCTTCAAATAGCTCCTAATACATTCAATGCAATTAATTTTATCAGTGACATCTAAATCTATAACTATAGCTTAAATCTCTAATGTCACTACTAATCTTAAGTTTTGTATTTCACAAATTAACTGCCATAATCTAATTTAATTTTTTAAATTATTGTTTGAATTAAAATATATCTTAAAGGCCTTAAATAAGCCTGTAAGAAGTCTCGATTCATACCTTAGTGATTTAAACTAAAAAGCCCCAATTTGAAAGCTCATTTCACGGCTAAAATGAGAAAGGAAGCTGCCATTAAAGTTTGGATCACCATTAGCATGAAAATGGAACAAAAATGGAAGTTAAAGTCAAAGAGAAAGCAACCCAAATAGAAGAGAAGAGAAAGAACGAAATTTAAGCTTCATTGGAGCTCACCACCACGGTTCTTCTCCCATGCAGCAGCCACGGCCACCCAACGCGTGGTCACTTGAGCAGGACGATGGCAGCAGCATCTCAGGGGAAGGAATGGCTAGCAAGCAACAAAGAATGAAGAAAAGAAAAGAAAAAAAAAATTGAAGAAGAAAAGGAAGGAGGGGCTACGTTAACGAGAAGGTGCAGAACTTCGAAGAAAGAGAAGGAGAAGATGGGACAATGCAATGTCGGATGGGACGATGAAAGAAAAGAAATGATATTATAAAAGAAATAGTAAAAATTATAAAAGGTATCTAAAATTTTGTAAAAAAATTTATATAAGACTTATAAGAATGTTATTTTTATTTTTATTTTTTTTATGTTTAAAAGTAAAAATAAAGATTTTATAATTATTTAAAATTTTTGTGTTAACTTATTTTAAAATTTTGAGATATAAAAATATTTCATAAATATCAAAATAATTTTTTAAAATAATTTTAAAATTTTAAAATTATTCTTAAAATTATTTAAATCTTATATTTATCTTAAAAGTAAATTTATTTAATTTAATTACTATTACTAATATAATTGGGTTATTACATTGGTACGCGTAGCCCAAATCATATTTATTCACTCTCATTAATTAATCTCAATCCTAGTCATTAATCTTGAATGATTGATGGACAGAGAAACACATAAATGCCATTAATTCTGTTAATTTTACCTTGCTTTCTGGTTTTAAATTTCGTATAATTAGACAGATAGTCCCAACGCACTAATTCACCTTGTTTTCTATCTATTGAATTTTTATGAATTAAATGACGAATTGGGTATTACTATTTATTTCGTAATGGATTTTCTAGTTAGTTACATAAGTTATAGACAAAAATCTCTTTTAATTATACAACCATATTCATTTTTTTATTCACTAGTCTTCACTAAGTATTTAATCTATCTATATAAAAAAAGTATTTAATCTAGAATTATACATATTGGATAGGACTAGTAACTAGCTATATATTGTGTAAAATAGTAAAAATTATATATCAATTAAGAATTGGCTCGAACTTATAAAATCGAGTTACATTAATTGAATGATCTTGAATTTAATTTTGTATTAGAATTATAATAACCTATTCTCATCTCTTTTTTTGGGTCAAAAAAGGTAATATAACAATATAAGATGTGCTAATTTTTTTGTCAATTTTATCAATATTTTTCTCGCCTAAACACTTGTGCTAATTAGAGTCTAACTTAATTATCCTTTCTATTTTAATCCTTGCTTGAATGATTGTATAAATAATAGTTGAATTTTGATTATATTTTTGGATGTTCCATAGGAATATACTTAATGATGAATTTTTTTCATCACACAATTTAAATTCATAATATCTGAACATGTAGAATCCAAAACGTCTTATTATAAATATTCATGCATGAGATTATGAGGATGCAAATTGCAAAGGGTAATATCCAGGCATATATGTTTCAGTCTCATCATTAAGAATAATGCTAAACTTCCAACATAAGTACGCAAACTTTAATATTGAACACATTTATGTTTTCATTTACATTGCACAAAAACATTAAAATTACAATAAGACAGGAGGGCATATTAATTCTGCAAGAAAAGGAAATAAATTAAATTTTATTAACATCACCACATAACCAGACCATGCGTGCCTCCTAGGAGAAACACCCCCCCCCCCCCAAACAAAAAAAGAAGAAGAAGAAATTGCTGCTTTTAAATAACTTTAATACATTCCCACTCCTTCTATCCCTTGCCTTTCCTGCTCATTTCAACTCCCAAAACTCTTGGTATCTCGAGTCCTCAAAGTTTTCTCTTCATTTCTCCACCTTTTTTTTAATTGTTCTTGTTTCCATTTTCTTTTCTTATACTTACATAATGACCAACCAAACAAGCGTTTTTTTTTTTTGAATTTTTTGTTTTTGCTAGGTCAATAATATTAAAGAAAGAAGAACTAGGGTAATATATATAAGTACGCATGAAAGAGAGCAAGTTTGGTTTTGAGGATTTAGAAACACAGGAGAAAGCATATGGTAATAAGATGAAATATTTGGGAATGATCAGCAAAGCTGAAATAGTGGGGAATCTGACGATGTTTGGAAAGTTGAAGGCTGAGAAATTGAAAGGTTTGTTGCATGGAGACATGAAGGGTGAAAATCTGAAGCTACTGATGATCGCTAGGTCCAAATCCTCGCAGTTGAAGCTATGGGCACTTGGAGGAGCATATATTCTGCTACTTTGGACAATTATTGCAGTGCAGTTTAAAGGCTTTGAAGATAAGTTCACACCCTGCTTCTTCAAGACTCACTCTCCAGGTGCATACTCTTTTCCACCTCCAAGTAGGGGTCTTTACCTTCCATATTTCTAACAAGACTTAAAAGTAAATTAAATTTCTTGAAAACACTTAATCATATAGTATTGAACTGTAAAAAAATTTTATTTGTCATATTTATTGAAAAATCTGATGGCAAAGACTTAAAAACTATGCCTAAATTTTGTTATTACTTTTGCTTATTGTGAAAAATTAATGTCATGGTCAAAAACTGAGAAGTTATCAATTATGGTGTTAGTATTAACGGTATAGCTAAATGGAAGACCACGAAATTGTGCTATTTAGTCAACTTGTATTATTTACAGAATGAGAAATAACGTTGTCTTTCGCTTTAACTTTATATTTCTTGTAAAGATGTCATGCAGAACAAAAAAGAAAAATTACCTTATATTTCATAACCCACAAAACCTAATAATCAGAAACAAATTTTGCCTTTGTCAGTCTCATCTTGTCCAAGAATGTGATTGCAGTTTTCTCTCAAGCCAATAATAATTACTGAAAATCACATCAATCTATATATTCCTGTATGGTTGCACCAAATACTAGCACTGAAATGCGCACTGTCTCTGCCACATCCATCAACATCACATGAATCTGCACTCAACATGGTTTCTATATCGGGTCATGGTTCATGACTTCTAGTTCCTATAAGAAGTCAACAAATAAATAAATAAATTAGAATGTTATGAACTTTTGTTTGTATGCATGGAGGGATCTATGAGAATAATGGGTATCTGATGGTTTCTTCCAATGGAGGACTGAATCAAATGCGAGCTGGAGTAAACGCCTTTTTTTGGCCTACTAATTAATTAAACCTTCACCGTCTTTCCATAGATAGTTCATCAGCTTCTCTAGCGTCGGTTATATCTTCAAAAAATTGCTAGCTACCGACTCTCTTTTTCTCATTCTGGTTGATATAAGGACTGCAGATCTGTGACATGGTTGCCATTGCAAGATATTTGAATGTCACCCTTATAGTTCCTGAACTGGATAATACCTCCTTCTGGAATGACCATAGGTGAGTGTGGAACCACCTCTAGTTTTCCTTTGGTATTACAGTCCGCCTGAAATTTGATATTTGTCGCCTCATTCTTCATAATGAAATAAAATTTCATAGCAAACTATAACGGGCCTAGGCTTTGTTGACATTTCAATTCTAAAAGACTTTTCTGTAATGGTGTGTATCAGAGATATAATAAAACTACTAATGAAAATGAGCCGTTTAAAATTCTTGATTTATTGTCATGGCAGCCAATTCCAAGATATATTTGATGTGGATTATTTCATAACATCACTGAGAGATGAGGTTCAGATACTGAAAGAGCTGCCTCCCCAGCAGAAGCAAAAGGTTGAAACAGAGTCCCTCTATTCAATGCCACCCATTAGTTGGTCTAACATGACGTATTACTATGAAGTGGTACGTACTCCACATGCCCAAACTTCAATACTGATATATATATATATGTATGTATAACTTAGACGAAAAAATTTCAGAGATTAGCTTCTGATTTTGTTATATTATTCATATATGCAAATTCTTCCTCGTATTCGGACCTATGAAGTGGTGCACTTCACAAATCAGATGCAAGACTAGCAAACAATGGGATTCCTGAGGAAGTTCAGAGATTAAGGTGCAGAGTGAACTACCAAGCTCTGAGATTTGCTCCCCCAATTGAGCAATTAGCAAAGAAGATTGTTAGAATTCTTAAGGAGAGAGGACCTTTCTTGTCACTTCATCTCAGATATGAAATAGACATGATTGCTTTCTCTGGTTGCAATGAGGGCTGCACCCAGCAAGAGATTGATGAGTTGACAAAAATGAGGTTAGCAATCTTCATCTCTTGTGATTTCATTCGTTATCACTAAAGTCACATGATAATTTTTATCTTAATTTAACAAAAAGATAGTCACGTGAATATTTAAACATTTTCATTTATACCTTGAATAAGTTTTGTAGTATTTATTGTCAAGATTATTCCTATATTTTAGATAGAAACTCTGAGATTAATATCATGAATAACATCTAAATAATACGAAATTATCTAATATATAAGTAAAATAGACTTTTGAATAAAATGATATTTATTTAATTATTTTTGTTAAAATTAAAAAATATATATAGCATAACAGTTAATTAAGTAATAATAAAACAACGCACATAATGTGTGAATAACACGATTTAAAACCCAAAGTCAAATTGATTTTAAACCAAACCATAAGAATAAAGCATAATATACCTAAAAATAATTCTAGTGCTGTGATTATAGGAATCTAAAATCATTGTTTTGGTGCTGAAAATAAGGTATGCTTATCCATGGTGGAAAGAAAAAGAGATAGATTCAGAGAAGAAAAGGAGAGATGGTCTGTGCCCTCTTACACCAGAGGAAACCGCTCTAACACTTCAAGCATTGGACATTGATCCCAATATTCAAGTTTACATTGCGGCTGGGGATATATACAAATTTGAGAGAAGAATGGCAACCCTCAAACAAGCTTTTCCAAATTTGGTTAGTATATATAATAATCAAACTTCTCAAAAACAATTAAAAAGGAGACATTGGAACCATCAGAACTTGAACCTTTCCGAAATCACTCAAACCAGATGGCAGCACTGGATTACTATGTCTCAATAGAAAGTGACATTTTTATTCCCTCTTACAATGACCACATGGCAGAACTGGTTGAAGGCCACAGAAGGTGCAGTTTCTTTTACTTAGTAATGAGAAATTCTTAGGGGTGTGTGTGTGTGTGTGTGTAGTTGTAATTATAAGTAAACTTATAAAAATGAGAAATATAAATAGATCCTATTAAAATGTGCATATGGCATATTTATATATTTATTCACAAATATTCAAATACTTGGATCCGACAATAGCAATATAATACATAAATATTTTTAAAGTCCATCGCTACATGGTTGACTCATTCAAAAGAAAAATCATAGGTACGTGTTCTATTTTTATTTAAGAAGCCAACACCTCTAGTTAAAGAATTTTACTTCTGTCCTATCTATCCTTAAGTTGGTTCATGTATAAATATTTTGTTGATCGAATTTACCCAAGAACTTTTCAAGGTATACAATATAAATGGCTATATATAACATGTATATTTTTGGTTTCAGGTAGTTGGGATTCAAGAAAACAATAGTTTTAGACAGAAAAGTTGTGGTTGAGCTGATAGACCAGTACAAAAATGGGACGTTGAAGTGGAACCAATTCTCCACTTCACTGAAGGCAGTTCAGGCAGATCGTGTAGGGAACTCTACTACAAGATCAGTGGTGCCTGGTAAACCCAAGCAAGAGGACTACTTCTATACTAATCCACAGGAGTGTTTGTCACCACTTCATGCACCCCCACATTAATTTAATCACTCTAGCTAGACCTGATTATGGGTCGGGTCATGAGCTTGAGATTTGTTAATTCTTAAAGGGTTTGGACTTAAAAAATTCTATGCAAAATGAATTAGTAAAATGCGACCCTCGATTAAGTCTACAGATGGGTCTTCTATTGAAGATCTTATGCTGTGTTTTCATTGGTAGAGAGTGGAAGAGATTAATTCGAAGATCTATTAGAGACTTTGATTTGTATTTTTGATTGGGATTTTTTTTAATTATTAAATCAATCTTCTATATGTGTATGGATTATAAGTTTTATAACCCTGCGAAGGCCAATGTGAAATCGACTGTGCAATAGTTACTCATTTCTGGGTATAGGAACGTATTGTTGCTCCTGTCGAAACTTCAGAATTCAACGAGTTATATGCTTAATTTTTGTTAATATTCACGAACTGTTATGAAGATTTGAATAAATATTTGTGATTTAAATTTTCACTCATCCTTCCTATAGGTTTTTTTTTTCCCCTTTAGAGGTTGAATAATTTAAATTAAAAAAATGCATAAAAATCCTTTTAAAGCTACAGCTCCCAAAAAAAATTAACAATTTATAAAGTTTTAACTGAATCTATTCACGCATCACCTATCCGCTTGAAGTTAAATCTGCCAGGTCTTTGTGAACAAAATTAATCAATGCGTTTGACTTCTTTAAATACAAATTAATTTAAATGTCAATACTCCTCCAATCAAATTAATTTGATTTAAATTATTGGTTGTGATCTATTGACAAAAAGTTTGAAGAATTTGTAAGAATTCTTAATTTAATATGTATCAAAAATTTTCTTTTAAGCATAAATAAATCAAGATCTGATCCTAATTTAATTAGTATATATGACGTTACTTTAAACAAAAATAAAATAATGTCCTTGCCCATCGAAAACAGATGAAAGGGTCAAATTAAATATAACATTATTGATCTGGGAGGAATGCCGCAAAAGATTGTTTTAGCTTTAGCCTTGTTTGTTTGTTTGTTTTCCCCCCCTCTTGTTTACCAAAAAAAAAACGTTATTGATCCAAACATGATAACCTCATAATATTTATCCATTTACAAATGCATATACCAGCTAAAAATTAATATGTGTTTCATGGTAAGACTTTCATCAAAAAGTATAGAACTATAGCTTCATCCTTAACGTCCTTATGTTGAGATTTGAGAGTAACAGCGGGTCGCAATCATGACATTAAAATATATCTCTTGTCCAATGGATCCATCTCGATCACTAATTATCATGAATTTCAATCCGAATTATAGTAATAATTACTGATATAGGTTGAAACTACAAATTAAAGGAGCTTAAATAATTGAACTATATTAAGTTATACTCAAGAAATTAAAAGACCACGAGTCTATTCATTTAATAATTACTTAGCTATTATCATCTTCACTGTAACTAGCGTGTGTTTGGCTGTGCCTTCAAGAAAGGCAAAATCACGTTTACAAATTTCTTTTATAAAAAAGCAATAATTTATTGCTTCCGTTGAAACTGCGTTTCCATCCTCTCCAACGTGCAAACAAACACACACGTAATTAGCTTTCAAACATTTCTTTTCTCAACATCAACAATTCATTGCACCATAATTTCTTGATGTTATAACATATTTAATATTTAATTCTAAAAAGGATTGAGACCCGTTCATTATTCATTTAAACCGATTTTCTTCTCCTTTTGTTCATTTAGAGAATATCGTTTTCAAATCAGTTCAGCAATTTTATACATTGAAAGCAAAGGATTTGTCATGACTAATTAATGCTTTTTAATGCTCCATTTGCTAAAATTCTTTTTGTGCTCTGATCATTACTCGCAGCCGAAAACTAAAATAATACATGCAAAAACATGTGAGTTATAGTTTTAATTAACATATTTATATGTCTATTTTGATTTTTTTTTTACAATGGAATCTATTTTTAAATTTCTCATAATAAATATGCCATGAAATCTCATTTAAAGCTAGGAAGATATAGATCATATAAAAAAGCATCAAACACAACACAATGTATGGGAGTGGCTCCTAAAACCAGCTTGAGAACAGGGAATAGAGATGGTGAGGTGACCACCTTTGCTACCACAGGAACCTAGTCGAAGCTCGAATACAGAGAAACAACATTTGTTCATCAGTTATTAGCTATTGTTCAATAATATAAATTTTGTGGGCTTTACATATGGAGAAGGGAATTCTAATTGAAGATGGAGAAAGACAAGGTTGGTGGTCATGGAGAGCCTAAATTTGCAGAAGTCACGAACAAGACTGAGGATGTTGGAGGTGTTGAATTGATGATTTTGAATAGGTTCATTATGGTCAAAGCTGAGAAACCCAAAAGCTCTATTAATATGGAATGGATTAAAGATGAAAATCTGAGGAGTTGCATAAGTTCTCAGTCTGCCCTGACTCGGCTCAAACTACTATTGCTTGCAGCCATTGCCATGTTGTTGGTGGGTACACTTCTGTTAGAGTTCACAACACTTAGTGACACTGTGAGTCTAAGGATCTTCACGCTCCGTTCTTCTTATCAAGACCTTTTTCGTCCGCCGGAAAGTAAGTCCACCGTATGCTTGCCTTAATTCCTACATCATTTATGTACTAGCCAACAAGAATTCGATAACTGCTTCACATCTACTCGTGTTGTGCAAGTTCAAATTTTCCTAATGCTAAAAACTTGTGTCCTTGAGAGCAAAGGTGTCTGTCAGAGCCTACTTGACCTTTTTAGGACCGACTCGGACAAGTCCATATATTTCACATAAGGGCTGTGAAAATTCTAACACATCGCCCTGAACTTAAGGACTAACTCCAAAAAAATGCTTATGAAGTACTAATAATCCTGTATTTTTATTAAGATTGAAGGAGGCGACTTATAGAGGGCCTAATCCACATTGACAGTTCTACTAGAGAGATCTTGTGTCAATGCCCAATTGTAAAACTACAGTAATAGTGATCAACTCTCCCTACAATGATTTTTGTTGGTGCCTAGTTTTGTGAGCGGTAGGCCCCACTTTTATCTTGATTACTATGCAAAAGCATAGATATAAGTATCGCGAGTTTAATATATGGAAATATGAGGGACGAAAACGGGATCTGTGCTTGTTACTGGTATTATGACCGGCAATGATAGAATAGTCTATCCTCATTGTCATTTTTGTCCACCAAACATACATTCTTACTCTTTTGCAGAAAAAAAATATAAGGAAAAAGGAAAAGCAACCAGTTGATTTTTAGTGTACTCTATTGATCTTCAGGGGTTTGCCAGAACAATGGGTATTTGATGGTGTCGTCCAATGGAGGATTGAACCAAATGCGAGCTGGTGTGAGTATTTCAACAAAATTCAAAGGCCCTTTTCATCATCATTTTCAAGATTTCTAAATTTTATGGCACTTGAGCCATTCTTATTCATGATCATGATAGTTTTCTGCTGCAGATAAGTGATATGGTAGTCATTGCTAGATATTTGAATCTCACATTTATAGTTCCTGAGTTGGACAGTACCTCCTTTTGGAATGACCGTAGGTAGGTATGCTCAAAATGGATCAATTTATCTCTGTTTATGGGCTCTAATTACTGTTTAAATTTACTTGTACTTTGATGTTTGCAGTCGCTTCGAAGATATATTCAACGTAGATTATTTCATTCAGTCTTTGCGAAATGAAGTTAAAATATTGAAGCAACTCCATCCTGAGGTGAAGAACAAGGTGGAGACAAGATACCTTTATTCTATGCCACTTGCTAGTTGGTCCAACACGTCATACTATCGTGATACTGTAAGTTCTTATATCTTTTGTAGTGTTGCTCAATAAAAGAAATTTAAAATAGAAAATAAAAATTTAGAGCAAGTTCAAACAAGACCCAAGGTTCATTTTGTGCATAAACGTCGCTTATTTGTTCACAGATTTTATGTGCATCTTGTGTACACAACGCAGATTTTTCCTCGAGTAAAAAAGTATAAGGTGGTACATTTTACCAGAACTGATGTTAGAATTGCCAACAATGGCATTCCTGAGGAAATTCAAAAAGCTGCATTGCCGTGTGAATTACAAAGCTCTGCGATTCACCACCTTAATAAAAGAAGTTGTGAAGAAGATAGTAAAAATTCTGAGGAAAAAAGGTCCTTTCTTAGTTCTTCACCTCAGATACGAAATGGACATGTTGGCATTCTCTGGTTGCTATGAAGGTTGCAATAAAACAGAAATGGAAGTATTGACAGAAATGAGGTCAGCACAGAGATCCTTCAGGCTTACAAAATATAAAATGAACATCTTACTAAAAAAAAATATATCTTAAATATGTCAAAAATATATCTTATTAAAAAATATGCCTCACATGTTTGTGCATATATTTATAATTGATTTAGTCTATTTATCTTTTATAAATTGGATTCATCTAAGAATTTTGTTTGCTGATAAGGACTTAGGATTTGCTTTTCCAGGTATGCATATCCATGGTGGAAAGAGAAGGAAATAGACTCTCAAAGAAAAAGGCTAGTTGGTTTATGCCCTTTAACTCCAGAGGAAACTGCTCTAACATCAAGGGCATTAGACATTGACCCTAAAATGCAGATCTACATAGCAGCAGGAGAAATTTATGGCGGAGAAAGAAGAATGACACCTCTAAGAGAAGCTTTTCCCAATTTGGTAAATTATGAATGAACTTCAATATATGTAACCTAAACGTTTGGGATTAACTTTGGTATAAAACGCTTAGCTGATATACTCTGCCTTTCTCCGTCCTGCATGTGAAACAGATAAAAAAGGAAACATTATTAGAACCCTCTGATCTTGAGCCCTTGCAAAACCATTCAAACAGGATTGCAGCATTGGATTACATTGTCTCGATAGAAAGTGATATTTTTGTACCTACCTTTGGTGGCAACATGGCTAAAGTTGTTGAAGGCCACAGAAGGTAATGTACCATTCTAATAATTGAGAGATAGTGTTAGACAAATTTGATTTATAAAAGACAGATAGTCAATCATGAATACACATATACATATGTTAGCGGTGAGATCCCTCTAAAAATATTTATGATTGACTTGATCTTTCTATATTATGAACTTTATATGCCTAAGAATTTTTCGACCAGATTCATATAGGACCAATTATTCTGCAGGTACTTAGGGTTTAAAACCACAATAACTCCAAATAGGTATATTCTAGTGGGTCTAATAGATCAGTACAAGAATGGGACGCTGAGCTGGAGTGAATTTACCAAAGCTGTGAAGGCAGTTCATGCTAATAGAAGAGGTGGCCCAACAAAAAGATCAGTGTTTCCTGAAAAACCCAAACTGGAGGATTATTTCTATGCTAATCCACAAGAATGTCTCCCACAAATGGATCCAAAATCAACAAAAACTTCTCCTTAAGACCTTAACTGTTGCAGCAAATGCAAGTTTTCTGCTCTAAAGACTACTTGGATTCAATCAACAGAATTGTGAAACAAACGTTCGTTTTGGGGTTTTCACATCAGAGCCTTTTGAGATTTGTAAAATTGGTTTTTATTTGGGATTAAATTTTAGTGTAATTTTTTATATCTTTATTATTAAATTTCTTAATCAAAACATGACAAATGTATAATTTTTTAATAAAAAATATGATAAGTGCACTTCTTTATATTTTTATTACTAAATTTATTAATTAAACTATATACTTATTATGTTTTTATTAAGAAATTTAATAATAAAAATATAAGAAATTAAATATAAATTTTTTCCTTTTCCTTATCCTTATCAACCATCAACCATGTGTAATAAGATTGCTTGTAGCCCCCACAGAATGATAAAATGAGTTAAAAAGTATTTATATCATTTTACTGCAATATCAACAGTTGAATATGCTTGATCCGTCCTTCATTCATGTTTTTAAGTTCCACACAGAGATCATCTCAAGATATTCCTAACTGTAATACCCAAAAGAAAAAAAAACATTGAAGCTAAACTGCTCTCACTCTCATCAACTAATCAGTCATGATTAGTGATAAGATTGGGTTTAATGATGACAGTAACATGTAATAAGTTGGACCATCATGAATGCAATCACATTCCCATTTTAATGGCGAATTCAAATCTATTTAATTTTCTTTTCCCCATCAATTTGAACAGATATGATAAGGGTGCGTATCATGTCACCAAGAGAAGAAAGATTAAATATCAAAATTGAGGACGTTAATTGAAGCTTAGAGGCGGTTAAAACCAGACGCGTGCTTGTTCTTCCTAAAATTTAAAGGAAAACTTGTGTGTCATTGCCTGCTAAGGAACATGGCAAAACTTCAAAATAATTTCCCCAGAAATATTTAGTGTCAAGGGCCGGCGAGCTATACAATTTATCATTAAAAGATATCAACTCGTTATTATAGTTACTCTTGTTATAAATAATTTAAAACTTTACAAAAGAACTAATTAGTCTTTTATCTTAAACATAACCCATGAAACCTTTTCAATAAATATAAAGTCTAAAAATTGCTATAAAAAATAAAAATACACGCACGCGCGCACACACACACTCTCTCTCTCTCTCTCTCACACACACACACACATATACAAATTGATATTAAATAAATTTAGCTAACAAAAAAGTGTGAGAAAGAGTGTTTGTGCACGTATATGCATGCATATGTTATAAGTTGACTAACCCTAATAAATATTTAAATATGACTAACATAAATTTTACAGAAAAATGTGCTACATACTTACAAGTATATTCATGATTAACTTGATAACAAAGTTTATATAAAAGTTTGTTATAATAATAAATTACAAGCATTGCTGACAGTAATCCAGTCCACGACCACGAGTTGATGATACCAACCCTAATAAGTATATAAATATGACTAACATAAATTTTACTGAGAAATGTGCCTACATACTTAACAAGTTTATTCGTGATTAACTTGATGACAAAGTTTATATAAAAATTTGTTATAATAATATATTACAAGCATTGTTATTAGTAATCCAGTCCACGACCACGAGCTGATGACATTCCTTTCGACTTTTCAGAGAATCACACACCCTCGAGAAGTACATCTTTAAAGCAAAGGAGACAGTCATTACCATCATCCTTGAACTCCATTTCTGATATTATAAAAGAAAGAATACCGTCTTAATCTTATGATCCTTTTCAGTAGTACATAGCCATACATAAAATTTCAAATGTACTTATTCCTAAAATCATAGCTGTGAATAGTCACTGATCTTCCAGCAGACACTATAAACAGGCAGACCAATTGCAAATCGCACCCTAAAACGATCTGTTCAAGTCAAATACTTATCTACAAGCTACAAATACTTGTCGCTAGTAATTATCAGGGAATTGCAACCCAAGAGCTCAATAACTCTTTGATGGGTACCATACAAGCACAAATTAGAAGATGGCATGCCTACGACAGAAGAAACCTCAAAATCACAAATAGTTACGAGTTCAGGGTTTATATTTCTAAAATGACCTTCATGAATGGGTGAAGAGACAGAAACCAATGGAGATGGATGTACAATAACCAGAAGGCATATGCCGCATCAGTAAGGAGTGAGAAGATCTGGATGAAAGTGGAGGCATAGAAAAAGGCCACATGAATCACTTTAGGTTTTCAACCGTTTCTGAGCTTGATCTGAGTCTTCGCCACTGCCCACATCTCTAAAATGTGCAATTGCTTGATTGCTAAAAGGGGGATTATCATGATTCTGCAGAACAAATGAAATTAGCCTAAAAGGGTAAATGAACTCATTTGCTTTATTATTATGGAAATACTGGTTTAATTGACAGCATCTGAAACATATCTCAACACAGACAAACCCAAAACAAAAACTAAAAACTAAACTCAATAGCTTTACTTCAATAGAAGAACAACACATACAATAAACAAATTTAAGAGAAAGCTAATGAGAGTAGGATTGATCGCCCCCAAATTACCTTTTGGGAAAATTAAAACAATTTTTTTTTTCCAAAAAAGTAATTCTCAAAACTAACCAGATACACAAACTAAGCAGGTTCACTCCTCATAGGCGATCATCTGGTATTTTACATCTTAATTATCAAACTAATATCTAATTGTTATATTAAAATCCAAAAAATCAAAGCATACTTGTACTCAAGAAAGAAATCATATTAAATTAATTTGATATGTATCTCTGCCGAACTAATCACTTATATTCATCTAACATACTCATTGTAATATACACAACACTACTACAGAATTTTTAAAAACTAATTTGAGAAAATGGTAATATAATAGTCGAAACATTTCCATACACGGAGCATCAAATATTCATTCTATTTTCTTTTTCTTAAATATCTTGCTAGAAAGCAGGCCAGAGCATGTATAACACAATGTAACAAAACATAGGAATAAATCCCATCGCATGGATTATAATACCTTGGGAATGGATGTCCCACAACTTGATCCAGTGTTTGCCTGCTTCCCGAGATTTATCTGAACAGAGATGCTGGCCTGTGACAGATCTAACCCAGCATTCTGTAGAGCTTGAGTCAGATTGTTCAACAATCTGTTCATTAAATAGACAAAGAAACTTCATAACAAGCCACAAGCTCGTGCTAATTGACATAAGAGGTAAGTTCATACAAGACAGTTTAGTCAGAGAAATTCATACAATACTATGAGCAACATCACG
Organism: Erythrophleum ivorense; assembly: GCA_026724425.1. Lineage (NCBI taxonomy): Eukaryota > Viridiplantae > Streptophyta > Magnoliopsida > Fabales > Fabaceae > Erythrophleum > Erythrophleum ivorense. Next base: position 895,334 of record JAIUCV010000199.1, on the reverse strand, counting down.
GAGTAAATATTCACGAACTTAGACATGCCAATGGGACTAGTTTTCAATTTTATATCTTGAGCAACTAAAGATTTCAAATATCTACCACATTTTACACTTCAAGATGAAAATAAAGCAACGTGACCCCAAGCTTTCCAGTTTCCAGCATTTCTTTTAAGCATACCACGAATAAATAATGTGCAACCTAACAAACAGAAGACACTGCCCATACAACTAGATTTAGAATCCATTTGGTAAAATAAAAACTGAATACAAATGCAGTTCAGCTAATTCTAGTAGTCCTTGTTTGCTTTTTGCTTTATTTGAAAAAACAAGACTCCATCAGCTGAGCCAATTGAATACAGATTAAGATCAATTTAAAAAAGCACTTGTCCACCTAATCAAGATTAAAAAGCCCTAGGATCAGTATCTCTTCTCCATAATCATATCAAAGACTGCAGAACTTCAGAGAGTGAGATGTAGCATACAGAGGACAGAAAATTTAATCAGCATAGATGTCGTCTTGAAACATTTTGATGTAATAATACCATTTGAGACTGTTATGAATATGGTTTGTTCACCAGCATACTACAACTCAAGCAATGAGTGGCAGATTAAAAATAAAGAAATTAAAGAGAAAGCAGTCAGTATGATTAAATTTTGCAAGGTATAACAAGTAACCCTTAAAGAAAAAGGAATATACCAAATATTTTATATCAAAGAAACCCAACATCAATAGATATTTACAGAAATCAGAAAAAGCTATAATTTTGGTAACCACACACCCTTGAGAGTACACACTTGAGATGCTAATTGTTCCCCCTTCAATTGTCAGCTCATCATGTTGGTTTTGCGAGTCACTAGTGCCTGGACATTCAGTTAATTGTGCATCAGAAACAGGCCCCTGTAGAGGATGGGAAGGTACGCCATCACTTCTGACAGGAACAGACATGTTTGCATGCATAGGCATTGGCAAAGATACTCCCCTGCTTGCTAACTCAGGTTGCCTCTCTGTTGTTTTGCTGACAATATCCCTCTGATCAGGATCTATCATATTCTGGGTGCCACTAAGCATTGTTGGAGAGACACTATGGTTGCCTTCATCAAACTTTCCAGTTAAAGGTGATACCGGATCCAAACAATTATTCACAGGTTGAGGCTGGCCAACAAAACTTTGGACACGCCAGTGACTGTTTCTCTGTACCAATAAGGAGAGTATGCCGGATGGTCCACCAAAATTGATTAAGTATTTACGTTCATTAGAAACAGTAGAATTGAACATGCCCCTCTCAAGATGGTTAAGAAAAACCACTCTTGGAGAGGGAAGATTGCAAACATAAAACCTATCAGAGAATCAATCATATAATTTGAAAATGCCAATTACTATAAGGGAGTCATATGTATGGACAATATGAAATTATCCTTCATGTATAACAAAAATTTATTAATAATATATTTCACAATAATAAAAAATTTCTTTATACTTGTATAATATAATTAATAAGTAAATTTCTAAATAACCACATAACTGGATGCTAGCATGTCTAATCACCACTGGCAAAAGCTATTCAGGCACGGTAACAGTCATAGGCATGTGATGCAAATCAGTGCTATATAAAATCAGTCCCACATAATATGTAAGCCCAGTTATCTCTACTTTACCCATGGCATCAACTTTGTGGGCTCATCACTCCACCCCTGATATGAGCCTTCATACTTCTGTACCATCTCCTGTAAGTACTGGACATACTCAATTACCTGCAAAGAAACAAGATGAACCAAAAGGTTCTAATAATATATTCTCAGCCAAGAAACAAGTAATATCCAAGTGATTGCCAGATAATGTACCTCTAATAAGAATGATGCTGTGTCCCTCTTTTGATCACTATGAGGTATGAGATCCCTCAATATCTGAAATCTGAACGAAAAGGTCAACACTTGTCAATTTTCAGCTCAATGACTCGTCATTAAAACTTAAAACAGAACAATTCAGTAGAATCCAAGCTCTCAGAGTTATACAATCATAATGACATAATCCATTCTAAACTTCCCATCTCATACAACATGTACTATCGTCAGCTCCCAATTTTCAGATTTTGATCTTCATTCTTTGCCACACGAAACACAAATAGCACACAAACTTCACAAGATATTGATTTTGACGTTACATCACTTTATTAAGTACCATTTACGATCATCAGCATAAAAAATATCCCCAAGGTGAAGCAGAGCCTAAAATAATCATTTCAAAGTACTTTGACACCAAAAGAAGAGTTTGATAAACTTTCTAATTATGGCAATGAAAACTGCAAAAATCATCAACACTATTGAGGACTTAAGTTATCAAATACCATGCAATAAACTTATGAAGCAGATATTAAAGCTAAATAAACCCCAAAACATGGGCACACCTCTCATTTATCTTGCTCCTTCTCCGCTGCTCAGTTACTGAATGTTTTGATCTTATTGCACTAGCCTTATCAATAGCTTTAGCATCTGGTTTCATAACGAATTTCCAACATGAGAACTCCAATTTGTCCAGAGTCGAATAAGTGTAAATGAAGTCAACCCAAATTTTCATATTATAAGTCATTTACAATAATTAACCAAATTCAAGATATTATCACAAGCACCAAATATCACACGTTTTTCAGTAGATTCAATACAATCCAAAACTTAAAGTCGCTGTGCAGAACTTCTCTTTGTATACAGGCTTTCAGGTGAACTCACTCGACTAAATACATTATAGGAGTATCATTAGTTCATTATAAAATTAAGACTTACCCAGTAGAGATTGCTAAATGACAGTTTTAAAATTAACATGAAAACCAGGACCCAAAGAAAGTAAACTTTCAAAGAACTCAAAGGAATAAGAGAAAAGCCCACGAATAGAAGAAAACCAAGAAGAACTATGTAAACTCGTACAATAAAAACATAACATACTAGAAGCGGATCTAACGTTCACGTAAGAACCGTGACCAAACATGTGAAAAGGGCTACCTTTGTTGGTATTATTGCTATTAGGCGCAGAAGAAGGACCTTCTTTCTTAGAAATGAACTCTTCCTCCTCGTACTCCTCGTCTTCCTGATTACCTTTCCCTGCTCTCATTCTTCTCTGAATAAAGGGTGTCAGTTACTTGTTCAAGTTTTGCAAAGAGTTCGTGTACAAATCGACGGACGAACCCAAAAAAAAAAAAAAAGGAAGGAAAGAAAGAAAGAAAGAAGGCAAGTAAAGGAATGCCCAGTGAAAAACGGAAAGGAAAGAAAGAAAAATTGAAAATTGAAAATGGGAATATGGAAAAAAAGAGAGTTCAACCTCGAGTAATCGATTGAGAATTCAGATGGATGTCCTTGGCCGGCGGGTACCACCACAACGTATCTATGGAATTGAAGCGCCAGCTCTCGCCGCCTTGAGTTCTACGAGTCCCCGGAACTTATTGGACGGCCACGGAAGTGGGAGACGGGCGGAGGGAAGGATAGCATGTGACCGAGCACATTTGCGACTCCCGTTTGAGAATGCCCTGCTTTTTGTTCTGTTGGAGAGAAAATGGAAAACACGGGCACAAATTTTACGTTTTCTTTAGGTCAAATCGTCAATTTGGCCCGTTAACTTTATTGAAATGTTCGTTTTGCGTCCCTTTTCTTTTAAAATTACTTTAAGAATCACTTAATTTTATGAAATATTTAAAAGTTGCGCTTCCTTTTCATCCAATCTTCTTTGCCTTGTTACAAGGACGACAAATTTTCTTTTTAAATTATGTGTATTATTTATTATATTTTTATAATCATTATTTAATAATATTTTATTTTTTATTATTTTTAAAAAATAAAGATACAAAAATAATTTTTGTTTTCATTTATTTTTCTTTTGCATCCTCTTCTCTTTTAAATTATCCAACAAAAGCTACATATTTATATGGCAATCTATTTGACGTTTTGGTATTTGGCATTTTTTTTTTCTCGGGCTAACTCATCACTTTTTAAATTTTCTTTCTCTCTCCTCTTTTTTCCTTTTTTTTATTTTTCATTTTCTCTGCACACCCTTGAGAATCGAACCCAGGAGCTTGAATAAATCGCCTATGAACTTCCTGGTCTCAACAAGCTAAAAAGTTACCAGTTTAAACAGTTGCCTGGTTATTGCTGGAAAGGTAAGCCGATGTTTTGCATTTCATGTCTTGTTTATATGATATTGTGTAATCGATTATGCTCTCTATCCGCTTCATTATGTGGGTGATACACAACTTTGGTTCATCCATCACTATTACTAGAATGCGCGTGATGTTATGTCATAATTTAATTTTGAGTGATTTTGGAATACCTATGTAAACACATATGTTTGTGTTTCCTTATATCTTATGATTTATCCATGGACATCATTTGCTTTTTGGCATGCCTTGAGCCTCTAATTGCAGTTGACACTGCAATGATGGTATCCATATTCTTTCTATTTTACAACGCAATAAGACATTTTTAATATGTCGTGTGCTCACATGAAGTAGATTTTGACTGCATGATGTGAATGCAGCTTATTCATATATCACAAGTCAATGCATTATTGCAAGCTAAGATTGGCCTTTTAAAAGAAAAAGAAATGCAGGCCAAGACACCTAAAATAAAAATAAAACAAAATAATAAGTATACCATAAGGGGAGAATAGTTTGGCATTGCAGCATCGTTTTTTTAATATATATATATATATATATATATATATATATAAAAGACTTGATTGAGCAGAAGTTTGTTTTCCCCCCAATTTGCTTGTTAGTGCTGTACATAATTATATATAAGTAGTTTGTTTTGTTAATTTGTATATATTAGGGCCTCAACTATTCTATTTGCTTTTAATTAGTTGGGTACTTGCTGGCCACAGTTCATCAACAAGGCAATGATGGAAACACAAGTCTTTTTTTTCTTCTAAGAACCCTACCTTATACTCTTGGTCCTAAAGAAATTAACAACTTTTAACACATTTTCTGATGCTCATAGCATAAGTTTGGAAAACTACTACAAATGGTAGAAGCTCAGATCAGAGAAATTCTTATGCTTTTATTATTGTTTTCCTATCTCAGAAAACTGTAAAAGACTAACAGAAAGATCCCATACTAAAATTCTTATACATCTAAACTCAATTTGATTAAATTTCTTCAATAGTTAAGCAGAAAATGAGAGATATATATATATATATATATGTACAATACCTGATTATATCGAAATGAGATTTTTATTTAATTCTAAACTTTTGAAAAATACATATTTTAGAATGAGTGTTACTCATATTATAATTGTGAGAAGATAACGATAACAAAGTTAGAAAGTAATGATAAAGTAACCATAATAGTAATGAAGGTATTTATGATAAAAGTAACAATAATAACAATTATAACAATAATGATGATAAAAATAGATAACTATATAACATTTGTAGTAGTAAGATGAAAAGAGCTATGAAAGGAGAAGTGACCGCGAAAGTAATGATAATGATAATAATAATAAGACAGAGATGATAACAACAACAATAATAATAATAGTAAAAGTAATGATAATGATAGTAATAATGATAATAATAATAGTGTTAATAACAATCATAATAATAAAATTAAGGTTGAGGTAGTGATAATAATAATAATAATTGTGAAAGTAATGATGATAATAAAAATAATAATAGTAATAATATGACAATAATAATAATGATAACATTAATAACAATAATAATGATTGTTGGCAATGAGACAACAATAGTTATAATAATAGTGATGACAATAAAAATAGTGGTGATGGTGATGGCAAAATAATAGTAATGATAATGATATACTAATATATTAACAAATGTAAATAAAAAAAATTATCATTTAAAAAGTATACAAGATATTCTATCATGACTTATTCTTTAAAGGATAGATCCCCCATGTTAAAATAATTATGAGCATATAAATTTATACAATCCTTCCGTGCAAAGCATGGAAAATTATACCCATTTAAACTCATATCAGTTACCCTTTGCTGCAAGCTCTTTGATTTTCTACCCACTTGAGCATTTCTACTTTCCATCAATGAAGTTGATGAGTTTCTTAGGAAGAGCCTCAAAAGATAAAGCCTCGAAACCATAGGGAAAGGTAGTTGAGGGCTTTAACTTCAAGGACAAGCAGGAGAGCATGGAGTTGGATCCCTACAGCTTTCTATTTTATTCTTTATGAGTTTGATGATAATGAATGAGAAAAGAACAAAAAGCTTGGAAGGCCAAGGTTGCGCATATTTGAGGAGGACTTATGGCAAATTTTAATGGTGAAGCCCATTGAAATGGAAGAGATTAAACTCGCAAATCCTTTTTGTTTTGATTCATTCTTCAATAAATTATCACACAAAAGTTGTAGCCATGAATCTGTTTTACGATTTTGATTATTTCATCTGTCATATTTTGCAGTTCTATAGTGTTTTATCTTCTTAAGAACATAAAACAAAGAGAGACATGAAAAAATAGCATGATGGGTGAGGGTAAGTAACATTCACTTTTTGAATATACTTTCACTTATTTTTTAGGGAAATTTAATATTGTGGTCCCTATAGTTTACATCATTTTTTCAAATGGTCCCTATAGTTTTAAAATTTATATTTCACTCCTTATATTTATCACCGTTAGCCCAGTTAATCCCTACTATTTTGAAAATCCAATAATTCCTTCTTAGCTCTGTCCAATTGGCATTAATGGTGTTAAGTAAGGCATTTATGGCAAACAATGGCTAATTTGTAAAGCTAAAGATACATGTAAGATGCCACATAAGCTAACTTGTTTAGTGAAATATATATATATATATAGCACCAATTTTTTTTCAATGAAATATAGCATCAGATTTTAACAAAGAATAGGGAAAAAAAGAAGTAAACAACTAAGGACCAACACTTAGAGCTCAAAGGAAGTTTGATTTCAAAGTCGCATAACACTAAAGCTAAAGCACTGAAGCTAAAGCACAGAGCAATCGAGGCAAGAGCAGAAGGAGAAAAATGCTAAAATAGCACCACGCAAGAGCAGTAGAAGCAAACGCACAGCTTTTCAGAAAGGTACATGTCTTTGGTGATCTATATTAAGCTCACTTTTCACAGCAAGTCTGCAATAGTATTAATGCAACCCATGTGCCAGTTATGTGAGGAAAGAGGGCCCACTCATGTACAAGTATATAAATGCTCTTGATCTGTGGGTGGTTATTTGCTTATTATTTTACTTTTTTATTTAAATATGTTTTTTTGTCGTTGAAGATATCGACATAAGGAGTGATAGTGTGGGCAGCAATGAAACTTCAAAAAGTGATAACAATATCCTAAATATTCGACTTGCTATTAGTGATGATGAAACGAACGATGACTTCTTTGCTCAATATGTTGATGAAGATGCAATAGATAATATGGAAGGAGATATTACAACAATAGGAGTAATCCCAAAAGGTGACACATTAGCCCCACAAGATGACATGGTGGTGCCTGAAGGTCACGTGACTCAACCATCACTGGTACTTGATGCAAACCTTGAGAATATTATTTTAGATTATAATTCTGATATGCTAAAATATGAGGATGAGACTAAATTAGAGGAAGGGGATATGAGCAATGTGAGAAATAGGTATATGCAATATAACCCTACTAAAATGTGCAAAGACTTTAAATTTAAACTTGGAATTGAATTCACATCCATTGATCAATTTAAGGAAGTTGTTAGAGAATAAGCACTACTCCATGGATATGGTATAATGTTTGAGAAAAATGATAGAGTGAGGTGTAAAGCAGTGTGTACGGGTGAGTGTGAGTTCTCTATGTATGTGAGTAAGGTTGGCAATGCCTTGACATATCATTTGAAGATATTAAAACCAAGACACACTTATAGAGTGACATTTAATTCTAGGATGGCTAGTTCTAAGTGGGTAGTATCAAAAATTATGAATCACATGAGATTGAACAAGAATTTGAAGATAAATGATATAATATGTATTATTATAGAAAATTCATGGTAGATGTTTCAATGACTAAAGCATTTTTGGCTAGGAAAATAGCTAAGGCAGAATTAGAAGATTCTTATAAGGAGCAATATAAATGGTTGTGGGATTATACCAATGAAGTTAGGACAAAGAATCCTGGAGCAACCTTTACACTACATACAGTGTGGCTATTTATTAATAGGCCACCAATGTTTAAAAGATTATACTTATGCCTTGATGCTGTTAAAAGGGGCTTCTTAACAGTATGTAGGCTTATTATTGGCTTAGATGGATGCTTTTTGAAGGGACCGTGGAATACTCCTAGTTGCTGTAGCTTGTGATCTTAATGATCAATATTTTCCTCTAGTAGTAACTATGGTAGAGGGTGAAAATAAGAATTTGTCTTGGTTCTTGACAAAATTGGTTGATAACATAGGGAAAACACAAAGATGGGTTTTCATCTTTGACCAACAAAAGGTACCATAGTTGCAAACTTTATTTAATTTTTTAATCATTTTTCTTTGTCCTTTTATGCTTATTTTTGTATAGTTACATGTTTTATCTTATACATTAAAACATTATTCGACATATATGTATTATCTTTAACTAGAATGTGCATTTAAGGTCTCCTATGAGTTACATACCTCAACTTAGCTCAAGCAATTTTGCAAGTTTCTATTCTTTTTTCTATTTTGTTCTCTAACTATTTATTTTTCTTATTGCTCTATATATTCTATTTTTTATCATATTCTTGTATAGTAATATTAATATTTTAATGATACAAGGTTTAATAGTAACATTTAAAGACCTTTTTTCCTAGTGTCAAACATCGCTTGTGTGTTCGATATTTATATGCAAACATCAAGAGTTAGTATAGAGGAGGTATTGTGATAAGGGACTTGGTCATGCAAGCTGCCAAATCTACATATATCAACGATTAGCAACAAAAAATGTATCAATTGAAGAATAGATCCAAAGAGGCACATGACCATTTAATGACTTTCTTTCCTTAATGTTAGACAAAATCACACTTTTTTGTTTACCCGAGGTGTGACATGGTGTTAAACGATATATCAGAGTCATTTAATAGTTGTCTTATAGAGACTTGTGAACTTCCAATTATGTCTATATTTGAATGGATTCGCATCTATATCATGACCAGATTTGTAGACAATAGGGTAAAGGCAGAGAAATATATTGGTAAGGGAATAGTATGGCCTAAGCCAAGACGAGTTGGATAAAGAAGTGGAAGAATTAAGAAAATGGGTTGCAAGGTGGGCAGGAGGAATGCAATTTGAAGTTCCACACTACTCCCATAAGTTTATAGTGGACTTAGATGCAAAGACTTGCTCTTATAGGTGGTGGGACCTGACTGGATTGCTTTGCAGGTATGTTTGTATTTATATTTGATCTTTATATTACCTCGAGGCTAATACTTTATATAACTTTCAGGTCTGCCGTCAGTTGCATTTATTCCAAGCGAGAAGACCCTCATGAATACATTCATCCATACCTATAAATTTAGTCTTTTGCTGCTTGTTATGCTCCAGTAGTTCATGCAATCAATGGGAAAGATCTATGGGTTGAGACTAGTAAGGAACAAGTTAATCCTTCTACATATCATAGGAGACCTAGAAGACCCAAGAAATTAAGGAAAAGAGGACTTGATGAACCCTCATAGCCTCATAAGCTTCGAAGATCAAACACCAGCCTGCGTTGTAATAGTTGTGGAAATTATGTACATAACCAAAGAACTTGTCAGCAACAAAGAACATCACAACAGTGCACACAAGAATCTATTAACGTGTCACCACTGCTAAGTACCCAGTAGTAGTGGTGATAATGTGGTCCCAACTTGTTTTGGATGCTTGTTGAAGAAATCTATACACTTTTCCTCCTTTTGGTTATTTCGGATCTAGTAGTGTGTCTTCACTTGTGGTCTTTTTGGTCATTATGAACATGTGGTCCCATAGATGAGGATCCTTTTTGACTATGTCTTATGTGTCTGGTCCCATCGATATGTGGCATTAGGTTATGTTAATTATAAGCTCATGGCTATGTGGTCCCATTGATAGTAAGGATTGGTTATATATTTTGCTCATCCACAAATGTCATTTTGTTCATATTCAAAAAGTGCGTGAACTTAGCTCGCTTTTAGGGTATGAACAATTATTTAATGTATCCATTCTACATCAATGAAATAGGCTTATTCCCAATTATTTTATATTGTTTTGTTTATAGACATGTAGTCCCTTTTCAAGTTTTGACATTTATCCCAATTACCATCTATGATTTTGATACATATTAGCAACAAACGTTTCTGAGCATATATTGCACACATATATGTTCTAGCAGCAAGACCACATCAAGGTGAATGATATTAGATGACAATAATAATGATCAGATGGGATCTTATCATTTTGATGGTTGTCGGCAGGAGGACTACATCATAGTTATATTATACTATATAATATATAGATTACAACAATTCCTTCTACATCTAAAAGGTACCAATCTTTTGTGCCAAATAGGTTAAGATATAGATAGACATTGTAGCAATATGAAGAAATTAAAAAATAGCACAACAGTAGCAATTATTTCCAAACTACATCTTTCATTAACTTCAATAGGGATCCAATACATAAAAGCACACTAGTACAGTGGCAATAAATTGGTCAAACACATTACAGCATAGGACAAATGGTAGTAATAATAAACATTACAAAATGACCACTACAATATTGGATTGCCGTTTAACTTTACCTAAACAAGACAACACTTTGGGATTATCTAAACAAACCACATAACAGCCATTATAACACTTTACCCAACACAAGTCAGACCTAGCACTAATTCCAAAAAACTACAATCACAAGTTCTTTAGCAATGGGACCACTCCAGCACAAATCTCTGCTAATGGGACTACTCCTTCACTTCAGAAGCATTCCAATTATAATTGGTAGTACTATTATCACCACAAATATCTTCATAGCATAACTAAAATATTTCTGCTTCTTCTTCAGTGCAGCAATCTCATTCTTGTGCTTCTTCAGCAACTCCATAGTGTACTTAGGTATAGGTCCATCAAACCAATTAAAATATCTACAACACCACATTTCTTGCAATATATTAAACGAATTTGTGAAACCAACCCAATTAGAAGAATGCAATGCAAGAACACAACCGAGTTCTCAGCTAAACAAATGAATTCCAAATCCAATTACCCCTTACCTTATAGTTAGGGCACCTCAGGAACCTCCTTCCTAAATTCTCAACCGTCCATGAAGTGAAGGTTGCAACTGGGTCACCACACCCATAGAACATGCTTCCTCTTCATCCACTTGAAGGAGACATCATGGAGGAGCTCCTTGATTCCATCCTAACACATTCAACAAAGACAAAGAGAATAGAGATCGGGTCATACAAGGGTCTGATTTTGAAGAAGAAAGTGACATCCGTCACAAACGCAACCCACCTACACAGGAGGATTCAAAGCCCTTTATATCCTATAAGAAGAAATTCACTTCGATCCCCCTCACTGACCAACCCGCAAATGAAAAATCGAAGTCTCTTATGCCAATTTCTTCCACCTATAAAAGGAATCGATCTTAGTTTCTTTAGCCTATGTTAGTTTCAATCTTCTCTAACCCTCAAAATCTTGTCGTCAAATCTCTTCCACCAGCAACTTCAAAGTCCCCTGTAGTGGCGTTAGGGCTTGGCTACTACGACTGAGGGCTTGTGGTTAAAGGTTCCCGTCTATCGCGAGCGCACTTAAGTTTTATTTGCATTTTTCCTTTTTCTATTTTATAGATATGGTGCTATTTTTTTTCATTAAACAATTTAGCTTATATGGCATCTTACATGTCATCTTTAGCCTTATAAATCAGCCATTGTTTGCCATATATGCCCTGCTTAACACCTTTAATGCCAGTTGGACAGAGCTAAGGAGAGATTATTGGATTTTCAAAATAGTAAGGATTAACTGGGCTAATGGTGATAAATATAAGGAGTGAAATATAAATTTTAAAATTATAGGGACCATTTGAAAAAATGATATAACCTATAGGGACCAAAAGGTTAATTTTCCCTACTTTTAATTTATGCTTTATATTTTAAAAATTTATAATTAAATTTTATAATTTAAATAAATTTTAATTTAGACACTATCCTTATATTTTATCAATATTTAATTTTATTTCATTATCTACTTTTATCTCTTTTTATTAACATTAATTATATATTTATAGTATTAAAATAATATATAATTAATTATATTAACAAAATTTAATAGAATATTGACAGAATTAAGAATTAAATTAAAAATGTACAAACTATAAAGATTTAATTATAATTTTTTCACTTATAAAAATTAAATTAAATCATAAGGAGAAAAAAGTATATCCCTTAACTTTTTGGTCAACTTGCTTTTTTCCCTCCTGATTTATTGGTTGTTAGCATTATGTTATCAAGGAAACTTTGATTTTGGATTAAAATATATGTAACTTAGAACTATGATATTATATTTGCCTTTTATAATGGGTAAAACCTAATAGTATAAAACTTGATAGGATAAAAAGTAATAAGACAATGCTTAATAAAATTTTAAAACTATACAATATTTAATGTGATACTGTGTAAGATAATTTATTATATAAAATAATATTATCATTTATTTGGTGACGCACTGTATAATACTGGATAAGATAAAAACTAATCCTTTTAACAAAAATACCTTTTAGTTATGAAAAAGATTAAATTTATTTAAATTTATTGTATTATATTAATTTTTAGAGAGAGTACAATGAATAGGACTACACGTAAAATGTGGCAACCTGAGTGACCTGATCCCACCTTGTCACATTGGATTGAATACCTAAAAAATAATTTGAACAAACTAGGTTAGGTTAGCCATGTTAGTTAACTTTAGTCAATCTAGCCTAATCTTATGAATTTTTTAAAGAAAATATTTATTTTATAAAAGCTTATTGAAAAATTTATTCTTTTTAATAGAAAAATATAATTTTATAAGACTTTATATGAAATTTTTATTTTTTATGATTCAATTTATAATTTTTACCAAACATTCAAAGGAAAAAAAGACTCAATGAGTTTGAGAAACCAATCTTGCCTAACTTTATACTAAACTAATTAAACCAAATTTGATATTAAATCAATTTTTATATAACCTTTCTAATCTTATTAATTTTTTTAAAAAATTATTTTATAGAGACTTATATAAAAAAATTTTAGTGATAAAATATAATTTTATAAAAAATTATTTTATAAGAATTTATATAAAAATTTTATTTTTTTAAGGTTATTTTATAATTTTTATCAAAAATTTAAAAATAGCCTAACTAACTTGATCTCAATTAATATTAATTAAACTCGGCCAAACTTAAACATTAGGCCTAGAAAAGAAAGCTTAGTGCAAAATTGGGCCAACCATTGAATTATTCTAATGCTCGGCCCATGATCACTCCTATTGAGTTAGGCTAAAATTTGATCCAACCTAACTAATGAATATCTCTATGAGTGAAGGGTTAAAATTAAAAAGTATTGCAAATGTTTTATATATCAAAACTTAATTAGACCTAATTTCACCTTCAAAATACAATTAAGTTATACATAATTTTAATGTATGAGATATTTGATATATAAGTTTATGTAATATATTATTTACACTACATAAGTAATAAGTTTATAATATATTATATTAACTTATATTATCAAATTTTATACAGTATACCAAATAGTTCTAAATTTTACAATATTTAGATCTCATTTTTCCCCTATTTGTTTGTCCAGGTCCAATTTTACACTTCCTTCTATCATTGATTTGATTATAATATGATTGGATTCTCCTAGATAAGAAAGTCCCCTTAGCTACGTTGATTACTAAAAGGCAATTTTGTGTATCAAACGGCGGTTAGCAAGTAAACGGAATCTAATCATTCCGTAATCAGGTCAATATCTGGGCTTTTTTAACATTGGTTGGGCCCACTTTATTATCCAAACTATTCTCCTCCTTTTTGTTATATGAGGGTCTCCTTTTGAGCACAAAAATGAAAAACAAAACTCCTAGTCACTACTTGGGTTCAGTTTGGGCCCAAACAAATGGGTATAGTGCTCGTCTGGTTTTTAAATAAATTAAAACTTCAAGCCCGAAATTTTTTAAAAAAAATGTAAACTATAGAAAGATTGAGTCGAATATTTTCAATGGGACACATGACAGCAAGTATACAATATTGAATTGAAGATTTTCTACAAATTATTTAATTTTTATTTAATTATACGACATTAAGGTATACATCTTAAACACAAAATACAAAACAAAGTGACAATAAGATCTAGATCATGAAACCATGTATCTGAATTTCATTAAAAGCATTGAAACCTATACCTAAAACAAAAATGGTAGATTATAAAATTATTGGTCGGCTCCATTTGTATTGTGAGATGGGAACAGAGCAGTTACAACACTCAACCATCATTGGATAGTGAAATTACCAAATAGTACAAATTAGAATCAGAAGCACATGGGATGTTGAGTCCATGAATGATTCTTCTGAGCATTTAGGATTGATTCTTACCTGCAAATATATATATATATATATATATATAATATAATATAATATAATATAACTTAATTTCTAAGAAATTACTCAATGTTGTATATCTGAATATGCTTTCTGCCACCAATAAGGTTTCAACATCTGCAAATCTTTCTCTTCTTCCCTGGGTTTCCCATCAACACTGGTCCGCAAACACAAGGAGTTCATCAAAGTTTGAAACCCCACACATTAAAATTAAATAACAAAAATCATCGTCAAACCTAACACATGCTTGCTAAGATTTTAATCATAATTTCCTTCATTTCTTATCAATGTGACAATTTAACAACCTTCTTTCTCAGTAACTTGAGGTTGCAATAAGTGTAAAAGCAAAATTGTAGGGGCTTGCTTGCACGTACAACTCTGAAAGAATCCTCTAGTTACAAATTATTTGAATTGAGAACATTATACTATATATACTTGCATGTTTGATATATGAATGAAAAATGAAAGGGGATTAACAAATTTTAAATGATATTTATTTTATTTTTATAATTATTATTTAATAATATCTATCTTTTTTATAATTTTTTAAATAAAAATATAATATTCATTTTTTATTTACAAAATTATCTTTTTTTTTTTAATCTTAACCTTTTAATGTACTAAACGGCTCTAAATAAGTGAGAATTTTTTAATTACGTTCATACATGTGTGTATATATAAGTTTTAATAACATTGCCTTTTAACATATTTATAATTAAGCCATAAAAAAACATATTTATAATTAATTTTTATTTTTATAAATTGTATTTACCTATAACTTTTTGTATGAAGAATACAATATAACTCCTCAATTGATTTTTTTTTCGAATATTAGTAATCATAACATCATATTAATAATGAATTCAATTATTTAAGATTTCATGAAATAAAACAATTTTATTCTCTAAGGATAGCTCTTTTTTTTTTTTTCTTTGGGCTAAACTCTAATGATAGCTTTGAATTGAGGAAAATGGATGATAAGGAAAAAAAGAAATAAAATTTTTATTTAGATATTTTTATTTAGATTTAAATTTTGTATATTTAGAAGTAAATTTTTAAAATTTTAATTTTTATTCTTAAAATATATTTGAATTGAGGAGAATAAATATAAAAAATATATATTAATTTAACTTAAAAAAAATTCTCTTCTGTCCTTTATATTTCCTAAATCTCATTTGAAGTATAACTTCAGAATAGCCACATCTAATACTTCTGTAAGAATAAAATTGAATTATTTTTTAACTGATGAAGTAGTCACTAGTAACAAAGTGCTACTATCAAAGAATAATTTTTGCTTATAAATTAATCTTCATTTAGCAAATGGACACCCATGTCCTAAAATTAAATAACATTAAGCAAGTCAAAAGAATCCAAAATTTTGAATGTTAATCCTAAGTCTCTATCCATTGTTATCTGGTCCTCTCATTAGGAGTGTATATAGGTAGGGTCGGGTCAGGGTGATATTTTGCTCGAAATCCGGCTCGATTAAGGTCTTGGGCGTATTTTCATACCCGTGACCCGGCCCTACTCGAAAAAACTCGATTTTAAGGCGGGTTAGGACGACCCTGATAAATAGGGCTATATATGGGTAGGGCCAGACTGAACATTTAGTATGTCCGATGCTTGATATGATTAAAACATCAAGCTTGTTTTTATACCCATGGCCTTACTCGACCCTAATAAGTCTTATTTATGTTAGGATAGGGCGGGTTAGAGCCGCCCAAACTAATTTTTTTTTATAAATTGATACTTGTAATATACAAATATTTTTTTACAAACTTATAGGCATATATTTCAAAACAATGGACTTTTAGAACTCTTATATTTGTATCAGTAATAAAAAAATAGTCTAGTATTATCAAGTAAAATATAAGATATACTAATATAATTAGTCTCAGGGAAATATATATTTTTTTATTATTAAAAAAAATGTCAGTAAGCATTCACATTAATGATAAAAATAATTAAGAAGTAAAAAATATTTGCTTAGGTAATAAAAATTGCAGTATGCAGAGATAATTAAATAAAATAAAAATTAAAAAAAAATAAGATGACAAGATATTAATAATTATAAAAAAGTAACTATTAGGGCGAGTTGGACAGAACATACCTTCGACCGTAGCTCGGCTCGACCCGAAATAGTTTTGTTTAAAATCATGCCCATTTATATTTTTAACCCGATCCAACCCAACTCGATTAGATCGGGTTATGATGGATCCCTATGGCCAATAGGGCCTATGAACACCCCTACCTCTCATATTTTAATAAAAGATTCTCCATTTTTTTTGGTTTCAGGTTAATAGTAATTAACACCAAAACAGAAATTCAAAAAAAAAAAGGGAAGGAGGTTGGGGGTGATTTTTTATATATATATATACACATGCGCGCGCAGACACACAGATAATTTTTTTTAAAAGCTGTACCTTCCACAACAGTGCTTGGGAAACCGCTGTTACAGTTGATATCATCAGATTCTCCAAACTGCATACACGCGAAGGTCCATACATGATATGAGTTGCTTGGGATCTAAATCTTTCATGTAAAAATATCCTATAGCATACTCAACCATAATACTATGCTATTTTAGTTTTTTTATATATCAAATGACAAATAAAATTTCTGAATATTTACATTTTTTAAGCCAATTTATGAATTTCATAGTTAGTATTGGAAGTTTGATTTGTTACTTAGAAATTGTTAATTTATTTTTAATTAAGAGTAAATGATGAAGTATAATTAAAATGACAATATTATAAGATATCTTCACGTAAAATTGCCTTGATATATTCCAACTACATTAAGAAATATCCATTATATCATTGTAATCATTATTTAATAGTATTTATCTTTTTTTAAAGTATTAGTAGATAATTATTTTTTATTTACAAAATTACCATTTTTTTAATTTTTATTTTTATTCTTAATTTCCTGCATACTGGATTTCATTGTCACTTCTTTAGCCTAGTTTCTGAAGGTAGAAGCTATTTATTTTTCCAATAAAAAATTAAGAAAATAAAGTGTTTAATCAAATTTTTTAATAATTAAAAAAATAAACTCTTTTTGAGTAATAATAAAAGCAAATTCTTTACTGTATGAGAAAAATAAAAAATCAGAACTTCTTTTTAGAGATCGAAACAGCTATTATTAACAAAAGTATTTTTATTTAAAATTATTAATTATTATAATTATTTCTTATCTGTTTTATTTATCCTTTTAAATATATGTTCCTTTAAGTAATTTGACAATAAAAGATATTTTAAAAAAATTAGCCAAACACAATAATATTTATTATAATACTTATCATTTAATTTTGTCAAAAATAAATTATCTGTTTATTTTAAAAATGATTTTAAAATGAATCGAAATATAATATAAAGCTCTCTTAAGCAACAATCTCGAGTCTCACCCCATTTTGTCGTAAATAGAGTAAGGTGCGGTTGGTAGGTGAGAAAGAGTAGGACAGAAGAAAACAAGAGGATGAAGATACACAATACAATGTGCTGCAGAATTCGAAATTTTTTGAATCAAGGTGCGCACTGCGCCCATATCAGCCCACTGGAATCACATAAATACAAATGAAATTCCCAAAGTCGAGACACTTCAACCTTATTATCTATTTTATTTTTGGAATAATGAAATTGGGTGACGACATTAATGGCAGTTTATGGGATTTGTATCCTTTCATAATTAAATGATGAATTATCTTTCAAGTAAAAAAGTAAAGAAAAAAATAAATTGATAAAAGGAAAAAGAAATTATATTATATATATATATTCACTTTTTATATCACTTTTTTTATTTAAAAAATATTTTAGTATTTATTCGATTAATAAATAAGAATCCCAATCCTAATATGCATGGAGAGCGCAGAAACATGATAAGCGATGACGTGAGCATTGTACCATTCGAAAAGGTTCCTGCTTTCCTGATGTAGTTAAGTCTTTGTACAATGTATTCGCTCTTCGCATGCTGAGGTGATCTTCATCAGCCGCCTCCTTGTCTCCAAACCCATCCCTACCCTTTTTTTTCAATTAAAAATTAAATTATTGAATGAGGGAAAATAAATAATTAATTGAACGTGCCTTCCATATTCCTTTTCAACTTTTTATTTCTGGAATCTACAGATATGTATGAATATATATATATATATATATATATATATATATATCTCTCTTTTTTTTTTCTTTTCTGGGGTTCTTCATATATCTTAAAAATTAAGAGATTGAACTTTTTAAGTTATTATCAATTATCTACAAACCGAATATATAAAATTATTCGTTCTAATCTTTAAATTTTTTAAAATAATAAAAAAGGTAAAGATGAGTTTAAAAAAAGTATCTATATACTGTGTTTTCATTAAAATTTTTGATGAAAATGTTTTAAGAAATTGCATGTAATTTTTTGTTTTAAATGATCAGAGAGAAAGACCTATGTGTCACTTCTTGATATAAGAAGCCATTGACAATTTGTTCCTCCAACTTGTATGTATTTTCTTAATTATTTTTTCAATAATTTGTATCTGTTTTTGTGTTATACTTCTCTAAAAAGTTATTTAAATTCTGATATATGTTTAAATCAACAATATTTTTTAAATAGATTCAATGTTAAATAAAGGAATTATATACATATAATTTTGAGACTTTATGGTTATTCATCTAAGAATTACATATATTAGTAGAAATAATATAAGAAAGAAATGTTAACATGCATCTAGGAGAGCAAAAAATTAAATAACTTCTTACTATTTTTTTATTATTTTTATAATATAAAAAAGGACAATAATTTATATTCAAAAAAATAATTTAAAAATAAATTACTAAAGTTGACGTAGATCGCGCGCACTTCACGATTCGTTTGACCAAAAAGGGGTGGTCAAAAGTCCGTGAAGCTTACGATCTGCGATGAAATCATATAATAAGCGCAAATGTACGTGAACATTTTTATTTCTTTTTTATTTATTTTTATTTGGTACTACAAGACAGAAAGACGTGGAGGGATGACACCGACATGTCTGAATTTCACAAACAAATAACCGACAGAGTCTCCACGTGTCCCAAGTCACGTGGATTCTCCCCCTGGGTAATGATTCAGTACATCTAAGCATATTGAAATTCTCTTTCTGAACTTTTTTTTTTTTAAGAAAAAAGTCTTAGTGCGTTGGCTCTTTGTCCCTTAAAATATCTACTTAATAATCCCTACAACACCTGATCCTCGCCCCCCGAAGTAACTGTACGTTAATTAAAAATAAGTGACGCGGGATCATTTATTTATTTTTTATATTACTTTTTATTATTTTAATCAAAGAAGAATGATGCAACGCACTTGGGACATCATACACTTTATCTCTATATTTACAAATTAAAATAAAAATAATTTCCTTCAATTTTGATCATTTGACAATAACTCTTATTATTATAGTTTTATCAGTCAACTTTTTTAATGATAGTTTGGCATATAGAAAGTTAGATATAAAAAAAATTATAAATAAAAAATATTTCTAATACTTATACTTTTTAATGATTAAATAATTATTAATAAAAAATATTAAATAATGATTGAGTAATAATTATAAAAATAAAATAAAAATTTTACTAAAATTTCTCTCACCCTCTCCCTTTTCCTTCTCACACCAAATGGCCCTAAAGCATTTAGCATCTAACATATAGGCTCTTCCATTCATTATGAAGAGTTTAAAAGAAAAACATACAAAGTGAATTTTTTCCAGCTTCATATTTAAGAAGGCCTATAATTTCAATTACGCTTTATTTAGAAGAAAAAAAATTAGATAGGAGAGAAAATTAAATGAGAAAATAGGAGAGAAAATAAAAAAAATATATTTGGATTTGAGAGAAAATTAAAAGGGAGGAAAAAGTTGGAAAAATAATAATAGTAGGTCCCACTAAAAAATTTTCTATTCAAATATAGATAGATTTTGGAGAGAAAAATCTATCTATTGTGATCCACTTTTATCTTTTTAAATTATCCTCTTAGCATAAATACCTTATCTCTTTATTTTCACTTCTTCGTTTCCAATATCATAAGGCACTGGTTTCTATTTTTTTATTTTTTATTTTCTCAACTAAATTACTTAATAAATTTATACTGATTTGTTTGTAGGATTCTTCTTGATGCTTTAATAAATTGCTTATATCTTATAAATCAATTGTTCTTAAGTAAGATGGACATTTTGTTATTAAATATTTGATTTTTTTAAGGCCACTTCACAAAAATAATTAGTTATATGTATTAATTTTTTAATGTTAGTTATTTAATTAATTGATCCAAAACTAATAAAATTATTTAAAACATCTCTTTTTTTAATTCAATAGAATAATTAGTTATATGTATTAATTTTTTAATATCAGTTTAACTTTAAATTTTATATAGAATTAGTTAATTAATTAATTGATCCAAAACTAATAAACTTATTTAAAACATATATTTTTTCTTTAAATTCAATAGGATAATTAGTTATATAATGGAAAGTAATAAAAGTTAAAAGACAAAAATATCCTCCTCCAATTGTTGGAAAACATGTTCCAATTGCGTTGCAGTCGAGATAGTTCCAATTACATTATAGTGAAAATTTTTTTACTACATTGCAATTTAAAAATGTTTTGACTACAATTTTGGTGAACAAGTTCTGACTGTAATATCTAACTGCAATAAAGTTAGAAACTATTTCAATTACAATGTAGTCAATAATTTTTTTTAAGAATTATTTGAATTAATTTTTTTTAATTTTAAGTGTGTACTTTCTTTTAATATAATTTTTTTTACTTTATTTAAGAATACTTTTTTCTATTATTGAAACATTTTTTTAAAATTGGTTTTTACTATTTTTTATTTCATTATTTGGCTATTTTTTAAAAATTAAAATGTGTTTTTTATAAATTTACTTTCTTTTTAAAAATTCATTATTCTTATTTCTTTTTGAAAATATATATGTATAAATTCAAAATAGTTAATTTATATTTAAAACATAACTTTTTTAATATCTCATTTATTGATAAAAGTTACTAATATTGGACAATAAAATCATTATTATCCTTATAAATTAATAAGTTTTATTTCCTTTGTATTTTATCTTCATTCATTCAAATATACAGAGAAAAAATATTTTTTTTTCACTTTTCTTTTCCCTCTATTTTCTCTTTACTTTTCTTTTCTTTTATTTTTTTCTCTCCTGTCCTAACACACGACAGGGGTTTAAATTTGCCATATTTTAGGTGAAAGAAACAATATCGCCACATATACTGAAGCAAATAATTAATATTGGCAAAACTTTAGACACTATAATTATGAGTAAGAATTATTCATGGACAATGATATTCCACTAACCAAGGCTAATCTCTACGACCAAAAATCTCGGTGGCAATAAGTATCTATACATGTACCTATATCCAAAAGTGGTGACCTGAGCTTGATCAAAAAGATCGTAATGACATTTTACTTTGATGCCTCTACCTAATTACATTTTCATATATGCAATCATGTTTGTTGGGGATGGGATATTTTTATATTTATATAGTATTCCGTGAACTAATTAAACAAGTCAAGGGTTTCATTCATGTAACTAGTATTGGTAAATGGGTGAGTTTGGATAATTTTGTGTTGACTCAAATATAGTTGGATCTGTTATAAATGACTCAATTAATTACTTATGATCTCTTCTCAATTTTTTAAAGAGGTTATATGCAGTTTATAACTTATTAAAAGTTAATTTCGACTCAACCATTATACATAAGTGTGTACAAATATATATATATATATATATATTTGTACATATTTATATACTTGTAAGTCGAACCTCACATACATTTATTCATTTATAACTACTAATTTTAACTCAATCCAATTATAATAATTTTAAATTAAAAAAATAAATATAAAAAAAATAAACAAGCTCTCTTACCATACAAGTTAACATTAATATTTTATGTATATCTTTATCTTAATTTTACTTATCTCACGTTTGTCTTAATACAAAATGAGATTACGTACACTTTTTAAAACAAAATAGTAGTTAATGATCCATAACATTGGATTTAATTCTAAATGTTACAGGGTCCCTTTCTTGACAAGTTGGCCTGCCTACCATAGAAAGTCGTAAATTAAAGAGAAGTTACCTAGATTATAAAAAGTGATAAAGGGCATTCAACTTTCAACAAAAGTAGAATAAGAAGCACTGGTTTAAGCTACTAATTTTAATGCTTTCCCCATTTTCCCCTTCAATTCTTTTAGTTAAAAACAGTAAATGGTTATACTTCTATTGTAGTAAAAAGAGAAAATCACAAAATTAAAAGTTAAAATCCATCAATTTCCAAATCCTATATATGTGTGCATGTAGTTACTGTTGCCTGCACTTTGCGTATATCCAGTCACAAACTTCTAAGGTCACAATTCATATACTTTCTATTTAAATTTCCTTATTAGCTGAAGGACAAGGGAAAAAAAAATCGATAAAAACACAAATTGGACTATACTACTAGTAATTTAATTAAACAAATATTTTCCCAGTTAATATAAAATAACACCTTAAAAAAATATGAGCTTACCAATGAGATATTTAACAAGGAATCTTTCACTCTATCATCTTCTTAAAAAATGTTATATAGATAGATAGAGCCTACAAATGATACATAAATTAAGTTATTAATTCTAAAAAAAGATGTAAAATTGTTAAATTTTTTTTAAAAATAAAATCAAAATCTGACATATTTATGCGTTATTCTACAATTAATTTAATTTATTTATGTTTATAAACCTAATCAATTTAATTTTTTTTCGTCTGTTTTCTCTTTTATTTCTCATTTTAATTTTGTGTATTAAATAATCTAATATTATATACACTCATTGCATCAACACACATGGGTTGGCTCAGCCTACTGACATCCTCTAATTAAAGGGTAGGTGCAACTATGATGCTATATATTCTTCTTTTATACTCCATCTCACTTTAATTTCCCAAAGTTTACATATAATTTAACAAATCAAGTACACTCATGAACATGGCCTGTTTGTATAGTGCTTTTTCCCTAAACCCCAAAAAATAAACTAAGAAATTCAATCGTTGATTTGGTTTTAAAAAAAGATCATTATATTTATTTATATAACAACATGGAAATTTTTTATTTAAAATTTTCTATAAATTATTCAAACTTGCAATTATTAAAGCAAACTAGATATTTATTGTGGCTTTAATAAATAATTATAAAAATTTATTTACTTAACTTTTCCTGAATATATCCATACTTTTTGGATGCAAGATTAATTTGGCCCAAAGCATTGAAACTAACCTTTTATAAGTATTTTTTTTTTATGAACTTGAACCCTTAATATTATAGAGATTCTTTAATTGTTGAACTTACAGCTTGTTTGCTATACAAACTAAAAAGTAATAAAATAGAAAATAAAATAAAAAATTAATTTTAAGAATAAAAATAATTTTCATACATCTACTTCAAAAAAAAAAGATACTATTAAATAGTATTTATAAAAATATAATAAATATCGTACAAAACTAATAAAAAAACAACTTTTCCTAACCTGTAATCAAATGGAGCGTTGAACTTATTTATTCTCTGAGTTACTCTTTACTAGAATAATTACAACTTATTTAGTGAAATTTGTTATTATCATCATGATCCATTATGCCTACCAATTCAAGGGGGAGTCTGTACTAAGAAGCAATTTCTATCTATAGATCGCGCATACGGTTGCTTGACAGTGACACAATCAAGGTGAACCGTCCGATCCTTTTTGTCCTTCTTGTGCCGTCGATTTTCTTTACCCAGGTTGATAATAAGGCCAAGACCAGGCCCAAAAAGTTGTCATCAATCAGGAATGGGCAAAAGAATCTGATCAACCTCCCCCGATTCAATCTACACCGTACGATCAGTCCATCTGAAAAAGTGAAGCTCTGGGCCCCACAAGGGCCAAATCCATTGGCCGTGAGTGTGTGCGCCTTGACAGAATCGACGATCAGATGGGCACTGAAAATTGTAACACACTCTCATTCGCTGACACTAACCGCCCGACGGTGACTCCCAGCCACGTCAGTGTCCAGTCCCTTATCTCCACGTCGCCCCTCCCCATTCCCTCATATTATCAGACGGCCTAAATCTTCTTTCCCCTCCCATATCCAACGGTCCTCATTCCTAGTTCTAGAGTCTTCCCCTGAGCTTGGAGAGAGAGTGTAAGTGCGCGCGCGTGGGTGAGGTTCTAACCATGGTTAGTATCATAACCAGCTTGACGCACTGGGTTAAAGAACGTTCCGAGGGAGTGAGAACGAGAGCGAGACCCAGAGGACACACAGAAACAAAGATCGGAGAGAGAGGGTTTGCGCCTTTGTGGGTTGTTACTTGGACAAAAGATCCCCCGAGTCAACTCGAACGAGTCCTTAACCTTTGTTCATTGTACGGTCTGCACAGTTGGACTGGGTTCGTTCCTTGTTCCTGGACCATTTTTCCGATTCGTCCTCCACCTTTCAAACACAGCAGCTTCTGGGATTTCGTGATTCCATATCCAGATCTCGCATTGCGGTAAGTTCGCTGCTTCAGCTCAATGAAGTTTCTTTTGGGCCTATGGGTGTCTTAGAACTCCAAGGGGTTGAATTTGATTCCTTAATGGAGTATTTGCATTTCCATTTGATTGTTCTATTCTGATGTGTTAGAAAAATTATACAGATTTTTCTTATCAGAACGTCAGAACCCTTTCTTTTGTGGAAGGGGAGAAATGGGTGGAAGCTTATTTTGAGTTTTTGTGCCAATAAAGTTATCAAACCAGCTGTCCCTGCTTTGGTGTTGCTTTCTGTTAGTGTCTTTGGGTTTCTGGGTTCAAATGATGGTGGCTTATCGAGGGCTGGGTCTTACAGTCTCTTTATCTTTTGGGATTTCTTAGCACCCAAACAAGATTCTTGAATTTATGAAATTACTTTCTTTCCGCGTTTTGCGGTTTCTTACGCTCTGTTCCTTGAAGTGTTTAATGCTCGATGAAGTCATTGAGGAGGTTTCGCAGATTTTTGGTTTACGGTTCATTTTATTAGCTATTAGATGCAAAATTGAATCGTACATTATTATTCATTAACCTTCTATAATTATCTGGACTTACCCATGCAGAAGCGTGTATGATGAACCTATCCTTTCACTTTATAGTTGCAAGTACCTGGGTGCGAAAGTTATATAATCAGTTTCTAGTCGTTAATGACTGCATGGTTTTACTTAAAATTAATTGAACTAAATGGGAATTCCATGTGTGGATTTTGTAGGTTATTCATTTATAAATTTAACAGTACTTAACACTGGCCGTAATTTGAATTTTAATTAAATCTCCATACTTGTGCAGATTTCATGTTTTGCTACCTGGGCATGATGGCCTCCTCAATGTAGCAGTCATCCTGTATCTTTTTTCCTTATCTCCATTCCTGTATTCGTCCTTCAATTTTTTCACTCAAAGGGTCTGATTAATGATCGTTGACGAACAAGACATTGGCCTCACTCAATCTCCTTGGGCCAGTTTGCCGACTTCTGGGGAGGGAAGAAGCTCTCTTTCACCGTCATTTTTGCTTCCTTCAGTTGATGTCTCGAAAGTTGGACAGCCCTGTTCAAACCCAGATGGCTGTGGCAGTGATGAAGAGCCCCCACAGCGGGGAGTACCATGGAAACAGCAGAATGGAAGGGAGGCAACCTGCTGGAAGGAGACGAGTTTTTGTGCAAACAGAAACTGGGTGTGTCCTTGGCATGGAATTGGATCGTGGCGACAATGCTCATACTGTGAAGAGGAGGTTGCAGCTTGCCCTTAGTGTCCCAACAGAAGAGAGCTCACTGACTTTTGGGGACATTGTCCTGAAGAATGACCTTAGTGCTGTAAGAAATGACTCTCCACTTCTTCTTACCAGGAATCTAATGCACAGAAGCTCATCCACTCCTTGTCTATCACCCACTGGAAGGGATATCCAGCAGCGGGACAAGAGTGGTCCTATTGAGATATTGGGGCAATCAGGTCGCTTGGATAGGATGAAACAACTGGTCAAGGACACTGTGAAGGCAATTAAGATGGGGATTGATCCAGTCCCTGTTCATAGTGGTCTTGGAGGTGCATACTATTTCCAGAACAGCAGAGGTGAGAGTGTTGCCATTGTGAAACCAACAGATGAGGAGCCTTTTGCCCCTAACAATCCAAAAGGATTTGTTGGTAAAGCTCTTGGACAGCCAGGTTTGAAACGCTCAGTGCGGGTGGGGGAGACAGGGTTCAGGGAAGTTGCAGCTTATCTGCTTGACTATGATCATTTTGCAAATGTGCCTCCAACTGCCTTGGTGAAGATTACTCACTCAATCTTCAATGTCAATGATGGGGTCAATGGGACCAATTTTCAGAGGAAGAGGTTGGTCAGCAAGATTGCATCTTTCCAGCAGTTCATACCGCATGATTTTGATGCCAGTGATCATGGAACATCTAGCTTCCCAGTTGCTGCAGTGCATCATATAGGGATATTGGACATTAGGATTCTTAACACGGATAGACATGGTGGAAACTTGTTAGTCAGAAAACTTGATAGCATTGGGACATTTGGGCAGGTGGAGCTCATTCCTATTGATCATGGGCTTTGCCTGCCAGAAACTTTGGAGGATCCATACTTTGAGTGGATTCATTGGCCTCAGGCTTCAATTCCGTTCACTGAGGATGAGCTTGATTACATCAAAAATCTTGATCCAGTTCAAGATTGTGAGATGCTTCGTATGGAACTGCCCATGATTCGAGAGGCTTGTCTGAGAGTCTTGGTACTCTGCACCATTTTCCTCAAGGAGGCTGCTGCTCATGGTCTGTGTCTTGCTGAGATTGGTGAGATGATGACTCGGGAGTTCCGCAGTGGCGAAGAGGAACCCAGTGAACTTGAGGTTGTATGTTTGGAGGCAAGGAAGATGCTTACAGAGAGAGAGGAACTATCTCCAAGGACTGAGTTTGGAGATGACGAATTCCAGTTTGATATAGACCATGATGAATTTGGGTCAGATTTAACTCCCAATATGGCATTTGATGATCCTCTAACCCGAGCAACTTTTCAACATGGATATGGGAGTGGATATGGTCGCAGCCCACTTTCCAAACTTGATGAAAGCATTGAAGAGGGAGAGGAGGAAAGTGATGGCGAAGATCCAACGGGGTTTGTCATGTTTCCCCCTCAAGTAATCCAAAATGTTTCAAAATATTCTGTGTCACTGAAAAATACTATGTTAGATGAGAAAACCCAGAAACACCAGAAATATTCAGGAGGAAAAGTGGGTAACGGCCATGTTGCAAATACATCATCTGGGCATAGGAGTGCCAATGAGCAGCTTCCTGCAAGCATAAGCTTTGTGAAGCTAGCTGATATGACTGAGGATGAATGGACAGTTTTTCTGGAGAAGTTTCAAGAGCATTTGTATCCGGCATTTGCCAAAAGGAAATCCATAACCTTAGGTCAGAGGCAGAGACAGAGGCTTGGTACTTCATGCCAGTTTTGAAGTTGAGCAATGCGTTGCTATGATAGAGAACTTTAGAATGAAGAATAAGGCTTAGATATCTGGGAATGAAGGATTGTAGGATAGTTCTTGCTTATAAGATTCTGATGAGTGCTTGTATTTGGGAGTGAGGGGAGGAGGAACCGCTGTAAATATGCTTGGCATCAGCTATAAGTGGTTAGCTGGGCAGAATTGGTTATATTTTGATTTTTATGATTTCATTTCTTTTTTCCCTCCAGCATCATGTTATGACCTGTTTGATAAATAATTTGTAGGATAAAATCGTGAAATGAAACTTGTGTATTTAGTGAATTATGTATTCCCTTATTTTGTTTTAATTTGATCATGCATTTACCTGCATTTTACCGGGAAACACCTTAGCACTCTGGCTGAAACCGCTGTTCAAGTAAATGCATTTTCAGGGATGATGGGTAACGGGTAATGTATATCAATCTGGTTCTGGGTTTTGTAAAATCAGAATATTGCAGTCAACTGCTAGCAGTCTAATGAGAAGTTGGACTCTGCAAAGTATGTGTAAGAATTTCTATTATTGCTAAGACAAAAACTTTGAAAATACTTTAAGCAATCATACTTTCTAGACAACTTGGTGTCTGAATATTTCAAAATGAATAATGATGCATTTAGTCACTTTCTTATCCTGGAGCACGTTGATGAGACTTGTTTTCTATTGTAAAGTCCCATCTAAATCGGCAAAACTGAGGATTATTTTTGTAGCCATCTTTTGTGTCACTTTCATTTACATGTCCGGCTCCCCCATTTTACATATGCCATCACAGAGACTGCTCACGTCGCCTTCTGTATACACAACTGGCTGCCATTCAATACTTGTATTATTTTTCTGCCGTCGCATGCAGCAGATAAAATTTTCTTTCTTTGTAGTGTAAGCGACAAGACAAAAGAAAAGCAAATTTTTTCTTTTCGATATATCCAAGTGTGTTACTTAGCTTAGCTTTGTTTTGGAATGGACTAGAGTCTTGGCTTATGTCATGGTTGCGCTAAATTAACAACAACACGGCACAGGAGTAGCATACAAAACTACAAATGTTGCCGATGCTGACATAGAAGTAACAACAAAGATATTAACAACCAATGAAAAAACATCAGAGGAAATGGTCCCACCAAAGATTAAACTAAATTAAATCCTTGATTGGCCTTTTAACAAGTTGACGGGCTCAACTCTCATACCCTTCTGGTTCTTGATTAGTCTTCGATGCATTCTGTTATCTCTTCAATTATCCTGCCCACGGGAAGAAGAGGGACAAACAGAGCTACTCTGTTCCTCTCTTACAATTTGAGTTACACTCAATTAAAAGTATACTAAAAGACCAAAATTAATATAGCAGTTCAAGGAAATATCTTTTTTTCTTTAGTGCAAACCAAAAAAAATAAAAGAATATCATAGGTGAGTTCTTTTAGAAATATGCTTGTCTCTAAAAAAGTTTCTTAATTTTTCAGGTGTGACTTAATAAAATGTGCTTAAAACGGGGTGCTATCCTACATCTTGTGGGGTTTTGGAATGTCATTGTCAACAATTTATATTCAAGTTAGCTGGAAAACAGGATAAACATCGAGATTTGGTGAAGGTCTTGATCAATGATCTTCTAAGTTCCAACAACAACATCTGTGGGCCGGCCAGGATTTTGCGTCTTAGATTATCTGCTTTGTTTGACTATGGTTACCATGGCACAGTTATGAAGTTGTACAGAAAAATATTAGTCAAGGTGTTGTATTCTCAGAGATTAGTCTGAGTGTGGATATAAAAAAGTGAGTTTGATGAAGTGGCAGCCTAATCTATAGCCATCTTTTCTTGATATTGTATTTATATTTTCACTTAAGGGTCCCCTAGCGTGAAGCTTTTTCATGGTTTGCAATGTAAGATATAATGATTTATTAGAGGAGGAAAAGACAAAGCAAGAGTGGGACTCAGACTTGTCTGGTTGCTTCCTTGATTAACATCTCAAAGCAAAGTGACTGTAAAGTATTTTGCGATGTGTTTTTTCAACCTGACGAAATTGGCATTCAAGATTCTAAATTGTTTCATTTGGGCAAATAATCAGAGCCCAATACAATACAGAATTGCAGTATATAAATAGATGGCACAACACACGCATACAAAAAGATTAGAGTTGAAGATATAAATAGAACAAAACAAAACCATTTCTTGACTTGGTAGTTTCAAGTTTTTGGATTGGTTGGTTCTTTGACATGATATCTGAATTCCTTTAACCAAATAATAAAATGAATAGTATCAAAATATGCATGAAAAGCTGTATCTTGGCGTTCA
Source organism: Erythrophleum ivorense (assembly GCA_026724425.1). Taxonomy (NCBI): domain Eukaryota; kingdom Viridiplantae; phylum Streptophyta; class Magnoliopsida; order Fabales; family Fabaceae; genus Erythrophleum; species Erythrophleum ivorense. The sequence continues at coordinate 864,985 of JAIUCV010000199.1, read as the reverse complement.
CATAAAAACAATCAAGGAAAGCAAGGTATTTATCCACACCTTTTAACAGTGTTATAGGTGTCTGATTATCAGCGAACAAGGAAGCATACAGGTGTTGATATGCATGTGAATTAGAGTATGAAAGTGAGTCAAGATATGAACCTTTTGATGTGAGTCAGCCACAGATAATGATGTCATAGGCGTGGGGACGAACAGGGGGATCAGTATGAAGCCAAATGCTTGTATTTGACAATTCTTTTGATGCAGTAACTCTTGAAGTTCAGCTTTCCTATATAATTAAAAATAAGAATAAATTTCATGAAGTTGTTTTGAGTTTTGTTAAAATTATATAATTTTGTTATTTGTAAAATATTTATTTTAATCAAATTTTAAAATTTTTAATTAAATTACTCTCCATTAACTTAAATATATAAATATGTATAAATAAAAATAAAAATAGATTTTTTTCATTATATTTAATCTAAAAATATATATTTAAGTTAATAGAAGATATTTTAATAAAAAAATTTCAAATTAAACTAAAATATACTATAACTTTTTATTTTAAGAAAATTCTTTATTTATTTTAAAAATAAAAAAATCTATATAATTTTAGCAAAAATAAAAAAATTTTGTATAATCTACTCTAAAAATTAAAAAAAATAAAGATTCTTTCTATTCTTGACCTTAGATTATTTGTGGTGGTAGAAGTGGAAGGCTTCGCAGTGGTATTTTTCTATGAAATCACTAGTGGGTCTATATCTGTGTCTGAAAATCACATTATGAAATATTTTTTAAGGTATAACAAACAAAAAAAAGAAATGTATACACGTTGGGTTTCACTGAAAAATTACTTGATATATCATGGCTGCTTCACATTTATTCAATCTACTAATCTAACTATTTTAAAAAATCTCATGTTATAATGCACTATTTAACACAATTATGGACTTTGAGTTGTGTGTATTAGCATTAGCTCCTCCGCTTAGTGAGGCCGAAAAAATGTCAAGATTTTCAACTCTAAATTTGTTTCAGTTAGTTAGTTGTCACTAAAGATTTTTAGGAGACATAAACATGATATGTTGGCCTTTATCCTACAATTTAGGTTCTCAAATCTTTGTCCAAACACTTATTCCATGGTGTGGTGAAGCTAATTATCTCTAAAATATATATATATATATATATATATACACATCCTATGTTTGATCTTCTCTCTGATTTTTCTCTAACTTGACAATAAACTTGTCTTGCAAAATTAAGGGGGTTGCAGATTGGTGGGCTAGAAAGTCATTCTCAGATGTCATGCATGGCCAAGCCTGCAAAATTTGTGGTCGTATTAGGCTTTTTGTAGAGTCCTTTTCCTTGTTCCTACATGGAAATTTCATGGGCATGACTTGTGGAGGTAAAAAAAAAAAATACAAGAAAAAATGTGGTGGGGGGGGGGGGGCACTGAAGATCCAACCTGGGGTGCATTAAATGATATTTTGCCTGTAATGATATACGTAATGCGTGTGGCTATTATTTTTAATTGTTTTAGAAAATTGAAACTTATGAATGTAGCTAATTGGTCATACTTGCAAGTTGGCCATAGGGTTAGGACCCGCATGTCCTGATGCTATTTCACTGTGGTGTGGTCACTTGTTCTGAGACGCACACACATCCCAGAAGGGTTATGGGTGCTCTCTAGCTCTGCAAATAATTAGAGAGAATTCAGTCCAGACTTAAGAGTTTTTTTTTTTAATTTTAGATTTTAAATTATAAGTTTAAGATAAAAAAAAAAATAGGAGATGAAAAATTATAGTATTTTAAAATTTTGAATTATACATTATAGTTATTATCTTTAAAGTATAATTTTTTTTCACAATTATAATTTTTAAGCTCTTAATTATACTTCTTATCTTTAAACTTTGAGACATAAAACTTAAAAAAAAAAAAAGACTAAAAAGCCTTGAGGATTCCAATTCTGCTGAAAGTTATCTCTGTCTCTTCGAAATTTGCTCAATCATGCGTTAATATTTTTTCTTTTTGATATTATAATCACAAGTATTTTTTTTTTTTAAGATTTGCTCAAAATTAAATTTTGAGAGTACTGAACTCCTCCAATTAACATTTTATTCTTAAAATACTCTTATAATTATGTGCTTGGGAACTATTAGCAAGAAAAAGACACAAACTTTTGTATCTCCATTAAGGTTTCCCCTCTGTTATATCCTGTCCCTCTCTCTCGACTTTTTGTCTGTCTTCAAGGCGCGATTAAGTTGATGTAAAACTGACTCTCTCAACACTCTTTGTTTTGATTTCCTTTTAGGGTAAATTATTTTTTCCTTTTTTTGGAGATAATTTAATTATACAATCATTTTCTCTATTATAAATGTCCACATTGCTCTTAAACTAAAGTATCTTATAACTAAATCTATTTTAATATAACTTATAAAAATTTAATTCTTACAGTATTTATTCTAATATTAATAATTCAGATTTTAAACAATAAGCTTAGTTTATTTTAAAATGTTATTATATTTATAGAAATGGTTATGTTGATTAAATATATATATTTGATGCACATTACTGTTGAAATAGAATATTATCAATTATTGTCTTTTAATTGGTTATTTTAAAAAAATATTTTATAAATATGTTTTTGTTTTAAATAATTAAGATTATTTAATTAAATGATTTTAAATTTAACTAAGTTAAAAAAGTTTACTTTATAAACTTGAGAATATTTTTGTTAAAATGGACTAGTTGTAAGATATTTTTTTTAATTTCAGAAAAAGACAATATAGATTTTTGTAATAAAAAAAAGTTGTATAATTAAACTATTTTTTATTGGAAAAAACGAGTAATTTATTTTATTGTTTAAGCCCATTGATATGGTTACGCAAATTGGAAGTAGGCTTTTTTCCTTGACTGTTCAAAACCACCCAGGAGGTGGGATTTGAGGAAAGGTCCTTGAGATTATAACAACAAATAAATTTAAACTTGTTTCACTTTCTCCAAGTTTGTATGGAACTGTGATAACTTCGTCCAAAGGAGAAGATATATAACGGTACCAGGGTTTTCATAATTGGACTATGGGTGGAATAATGAACTGTGTTTGAGTATTGGGCCTATTGGCAACAAGAATCCTAATGGAGACTAGTGCAAGATGGCTGATTTGCCAGTGTGCGCATGATCCGGCCCAATCTGGCCACATCATATTGGGTTGGGCTGGCTTAGTAGGCTAAATTGGACTGACTCACCCCAATTATATTAATTTTTTTTAAAATATATAGAAGTTTATATAAAAATTTAATTTTTCTCAATAGTAAAATGTAAATTCACAAAAACTTATATGAAAATTTTTTTTTGAGGGTTATTTTATAATTTAAATAAAAAAATTTTAAAAAAATTCTAACCTAGCTGACTTAGTACTAAACCAAACCCAACTAGGACCCAACACTAACAGCCCGTTTGGTATCTCCATGTAAAATAAAAGGTAAAGTGAAAATTAGAGAGAATTACAATTTTGTCATTCTAATCATTATTCAATCATTATTTAATATTATCTATCAATCATTACTCAATTATTAAAAGTAAGGATACTAAAGTCATTTTCTATCTCTAAAATCACCTTTTTACTTTCCATTTCCATACTTAACTTTTTACATAATAAACAAGCCGTAAGTTTCAAATTTTAAGTTTGGTGTAATCCTGTGTGTGGTGTCAAGTTAGACCAATGCATCGCTTGACTCAGATTTGGATTTTCTCTACCATTTTTTCTCTTTTATCTCTCCATCAAAATCTAATAGCCAAGATTGTATCTTCTAAAGTTTTCATCACTGATTGTCAATAGTTGATAACTTTAAAGGCTCAGGTTTTGGGGAAGGGGCAAACGAAAAAAAAATTAGTAGAGAAAATCCAAGTCCGCTTGACCCGGGTTTATTTGCCCCTGTTTGCCAATATACTTCAAAACAACCCTGGATTTTGATTCAAAACAATCCCCTATATAGCTACTGAATGATCCACATTCCCTCACAATCTACAGAAAAAGCCTAAATAGAGGGAGATTTCGATAAGAAGATGAACTATCTCCCATTGTGTGGTGCGACTCGAATTGAAGAGGTGAGAAGAGAAGCATAGATTTTCCATTGCTTTGGATGAGAGACAGGTTCCATTGAACATTCATCGAAGGAAATAGCCATCCCCCGCGTATAACGAAACAATTACTGGTGAAGCTTATACGTAGAGATTCAAACCATAATGCAAGAGACTCTGTTACATCCTGAATAACCAGAAACCTAGAAGCTTCAACTTCTGCTCAATTTGTAGTTTGTCACGACTAGACATAAATAAACTTCTACTTCATATAATAGGAACAGGTGATGTTGATGATGGTTAACTTATTTTAAACCCATACCATAACCTCTCAAGATACTTCTATTCTAGTTTGAACGAAATTTACTCTTGGAAAGCTCTCCATGAAAGGACAATGGCTGCAAGCGCAATCTTGTAACACTTACAGCTGCAACACCATTTTTAGCTAACTTCAACGACAGCCATTGTCATTAAATATTCCATGGATTCTTCATGTATCAACAATTCAGCATCACCCAAGAAGCACATGACAATGTATATGATATTTCAATGCAGCTTGAAATTTCGTGTTAACATCTGACCGAAGTGTTAAATACGTATGAGACACGATACGCTTTTATTTTTAAAATATGGACGATTCATATATATGACCCTTCTCCACCAAGTTGAGTCAATGCTTCCACAAGCTCACCCAACTCTTTGGAGGACCTTCCCTGAGGACTTACAGCTCTAAGGGCTTCATCTCTCAGCACCTTTGCTCTTTCTTTTTGAGGACTATTCGCACTCATTGACCCTGCTACAATCCGACCCAACTCATCCGGGTTGGGCACTGAATCTGCTCCCTCACACACTCTCACCGCGACACCCTTATCTTCCACCAACAACTTGGCATTCAAGAACTGGTCAGCCTCCATGGGCCACCCGAGAATCATAACTCCAGCCACTATGGCTTCCAACACCGAGTTCCATCCACAGTGACTCAGAAACCCACCCACGGCTCGGTGATTCAGTATCGCCACTTGGGGCACCCAACCCTTCATCACGAAGCCCCGCCCGGAAACCCGATCCTCAAACCCGTCTGGGACCACCCCGCATCCTTCCTCCACCTGTTGGGGCGTGCCCGATTTCACAACCCATAAGAATCGGGTCTCACATCGTTCCAACCCGGCTGCCAAGGCCTCCATTTGTTCTCTCTTGAGAAACTTCTGACTCCCGAAGCAAACATATAACACGGATCCATCGGGGCACCCGTCGAGCCAGTTAAACACATCGGAGTTTCCCTCCGGGTGCGGGTTGCCTTGATCTCCGGCATTGTCGGGTCCTATCAAGCTCAATGGACCAACTGCAAAAACCCGAGGGTGCCTCAATGTTGTTCTCAAATAATCCAAATACGGACCCTCAAGATCGCGGAAGCTATTAAAAATGCAACCCCAGCTCACGATATTCGCAAGAGAACTCTCCTTCACGAACTCCGAATCAGGATCGGATTCCCTGTAATTGCGAAAGATAGAAGGAAGATGCTCCTCCCTAAAAGACGGCGTTCCGGGCATGTCAGAAAACTCTACTACCCTCTGACACCGAACGGCCTGTGTATTTTCCCAGCAAAAGTTGCTAATAGAGGCTAAAAGAGCACTTACAGAGTAAAACGCGATTCTTGGGATACCCAGATGAAGGGAAAGTTTGAGAGTCCAGCCGAGGAAGAAGTCGGAAATGATGGCCACAGGTGGTGAAGGGTGGGATTTGAACCACTGGATTATTGGGTCTTGAAGCTTCGACAGAGCGTTGATGATCGGGTAGTTTCCAGCATTCCCAAGTTCTCTGACGTTTTCAACGCCGGGCGGCACTTTGGGGTGTGAAGGGAAAGGAAGGATGAGCGTTTGAATGGTGATTGGGTGGGCGTGGAGAAGAGGGTCGAGGATGGAGAGATTTTTGGGGGTGAGAATAATAGTGATGGGTAAGCCTCGAAGGGCTAGCTGGTGGATTAAATCGAGGAGTGCGGGCATGTGGCCGTGTGCTGGGTACGGGAATATGAGTATGTGAGGTTTAGACATGGCTTCTCAACAAGAAATGGGGGAAATTGGGAACGAGAAGAAGCAGTTGTAGAATGCAGTGTTGGGTTGTACCTTACTAAGTAAAGTTATCTCATATCACTGGGTGAAGCAGTCGAATTGTTGGAAGATGATACTTTTACTAATTTTTTTAAACCTCCATCAAGAATGTGGGGCATTCTTGTCGGCCGAAAAAAGAATGAAGGGCATATTTTGAAATGGATTTATTACTTTCTCGTTTGGGCATTTATTTAAGTGCTAAATTTATAAATAAAATATGAAATATTTTTAATGTCTAAAAATAAGAAATTTATATTTTCCCTTACTGACTCACTTCAATTGTTGTTGAATCCTGAATCAAATTCAAGGATGGCATGATACACAAAAGCACAGATTTAAGATTAAATCATTAGGATGTAAAACTAACAAAATAATAATAATTATTAATATATTCATGTATATGCATAGTTAGAATTTTTTGACATGAAACATAAATAAATAAAATTAATTATTAAAAAGTTAACATATTTTTATATATTTACTTATAATTGCTTAATTTATTTATTTCTAATCAGTGGAGAGTAACTTTTTTAAGTGCATGATCTCTTTATGTAACACTAAATTTTTTATTGGAAAATAAGCAGATGAACCCTATGTGAAAGAAAAAATTGCGATGAGGACCACTTGCTCAAATAAGGACACCCCTGCTCCCCCCATGATAGGTGTAGTTATGGATGCTTAACTTTTGTACAAAGTAGGCTTAATTATTTAGTGCTTTTTAATATATAAAAAATGGCAAAAATTAAAGGTAGAAATTAGAAGCTCTTGAATGCAAAACCAGAAATGAGAGCAGAGACGTTAAATAACCCCATGTGTGTAGAGGCTGAGCCTAATTTGTGGTTCATCGTGGTATGCAGCATGGGTATGGATACGGGTAAGCCAATTTATATAACTGGATTTTGTACATTATATATATATATATATATATATATGCGCACGCACTCTTAAAAATATGTTAATTTATATAATTTATATATTTAATAGATAAATAATATAAATAAAAAATTAATAGTTATAATTACATTAAAAAAATTCAATGTTTTAAAACTTAAAAGAGGAGTAAAAACTAAAGAAAAAAAATGTATTACTTGTTTATAGCTTTATATATAATAATAATGAATAAAAGGAGAAAGCAAAATATTTATTATAATTAAAATAATATATTGAATACAATAAACGTCATGTTGATATATTAATAATATGATTTTTATAATTAAAATAATATAATATTAATTTATTCATGATTATAATAAATTAAGTCTCTTCTCATTATCCGTTTCCATTATATATTTGTTATGTATTCTTTGCTATTCATATGACTTATTTAATACACAAAATATAAAGAAATAAAATATAATAAAAAATAAAAAATGATTTCACAAATACAAAATAATTATTATATTTTCATTTTAAAAAATTAAAAAAATTAAAATAAAAATGTAATAAATATTATGCAAAATTTTCAAAAACTGATTTCCTTGCCTTGAGGGACCAAATGAGTTGGTAGTCTTCTTTCCGATTTCCACATCCCAATAGTATGGATTTGATGTTTTAGACTTTCACACTCTAAAACGGGCTTTTTAACGTAAATATACCTTTGAAAAAAACAAAAGAAAGATATGTAACAATTGTAAAACATATTCCGGATATATATAACTCATTTAAAAAAAAATAGAAATAATGGGACGTGGAGCTTCAGCCTCCGCGTCCCGAAAATATATATATATATATATATTTAAAATTAAGAGACGCGAAGTATGAAGCTCCGCATCCCTTTTTTTTTTAAATTATTTATTTTTTTTTTTCAAAAACAGAAACTAACCCTCAAGGGTCAGTCTGACCCACGTAGGGTCAGTTTGACTGACCCAACGGGTTAGTCAAACAGACCCACGGGTCATATTGACCTGTGAGTTTTTTTAAATTATTAAAAAATTATTATTTTAATTAATTTATTATAAAAAATAATAAATATAAATTATAAAAAATAAAAATTTATTATAATAAATAATTTTAATTTATTTATTAAATTTATTAATTATTTAAATATATATTAATTTTTTTGTATATTAAAAATATTTATAATTTTATTAATTTTACAAGTGTAAAAATTTATGTTTTAAGAAAATTTAAATAATTTTATTAAAATTTATAAAAGGTGAAATTTAGATAAATAAAAACAAAAAGAATTTAAATAAGTTAATAAAATTATTGTTAAAATTATATTAATATGAGACTTTTTTAAATGAAAAAAAAAATTAATTTATATATTGAAGAGGACAATGATTTAATTTATTTATTATTTAAATTTATATTAATTTTTTAATATTAAAAAATAAGAAATCTTTAAAATTTTTATAATTTTATTATTTTTAGAAGTGTCAAGAATTTATGTTTTGAGAAAATTTAAATAATTTTATCGAAATTTGTAAAAGGTGAAATTTAGATAACTAAAAAGTAAACAAGAATTTAAATAAATTAATAATAATATTTCTAAAATTACATTTATATGAGAATTTTTTAAATGGAGAAAAAATTGTAATCTATATATTGATTATTAATTATTTTTGTATATTTAAAAATACAATATCTTTAAAATTTTTTATAATTTTATTAATTTTGTAAGTGTTAAGAATTTATATTTTGAAAAAATTTAAATAATTTTATTAAAATTTGTAAAGGGTGAAATTTAGATAACTAAAAAAAGTAAACAAGAATTTAAATAAACTCATAAAAGTATTTCTAAAATTACATGTTTTAAATGGGAAAAATTTTTAAATGAGGAAAAAATTGTAAAGGGTGAAATTTAGATAACTAAAAAAAGTAAATAATACAAATGAATATTAAACTTGAAAAAGATTAATAAATTGTAAGAAAACTTTATTCCCTCTTTGCATATTTACTTTTTTTAGTTATCTAAATTTCACCATTTACAATTTTTTCCTCATTTAAAAATTTTTTCCCATTTAAAACATGTAATTTTAGAAATGCTTTTATGAGTTCATTTAAATTCTTGTTTACTTTTTTTAGTTATCTAAATTTCACCCTTTACAAATTTTAATAAAATTATTTAAATTTTTTCAAAATATAAATTCTTAACACTTACAAAATTAATAAAATTATAAAAAAATTTAAAGATATTGTATTTTTAAATATACAAAAATAATTAATAATCAATATATAGATTACAATTTTTTCTCCATTTAAAAAAGTCTCATATAAATGTAATTTTAGAAATATTATTATTAATTTATTTAAATTCTTGTTTACTTTTTAGTTATCTAAATTTCACCTTTTACAAATTTCGATAAAATTATTTAAATTTTCTCAAAACATAAATTCTTGACACTTCTAAAATTAATAAAATTTTAAAAATTTTAAAGATTTCTTATTTTTTAATATTAAAAAATTAATATAAATTTAAATAATAAATAAATTAAATCATTGTCCTCTTCAATATATAAATTAAATTTTTTTTTTCATTTAAAGAAGTCTCATATTAATATAATTTTAACAATAATTTTATTAACTTATTTAAATTCTTTTTGTTTTTATTTATCTAAATTTCACCTTTTATAAATTTTAATAAAATTATTTAAATTTTCTTAAAACATAAATTTTTACACTTGTAAAATTAATAAAATTATAAATATTTTTAATATTTTTAATATACAAAAAAATTAATATATATTTAAATAATTAATAAATTTAATAAATAAATTAAAATTATTAGTATAATAAATTTTTATTTTTTTAAAATAAATTAATTAAAATAATAATTATTTAATAATTTAAAAAAATCCACGGGTCATATTGACCCGTGGATCTGTTTGACTGACCCAACGGGTCAGTCACTGACCCGTTGGGCCAGTCAAACTGACCCACGTAGGGTCAGCAAAAGCTGACCCTTGAGGGTCAAGGGTCCGTTTTTTTAAATAAAAAAATTTTAAAAAAAAAGGGACGCGGAGCTTCATACTCCGTGTCCCTTAATTAAAAAAAAAAATATTTTTTTGGGACGCGGAGGCTGAAGCTCCACATCTCATTATTTTTATTTTTTTAAAAAAATGAGTTATATATATCCGAAATATGTTTTATAATCATTACATATTTTTCTTTTGTTTTTTTTTTAAGTATATTTACGTTAAAAAGCCCTCTAAAACGTGTAGTTGAAGCAATATAATTGTCATAATTAAAATAATAATTAGAAAACAACAAACATTAGGATAACACGTTAAAATATCCATTATCTCACCTTCCTATTTTCTATTTCCTTAAATCTTCTGTTTTTATCCCTTTTTTCAAGAAAAACAAAATTCAAAAGTCTAAACTAAAATTAGTATCTCTCGCTCCCTAATCTCTTCAATTTTTTAAACCCAATAAAGATCCTCTCCCCTTACTAGATATTACTTTTCTCTCCCTCGTCCTCTTCATTTCATGTGAGTTTTGAGAATATGTGCTTTAGAGTTAGATTATAATAGTAGGGCCGATTTCTAGTTCTCTGAATCTAATGACCCTAACCTATAGTGGAAGAATCAACCCTAGAAGCAGTGAACCTAAGTCATATTTCAATCTTCCACGGATGACTTAAATGGTAAACATGGCCTTCTTGTTTGAATATTAATCAAGTATTACTCATAATTGCTCTATTTTATTTTTCTTTACTTTAGAGTCTAGATAACATAATGAAAATGGGTAGGGATATATCCCGTTTTGGTACACAAATAACCTATAATTTAGGTTATCCTACCAAAATAAAATTTGGCAAGCTCATGGACGAATTAGGAAACACTGGGCTTAAGTGCTTTTGTTTATATGTGGTCTCTATCCTTGCAGCCTCTAACTTTGACCACTTGTCAAGCTGGGCCAATTGCAGCTAAACTCCATCATAATAAATTTTTAGAAATTGAGAAATCAAAACATAACTTGTGCCTATATAAGTAGTGAAGAGCTCATTTGTGAGATTTTAAGTCTAGTGTTTATTAAGAAATTGTTGTGTTGGGTGTTGATTCTAGAGTGGGAAAATGAGCTATTTGGGTGTAGGTGTTAGTCTTTGAGACTATCCCAATATATCAGAGCACAAATATTAGCCTAATTGATAGGAGGGCTAGAATTATAAAGTTGATGTTTAAAGTGTGTGATTTTTTCTCTAAGAATCCTTGTAATTTTTCTCATGGGGACTGATACACAACATGTCATTTATGCAAATGAAATAAATCTTGCTTCATGCAAATTCACTTCTCTTCTAAGAAACAAGGCTCACTTCTCTTCCTACCTTTTCACCCTCTTATCTTTTAAGAGTGAGGGGGCACCCCTTCTTGCCCCCTGTAAATCTATCATTGGATTCACAATATTTCATTTTATCCATTATCTTTTTTAGGCATGAGTGGATTCACCTCATACCTTTCTTTTATACCATTTGATTTTGGCATGATTGATAACTTTTTGACCCATAAAATTAAAAAATATTATTAAAATGTTGCGTTGCTAATCTTTTTCCCCCCTTATACTCTATTGCATTTTTTTAATTTATAAATGTCTAGACCTATCTAACCCAAAAAAAATCAAACTCCAATATGTTAACCAATTAAAATAAGACATATGAGCACTATTTTGAGGCTTGAAAGTAATTCATTCAAAATTTTACACACATAACAAATTTTTAAAAAAAAAAACTTACTTGTTAAAATTATAACTCCTTATTTCACAATGTGACCTTTTAATTTCATGCTTCAATCACTAATACACCAACTGTTTTTCTTCTTCTTGTTGTAGCTTAGTTAGCTAGTGGTTAATGGGGAATTCCAATTTTATTAAAGGAGACCAAAGTGAAAGAATTGGTTGATAGTGTCATAAACCCTAGCTATTATTTGTGCGATGATCCCTTATGTTTAAAATATTAACTACCATATTCAACATTAAATGGCAATAGATCATAATGTTATGAATAGCTTAAAACCATATTGTAACACCATAAATTCTAACTCATACACATCATCCAATACATGCTCATGTGAGATATAGTAAGAATAAAGTGAGTACTTCCATTGGGTTCGTACACTTCCTTGCGTTGTGTCATGACTAAAAATTCATTTCGATGTCACATAAACTGTGTAAGCTTATGCTATGCATCCTCATATTTAATTAGACCATTACAACTCATTTCAATACTAAAAATATGCTTTTAACCCATGGAAACCAAAAAGAGATATGGAACATGTATTTCCATTTTCGACCAGACTTGGCCCCATTTATGGGCAAACTTTGAAAAATCACAACTAATTCTAAAAAAATCGAAAGTATGTAATCTTGGTCATTCTGGAAAGCTTGGGATGTCTACTTCATGCTAAAAATATGTACAAGTCATAACATCCCACACATTGGGTCCTGATGCTGTCACAGTTTACTAATATGAATTTCAAAATTATCTAATTAATTTCGCAAAAATCCAATGTATGCAAATGATACTACTATGGAAAGCTGTGGTGTTAACTAGAGAGAGAAAATATCTCCAGATCAGTTCATCAAGCCCAACTCTCAGAAATCGATGGAATAATACTTTTGGTCAGGCAATATGACTGATATTGGGCAGAAATTTTAAAAATTCATATCTTCCTCTCTAAACCTTCAAATGAGGTGCTTCCAGTTGCTACAAGTCACTGTGAATATCTAGTTTCTCCCTATAAAATTTCGTAACCATTGGACCACGTTTGCCCTTCAGATGACACAATTATACAACTGACCAAATGAATAGTGCTAGTGCAAAATTTAAAATTCTGATACCAATTTTGAAAAATCATAGAAAATTTTATAAACCTCCAAATGACCTGATCTTTGGCTTTTCAAAAAGCTCTAGGCAAGATCTAGTCATATGCCAAATTTCAAGTTAAGAAGAGGTTATTTAGTTAGACTTTGACATAAGGGAGCAAAGTGTCCATCTTCTTTGTTAAAAGAGGGTTCCAAGGGTTCAAATTTGCTTCTCCTACTCCTAAGGCTCTATGAACATATGGAAAAGCATCAACATAGGCTATCAAACATGGCTCAAATGTCTCACAACACAGATTTGCAAAACTCACTCTCCCATACCAAAACATACACCATGTACATAATGCTAAGATCTTATTATTCATACCGAAAACTTGCTACATCATGCACTATAGTTCTAATTCTCGTACATATATGATAAATACATTCGTTTATAAGTATTCATACGTGCTACATCATGTACATCATTAGGTTACATCTCTTAACTTAACTACAAAATGGTGACAATATGACTATTTCACAACTCTTTTGCCAATTTCCTAGCTTCAAGCTTGGTGGCTCCCATCTCTTGCCTCACTTGGTCCACCTAGCATGTTAGGATAGTGGAGAGGGGGAAGTGAGATTCAAAGAATCTCTATAGCTTATCTCTCATTCAATCATACATAAAGCATACAAACAAGTTTCATAAATGTATGCATGGACATATTAGCATGTGAAATCATAAAAAAAATATTTTCAACATTTGAGTAGGCCATACATAACATACAAAAGCTTGCTAAGCAAGTGGATTAGCCTCACCCATTCACTTGTGGATTTTGGACTTGCCTCACCCATTCTTTAAGAGGTTCTTAGACTCAACCTTACTCTTGGGAGTCAATCTCACTTTTAGGAGACTCTTTACTTTGTCTCAACCAACTTTAGGGTTTTTAACTCATCCTTACCATGGCTAGAGGGTTGTTGGTTTTTTCATACTCAAGCAAACCAAAGCAATCACATAAAACATCATTGAAATACATAAGGCATCATCATGCTAGCATACTTTTCATGATCTAAAATATACATACACACATGCAAGACAATGTAAGTACACATCTATGCATGAGAGAAGGTGGAGAGAGCTACCTCTCCCTTTCAATTTGTCTCCTCCTTTGTTGATTTCACAATCACCACTAGATGGGAGTGCTTCTCTTGAGCCTAGACACACAAAGAGTATGGAATTACCCTTTTAACACTTTATTTATGAAGAGAAACTAGGGTTTCTCTCTCTAAAATTCTACTAACCTCTTTCCTCTCTCAAACTTTCAAGAAATGAAAGCAAAGAAGAAGAAGTAAAGATATATGAGTTTTGGTCTTCTTCAAGAGGGATTTTCCACTCTCCCTCTTCTGAACCAAGTTTAAAGCCCAACTACTTCAACAACCAAAACCATAGAAAGAGAGGGCAAAGAGAGAAGAACAACGTGCTAAGAAGAAAAACCATACAAATCTTACCTTTTTTCTTGTTCTTTCTTCCTTCTCTAGGTTTCTCTCTCTATCCACAACTCTTTTATCTTCTTTAGTCGAAGCTTAGGTCAGTTAAAAGAAGAGGAATAAATCTAGACTCTTTAAGAAGTCAAATTTTCTTTTTTCACGCCTTTTCGGACTAACCCTCATTATAGCGAAGAATAACCCTCGCTATGGTGAACACATATCAGTCCCAGACCTCTGTTTTCGTTATGGCACGCTACGGCGAGCAACGCCCTGATTTTTGTATGGGATGCCCGCACTCGCTATAGCTAGAAGGCACTTGCTATAGCTAGACCATTTCTTGTTATAGCGAACAGGTACATTCGCTATAGCTACGCTATAACTAGTAGACTTAAAAAATTTTTAGCCATTCAAAAATTTTTCAGCTTTTTCTTTTCTTCTTCTTTTTTCTCTCTTTTTTTCTGGTTGTTACACATATTCTATGTCTAGTGACATCAGTTGAAAAAAGGAGAGACCGACACCAATTATGACCAAACTGCTAACACAACCCACACTTAGGAGGCTTTCTTACTGTCTAAACTCCATCTTGTTATGGATCAATATTTGACAGGGTCAATCATTTTTTAGAATATGGATGAATCTTGCACTAGTTTTGGGCTTTAAGTTTGTGGCCAATGCACTTCACCTCCAATCAGTTGAAATTTGATTATTGTCAACATTTCAACATTCAATATAATGTCCAACATTCAATATTCAATATAACATTCAATTTAAGTTCGAGACTTGGGAATGCAGTTGTGTTAAAACTTGGTGGTAGAGCTTGTTGCTCTTATGGTCCTACTTGACTTGATCCAGATTAGTTTAGTCCATGCTAAATCCCTAAGATAACAAGATAGGATTAGAATATCAGGTATTCATAGAATATATATATATATATATATATATATAATGTCCACCCAAAAAACACAATCCACAAATTATAAAGGATCGAGAAAGACCTTGGCCCAAGCTGCAAGAATATGTTGGTAAGATATGTTTAACCTAAAATTTGTCATAATTACATATATAGCCCATCAAGCTAACCTTGCAACATTTACCAAATTGACAATTCATCTAGTTATAAGACTTCTCAACGTTGAATATCAAAAACCATCAATTGAAGGCTCACATAACATATGAAGAGGCTAATTGTTCATTTTCCGTGAGAATTTCATTCAATATCTTATAAAAGACATGTCTAACCTGTAGTTGTGCATATGCTTGCTTGACACTGGGTTTTAAATTTGAAGTTTGGTATAACCACAAACCAAGAGCCAGGCTAGCCCAATGCATTATATGAGTTCCTTTGCATTTCAATCCATCATATGGGTTCTTCTTCTCTTTAGGCCAATGCATCATATGGGTTTCTTTGCATTCTAATGCAAGTCTACAAATCCATCATATGGGTTCTTCTTTTTCCGCATCATATGAGTTCCTTTGCATTCCAATGCAAGTCTACAAATCCATCACATGGCTTATTCTTCTCACCAAATCCTTGTACTTTCTCCTTTAAATCCTTGCTCTTCATATGCTTGATCTTTCAAATTCACAAACCATAGTCTAGCTGTGGCTTAAAGGTATGCTTTATCCTTATGAAGAGAGTTAGAGCTTTATCTTTGCCTTCAGATTCATAAACCTATATTATTCTTTTTGGACCTTCTTCTTCTCATACCTTTTTTTTTTAAATTAGAACCGCTTGATTGACTAATTTTTATTGGTTTTATCAATTTTTGACCACCTATTTGATAAAAAGCTTATTTTGAAGGGTAACCAAATCGTTACCGTGGTCAGTTTTACATATTTTTTGGTCTGACCAACTAATATGGTTTGGTTCTTTTAACATTGATCTAGTCATATGCTTCATTTACAAGCCCTTTAAACGGACTTTAACAATTTACAAGCCATGGGGACACAAGAAGGAAACCTTAGTATCAATTTAACAATTCAGCAAGGCTTCAGATGAACAACTAAGATACAACTTCAAATGAACAACCATGATTTAGTCAAGTTTGAAAAGAAATTAAAAAAAAAGAATGAAACGCAAAGCACACCTTGCTATGTTGGAATCACAACAGGGAATTTACATGCCATTTATGGCATGCATAATCAAGAAATCACAACTTACCATGAAAAAATGGAATGGACACTATACAAATTCGGAAAAAAGGGAAAAGGTAATATGCATAATTGGATATATAATGGGTAAAACCTATTCTTAACATATATAACTACTTTTTTTAAAGAACATAGAAATTATTTTTCTTTCAAATTAAATAAGGGAACGCAAAACATTTTACTCTACTTTACCATAATTTTTTTTTCAATTAAATAGGAATGCGGAGTTAGAGTTCTCCTTAATTCATTTAGGAAGGGCTAATATAAGGAGGGGGAGTTGATTTTTCTTTTTAGGGGGGAAAGGGATTATAATATATCTATATCAACTATAATATTTATAATATAAAAAATATATATATTATATGTTATAAATATATTATACATTAATATAAAATATTATATTTTTATATGTAATAATATAGTTTGATTTAATTTGATATGAAAATTTTTTTAAAAGTTTTTTAGGGAATCTCTTAGTGTTAAATCTAGAATTAAGAGAAATTCTTTAATTAAATCACATACTTGTTATAATAAAATTATACACATGTCATGTAATTATTTAAAATTAAATAATTGTATAGTTCTCCAATATTATAACAAGTATATACTTTTTTTAAAAATTTTATTAACAATAATTAAGGAACCATACGTATATGATAATATTATTGATGAATTATATACTTCCCATATGTTAATTTGGGAACCTTACAATAGAAATGTAAGTAATTATATATATTTTTTTTAATAGCTATGAAATTATAATTTATAAATATATTATTAATAATTATAAAAATTAAATCATATTATATTATTAGATATAAAAATATAATATTTTATATTCTTATATAATATATTTTATAATATAAATGTTATAGTTTATATATATATTATAACCCCTCCCCCTATAAAGAAAAAAAAAATCAATCCTTCATCCCAAAATTACACCCTCCACCCCAAATGGATTAAGGATTCTGACTCCGCTTTCCTCATTTAACTTCAAAAAAAAAAAAAAGGAGTGTAGAGTAAGATATTTTGTGTTTTCTTATTTAATTTAAAAAATTTATTAAATACAAAAATTATACTTTTATATTTAAAAAAATAATTATATATGTAAAGAATTAATTTTGTTAATTATGCATATTAGTTTTTTATTTATACATGTGTGTGCGTGTGTATGAAAGAAAATGAGTAAAAGTAAAAATAATAATGATATTAGTAGGACAAAATTAAAAAAGGAAAAAAAATAATTGGGCAAGACAAATGGTTTATTTGATTCTGTTATGTTTTTAGTGTTTTTAAAATAAATTTTGAAAACAAAAAATTAAAAAAATGTGTTTGAATTGTTATTTTGAAAAATCACTATTTTTTATTTTTTTTAATTCTACAAAATAATAAAAGTTAACAAAATATTTAAAAAATATTCTGATTTTTATGTTTCTAAAAACACAATTATGTTTTTTTGTTTTACAAAATATTTTATTAAAAATGCATTATTAAATTAATTTTTTTATTTTTTATTTTTTAAAAACAAAAAAACTATTCTAAAAATAAAAAAAAAATTAAACAAGCCCAAAACTTTTGGCTATTTGCTCTCAACTTTTTTGAAACCTAATGTCGAGCCGTGGTTAATACGGGCCTGTTTGAAATTATTTTTGTTTTAATATTTTTAGAACAGATATTTTTAAGAACAAATTTTTGAGAACAAAAAAAATTAAAAAATCTGTTTGAATCATTATTTTGAAAAATAATTATTTTCTGTTTTTTACTTGATTCTGTAGAACAAAAATTACAAAACACTTAAAAAGTGTTCTGAGTTTTTTGTTTTTGAAAACAAAATTTTATTTTTTTGTTTTACAAAATATTTCATTAAAAACACATTATCAAACAGATTTTTTTATTTTTTTTGTTTTTGAAAATAAAAAAATTGTTTTACAGAATCAAATCAAACAGGCCCTACATTTCTCAAAAATAAAAAGAAAACGTAAAATAATGTTTCCATCTGAATTTCGACATAGCATTTAAATAAAAAACTCTAACCCATATGTTAACAAAATTTACCTTTGAAAGGTCTTCCCTTGAAAGGTCGATAGGGCCATTTGCTCTCAACTTTTTTGAAACCCACTGATGTTCCATGTCTAGTTTGTCCATTTCTAAAAAATAAAGAGAAAAATAAAGAAAAAGTTTCCATCTGATTTTTGACGTAGCATTTTTTGAATGCAATACATTTTTTAACATAGTATTTAACCTAATAATTTTTTGTAGTATTAAAATAAAAAAGCCTGACCCATATGTTAACAAAATCTACTTTTGAAAGGTTTCCCCATAAAAGCACAAACTCTATTTTTACTAATATTCCATTAAAAAGATATAAATTAAATTAATTGTAAATAAATCTACAAATGTGTTAAATATAAACTTTATTAAAAAAAATACACGACTTACTCATAAGAATAATAATAATTTTTTTTTTTTTTTGGCTCTTACTTGACTTCAGTATCATCTAATTTACTCAATGCTTCCACAAGCTCATCCAACTCTTTGAAGGACCTTCCCATTTGACTCTCAGATCTTAGGGCTTCATCTCTTAGTTGTTCTGCCCTTTCTTTGTGAGGACTATCCACACCTATAGACTTCCTTATCACCCGACCCAACTCATCCGGGTCGGGCACAGAATTCGCCCCCTCACACACTCTCACCCCAGCGCCCTTATCATCCACCAATAGCTTCGCATTCACGAACTGGTCCGCGTCCATTGGCCACCCGAGAAACATAACTCCGGCCACTATGCCTTCCAACACCGAGTTCCACCCACAGTGACTCAGAAACCCCCCCACGGCTCTGTGACTCAGTATCGTCACTTGGGGTGCCCAACCCTTTATCACGAAGCCCCGACCCGAAACCCGATCCTCGAATCCATCTGGGACCAACCCGTATCCTTCCTCCATTTGTTGGGTCGTGCCCGATTTCACGACCCATACGAATCGGGTCTCGGATCTTTCCAACCCGGCTGCCAAGGCCTCCATTTGTTCTCTATTGAGCAACTTCTGACTCCCAAAGCACACGTACAACACAGACCCATCAGGGCACCCATCGAGCCAGTTGAACACATCGCAGTTCGCGTTAGCATTCGGATTACCCCGATCCAAACCATTGTCGGGTCCTATCAAGCTCAACGGGCCAACAGCGAAAACCCGTTGGTGCCCCAGTTTTCTCTTCAAATAATCCAAATACGGACCCTCCAGATCATGGAAGGTATTGAAAACGCAACCCCAACTCTCGATATTCGCAAAGTTACCCTCCTTTACGGTCTCGTGATCAGGATCTGATCCCCTGTAATTCAAAAATATAGCAGGAAGATGCTCCTGCTTAAACGACGGCGTTCCGGGAATTTCGGAGAATTCCACCACTCTCCGATTTCGAACGGCCTCAGAATTCAGCCAGCAGAGGTTGTTAACGGAAGTCAAGAACGCACCGGAGGAGTAAAAGACGATTCTCGGGATCCCCAGATGGTGGGAGAGCTTCAGGGTCCAGCCGAGGAAGAAATCGGAGATGATGGCCACAGGGGGTGAAGGGTGGGACTTGAACCACTGTATTATTGGGTCTTGAAGCTTCGACAGAGCGCCAATGATGGGGAAGTTTCCGATATTGCCAAGATCTTTGACGTTTTCGACGCCGGGAGGCACTTTGGGGTGCGAAGGGAAAGGAAGAAGAAGGGTTTGAATGATGGTGGGGTGGGTGCAGAGAAGGGGGTTCAGGGTTGGGAGGTTTTTGGGGGTGACGACGATGGTGATGGGCAAGGCTCGGAGGGCTAGTTGGTGGGTTAGGTCGAGAAGTGGAAGCATGTGACCTTGTGCTGAATATGGGAATATGAGGATGTGCGGCTTACACATGGCTGCTCAACACACAGATCAGAGAGAAACGGGGAAGCAAGAAGCCAGAAGTGCAGAAAGTTAAGGCAAAGTTGTGGACGAGAACTCATGCAATAGATAACAATTTTTCGTATCTTTTCGCAATTACTGTTTTGGCCTCAATACTTTATTGTTCCTTCAATTGTACAATTTTTAGTTTTTTTTTAATCTATTACTATTACTACTTATTGCATCTCAAATATCATCTTGCATTTCTTTTTATCACTACAAAAATCCTACGGGTTAACAGCATCAATTATACATGAGACTAATATTTAGTTATTTACAGTACTTTAAGCTTTCAGGATGAAATTATTCAAATATGTAATTAACTAGTTGTAATTAAATGTGCAGAAAGGTAATTAAAAACTTTGGCTTTTAAGTACTAAACGTAATTGTTAATGTCAAAAGGACAAAATAAAAAATTCTTTGTGTACACTAAAAAGATTATAGTAAATTATGCTAAAATTGAACTTCATATATATATATATGTGTGTGTGTGTGTGTATTTAATTTATTTTATAGAAAAACTAACTTTTTGTACAATATAATGTTATAATTTTATTTTTAACATAACATATATTTAATTAAATACGAACTTTTATTTTTTGTATTTTTGAAAAGATACATACTATATTATTAATAAACAAGAATTAAAAGAAGTGAAATATAATTTTAAAATTTTAAAAAATTAGTATAAATCAAGTTTTTAAATAAGTCAACTGTAATTTACTCCAAAAATATTGATTGGTTGCCCACAATTAGTGAGTGAAAGCATGTGATCGTAAACATCTGATGGGCAGCGTCGTCCATCTGCTTTGTCCATGATTCGACAACCCACGTCGCCTCTAACTTTTCTTTTCCACCAATTGATTATGCTCGGAAGATTCTATTTTTATTTTATTATTTTTAAAATAAATTTTAAAAATAAAAAAATTAAAAATTTTATTTCAATATTATTCTAAAAAGTAATTATTTTTTATTTTAATTATATAGAATAAATGTTACAAAACATTTAAAATATGTTTTGATTTTTTTGTTTTTAAAAATAAAATTTTATTTTTTGTTTTACAAAATATTTCATTCAAATTACATTATCAAACAATTTTTTTTTATTTTTAAAAATAAAAAATCATTCTAAAAACAAGATACCAAGCAGAGCATAAAACTTCACGTCACACAAATAACAATTTGCATTTGCTGAGAATTGATTTCAACGATTTCAATTTTTTTTAAGTGCCTAAAATATATTTTGATTCTTTAATTTTATTTTTATCTATTAATTTTACTTAATTTTAGTTTGGTTTCTTAATAATGTTTTAGATTTTATTTTTATCTTATAATTTTATTAAATTTTAATTTAATTTTTTAACTTTACTTTAAGTTTCATTTTTATATTTCATTTTTTGGTCAATTAAGTTTGTTTTAAATTTTACTTTTATTTCTTACTTTTATTTTTGTCCAATTTAATCTAATCTAATTAATGATTTTATTTTATTTTATTAATTAATCATATACAAATTTTCTGTTAAGCAAAAAAAACACTTGAGTCATTTTTTGAAAATTAATAGTTAAATTGGAACAAAATAAAATTAAAGTATAAAGTGAAATATAAGGTAAAATTAAAAAAGTAAGTTAAATTAAAAGATGAAAGTAAACTTTAAAATAAATTTAATAAATCAAATTAGAACCCAATAAAATTAAAAAGTGAAAGTAAAACTTAAGTTAAAATTAAAACTAAATTGAAATTAATTGAAGTTAATGAACAAAAATAAAATTTTAAATAAAACTAAGGAATCAAATATACATTTTTGTCTTTTTAATTTTGTCTGCTGGTAGCACGTGTTCGAATACCAGCACATGTCGCAATGTGAAAATTTTGAATTTAAAAATAAATTAAAAAATTGAAAAAAAAATGCACGTAGTCTAAGAAAAGAAAGCCTTACTGTTTCAAAGTCAATAACAGTAACCAATCTCCAAAGTTTATAAATACATAGATTATATATTTTTTTATTTTTAAATTATATCCAAATTTCTTTAATAAATGTTATGTTATACTTTAATTTAATTTTAAATTTTTTTTATTAAAATACTTCTTACTATCCACTCTTAGATTTTTTTTATAAAAGATATTTTAGTTCAAAAAACTTAAAATTAAATTAAAGTATAAATTTTGAAAATAAAAAAATCTATATAATTTTAATTTAAAAAAAAACTTCAGAGTTTTAGCTCTTAAGGTTCATAATTATCCTGATCATGAAGATCCAGGACTCGAACGTTTTACAATGATTAAATGCTTTGTTCCCAAAGGATTTCTATTGGTTTTAGACTGCAACACCATTTATTATGTTCAGCTAATGTCGCCGAATACTTTTTCACTTGAGCGACAATTTTTAGTATCATTTGGGTATTACTATTTTGACCTAAAAACTTAAAAAAATTGCATTTAAAAACTAAAAAAATATATATACTAAGAATCATTATCATTAAATTCAATAATTTATTATTAAATTTAATGATAATTAACTTAAAAACAAATAATAACAGATCTTTAAAAATAAACATCTTCACTTTTTAGTTCTTTATTATAATTCTCCTTAAAAACTTTATTGTTCCCTCAATTGTACAATTTTTAGTATTTTTTGTCTATGACTACTACTTATTGCATCTCACATATCATCTTGCATTTTTTTTTTTATCACTACAAAAATCCGGCAGGTTAACAGCATCAAGCATACATGAAACTAATACTCACAGTATTTTAAGCTTTCAGGATGAAATGATTCAAATATGTAATTAACTAGTTATAATTAAAAGTGCAGAAAGGTAATTAAAACTTTGGCTTTTAAGTACTTAACAACAATTGCTAATGTCAAAAGGAAAAAATAAAAAATTCTTTGTGAACACTAAAAAGATTATAGAAAATTATGCTAAAAAGTATACTCCATTTTTTTTATATTTTAATATATATAGATATAAATAAATCTTTGTTTAATTTATTTTATTAAAAAATTAATTTTTTACATACCATATTATTATGATGTTATTTTTAATATAGTAATATATAATTAAAATTAATTTTAAATTTTAACATGTTGTGATTTTATGTTTGATGTAACATAAATATAATTAAACATGAGATTAAACTTCTATTTTTTAATTTTTTTAAAAATACATACTATATATAAAATAATTTATTAATAAAAAGAATTAAAATAATTTTAGTATAATTTTTAAAATTATAAAATTTATTATAAATCAATTTTTTAAATAAATTAACTATAATTTACCCCAAAAATATTGACTGCTTACCGATGATTAGTGCTTGAGAGCATCTATTGTAAACATTTAATGGGCAGTTTCGTCAATCATCTTTGGGCATCATTGGTAAACCTAGGTCAAGAAGAACTTTTCTTTTTTAAAATTTTGACTGAAAATTGAAGCTTTACGTCACACAAACAGATTTTTTCAAGTTTAATATGAATGACGCAGATTTTATTTTTTAAATTATTTATTTATTTTTATTTTGATATTTTTTATTTTAAAAGTATTAAAAAAATAAGATGAGAACTTATTTGATGAGAGTTAAAAGATTATTTTTATCATATATTTTTTATTTTTTTAAAAATTAAAAAATATTAAAATAAAAAATTTAAATTTAAATCATTTATATCATATTTAAACAGTATAAATATCTTAGAAACAGCATTGTCAACCGAGGATCCCAATTCCACAAATAAACATCATTAGCCACAAAATCATCTTAAAAAATTTGGACATCTCATAAATGTTCTTAGCCTCTTTTAAACTTTAGTGAATATTGCCGATGACTCTTGTCACTCAAGTCACGTTTGGCAATGCAAAGAGATTTTTAAAGGAATGGAAATAAGAGTGAAATAGAATCTCATAACCCAAAATTATATTTAATATGGTGTAACAATAAATAAAAATACTTTTCATTTATATATTTAATAAAGTAAAAATAGTACAAAAATAAAAAAAAAAAACTAAACAAATGACCCAAATACTTTTGGTGCCAAACAAACATTTAAAGACTTAGTATTTTATGTAAATAAATATAAAAAAAAATTAAATATAAATTTTATATCTTTATTATTAAAATATTTGATAAAAGATAATAGATAATTTTGTACAACTTAATTTTATATAATTTTTTTAACAAAATATTTTTATGCATATTATATTAAAAAAAGGATAATAAATAATGATATAATAAAAAGTAGATATATGAATTAGAAATAAAAAGGGGAGACGCTTTGGGGTGTGAAGGGAAAGGAAAAAGAAGGATTTGAATGATGGTTGGGAGGATGGAGAGAAAGGGGTTTAAGATTAGGAGGTTTTTGAAGGTGATGATAATGGTGATGGGTAAGGCTTGGAGGGCTGGTTGGTGGGTCAGATTGGAATCGTGGGACCTTGTGAGTGTGGGAGAATATGACGATGTGAACTTTGCACATGGTTGCTCAACACACGTATCTAAATCTGTGTTTGGATCTTCCTTATAAAATCACGTTTGATTGTTACTTCTTAAAAAACGTAATTTTATGCTCTGAAAACACAAAAACAAACACATCCTAAGACAAATGGAGAAATTACAAATGCAGAAAGGTATTGCAGAGAAGGATGGGTCTTGATAGAAGATTATGAGTAGAGATTAAATCATATAGTTTTCTTCTTCATCTATTTTGTGAAAATTACATATTTTTTATTTTGAATATATATATATATTAAAAAAATTATATTATATTTTAATCTAATTTTGAATATTTATACTAAAATATTTTTTATTACCCACTCCTACATATTCTTTTATAGAAGGTATTTTAGTTCAAAAAATTTAAAGTTGAACTAAAATATATTTTTAAAAATAAATGAAAAGTTTGAATAATTTTAACAAAATTAAAATAAATTATGTAATTTAGTCTTAATTATAATTAGACATGCAAAAAGGTAATTAAAAACTTCTGCATTTGGCAAAAGGTTTTTACTTTTACAAACAACACTTATTTAATCTAACAATCCGTTTGGTTAAGAGGGAGAAATAGAAAAAGAAAGGTATTTTTGTGGCTGAAGACGTTTGGTTTTAAGAAAGCAGAAAACTTCGAGAATCTCTAGTTGAAAGCCTCTTCATCCAATATAACTTGTGAAGCCAAGAAGGCTTTGGAGCCAAAATGGGACAAAATCTATTTTGCCCTTACTTTTTAATACTAAATAAGCCCATCTATCACTTAATTCAAGTCCAAAAATAGCGTCTTCCATTGGTTTCAAATCTCTTTACTATCAACCTCATTACGAACCCCTCTACTTGCTGGATCTCCTGTGCCCCATTGATTTTAAAGGTCAAGCTTTGCTCGCCTCCTTGGGAATAGGTGGGTTTTGCCAATTGCAACCCCCTTTCTTTATTTTCCTTAGTCCAGACCTTTCAATAGCTTGGGATCCGAAAGCTTCAGAGAAAGCTTAACAAAGAACGCGGAAACTTTGCACTCTCGTATTTTGGTTCTTCGATTAATAAAAGCCAAATTTATTTATTTTTAAATCTTTATGAACATATTAACAGTATATGAAATCCATATAGTGTTAATATGCTCATAAAGTTGAGAAGGTAAATCAGGGTTATAAAAATATGAAATTTGATAAGGTATTTTGAGATTTTTTTTTCTTGTTGTAATGTTTTTTTAAAACTTAGAAAATTTTAGGATTCCCAAGCCTGAGTGTAAGAATTCCAAAGTTCTTAGATACAATCTGACATATATGGCTAATGCTAATGGAGTAAAAAACCACTATGATACTAGTGTAGAGTTACACTTAGTAGTTGGAAATTTCTCTAAATAGGCTGTGATGACTCTTCTTTTTTGAGATTTTTATTAATTGAGACCCATCCTTCTGTTTAAGAATTTTTACCTTTATCCATTGTGTATATATATTTGCTTAAATAACTTGCAAGAAAATTATCATTTCCTTTAATATGCTAAATATTGATTTTATATTAACAGATAAAATTATACCATTGAATTCTCTTAGGATTTTTCATTATTTTATTTGTAATTTCTGAGAATATAAATAAATACGAAAGCATTTTATTTCATTTTTTGTAGCTAATAATTTTTTTCATAATTTATATAATTTTTCCTTATTTACATTAGCTTTTAAAATTATGCCCTAGTGTTCATTACTAACGTCTATTTCCAAAATTAATTTATATCATATTTTTAGAAAATAAATTGTTGACAAATTATTAATTTCTCCTTTTATATATATATATATATATATTAACTATTTTAGTATCTTCATTTTTTCATTCAAACATTTTATTCTTTTTTTAATTTTTCTAATAGAGGTTTTTTTAACTAGAAAGATTTTTTTTAATAAAATTTCGTCTATAGTTAAATATTTCTAACAAAGTTTATAATTATTTTTTATCTATCAATTCATCTAGCAATTTTTTTTTATTTTCAAGATAACAATATCTTATAATTTTGTTCTAAACTTTATTAGTCTTAATCCTAAATATTCAATCTCATTTTTATCTACTTCAATCTTTTTTAGATTGAATATAATTATTGTTTCTACAAATTATCATATGTTATTTTTAGGTGTTTTTATGAACTTCTTATGTATTAAAGAAACCCAAAATATCATCTAAATAAATTACATAGAAATCTTTAAAATTTTTAAAAATTCTATCTATCCACTTTTAAAAAATTTATGGAGCTATATTTAGACCAAAAGGGATAATGATCCATTAGTAATGTCTAAATAGAATGTGAAAAGTAATCAAAAGTTTTGATTCTTTTGTTAACTTAATATGATAATATCTAGATTTATAATCAAATTTAATGAATATTTTTTCTTGTTTAATTTAGGTAACTAAAACATATTTTATAGGAATAAGGACTTTTTATAGCTAATTATCATTTATCTTGTCCTCTTTTTATTTTTACATAGTTTCTTACCATAAATGCAAAACTACAGTGTTGACTAGTTGTAGGTTCAATTACTTTCTAGTAATTCTTGACTTAGAATTTTAAATTCATCTATATTTTGTTTAGTATAGACAATTGTTGGACTCTAATTATCTTATTAGGGTCTTTTAATTTTAAATCACAATGTGAGGATTCTTAGAAATTAATTTTAGTGGATTATTATTAAAATTTTCATCTACTAATGGACAAATCCAATGTTTGATATCTAGTTTATATATATTTTTTCTTCTATTTGAGGATTTTCTTATTATCACATTTATGTTTATGATTTTTCACTAGAAGTATGGGTATTTTCAATCTTCTATTTGTAAAACTTAATTGATTATAATTTATTTCTAATAGATAATATTTCTTTAAGAAGTTTGTTCTTAAAAAAAATCTCTATCTATCCAAGAAAAATATAATATTTTTGGTATAAGAAATTCTGTTATTTCTTTACAAAATTAAAACATTGTTAACTTTGTATTCTATTAAAGTTTTTTTTTACCATTTATTGCTCTATCCATAATAGGTCTTTTTAATTTTGTTCATTTTTTGATTGGTAAAGCATTTCCTTTGTAAATATTTGTTGTGATACCTATATCAATTAACATATCCAACTGATATTGTTTATATTCTTTAAATTTAAAATTTCACGAAATATAAGTATAATATTTTTTCATTTAATTATGAGAAAAAAGTATTTTTTTTCATTTCTCAATTTCATTTTCAATGTTGTTACCTTATTGATATTTTCTTGTCTAGTAGAGTTTTTAATAAGGAAAATAGGTATCTAAGAATTGTGTAAATTTTCAGCTTCATTATTACTTTCTTCCTTATTAGAATAATTTGTTGGTGTAAACCTAAGAAGTTTGTTGTTCTTTTATCTTTTAAATATAGGTTTGATCTCTAAGTGATCATTTTTATGGGCATTCATCATAAAAACAAATTCATATTCATTATTTGATTCACTTTTACTTGCATTGGTAGCTTCAAATAAAACTGATTTATTATCAGAGATATTTTCACCAAAACATATTTCTAATTTATTTATATCTAATGTTTTTATTATTTTCTTAGTACCATTTTCCCTTTTAGCACACTAGAGTTATATTACCCTTTTCATTGTAGATGTAATATGGACAAACCTTTTTTTATTGTTGAAATCTTCTTCTTACATATCTTTTCTTTTCCTAATATTTTAGGTTTTTTAATTTTTTAATTTATATTTTCTTGGTTTTGGTCTTTGTTCACTACTTCAAAATTCCCAATTATTTTTAAGAATATTAAAACAATAATTATTTCTTAATTGATTTTTAAGTTGTTTAATTGCTTTGGTTGTTAAGCAATGGTCTACTACCTTTTGCGTTACTTATCTCATTCTATTTCTTAAACTGTTATAATTATTGGATTTAAAAAAAAATCTCTATAGTTATTATTATATATTTCATCCTATGGTTGAGGTAATTTATGAAAATATTGATCTAGCCAAACTTTTGAATCTACATTATCTAATTGGTGGTAATGATGTTGAAATTGTTCAGAGAATTCATCTAGTTCCTTAATATTAAATAATTTTAATTTTGTGAGAATGTAAATAGTATCTAAATTAGAATTAATTTTATCTATTGATCTATAAAATTCCATTTTTGTAATTTTCACAACTTTTTAAAGGATTTGTTCAAAAGTTTTAAAATTATTTAGTAACTCATTTTTTTTAACTTTTTCTATTATCGAGTCTTCCCTTTTTCTTAAAAAGTTGTAAAGTGTCTTCTTGCAATGTTCTCGCTAGAAAATCTAAGAATTTTGCTTTAGATCATTTATCTTTGTAGCTTATTACCATGATAGATAAATATTGTGTCTAATCAGTAATAACTTGTTCATATTAATCAAAAGGAATATTTTTTAAATCTAAATATATGTTATGGCTACATTTTGTTTATTTACATAATTTGGTCTATTGTTTGTAGTTGAAAATGATTCTTCATTTTGTCTAGACTGTTTAGAAGAACTACTACTTTTAGCATTAACAAATATTTGCTCATACTTTCTTTGAATGTAAAGTCTAATTTATGAGTTTATTTCCAAACCATCATCTTTTTCTTTTGTTTTTCCTTTTCCTCTATCTTTTACTTTTCTTCTATTTTTTACTATATAAGTGCTTTTTTTTGTAGCAATTTCTGATTCTATTTTTTCAATCTTAGTTTTTGACTTTGATTTTTTTTCTTCTTTTATAACTTTTAATATCTCATTTTCTTTATCACTAGATACATTTATTGTATTATATTGAAGAAAATAGTGATAATTATGACTTTCAAATAATTCTTCATCTTAAGAATAAATGCCTTGAATAGTTTTTAATAGAAATTTTATTTTTCTTTTTAAAAATTATTAGTGTTTAAATATTGGTTTTTAAATATTTGATCAATGACTTGGCATAGCCAAACTCTTCTTTTTTTTTGGGTAAATTTTCTTTTTCTTCTAAATCACAAGCTTTGTTATTGCAATATAACATATGATTATCCTTTTCATTAATTAGTATTTTTGATTGAACAAGTTTTTTTAATCTTAAACTTTGAGATGACTAACTATTTCTTTATGATTTTTTTGTGTGATTTTTTCTTCTATTTTCCTAAACCAAATAAGTTGCTTTTGGATTTTTTTATTTATATGCAAACTATGTTCATAGGCATTTTTATTATTCTTTCCATACTTATTTCCTACATAAGTTATTTATTTCATCTTAAACAGACCTTAGGTTTCTAAAACCGTCTTGAGTTACAAATTTTTCTTCTAAATAAACCTAGCATACAAAGCCAACACATGGCACAACAACTACTAATAGAGGGTACAGTAATTCAAGTATATAAGATGTTAGATTGCTAAGATTAAAGAACAAATAACTTCGATAGTGAATAAGATTATAAAGATGATAGAAACTTATAAAGATGTTGCAAATATTACTTCTCTACATAGCTCTGATACCAACTTTATTAGAGTTGCACAAGTCTTTTCTTGTCTACCAATTGATTTTGACTAGAAATTGAAGCTTCATGTCACACAAATAAATGGAGGGGGATTGTTTGCTGGAGCAATCTGGATGTTCTAGATTGTCTTAAAGGAATTAAAACATAAGATGAAGGCATTTTTTCAACTCTCAGGAGACAAAGTTGCCTGTTTGGTAGAAATTAAAAGACTTCATTTATCTTACTATTTTGCTTCTTTCAAAATTAAAAAATGGTTGAAATTAGAAAAAAAATGAAATTTAAATTGTCTAAATTTGAACTAAAAGTCAAATAACTATTTTCATCATATATTTTGCTTCTTTTAAAATGAAAAAATAGATCGTAGGAATTAAAAATAATGAAAAAACTAAAATTTGAAGTATCCAAATATAGATCTAGACAATCCAAATTACACCAACTTGAGTAGCAAACAATCTCCATCCTAAATAAGCATCATCAACCACAAAAACATCTTAAAAAATTTGGTCATCTCATAAATATTCTTACCCTATTTTAAACTTTACTAAATATTGCCAATGACTTCGATCAATCAAGTCAAGTTTGATAGAGTGTAAAAAATTTTCAAAGAAATGGAAATGATAATTGAAATGAGAATGAAATGAAAACTTATGACAAAAAATTATGTTTGACATAACATATAAATAAATAAGAGGATTTTTCTATTTATTTGTTTAGGAGAGTGAAAATAGTATAAGAATGAGAAAAAAACTGAGCAAATGTCCAAAACATTTTTTATGTGAAAAAATATTTAAAATCTTAGTATTTTATGTGAATAGATAAAAACAAGAATTAAATATAACTTTTATATTTCTATTATTAAATCATTTAATGAAGTATACTAAATAATTTTTTACAACTTAATTTTATATAATTTAATTTTTGTAATATTTTTTATACATATTATAATTAAAAAAAGAAAAATGAATAATGATATAATAAAAAAGTAATAAAATTAGATATAAGAATAAGAAGAATAATCTAAGGTCTAAAACTTTTTTGTTGGAGAGAGAGAGAGAAGAATATGCCATAGATGCTGAGAGCAAATTAGACTTCCACCAACCGTCATCTCCTTTCCAAACTTCCACATTCCATAGGCCAACTGAAAGAGACAATTCCATAGAGACATTGAAATACTCTCTTCCGATGGAAGACCTTAGCAGTGTACCAAACATGCATAAATTTGTTTTCCTCTCTTATTTCCTTTTCCTCCCATCTGTTTTTCAGCCTACTAAACGTAGTGTTAGGGAGAGACATTTCAGGCAAAAACTGAATTTTTTTCCATGATAATGAAAAAAATGCTCTGAGCTCAAAAGGTTAGACAAACTTGATTTATTTAAAGTGAATGGAATACTAGGCTAAAACCATATACTTTATTCATATTCCTATGTTTGTTGATGTTATAAAAAAAAAAATAAGCCAAAACATATTATCCCATATATTGTCCTTTTCTCGGGGAGTATTTTGGTTTCTTATAAGCTGAGACACTTTTTTTATTCATTTTTTGTGTGTCTAGACTCACAATAAGTTGATACACCAACTGCCTATTTTTTACTTTTTAAATAAGTTTCTAGTCATTTATTCAATCTTTTAAAGATCAACTAAATATCATTTAAAGTAGTGAATTAAATTTTTTTTGAGTGAACCA
Organism: Erythrophleum ivorense; assembly: GCA_026724425.1. NCBI lineage: Eukaryota > Viridiplantae > Streptophyta > Magnoliopsida > Fabales > Fabaceae > Erythrophleum > Erythrophleum ivorense. The sequence goes on along the minus strand of JAIUCV010000199.1, from coordinate 832,885 downwards.
ATTAAATAATGCTCTCTCCTCCTCTTACTTACATAATTTTATTATTTTATAATTATTTTAATTATATTTCTTATTAATAAATTATTTAAAAACCATACACAAATATTAACCATTTTTAATTATTATTAATATTATTTATTTAAATTACACATTCTCAAATATTGAGAAAAATTAATTGTAATTTATTAATTATTTATTTTTCCTACAAAATATTTAAGACAAGAAATATTTTTAGTTTTGATTTACAACACTTAAATAATTTTTTTATGAGATTAATAATGCAAAAATTCCAAGCTAAACAAAATTATTGTGTCGTATTATTTACTTCAAATATTAAAAATCACGTATCTCTACACATGATATTCCAAAATTATGCCATCAATAAGATAAACATACTGGCCACTAATTACATTTTTCATTCATTTTCTTAAGAAAAGCATATTAAGCATTTTTGTTTAAGTAATGAGATTACACACAGCAAACAAAATAAATCTTCAACCTCATGCCACTAACAACAGTTTCACAATAATCTAATGATTGAATGAAATAAACTATAAATTATCAAAACAAGCAGAAAAAAAAAATTACATACAAGATGCTTCACTTTAAAATTCCAAACCACAATATCTTATATACCACGATTTAAACGTGTTCTTTTATATATATTTGACAGTTGGGACTACATTATCTGGAACTTAGTAACCTTAAATCACAAAATGAAAGTTGATGACAAAAGTTTTAGGTCCAAAACAGTTTTCTACTCTTAAAATGCTTCAACTCAAGAGGCAAAATTCTAGAATGCTTCAACTCAGTAGGATAAGGAAGAAGAAGACAAGCCAAAATTTGATCTTCTCCTCCCTTTGAAAACGAGCATGCAGGGGAGGGGAGGTCTTTATTTAGGGGGAATTATAATAAAAGATTAAAAAATAAAAAAATTTATTATAAAAATTTGTTATCATTTATTTTAGATAATTATTACTGAGTTTAGTAATAAATAATTATATTTAATAATAACATATTTTTAAAAATAAAATTTTTTATATTTTAGTTTTTAAACATAATTTTTCTTTTTATTTATCAGGAAGAGTTAAATGGGTTCATTGGTGTTTTTTGAAAAAAAAAAAGGGTGATGATGATAAAGTGGACCAATCAAACATAGTCACATAGCAATATAATCTGATTGGCCAATCACATCGTGCCATGGGACACCTTATTCATGTCATCTCCACATATCCGTCAGGGTTAAATCTGACACAGGTGCTTTAATGAGTTTCAATTTGCAGGAAGTCGAGACTCGTTTATATTAAAAAGTGTGAACAGTAGTTAAAAAGAAGTACAAAATATGAGGAAATTTGTTGTAGTAATGGAGAATTTCAAAAACTATTTTTTTTTTATAATATTCAAGTAAAATATTCCTTTTATTCTAAACCAGGACTCTAGCTCATTTACGTAATATTTTGTCATTATGCAATCAATCGACATTTTTTTCTACAAAAGAAAATTACTTTAATAGTCTTTTGCACTACAAGTGTTGGGGTCTAGGGGGCTTTCAAATTTCAGGGAGATTTATTGAGCTTTTTTTATTTATGAATTTTGTGAGAAATTATATAAGTAAAATTAATGATTCAAAACTTTAAGGTATTAGATTTATGGGTTAGTAAAAAAATTCTCATATCAAATAAAATTATACTAAAAGAATGATATATAAGTGAAAAGAATTTATAGATTTAATATTACAAGGTTTGTGGTTAAAAGAAAATGTCAAGTGAAAAGGACTCTTAAACTTAATGCTTTAATGATTTTGGTTAAGAGAAGGTATCAAAATCTCTCTAATACCTGAGGGACAAATCTATAAGTGGTAGGCCAAGTGAATGAAAATTCTTATAATAGCATAATCATAGAAGAATTTGGATTTAGTTGGTAATCCTACACTTAGAAAAGCTTTTCGGCCCGATCTAGTCATTAGTAATATTACTGAAACCAAAACGACTGTAATACAAACACAAATAATTTGGATTCTTACTTAGCTTTTGGCATGTAAGCAACTGCTTCTTGAATTTTAACTTCAAACTCAACCATGAATCATACCTACTACAAAAGTCAAGTTCTGTTGGGTTAGTGGACCCTCAAAAGGTTCAAACAATTTTGACTTCTTTGTGATAATTATAACTTTCGGCTTTAATTAAATTTGCTATTTACTTCCTGTTGCTGCCTATAGTTTAAGTATATCTAAACACGTGCATAACAGCAGATGTAAAGTAAAAATATCTAAAAATCTGAGTTCTGCGGTGCTTAAAACTTGAATTACTGAGAAATCTCAATTTATGTTAAAAAATCTGAATAATAATTAAAAGAGGTACAAAATATGGGGAACTTTGTTTTAATAATGGAGAAGTTTAAAAATTAATCTTTTTTATAATATTCAAGAAAAAAAGTCCTTTTATTTTAAACTAGGACACCAAAAATATTGGGGTTGGGGGGAGTTTTAAATATCGAGGCAATTCATTGAGTTTTTTTAATGAATTTTGAGAAGAATTATATAAGTGGATATGATATCATCTCTTAATCTAAAATTTTAAAATATTAGATATACGGGTTAGTGAAAAGAAATATGATATTAAATAAAATTAGATTAGAAGCAGAGAATGTAAATAGAAAGGATATATAGACTTAATGCCATAAAATTTATGGTTAAGAAAAGGTGTTAAGTGGAAAGGATCTATAGATTTCATGTTAAAAATTTTGGTTAAGAGAGGATGTCAAAATCTCAGGGACAAGCATATAAATGGTGGCCTAAGTGAATGGAAGTCCCACGATATAGTAGCATAGTCACACAAGAATTTGGGTAATCCTATTCTTGGAAAAGCTTTTCGGCCCAATCTGGTAATTAGTAATGTTACTGAAACCAAAATGACTGCAATACAAACACTAAAACAAATTGGATTCTTTCTTAACTATTGGCATGTAAGCAACTGCTTCTTGAATTTTAACTTCAAACTCAACCATGAATTATACCTACTGCAAAAGCCAAGTTCTGTTGGATTAGTGGACCTCCAAAAGGTTCAAACAATTTTGACTTCTTTGCGATAATTATAACTTTTGGCTTTAATTAAATTTATTATTTACTTCCATGTTGCTGCCCATAGTTTTAAGTACATCTAAACAAGTGCATAACAGCAGATGTAAAGTAAAAGTATTTAAAAATCTGAGTTCTGCGATGCTTAAAACTCGAATTGCTGAGAAATCTCCAAATTGCTTGATCATTGGTGGTGACTGTAAAATATTGATATGCAATTGATTTGGATAATTCATTTGAATGCGAGACCGAAACTCTAGTTTACTAGTATCAAAGAGAAGAAGGTCATTTGCTTTAAATTCGTTTGACTATGGCATTATAACTTGATCGCATAGCTACATCTAACCAAGTTGAAGGAACCAATTGCCATGGGATTCGTAGTTTACATTTCAGAAGATATTAACTTAAATGCTTGTGTATTACGAAGACTTAATCCGGGATAAGTTTTCAAATTCATTTGTATCTGCACAGATTGAAGATTGAAATGAGACATAACCCACAATTAACAATTAACATTTAGAGCTGCCCTTGCTCATTTCAGTGCCTTCAGCTGGCTGGACAAATCTACTCCAGAAGGGGTGTTTCCGCCACACTTTGGACATTTCCTCAATCGGGATGCCCTTGGTCTCTGGCACTAACTTGTACACGAATGTGGTCATAATCACAACACAACACGCGAAGAAGATGAACAATCCGAACTTCAGGTGACAGAGCATTGATGTGAAGAATTGCGCAATGAAGAAAGTGCTGATCATGTTGACAGCAACTGTGATACTCTGAGCAGCAGGTCTAACTTCAAGAGAGAAAACTTCACTTGGTACCAACCATCCTAGAGGACCCCAAGACCAGGCGTAACCCGCAACATAGACACAGATTACAGAGACAACCACGTATGCATACCACTTGGGCAACACACCAGGGTTCCCACTTGTGCCAAATTCAATACCAATAGCAACTGCCATGATAATCTGTGGGCAAAACACGTGTTATACTTATTAGGAACTAAAGAAACCAATGAAATATGAACAAAGGTTAAGGAGGAGTCAAGGTGAAATAAGTACCTGACAAATTAACATTTGAGCACCACCCTCAAGGAAAAGAGTGCGTCTTCCAAATTTATCTACAACGAGAATTGAAATCAATGTTGAAACTGGTTTAACGCTGCCAATGATCACAGCAGACATGAGGGAAGCAGTGCTTCCAAAGCCAATTGATCTGAACAAGATAGGAGCATAGAATGTGATCACATTCAGGCCGGTGAATTGCTGGAAGAAGGGAATGCATATTGCCATAACAAGCTGGGGCGTATACTTCTTTTCTCTCAAGGTTGCCCAGGGGTGTTGCACCAGTTTTGAGGCCTCACTGGCAGCAACTATATCATTGAACTCTACATCAATATTGGGTGTACCGCGAATTTTCACAAGCTCCTTTTTGGCTTCTTCAAGACAGCCACGTTCAATAAGAGAGCTTGGTGAATCAGGAAGATAAAAGGAGCCAACAACGAAAATAACAGCAGGGACTGCACCTAGCCCCAAGCTCAAGCGCCATCCCTGACCATTCATTATTTTGGCAAAGTAGTAGTTTACGAGATTGGCAGCAAAGATGCCTATAGTGATAGATAATTGGAAACACATGTTTAGAGCTCCTCGGTACTTATAAGGAGCCATCTCAGAGACGTAGATCGGCACAGACTGCAAACAAAACAAAATGTAAAGAATCAAATAACAATCATTAGGAAGCATTGCAGAAGAATCAAAACCAGAACCCGGATTACCTGATTGGCACATCCAATTCCAAAACCAAGCAACATCCTACCAAGGATAAGCATCCACATGCTCACAGCTACTGCATTGAACAATGCACCTGCAACAAAGAACAAGCCACCTATAATCATTGTGGCACGCCTTCCCAGCTTTCGTGTTATCGCTGATGCCCCAAGACCAGCAATTAGAGCAGTTACATACAGAGAAGATGTGAACAGTGTCAAGATCTGACTGTTGAATTTGCAGTATTGATCTGATGTATACTTCAAGTTAGACTCTCTTTCATAAACAGATGGAAAGAATCTCTTTAGGAACGAATCCATAGACGTAACTCCACCTACAAAAATAAAATGATCCCACATCCGAAATTTCATGTCGGGAGATATATCAAAATTCAGATATCTACATATCTTTTAGATGAGCAAAGGGAGCTAAAATTAATAAAATATGGAATTAACATGAAAATTATGGGAAATCATGTTTATTCTGATATTTCATCAAATAGAGGATGTATTAAGATCCAGATGCGAAATTATTATTATTATTCTTTTTAATGATATCAGGTTCCTTTCAAATGAAAAGAGCGATAAATTGATAATTAAAAGGAATTAGCATCAGAGCAAGGATGTCTAAAGTGTACTAACTAAAAAATGGATATAGTCAAAAGGATTGGATGTACCTGAAACACCGTGATCATAACCAAAAATTAAGCCACCCGTAGCTGCCATGATGCAAGTCAGTACCACCCTAGCGGTGAGCTTTCCTGGATATTTCATTGAAGTGTCCATAGCTTCGCCTTCCATGGTTGAGCCCTAGTGATACCTCTAAATTATTGGAGAAGCAAAGAGGACATTTTATAGCAACCTTCAGGAGGAGAAAGAACATAAAAATAGAAACATTGGGGATCAGAATTACACATCATTTCAGTTTCTCTTTTTTAAATATAGAGAAAAGTTGCAATTCTTAAATTAGATTTCGTATATTTAGTATGGGTTTATCTCTCTTTCCAACTTTGAATATATCTATTGGTAAACAGGAAACCCGCTTTCTTAAAGAGCATTGTTATCTACATTTTAAGCGAAAATACTAATTAACGAAATCGGAGATATTATCGAAAAATTTTAAAAAATTAAGAGATATTAATTATGATTTCTTTTTAACAAATGGATAACTTAAAATTTATAACAAAAAAGTTATATTACATGCTTTAATATCAAGAAGAAAATAATATGAATTACAATCATATAGTAGATCAATAATAATTTTAGGCAAGCGCGAAGGCTAAAAATTTGATATAATTTTTCCAAGATAAAAATGGAAATAATATGGAAGAGTTTGACACTAAGATGAACTTCAAACCATTTCTGTTAATATAAAACATGGAATCTATTTGACAAAAGTAAATTAGACACTAACCCTTTTCGGAAAGAAAAAGGAGAAGGGAGAACCGATTTATTTTAAATATATAATATTTTATATAATTTTGAAACTTGATATTATCTGATAATCCCAATGGTGGGGAAGGGGATACTTCTGTTTTACTATTTTACCGCGTCCGCTTATTAAACCACTTGCTATCTTAATTCATTAAATTATATTGTTACAAAAAGCAGAGTGTTATTAACTTCAAATTATCTACCAAAACGCATTTTAAATTTCCATATAATTAATCAATAATAGAAACTCTAACCTGATAGAAAATTAAATATGTGATTATGGAAATAAAACCCTAATTTGATAATCTTCAATTATGTAAATCAAACTTTAATTCTACACAAATCATGATATCACTTGAAAGAAAAACTTGAAAAGGAAAATGTTCTCTTGATCCCAAAAAAGAAAAAAGAAAAACTCATAATTTCCTACAATTAAATAACATAAAATTTCACCTAAATGTATTAAACAATAATATCAGAAATAATGCAATGAAGAACACTTCTCTTGTTCTGTAGTAAAAGAAAAACGTGGGGCTAGAATGGATACTTCATCCAAGAATTTTTTTAATACAAAACGGAGAAATTACGGTGATTGTTTTATCTAAAATCATAACACTAAGATAGCTCGCGTGTTGCTTCCTTTGATTACTTCCGTAATTCTTTGTCTATTATATTTTTATATTTATTATTTTATCTATTAAATTATTATTTTAAAAATAAAAATAAAATAATTATTTTTTATTTCATTTATATTTTTTAACTAAATATATCCTTAAAGTGTTTTCAGCTGAGCTTTTACACATAAAAGACTTATACATTAAATAATAATATTTGTATAAATTTATTTAATAAAATATTTTATTATAACACATAATTAAACTTTTTTAACAAAATAACTTGCTTATGTAAAATTATATTAATATGTGAGTGCTTCTAATAGAAAATTAGTAACATAACCCACTCTTCCTGATAATTTATACAAATTGTAGTAAAAAGTAGACAATGAGAAGCCAGAAAAGAAAAATGAAGAAATAAAAGTCGCACAGATGAGAGAATATGCATACAGATAAGGTCAGATTCAAAGTATATCTATTGGCGCAACTAAGGAAGGAAAATCCCAGATATCCAAAACCAAATTGAAACTTCCGCTAGCTACACTAGCTAATGATATCATTTGTTCCAGTTACAACTATAAATATTCAAAAGCCGATGGATAAGAGAAAGAATCTTGGGAGGTTACGATGGATATCTGTTGAGATAAGATTGCGAGAAAAAAAAAATGAAAAAACGAACCTGGGATGGTTATAGATCGGAGGAGAGACAGCTACGAAATTTTCGCAGGCTGTTGGGAACTGTGGTTGCTGAGTAGAGAAATTGGAATTGGCGAGTGGGATTGCGATTTTGAGGGAAAGTGGAGGCAATAAGAGGGATTAGGGCAAGCAACATTGGGGATGATCGTGCTTGTGGGGCTAGCTAGAGGGGACGATGGTTGAAAACACCGTGCAGATATAGAATCATTTCTGAAAGGGATATTACTGCTAGCTAAAACCATCGTGGGTGAGCAGGGGAAGCTGGTTTCATGTGATATATAAAATATTAAAGGCAAAAGTGTAATTTTCTCCCTGTAAATTAAATTATGATATAGTTATGGAATTAGTATATCAATTTTAAAATATACTAAAATATTTTTATACATTTTAAATTTTGACAAAATATTTCCATAAGTTTTAAAATATAATAAAACATCCTCATGAAAAATAGTATTGGTGTTTCATGCACATGGAGTGTTTTGTTATTTTTTAAAGTTTATGTACTGATTTTATAATTAAATTATAATTTGTAAAATATTATATTATATTAAGAGTATAATTTAAAAGATTCATGTTGAATTAAAAAAATGTGTACTTGTTGATTGTTATTATTTTATTAAAAAAGTTAGATAGTATGTACTTAAAAATTATATTTAAATTTTGTATTTTTATTATTTACTTACAACTTTTATCAATTTTTTTTATATAACACTTTCTATCATTCAACCACACTTGATAGTTTACAATATGTGCAGTAATTGAACAGTAATTACACAGGATAAAATGAGAAAGATAGAGAGGTAAAGCTTACAAAAATGAATTCTATTTATTTTCTCTTTTATGCTTCTTTATTTTTATAAATTAATTTTTTTTTGGGGCCTAATAATCCTCTTCATTTAGAAGTTAAATGGAAATGATTCAAGTTCTCACTTTATCACTGTGCCTTTGTGAGTCCGTGGAGAGTGGTTGAACCTTGACTGCCTGAATGAGATTGCGGTGGTTGATTGCTCGATCCTCTGCCGACCAATAGCACCCACTTATATATACAACGCTAATTTGTTGAAAAGTTGAATTTTTTATTTGTTAAATTTATTCAAAAAAATGTTAATGAAATAATTTAATAATAAAAATACAAATCCAAGTTGCTTCAATTGAGGTGTCCCTCCATTGCACCTCAATTACAATTTAGATTATTTAGGTTTGATTAAAATAATTTAGATTTTATTTTATTTTTTTATATTTTTTAATTTTAATTATTATATTTAAAAATTTATAATTAAAAAATAATTTTTATTCTATGTTTTATTTTCTTTAAAAAAATATTTAAATAAATAAAAAATTTTAAATCATTTAAATCAATCTAAATAATCAAATCGCAATTGAAAAATGCCTCAATTGAGAACATCCGTTTTTTAAAAATACATAATCTCACAAAATTCTATATAAGTCGCCCAACACCGCAATTTGCGCCTGCGGCGGGGCTGTGTATGTTGGGCAAGTGGGCCCAAAAAGATATTCTTTTTCTGACATGTGATGTCTTGAGATATTATCTTGAATCATCTCCAGCTCGTGATCAAACTATTAGACAATGTAGAAGAGAGTTCCAAGTTTTATTCTGCTTGTAGTTATAATAAGGTGCTGTAATGTTGTTTTGTTGTGTTAAAAAAAATGAAAATTCTATAAATTCTGGAAAAATGGACAAAAATTAAAATTTGGAGGCATTTTTAATTAGGCTGGCCCCTATATAGAGAAATTTTTAACAAGTTTTATTAATAAAAAATTAACATAAAGTTAACTATGGTCTATGGACATGCTATAAATACAATTTTTATAGAGTTTATTTTTCACATGTTTATGTGTATTAATAATTATATTGATCTATTCATCTTGTAAAAAAAGAATTTACCTAAAAAATTTCTCAAAACATATATTTAAGGGCTTCTTGTTATTTATAATCAAGCAACTGGGTCAACAAAAATTGCAATTCAATATTATACAATATAGTAGAAGCAAAATTAAGAATCTAGCCTCCATCCATATATATATTTGATGTAGAGAGCCTAATTCAGTTAATCTATGAAGAAACCTGAAAATATCTGAAGTACAAGAAGAAGAGAATAGAAACATATCAAACTGAGAGGAGATTTTCTTGTGACCGCGTAAGTCGAGTGATAGTCTATTGGCGGGCTTTAATTACCAAGAATTCTCTTAAAGTGTTAACATAATATTGATTACTTTCCTGTAAAAAAATGTTAGTTAAACAACATGTAAATATCCACTAATCTACTAATCAAAATATTTAGTAATTTAAAAGTCAAAAATCAATGACCATCATTTAAAATAATTGAATTTAAAATTGAGATATTATTTAATTAATTTTATTTCAAAATATCTAAACTATTGATATAAAATAGTTTAAATAAATATTTAATTAACATAATATCTTCAAAATAACAATTACACTCAAATTAAATATTTTAATATTTTTTCATTTGGTCCTATCATGATTTGCCAGATAACATTTTTATAGATAAACAAACACATACTATAAAAATTATTGTGATAAGTCTTTCAATCAAATAAATATTACCTACCATGCATTACTTTTTAATATATTTTTAACTTTATGAGATATATAACTTTTATGAATAAATTTCAAATATTTATTTGAGAACTATTATATGCTTGTCAATCTCAATCATAAATATATACAAATATAGAGAAATAATAAATTAAAATTAAAAATTTTATTTCTCTATGTACCTCAATCAAACCCAAATATAACCTATGACTCATTTGAAGTATATGATCTTTTAAGTTCTTTTAGGTGCATTTCTTTTGTTAAAATACCAACTAGTGTTTCTTTTATTCAAATGTTCTTTATGATTAATTGATTAGTCTTAACTCATTTTCTAAAAGTTAAGTATTTAATGTTAATATCTTTACTTTGACTTCCATTTTTGTTATTTTTAATTAAAAAAATACAAATGGATTTTTACAAATGTACTATAATGATCATAGAGACTGAATTCACAATTTTAAGCCCATCCATAAAATTTTTATAACACCAAACAAACTTAACTTCTGTATAACTACTAAGGACTATTTTGCATTTTCCAAGAAATAGCTCCCTTGGCCAATATAAAAATATATCTTGATGTTGGCTTCTTTAATTCAATGCATGTTGTAAATTTGAATCTAAATAAGTAACAACTTTCAAATTGGTGGTCCTCCAACAAGTAAGTATATAATCTTTCATACACCTTATAAACTTTCATGCCACAATATGACAACATTCTACCAAGGATAGGCATCCAGATCCTAAGCCCAAAAATTTTTTTACCCAAGAAAGACATATTTTTTGTCTAAAATGTGACCTATTCGGCCAAAAAAACTATAAAGCCTAATGCCTATTTCAATTTTTCTTTATTTATTTTTTAAGTTTCATATTGTGGCAAAAAAATTAAAAACTAAGGCCTACTAATTTTTGGCCCAAAATAGTGAAACAAAATGGACCAAATAAAGAAAATGGCCTGACCTAAATGCCTTCTTTAATGAAATGCAATATTTCATTAAAGGAGGACCAAACAATGCATCATTTAAACGGGTGTAAAAACACAAATTTTTATGTGTAAAATGACACATAATTTTTTATCATAGGATGAAATGACATGTAATCACCTTTGTTCTTAACCTTGCATTTGGTCAACCTGACTCGATGCAGGCCTATTTTTAACTTATTGCAAGATTTGATGCTTTCTTTCTTTTTAGGATTTCGCTTTCAACAATTCTTGAGCCAAAATGGTTAGAATTAATAGGGATTCATTTTTGTGCCTCAAAATGGACAAAAACATGTACGAAAAATAGATAGAAAAAATTTGCATAATAACAAAAGCTTTTAAGTTCAATGTCAATGGCTCTAGCTATTTAGAAATTTGTATTTTACATTTAATAATGAAGTTATATACATGTAAATATATTTATATATGAATTGAAATTCATACGACAAAAATGCAAAAAAATCATTACACAAATTTGTAGAACCAAACAGTGAATTCATCCGAGTTTCACAACACAGAAAATTTTCAAGCCTTCTTCCAATCATAGAAATGCATGTTTATTTAAACAAATCAATATTATATCATCCAAATATGATTTTAATTGATTGAATTTCATAATTCCATATTCAAATATGCATAGGTAGGATAACTTATAACTTTTTCACACATGGTCTCTATTCAACAGTAACGATGTAATATGGCTCTTCTTCGATCATTTAACGAAATGCAAAAGCCATCACAAAATTTGAAGGTCTTGACATGAGCTCATTCAAGTTCTAATTAGGAAAGAACTCAAATAATTTTTTCCAAATAAGACAAATTAAAAAATGAATAGATAACTATAACTAATTCATCTTTTAATTTTACCTAATTAAATTAATCTTGTATGATTGAACAGAGCCTTAAACAAAATTTTTCCTTAAAAAAACAGGTTCATTAATTAAATATACCTAACAAGCAAAGGTTATTAGAAGAAAGCTCTGACATGTTATCTATAATCAAGCAATTTGATCAACATAAATTGCAATTCAATATTACACAAAATAGGTAGAAGCAAAATTAAGAATCTAACCTTCAGCAATGCTATATATATTTGATGCTGGGAAACCAATTAAGTAAATCTATGGGAAAATCTGAAAGGATCAAGAGCAGAAGAAGAAGAGAAGAGAGCATAGAGATATCAGACTGAGAGAAATTTTCTAATAGACGTGCAAGTCTAATGATGGTTTGTTGGCTAGCTCCACTTATTAAGAACTTCTTTAAAGTGTTAATTTAAAAAATGATTATCTCTAATTAAAAGACATCAGTTAAATAATGTATAGATATCTAATAATTCATTAACCATAATATTTAACAATTTAAAATTTAAAAATCAAGAACTACTAACTATAATAATTTAATTTAAAACAAAGATCTTATTTAATTTATTTTATTTCAAAATATCCTGAAATATTGATATATCATATCTTAAAATAAATATTTAATTAAAACAATATCTTAACAAATAACAATTATATTTTAATTAAATATTCTAACACTTCTTACTCAATCCAAAACAATAATATTACATTTAAGTGTTTGATTTGTAAGATCATATTAAATATAATAGATAAAATTTTACATTAGAATATTTGTTTACTTATTATAGTGAGAAGCAAACTATGTGTTGTCACTTTCATAAACCAAACTTTGAAGTTGTTTTGAACATAACTAAGACAAGTGGATAAGTAATAAAATATTTAATAAGTAAAATCACACCTGTGGGTACGACGATGTAATAGGCATATAAAAATGATGTCATATTTTTCTAATTTATGATTAATTAATAATTTATTTTATTTTTTATCTTTCTTTAAAAATAAATTAGATTAAAATTACAACCACCTAATTAATAGAATTAAGAGTAGGATGAACCCCTTATGGGATATTGTACATTCATGTGCCGAGGGAAGGCTATCGGTGTACTGATTAGATTGTTAATTGCAACCTATCTTTTCTTCTAAGCACTCATAAAATGGAAACAGGTTGAGTTCCCTTATTACTTATAACTTCAAGAGCGTTTTTTTTTTTCAAAATAATCTCGTTTGATTTCTCTGTAGGTTTTGCTATTTTGTTTTTTGTTTTTGTGGCTTCAGGGCCCCTCCTGTTACCAGAAACAAATACTTCTCAATATTAAGTATTACCCCGTGCAATGTACCAATATATATTTAAAAATTATTTTATGTTTTAATATAAGAATAACTCTTTCTTGAGTTTAAATCATAAAAGTATAATTTTTTGAATAATTTGCACAGATTTCTTCTGAATTTTATTAAAATTATACAAATTTATCTGTTATTTTAGAAATACACACTTTAGTCTAATTTTAATTTTTTAACTAAAATATCTCTTATAAAAAAATGTAAAATGATATTTTAATTAAAAAATATATTCAGATTAATAAACAAAATTTAATAAAAATAAAAAATGAACTAAAGTATTATAAAACTTTTGCTTTAAAAAAAGTTCGTATATATATTTTGGTATTTTATTATTTACTCATTGAACTTATCAATAATTTCAACACCAATTACAATAGGGTTGCAATGAGTTGGAGTGTTTATACCCTCATTCTTGTCTCATTTTCTTTGCGACTTTTTTATCCTTGCCCATCTTTGAATTGACGAAAATTTTATTGCCCAACTCCTGTTCTGTCCACATATTAAAATATAAATCAACAAAATTTCTAATCATTTGGTAGATTAAAAAAAAAGTTACAAATACTTCTCTTGTTGAGCTTTCATTTAGTAAACTATTTGTGTAGATTTAAAGTCATTATATATATATATATATATATATATATATATATAAAAGAAACTCATACAATCTTCTTTACTTTTTATTTTATCCTATTAGTTAGGAGAAATAAAGCACATGTTTTTTAATTTTTTGATTATAGATTTAAATAAATGGAAAGTGAGATTTCCTTTTCTTTATAGCCATTTGACAATATGAAATCCTATATAAAATGAATTAGACATTCAACGAGTAGTTATTCTTCTTATCCAGCAATTAAATAGAAGCATCTTTAGTTGCAGTAATAGCCGCCTCTAATCTACCCTTATAGTGGCAATCACTTGAATTGTCATAAAAAAAATCTTTAGTCACCAATAAAAAGTAAAATTTTATATAATATATATATATATATATATTCACGAAAGTGTAAAGCTTCTTCGTAAAACATTCACAAAAGACCATTCTCATATCTTAAAATGCCTCCAATAGCTTTAGAACTATCCTAAGAAACTGCATCATCAACTTTCAATTTCACGAAGCATGGTCTTAGAGGTATTCTAGTCCAATGATGTGGAACAACATTAGTCTCATAAGTAGGCAGTTCATGAATCACACTTTGGGACTCGGATCCTCTCCCATGGCTATGTCTCCAGTGCCTCTCTTGTGAGTAATCACAGCCATTAATATCATCCAACAGTGTAGATCAAGCATGCAGATTTGTAAGTTAAAACACATGCATTTTATGTGCCATAACTTGGTGGCCTCTATGTTGCCAGGTGTCATATGCTATACCGTAGATGAAGCAAAACAAAAAGAAAAATTTGTAGACCTCCCATGCGAACTTCAAATGTAGATATGAATTAGGAGAGCTTGGCCATATGTAGTAAAGGAATTTAAGGTTAGGACCGTAGTTGAAGCAAAATGAAAAGAAAAATTTTTGGACTTCTCGCATGAACTTCAAATGTAGCCATACGCAATTTGGGAGAGCTCGAGTACATGTAGTGAAGTGGTTTTGATCTCAAGCTCGAACAGATGTAGAGGAATTCAAGCTTCGTGCCATATTTGAAGCAAAATGAAAAGGAAAATTTGCGAAACTCTCGCATGACCTTCAGATGCAACCATATGCGAATTGGGAGATCTCAAGCTCGACCATATGGAGTGAATTGATTTTGATTTGACGCTTGGCTAGATGCAGAGTAATTCAAGCTCAAGCATGGCAACAAGATGCAGATGGGAGATCCCCTTTGAACAGCAGATTTGGGCTTCCTCATGATTCAGCCATAAGAGACTCACTCATGAACCTTTCATCACTTATATACTATCATTCCATAGAGTCCCCTTCAAACCAAAATTGTAGTAGTAGCTGTATGTCCTAATGGAGGGAAGTTTCAACATATTAGCCCCCATAAGAAATGCATTGTTTTTGCATTTATCAGTATCAATTTATTTCTTATCAAAGTGCACTGTTTTGTGTCAGTCAAAATGATGCATTTTGATCTGTGGGGCAAGCTCTCTCTCATTTGGGCCATTAGATGCATTTCATGGGGAGGATTAGCCATTGCAAACAATACGGGAGACATTATGGGAGGGGGTCTAATTTCTACTTTGTAGAACCACATTCAAAAGATTTTTGAAAAAAGTGCCATATTTGACTCAAACTCCATTAATTGTACAAAGCTAAGATCTACAAATCTAGGACACATTACAAATGACTAGAGGCTAAACATGAAAATTGAAATTAAAGTGTGAAGAGTATTATCATCACCTCCAATACATCCGTAACAAATGCTACCATTCTTCACATGTGATTCTCAAACCTTCAGTATGGAAAAAAATAGTATAGGGATGGAAAAAGAAAAAAGTTATTTTATAAAAGTTAGACTTAGAATTAAACCTATAGGTTAATGGTCAATCTCTTATTGGTTGTTATTGGCTTGAGAAGTTAAAATATGGTGTAGTCCTGTATCATCTAAAGAATAGTAAGAGTTACCCCACATATGCATATTACCTTATTATGTATTGTATCTAATATTTAATGTTCACTTGGTCAATCTATATTTCATTCAATTAATGATTTTTTGGAATAACTATTTTTGAAATACATATATATTTTTTTCAAATTAAGTATCTGGATATGTTGGCCTTGTATAATAATTTCTAGTAAATAGGCAGGCTTTCTTTTGTTTTGAAACTTAATTTTATATATTTCTAAAGAATATTCGTCTTCACTAAATCCTTGGGTTAATATGTTGATTTTAGAGGTGCTTGTACTCATACTAATCTCTAATTTATCTAATTTCTTTGTGATTCCTTCTAATATTATATTCAGGGACTTTCCTAAGTTTATAATTTTACTTTCTTCTTGTGTTAAATTGTTAAATTTGTATATGGGCCTTTTATGGATATAAATGTTATGATTTTCCTTTTGACATATTAGAATCTATTTGTTTTGTATTTATTTGATTATCTACCCTATCTAACTATTTCACTATAGTATTTAGTATGTGATTTGAATAATTATTTTGAGCTTGTACACTTTTAATATCTTGTCTAAAGGCTTGTGATTTTAATTCTAAGGTTATTATTTTAAAAGGAGAGGCTTCTATTCCATCCCTATTTGATTTTATTGCCTTTAAAGGGAGTGAATTGCTTATATTTCTCTTCCTTCTATTGTTTTCCAAGTTGTTGAAATTTTTGTGGTAGTGTATACGTGTGGCTCTTAATTTATAAAAGAGTTATGTATTTTTTGATTTTGTGTGTATATGTCAAACCACTTAAAGAAATAAATATTTTCTTTTATTTCTATGTTTTTCAAATGTTCATAATACTCTGCCAACCACTTTTCTCTTTGATCCTTACTAAATGTTGAAAAATATCACTTTCTTTGTTACTTATTATGTTTTCTTAAGAACCCTTTCTTTAATTGTTCTTTGTTTATAGTAAATTCTTTAGAGATTACTAAGACTTGTGATCTTGTCAGAGATATCAAGGAACACATGTACTTGGCCAGGGGCTTCTTATATATTGTTTTTAGTATATTAGGTCAAAAGTCTACTCCTCTAAGATCATAACGAAGTGTTGAGCTTATGGATCTAACATCTAAAGAATGCCTATGGGTTCTAATTTTATTGATCTAGGACTTTTTATAGAGAAAAATTTTCTCATTTTTATTCCTACTGCTTCTCTTGTGTATTAAGTTATCTTATCTATGGTTGAAAATTTAACTCTTTTTAAGGATTAGATTTCTTTTATATTCCATTCTTTTGGTAGATCTTCTAATTTTTCTCCATGGTTTATATGTTTTAGGGGTTATTATTGTGGATTTTTGTAAATTTGTTTCCATTATGATTGTTTCATTTTTAGGGGATACTTTTTTAACTACCATATTAACTCTTGTTTTAGAAGGTTTGTAATGAATTCTATACAAAACTACCATGTCATGAATGTCTTCCTTAAAAATTCCTTCTTTTGTTTTGATATGCAACATTATTGATTCTTTTGCTCTATCTTCATCTAAGGTGAATAATTTGGGAAACAATTAAAATATACTAGACCATCATATCAATTTGATTCTAACACTACTATTACAAAATCTTTGAAAGTTACTATTTGATTATCTCTTATACTAAAAATATTTGATGGTTTATTCCTAATCGATTTAGTGGTTTTACTACTACCTGTATAAGTGCTATATGGAGAAAAAGAAATCTTTCTAATTTATGTTGATCAATTAGTTTTTCATTAAGTAGGTTTGTGTTATCTTGCATTGTTTTTGTGGATTCTACTATTCTGCATAAATCTTGTACTGTAAAACTAAATGTTGAATCTTGATAAATTTCATTAAATCTTATGTTGGGTAAAGAGCAGTTTGCTAAACTAGTTTTGGCTTCTGCTATTACTAATTCTTGATTATTAACTTGAGCTTGATCTTCTATTTCATGTAGCAAAAAGGATGAAGAGGGAAGTGATATCACAGACCTATGTCTAGATCTTAACTTCTTAATAAACCAGACATTATTTAACTCTGATTATGACAATATCAAGGTAGTGATTGGTAAACCTATGAGGACAACTGCTACTGAAATACCACCATATGCTTAATCCTTGCTTAACTCAGTTGACCAATGCTAAGATACAAATGCTATCTTAAGTATTTCAATAGTTACAGCTAAACAATGATTAGTTCATCAAAAAAATTTAATCTCTAGGCTCTGATATCATTATTGTATTGGATCGTAAAAAGATACAAAATATTTAACATGAATAAAAGTAAGAGTTATGCTTAGAATTAAATCTCCTATTTTCTTATTTGTGCCAATATTCAATCTCTTTATTGGTTGTTATTGGCTCGAGAAGTTAAAATATGGTGTAGTCCTATATCATCAGCAAGAGTTACACCTAGAATTAAATCTGTGGGCCACGTGAAATTACGAAAACGAAATAAATTAGAGGGTCCTGAACCAATGTTCTTGAGAAACTAAAAAAGTATCTATTATTGTTGAGTTTATGAATTAATTATTATTGTAATGCAAAGTAAAAATAATTAACAATAAGTATTAATTAACCTTGTCCATATTTTTAAAAGACAAATTACTCTTACTCTTTATTTTTCTTACTCAACTTCATCTAAAACTTTTTTTCTTAATAGTTTTGATTGTGGGCACCAAAGAATGTGAGTTTGTTTAGAAATATAGAGCATAATTGTAAAGTTGTTGGGCTTGTTTCAACATTTTTCTATCCTTTCAAATTGGACTTTGATGACACATAAGATGTTAAACATAGTCCCTAAACTTTGAGATTATTTGTTAAAAAAAAGTGATATTAATTATGTTAGTGCAATTTAGATTGCTTCAGTTGTGTCCATTATAATTTCGAGTAGAGATGATATAGTTAAAATTCTCATCCGATAATAAAAATGTTAAGTAAACAATCATTGATTGTTTTTACAACTTTTGACTCATTTAGGGAAGAACAAAATCATTTAAAAAAGTTTCAGATCAAGTTCAAAGAAGCACGAATGCATCGGAAAGACCACTATACTTGTATTGGATGCACATTCAATACGAATATATGTCCGATATTGGTGTGTGCATATCCAAATGTGTTTTTATGGGGACGCATTTCAAAATGGATTGAAATGGCCTTGAAACAAAATATATCGTTTTGCAAATTTTTTTCCTTTTCTTTATTCTAAAATCCCTAGATTACTTTCGCGACCATTTCTCTACTTTCATACTCATTCTTATATGCCTTCTTCCTTGCCCTTTGCATCGCATTCTTCTCTATCTATGTCCACGAGTGAAGTAGAGAGAGAGAGAGATTGGGGTATTTTGTCTTCTTCTTCGTTTTCTTCGCCATTCTTCTTCTTAACTTTGTTTGAGCTTTACAGCTTTTGGGGTTTTCTGTTGAAGTTTCATTTTGTTCTGTCCAAGCTTCTTGCTTTCTATTTGAGCTTCATTATGTTATGTTTGGGCTTCTTTATTCTTCATTGTCTTCTATTTGTTCAATCTTCATTGTGTCATTCCTCACTAAAGTTATGCTATTTAATCTTTATTGCTTCATTCTTCATTCACTTGCTTTAGGTTTGGTACAAAAGCTTATAGGAAATGTTAGTAATATAAGTGACGACAAATATTAATTTGAATTAGAAACTGTAATATTAATTTATTTTATCACTTATGTTTTTATTTCTAACTTGTTATAGATATTGTTAAAGATGAAGCCCACAATAATTAAGAATCAGCCTAATCAGTTCAAAGCCCAAATTAAAGTCTGATGTATTGAAGTTTAATTTTGCATGCTTTGAAATAGGTTCTAGTATCTTCTCTTGTCACATGTTTTGTTATTTGCTCTTATCCTTTTCTAATTGCTTCACCATTGTATCACGTGATCACTTTTCTATATATACTCACTGTATATGCACTATTCAATATAAGAAATACAATGCACTACCTCTTTCGGATTATGTTTGCTTCTTTACTTTTTCATGGTATCAGAGCTCATATAATCCTAAAAAAAAAAGGCTCATCCGTCGCCTCCTCCTCCACCATTTCGACATTCATCCTTAAATTCTTCCTCTGCATCTTCTTCTAATTCTTCATCTACAATTATTTCTTCTTCTATTCCTTTCTCATTTTCTTCCTCTCCCTCCCATTTCATATCTATCAAACTCACCAATGAAAATTTTGCTGTCTAGAAAGCCCAAATGCTGCCATATCTCCATGGCCAGCAACTCTTCTCTCATCTTGATGGTTCCATTTCTCCTTTTTCTCTTACTCTTTCTATTGGTGAACCTAACCCCGAGTATAGTAAATGGTTCTAATAGGACCAACTTGTTCTTTTTGTTCTGATTTCATCTCTGTCTGAATCTATCATTGGTCAGGTGATAAACAACAAGACAGCCAGATTAATGTGGTTAGCTCTTGAACAACTATTCACCCAAAGAACTAATGCACGATTCATTCACCTTCATAATCAGCTTACTTCTCTTAAAAAAGAGGGTGAATCACTCTCTGAATATTATAAACATGCGATGCTAATTGTTGATGCCTTGAGTTCTGCAAGAAAAGCTATCTCTGACATGGAGTTTATTACTTGTCTCTTAAATGGCCTCAATATTGATTATGATTCCATTATGGCCTCTCTCACCATTCGCACTGATGACCTTAATCCAGAGGATGTGCTTAACTATCTTTTACTCCATGAAGCCAGATTAAATCACCAACATCACTCTCTACCTTCATCTGAAATATCAGCTAATTTTACTACTAAATCTGCTCCTCCACTTCTACCTACTATAATGCCACCTATTTTCTCAAATATCACCCAAGGCCATGGCAAAGGTAGCCGGTTTTCTTTATAAAGAGGTGCAGGATGTTTTTCCAAAGGTGGTGGATGTTCAGTTCCTTTTTCTCACTCTGACCGTGTCCAGTGTTAGCTATGTTCTAGATTTGGTCCTTTAGCTCATACATGCTATCAATGATTTAACCATAGTTATCAAGCACCACCACCTCCTTCCCTTACTAATGCACACTACTCAGTTACTTCTCATGCTCTTTATAGTGCCTGGTATTGGGACTTCTCTTGCACAAGTCATATGACCTCAAATCAGTCCAATCTCAATATGTCTTCTGAACCATATCATGGAAAAGATCATGTGTTGATTGGTGATGGCTCCATAATTCCAATAGCAAATTATAGGACTAGCCAATTTCAAACCTCTGGTGGCAATTTTCTTTTCTCCCATCTTTTACATGTTTCATATCTCTCTAAAAATTTGATTTCAGTTTGTCATTTCTGTTATGATAATGATGTCTACTTTAAATTTTACTCCTCTTATTTTGTTATGAAGGATCTGCACACAAAGAGAGTTCTTCTTCAAGGTCCAGCTAAAAACTTTTTCTATTCATCCAGTATTTCTCCATATGAAGCTTGCCTTGGGATCAAAGCTTCTAAAGAAAAATGGCATGCAAGACTAGGACATCCAGCCTATAGAATTGTTCACCATGTTTTATCTGAATACTCTTTACCTATCTTTAACACTAAATCATCCACTGATTGTGCTGCTTATAATAAATCAAAATCTCATGTACTTCCCCACCCTCCTTCACGTCATTGTTCTCCTTATCCATTATAATATTTAGTGATGTTTGGGGTACTACTCCAGTTTTGTCACTCTATGGCTATCGATACTATGTATCTTTTGAAAATGATTTTACTAAATTTACATGGTTTTCTCCTCTACGTACAAAGTCTGAAGTATCTCATGCATTTCTTCTTTTTCAAAAACAAGTTGAAAATTTTTTTAATACTATAAAATAAATTTTCTTCAATCTGATGGTGGTGGTGAGTATCAATCTCTTCATAAAATCCTTCAAGATCAAGGCATTATTCATAGAATCACATGTCCTTATTCTCATGCTCAAAATGACACAGTTGAATGTAAATATAGACATATTGTTGAATTTGGTTTAGCTTTAATGAATCATGCCTCTCTCCCTCAAAAATTCTGGACACATGCATTTGCCATTGCAGTTTATTTAATCAATAGACTTCCCTCTTCTTCACTTAATTACAAATCTCCTTATCAGTTAATTTTCAATCATCCTCCTGATTATTCTTTTCTTAAAGCTTTTGGTTGCTCCTATTGGCTTAACCTGCATCCTTATACCAAAAATAAATTGGAAGCAAGATCTCTGCAATGCATTTTTCTCGGGTATGCATCTAATTATCATCGATACTTATGCTTTGAAACCAATGCAGGCCGTCTGTATATTTCAAGAGATGTAATCTTTACTGAGAAAGTTTTTCCTGCGGCCCAAGTGTTTCAGTCTAATCCTAAGCCCAATTCCTCTTCTTATGTCACTCTTTCTAATTTTTTTTTCTCATAGGCTTATTTCCTCTACAGAAACCGCAAGCCCATCTCCCATTTCTCCTATTCCCCTTGCCACGTCACATAATTCCTCCACTCATCGTTCTTCTCGGTCACAAGCAGCTACCCTACTCAAATCTGATCCTCTTCTTGACCAGTCCTCTCCTGCGTTGTCTTCATCAACCTCTCCTGCACTCATTTTGTCCTCATTCCCTACTCCACTTACTCTCTCTCCTCCTCGGCAACACCACATGATGACCTGATCCCAAACCCACTCCCTTAAATCTAAACTTTTTACTAATGGAACAACTCCCTGGCCATCACCGAAAGCATTTACTATGTTAGTTGGCTCTCCACCCGAGGCACCTACCTCGATTGCTATTGCATTGAAATTTCTAGAATGGAGTCCGCTATGGAGGATGAACTCAAGTCTCTTTCTGCAAATCACACCTGGTAGCTGGTTCGTCCATCGCGTACACAAAATGTTCTTAGTTGTAAGTGGGTCTTTTGAACAAAATACAAAGCTGGTGGTACTGTTGATAGCTATAAAGCATGCTTAGTAGCAAAGGGATTTCATCAAGCTCTAGGTATTGACTATCATGATACCTTTTCCCCTGTCATTAAGCCTATTACAATTCGGACAATTCTTTCTCTGGCTGTGTCCCATGACTGGTTTATTAAGCAAATAGACATCCAAAATGCTTTTTTTCATGATCATTTAGAAGAACATGTTTTTATGACTCAACCTCCTGGGTTTAAAAATTCATAGTTTCCAGATTTTGTGTGTAAGTTTAATTGTTCTATTTATGGACTCAAACAAGCTCCTAGAACTTGGTTTGCAAAACTCAGTGCTTGTCTGACTTTTTTGGGATTTATTGCTTCAAAATCTGACACATCCTTGTTCATTAAGCATATTGCCTCCGTGATTCTATATGTTTTGGTGTATATTGATGATATTTTAATTACTAGCTCATCTATTATGACTGTTAATGAACTCATCAATACTTTCAGTACACATTTTCCTGTCAAAGATCTGGGTTCCTCAAATTATTTGTTAGGTATTGAGACTCATGTCACCTCTGAAGGAATTCTGTTGTCCTAACAAAAATACATAATTGATTTGTTAGAATGTAGCAACATGCTTCACTGTAAACCCATTTCCACTCTATGGCTGCTACAACCAAATTAACTATCACTGAAGGTCAACCTTTCTCTGATCCTTCTCTTTACCGTAGTATTGTAGGGAGTCTTCAATACCTTTTTTTTACTAGACCAGATTTATCTTTTGCTGTGAACAAAGTTTGTCAATTTTTACATGATCCTAAAACCACTCACTGGATTGTTGTCAAACGAATTCTGAGATATTTAAAGTATACTACTGATCTTGGTCTTTTAATTCGTAAATTTACCTCTTATTCTTTATGTGAACACAATATTTTGTCTGGATAAATTTCAAAAATAATAACAAAATCAAAGAAAAAAAATATGAAAAATGAAAAAAAAAGGAAAAGTTACTAAAAAAAAGGGTATTAAACTTTTTTCCCTTAAATTCCTAAAGCCCAAATAACTAAAAAAAAGAAGGAACAGACAAAAAGAAAACCAAAAATTAAAAAGCAAGTAAAAAAAGAAAACATAAAAACCAAATTAAAAAAATAAAAATAAAAATAAAATTTTAAGAAATGAAAAAAAAAGAGTACAAAAAAAAAGAAGAAAAATCTCCAACTTAAACAATTGAAAAAAAAATAGACCAAGACAACTCAACCTATCTTCTTTAAACCTATCAGGCCAAACAATACAAAAAAGAAGAAGGAATAATCAGCCCAATTCAAACAAATAAAAAAGAGAGAAGAATGAGAATATTAAGGAAAGAAGGGATTTCAGCCCAAGTCTAGCCTAATTCGAACCTACTAGCCCAATACCATTTTTGTGCATCTGGCAATTGCTAGTAGGGAGAACAAAGAGACAGAGGGATAGAACACTGGAAAGAAAAAAAAAGGCAAAAGTAGGGGCATGCAGCTCTGGAGGGGGGAAAGGCAAAAAGAAAAGTATCAGGGAAGGATATTTTTTTTCAGAGACGGAGAAGGGACGCGAGGTTCAAGATTCAGAGAGAAAGGGATTAGGAGAAACGTCTGAGATGGAAACAGGAAGAGGAGGGAGTTGAACTGGGAGAAAGATAAGAAAAATGGGAGGGGATTCGGAGACTGAAGGAGAGACAGAAATCAAGGGAGAGAGGCGGAGAGCGCGAGGCGGGGAAACCAGCGAGAGAAAAAGGGGGATTTTGAGATGGAAAAACGGGGAGAGCAAGAGGGAATCCGAAAGAGGAGAAAACAGAGAGTGAGAGATCGGGAGAGAGCCTGAGGGGAAAGGAAGCTAGAAAACGAGAAGGGGTTTGAGATCGAAAAAAGGAGACCCCGAGACTGGAATACGAAAAGCGAGCGATCGGGAGATCATAGGACCGGAGAGGAGGAAGCGAAAATCAAAGCTCACTCAAAGATACATAGAGGTATTTTGTTGATTTCTACTCACAGTCTGGTTTGCTAGTTGCTGGAAGTTGCATATTGGGTCCATTCTGTTTGTTGGGTTTTAGTTCTGCTGCGTTAATTTTAGAATACAACCTTCTTCTACTATTGGATATTTGGTTACCATATTTTGAACTCTCCATTTGATTCTGACTTTACTCGAAAAATTGTAGTATACTCGTGAATGGGATGATCGAACGTCAAAGTTTGTCAGTTTCAAGCCCGAATTTAGGATTGTCATGGTTTATGATTTGTTAACTTGGTTTAATATGTTTTTCTTAAAGAAAAAAAAGAGCTCATGTGAGACTATGCTACTGCTGTGTTGGATATTTTACCCTTGGTTTTCATTTTGGGAATGAACCCACTGCTACATTCTTTGTTGAATAAATGGGTTTCATATGAATGCAAATGTTTAGGAAGTCTCTTTTTAAATATTACTTTTCATGATCCTTAAGGAGGTAGAGTGCATTTTACCCCTTTTGTGTGAGGCTGATGACATGAATGCTACTGCGTGACAATTTTTAAAGACTCTATACATCATTCGACTTTGTCCATATGATGCAAGTTTTTTTTTCTCTATTTATAATATTAGTATTATTTTCTATGTAAGTGTGTTCTGCTAGTGTTCTGTCTTTCATTTGTGGGCATATTATAGGAACAAATTCGAGGTTGAGGGGTTGTGGAGCTATTTTGTCTTGAGGCTAAATTTTAGGGGATCTAATTGTTCTTGATGACCTTGTTTTCCTGAAGCTAAATTTTAGGATTAGAGTGTCACCATTTTAAGCTTAATTGTGTGCCAAATTGGGAATGAAATGATATTGCAATCACTTAGAATATATCTAATTGAACTAAAGTGGAAGTATACAATTTTCAAGATCAAGTGCACGTCATGAGTGTTGGCTGGGTTTTCAGTTTTAGTTAGTTAGCTTGTATGAGTGAGCAATTTCCTACTTATTGTATCATTTCAAGTGAATTTTCAGTTAAATTCTCTCCAGTTGAATTTGGGTTCAGTAGTTGATTGGGGATATGGGTTCCTGCTTGATATAGAGGTATCGGTTGCCTGTTATGAGTATAGCTGATTATGGATTTAGATTTCTGGTTGAGATGCGAGTCTTGGTCCAATGATTAAACTTGGATTTATACTTTTTATGTGCTTGCTGATTTGTTGTTGTGGTTATGGATTTCGACCTTAAACTAATTTCATTCCATGCTTTCCCTTTGTTGCATATGAATTAATGACCATGAAAATTGCTGGAGAGAACATATGGGATTGGGACAGCTGAATAAAGAGAACAAGGAGAAGCATCACTTATTAGGCAGATTGCTGGAGAGATTCTTGGGCAGATGATTAAAGAGAAGGCAAACAAGATGGCTTCATTGGTTCTTTTCTTTCACCTAATTTATGTATGAGATATCGTGATGTATATTTGGAATAGGTTAATATTTAATGGAACACAAGACACACACTATCACAAATCATCCTGTGCTAATAAATATTTTGATTTTATTTTCATTTCATTTCATTTTGTTTCCTTTCAAGAATGGTCGTGTGGGATTATTTGTCCCTTCAGACGTATAGGAACTAACTTAAGAATTATGTGGGACAATAAGCCTCCTTAGCATCCATTGGGTATTAAATGTACCTTTTGGTGCATTTCAGGTTTCAATAGCCTACATCGAATTAATTCTAAAATAAATAAATAAATAAGAGGACAAATTTTTTCAACAAAAAGACAGGAAAATACAAAAAAGATTAAAAAAAAGGGAGAGAGAAGAAGAGAGGGCAAAGAAATATAATCAATTTTGCAAATTAAACATGCAAAATAATTTTGAAACCTTTTTTGTTTTCAAAAGCCTAAAGTGATTTCAATTTTCCTCCTCATTATTCACCAAAAAAAAAACAAGAAAGACTAAAAAACAAAAAAAAAACACAACAAAACTCAAAAGAAAAAGAGAACAACAACAATAACAAAAGAGAATGTAAAAGTAAACAAGAAATTAATCTCTTTTCAATCTGTTAAATTTTTCTCAAAGTCTCTTTAAAAAAAATAAAATGAAATAATTGAAAAAAGAAAACAACTAAAAACAAAAAAACAAAAAAAAACACAAATGAAATGTCAAAAAAATGAATAAAAAATTGAAAATGGGAGAAGAGTAAAAGAAGTAAAACTACCTTTATTTTTAGCAAATTAAAACACACCAACTCGTTTTAAATTCATCTCATTTGCTAAAGGTAAAAGTAATTTTTATTTTTATTTTTTTTCACAAAACAACAAGAACAACAAAAAAAACAAAGATTAAACTGATAAAAAAAAAGAGAAAGTGTCATTTTATTTTTGCAATTTTAACTTGAGTATCTTACTTTTACTTTTAAAAGATAAGTTTTGCCCATTGATTAATCAAAAGAACAAATAAATAAATAAATAAATAAATAAGGGGTAGAAAAAAAAATCATAAAAAATGAAAAGAATAAAGAAGTAAAAGTAACTATATCTTTTAAAAAACAAAACATATCAATTAACTTCAAAGTCGTTTTATTTGCAAAAGTTAAAATTATTTTTACTATATTCTTCTTTTCAAGAAAAAAGAACAAAACAAAAGGCAAAAAAAATAAAATAAAACTAAAGACCAATAAAACCCAAAAAAAGAAAAAACAAAACAAAACAAAACAAAACAAAAAATAAAAAGAAACAAAAAACTTAAAAAACAAATAAATACAGTTTTCATTCAAACTATATAGACTTTGATCCCCCCTCAAATGGTACATAAGCCCTAAACTCTCATCCTAAGTCAAATTCGCGCCTTGTAAATAATCATTTTATTTTAGTTTTATTTCTTTAATTTCTTTCCTCTTATTCTAAGTTTTATTTCTTTTTCTTTTTACTCTTAATTTTATTTCATTTAATTTCTTTACTTCTTATTTTGCATGTGATTTGTTAAGGAGAATTAAAATCAATTAAAGACCATGGTAATTTTGTACAACTAATTTAGGATAATCGTTCTTAGGAACAGGTGTAATGGAATGCTTAACACCTTTCCCACTCACAATCAACTCCTGAATCCATTTTCTAGTTCATAGACCGTTTTTCGTTTTTTCAAATAAAAAAGTTTTTCTAAAGTTTTACTTTTTCAAGAATTAAAATTTTGATAGCAACTTCTACTACTTTTAATTTTAATTTCGGTTAGGCGCCACGCAGTCGCATTTCCGGGTGTGACACTTTAACTACATACTTTGATGCTGATTGGGTTGGATGCCCAGATGATAAAAGATCTACAAGAGGGTTTTGCGTCTTTTTTGGATCTAATTTAATATCCTGGAGTTCAAGAAAACAACAAACTGTTGCTTGGTCTTTTACTAAAGCTGAATACAGATCTATTGCACTTGCAGCTTGTGATGTTATTTGGATTCAATCTCTGTTATCTGAACTTGGTATTTATCTAGAGCAGCCTCCTACATTATGTTGTGATATCATTAGGGCCACTTATCTAGCTGCTAACCCTGTGCTTCACTCAGAAACAAAACATGTAGAACTTAACTACCATTTCATTAGAGAAAGAGTAGTAGCCAAGACTTTGCAAATTTCTTTTTTCTCCTCTAATGATCAATTAGCAGACTTATTTACTAAACCATTACATGGCCCACGCTTTGAATTTTTGAGATCAAGCCTCTCAGTTGCTACTCTCCCGCTTGGCTTAAGGGGGGCTATTAAAGATGAAACCCACAATAATAAAAAAATCAGCCCAATCAGTTCAAAGTCCAAATTAAAGTTTGATGTATTAAAGTTTAATTTTACATACTTTGAAATAGGTTCTAGTATCTTCTCTTGTCATGTGTTTTGTTATTTGCTCTTATCCTTTTCTATTTGCTTCACCATTATATCACGTGATCACTTTTCTATATATACTCACTGTATATGCACTATTCAATATAAGAAATACAATACACTACCTCTTTCGAATTATGTTTGCTTCTTTACTTTTTCAGATATTTTTATTTATGCTTGTTTCATCACTCATGTTATACTTTGTAATTTATTCAAAACTTAATTTATATTTTAATAAGTTGATTTGTTAAATATATATAATTACATATACCTTTTATTTTTATTTTAAAATTTGAAAGCTTATCATATATCATATCATATGGTACTCTATCTATATTCATGCCTTTTAGATCAAGTTGCATAAAGAAAATAAAAGGTATGACTAATTTTTTCTAAAAAGACATAAACAAGTTCAATTAATCAGTGTTCCCACGTTCGCAAAGCCCTACACGAAAAGGAGCCAATAATTGAAGGTTTCAATGTTGAGTGACAATATAAGTCGTAGCTCCTATGCATATCATTGCAGGTTGAACATTCAACAGTATCGTTCTTGAAGAGCTAGCATGCGTTATCACACATTCATTTCATCACCAATAAAGGCTTTCCATTCCCAGTACAGGGAAAGAGTCAACAATTGAGGGTTTTAATGTACAGATGAGGGACAATATAAGCTGTAGACTCGTGGCCGCTATATACATCATTGCAGGTTGAACATTCAACAATATCGTTTTTCCCGAGCTAGCATCCGTGATCACAAATCCATTTTGTCATCAATATAAGGCTTCCCATTCCCAATGCAGTGGTAGCATTATTGAACAAAAAACAATATAGACGATAGGCTGTTATTTTATATATTATTGTGTATATAAGATATCATATTGTAAGATATGGTAGTAAGTTATAATACTTATATTTGGTATAGTAATTGATTATATTTTATATCTTTGTAATATAAGATAAGAATATTTAATTAGATATGTTGATCAATATTTTTTACTTAAATTGTCAAGTCTTTTAAATCTAAATCTTAAAAATTTATGTTATTTTTACTATTTGTGAGTGAAAATATAATTCAAAAAAAATTTAACTTTCATATGTAATTTATTTTCCTTTTTTCATATAAAAATTAAATAAAATGAAATTTTTTAATAATTTAGATTATAATTTACATATTTATTATATCTTTATAATTACATTTTATTATTAAATTAATTACTGGAAAAGGATAAGAGTAAAAGTGATAATTATGAAAAAAAAATTATCCCATTAAACCTTATGACTTAATATGACAGAGATTATTAGAAAATATAAAACAAAAACCTTTTAGCAACAACTATTTTTGTCAGGCTCTTATGTTTCTAAATTTGTTTGGTACACAAAAAATTAGTTAAAAAAGAAAAAGAAAAAGAAAAAGAAAAAAATATAATTTTAGAGATAAAAATGATTTTAGTGTTTTTATTTTTAATAATTGAGTAATAATTAGTAAATAATATTAGGTAATAATTGAGTAATAATCATAAAAACAAAATAAACATTACAAAAAAAAATCTTTTATTTCTTACTTTCCCTAATCATACTAAAAGAAATTTAATGACAGATGGTGCCGTCACTTATTCTATGGAATGTAGCCTTGCTAAATTTTAGTGACGGATATTTATTCTGTTGCTAAATTCAGCAAGTGATTATTGGTTGCCAAATTTGATACACTCTTGCTAACGTCAAATTCTCAAGCAAGGGTCCATAGGTAGAGTCTCCAAACCCAAGCCAACCATCCTTTCTAATTTCCTGTAATGGCTTCTTAATTCATGTTGGACCACTTATGTATTGTAAGAGATCTTAGCTTTTCTCTTCTTTGTAATCGATCAGGTGGCTCCTACCCCAAGCAAATCCATAAATGGAGGTGGAGGGGCGTTATCTTTGGCACGGGACGATGATTACGCATCAATTTCTGGTGTTTTGGTCATACACTTTGGTGTCAGTGATAACGTAACATCTGGTATGTGGTAACTGTACGCTGCAATGAACCTTCTGTTTCTCGATTTGGCCCAATGGACCGACCCCATCCTTTCTGTTTGGACTGTATGGACCCACCCTATCCAAGTTCATAGATAAGGCAAGTTGGAGCCATTATGGGTTGCGATCGTGGAATAGCCTACTGACGCGGCCCAAAAAAATTTGTCTTTGAGGTTTTTAATTAAAACTCAAATGTAATAGATTCCAGACTTTGAAGGAAAAAAGGTCAAGCCCACTTTATATATTTTAAGAGAATTATATATATAAGCTCTAAAATACTCCTATTTTTCAGCTCAAGAATTTCTTCTCTTCCTCCTCATAATAGTTACATTATCCTCTCTTCTCTCTCATACATTTTTATTGTTATCTATATATAAATTTATCTTGCTGCTTTGTGCATGTGCATGGCTTGGGTACAAAGCATAAAATAGTAGTTCACTAAAAATAGTAAGTTGCAGTCAATAACGCGGGCTAGAGGTTAGCTGCCTTTGTTTGATAGCGTCTGCTTTTGACACTTATATAATTTACTTATGAACTAAATCTATATGTCACTAGCATGTCTTCTTGTAAGATGCAGAGGGATTTTAATTTTTTCCAATAGGTTCCATAGGAGAAAAGGAGAAAAAGAAGAAGAAAATATGGATCCCATAGCAGCGAGAAGAGGAAAAATAATATGAATGAATAATACACTCTCAGAAATAAAAATAGTAAACGAACATTATTACAATGATATGATGGTATAAATAGAATATAAATAATGTAAATAAATAGTGATGATTACGACTTATATATATATATATATAATAATTTGTTATATTTTTATTATTAGATGTTTTAGCCAAAATATTATAAATTTTTTTAATAATAATATGATATATATATATATGACTTAATTAAGAAATCATATAATTGTCTACAAAAATTGTATATCTATCATGTTTTTATTAAAAAACTATATACTTATTATATTTTGATTGAAGAGTTTGATAATAAAAATATAAATAATTACATATAAGTCTTTTCCTTTATCTATATTGATATAGTTTGTACTTTTTTATATTTTTAATCCAAAAAATCATATATTATAATAGATAAAAAATGAAATATTTAATTGATATAAGATCAGAGAATAAAAAGTTATTTAACTTTTCAAACTACTTTATTTAATTTTTAAAATATAAAAATTTTCATTTTATTTTTAAGAAATTATTTAAATAAATTAAAGGAAAAAAATTAAAATGCATGCCAAGCCACTAGTTGGGTATTAGAAAATAGATATTTTTGCACATTAAATAACTATGTATAACTTTTGACTTAGCAATTATAAATGCTTAGTTATATGAATACCTGTAAAATTTTTCCCGTTATAAATGATTTCATATAGAAACAGAGATAATTGATACCAAAACACTTATGATTGTTTTAGAACATGTATTTACATGAATCCTCGCTTATAAATCATGGACAAGAGAACTGAAGAACAAAGGGAAGAAGGAACATAGCAAATTAAGCCTCTTTATTGCCAGTAGCCAAAAGCAAGATCTCTTAATTATTTCCCCATATAATTAATGGAGTTTGAAATAATTTTCTAAGTTGATATCATTTGCCATGTTGACGAGAAAAGCATTCATCAGATCTCCCCTATTAACTTCAGATACAGATCAAACACTCATATTTCAGTAATATAAAAACATAAAGGTAAAAGAAAAATCGAACAAAAAGCTAATAAAAAACCACATACTATATATATATATATAACTATCTTTCATGGTTCAGAAGACCCAAAACATTGAATTTGAAGATGTCATCATTTAGTTGTTCTTAGGTGGGTGGTGCCTTGGTGCATGGTAATCTGCACTAAAAGCCACAAAACCCTTATCAACCTCGTCTGACAAACGGCTTCTTAAACTTCTCTTACATTTTACGTTGGAATGTGATGATGACGACTTGGCATTATTGCCTTTGTTCCTTACAACCTGCGGCTCCACACTCACTTTCTTTGAGTTATTTCCATCATCAAATATTGCAGCTTGGCTTTTGGCCTTCGAGGTTTTGGTAGAAGCAGTTGCAGCAATTACCTGTTCAAGAAGTTCCCAATAGGAGTTCGTTAAATACTAGTTAGTTACCCTTCAATCAAATATGAAAAAGAAAATTAGGTAAACTACATATAACCCATCTTAGCTTAATTACTATTTTGTTTCCTAAATTTTAATATATAACATTTTACCCTTTTAAATTATCACAAAAAATAAAAGCGTTATATATCAATTAAAATTAATGTCTTCAAAATTAAAAATTTGTTTGAAATATTGGTCTCATGCAATAGCTATAAGATGATGGAGATATAAGATATTATATGACCAAAAAATACAGCTTCTTCGGATGTTAACTCTTAATTAATATATAATGTGTTTTTCACTGATAATTTAAGAAGTAAAATATTGCATTTTAAAATTTAATGCCAAAATTATAATTAAACTATTTTGGAATGGTTATATATATAATTTCTTGAAAAAAAAAATTCGATTCAATTATTTAGATGTATATAATATTATGTTATGACATTTGAAAAAGTTTTTAGGAGTCAATAATAATTTGGTGAATTGGCAACAATATATCTACAAATTATAATTTTATTAAAAAAACTCTATAACAAAATAGCTGCAAACTGAATCATGTCCTTAATCAATTTTATAAATAAAAAAAAAAAACTTCCTTAGGAAGAAAGCTGAAAATAAGAACTAATTAATGCAAATATTTACCTTTGAAGCGGAAATAGCATTAACTTCAGCACCTGCATATTATTTCCCCTTTGGGATCATTATTCAACTTTTAACACTCGCTTACAAAATAAAAATAAAAACCAATAATTTATTCCCAAAAAAAAAATCACCAAAAGGAGGATTTGAGAGCAAACCTGAGTGTAACCTAGCAGTTGATAGCCAGGTAGCACAGAGAAGCAAAAGCAAAACACAAGCAGTTTTCACCATGACCATCTGCAGGAATGCCTAGTTCAAAATCAGAAACGCAGAAGAGAGGAATGACTTCAACAGAGCATTTTAGTATTTATAGAGCTAGAGCTAGTGCTAAAATGAGAAAAACCCAAGTCAAACTTGATCTTCACACCTAAGAAAGTTCAAGTCAAAGCTAGGAGTTTTCTTTCCAACGCCACCTACAACGTTTGGGTTTTTCACAAACCCTAGCAATTATATATAGTGCTTTTGTTGGAAAAGGACAATTAAAAATGTTGTGAATCCCCACAACATTGATCCCATGTCTTGCATGAATCTTTCAAGCTTTAATATATGGACATATTAATTTCTCAATTATTTTAAAATTTAGTTATAGGAAAATTGAATATAAATTATATATATATGAAAATTTCTGTATACCTATGTTATTCAAAGTAGAGTAAATTACTTTCCTTTGATAGATGACTTAATGAATTACATGGACTCCTGTTCATAATGAAAATATACAAACACTTTTCCTAAAATCAAAAAATAATCAAAACATTATCAAGGATAAGATCGATTTTTTAATTAAAAAGTTAACTTATTAGAAAATATATTTTTTAAACTTTGATTTCAATATTATTCATTTTGTGTTGAAATCTATAAGAATAATTTATACTAATAATTTATATTAAATTTATGGCTGTGATTATATTTATTAATATATACTTTATGCACAAGTTATTGTTGAAACTAAATATTATTAGTTATTATCTTTTAATTGGCTAAATTTCTTAAAAAATTATTTTGTGAATTAATGTATTTTTTCTTTTTTAACAATTATTTATTTTTTATCAAATGATTTTAGATTTTATTAAATTTAGAAAACTGGTTTATATTAGTCATATACTATATAAGTAGTAAATATAAAAATATCTTGATTAAAATAAATATAATTGTACCTTATTTTTTAGTTCCGGAGAAGGTTATTTTATAATATGATAGAGAACCATATAATTAAATCATTGCTAGGAAAGAGTATTTTGCTCTCTCTAAAATTTATACAGCACAAGAATTATAAATGTTTCTTGATAAATTAAAATTTCCATTCATCAAATATGGACAATTGATAGTATTTTTTAAAGAGAAGGTTACGATGAATTCTATGTGTGAAAGTGGTCCAACAGAATGTGTACAGAACAATGGCATGAGAGATTGATGAAAGGCTCAAACCCCATGGTGCCGCCATTCTCGGGAGAGGAGAGCGTTCACCAAGGTAGACAATAAGAAGAAAGAAAAAGAAGGGTTTTTGCACACAATAACGTGGAATGGAAGTCTATGTGTGTTTTGCGTTTGTCTACAACCATGCAAATATCAACGAGAGAAAAAGCTGTGCTTTAATTTGCCGAGGTAGGTACAGTACGTAAAACAAGGTGATCGGTACACGTTATATATATTTGGGGCTACGCTTTTCCATGCACAAGAACATGAACATTTTGCAGTTCAAGGCTTCCATGTGTTGTGACACAAAATTGAGGGCAGTATAACTTTGAAACTTTTTTGACATGGAGAGATTATACCGAATTTTTAGTTATCGAAAACTTCAGTACTTTGTAATATTCTTTACTACTCTCATATTTCTCAATCATATCGAATTTCAATTACCCAGGGCCTTGTTTTCTTCATTTAAGCTATATTATTGACAACCAATAAAATTATTAAGGAATGAGAAAAATGAAAATTTCAAGAATCAATTACCTAGTTCAATTTTTAAAAAAAATACCAGAAGAATTTCTAAAAGATAGAATCGATTTAGAAAATTTCAAAAGTTTTCAGGAAAAAAAATTTAAGTTGAATTCTATTCTTATAGATGTAGGAAAACGAAATTGTATTGTGTAGCTTTAATTTTCTTCGTATTTTCATTCTTCTATCAATAATATTTATTCCTCTCTCTTAATTAATCCTAAACAGAACACATAAAGGAATGTTTGAGCAAACATTCAAATGAATAGCTGATTTGCACCTGAGATATATAAACTATGTGAATGTTGACTACTAGAAAAAGAAGATAAATTGTGTGATAAATAATTTACTATATATAGATTTTTGAAAAATATTGTAATAAAGAAAAAAAATGATCAATTGAATATATATACATATTCGGTGCATTGAATCAATAAATTGTTGTGTGGCCTGTGAGAGTTGAAACAACATGCAAAGTTGGGTAGGGTGTGGAACACAGGGAAGTAGTGGAAAGGTGATAGAAGGCGTTGGTTCCAATTTGTCCCAACGTTTTCAAAGCCAGTGGGTAATTCCTAGGTCACTGTGATCAGTGACTCTTCATATTATCATATATCCTGCTTTACTCGGCCACTTTCTAAGCCCCAAGACAGGTGGGAAAGTGTGCCTTAAACTTGGAATCACACACCTTGTTCTTCCACATGGCCACCACCTTATATATTTACCTAGTCATTAATCTCAAAGTGTTACAAATATTACCATGGCCTGACTTCTGGGTATTGTTGGTTAGGCTAGGAAAGGGGAGAAGGATTCAATGTTTACTTCTGAGAATCCTTTTGAGTATTTATCAGTGAGCTCTCTCTTGGGATATATAATTGGGTAATTGCTTATTGTCCTAGTATTTTGATTTAAGTGATACCTACGTTTAACATAACTGTAAAAAAAAAAAAAAAACTCAACCTGCGTGAATTTATTTTCTATTTTACGAAACTTCATCGTGCAGTCATAAGATATATGTAAGACAATTGTTATGGATTGGCATGACATTTTGTACGTTCTCATCAAGTTCAAGGGAGGCTTTGGATATAATGCACCGCAGTTTAGTCTCAATGGATTTGGGCTTTTTGATATGGTCCAATTGTGAAAGTCAAAACCAATGTCAATATTAATAATAATTAATTTGTGTTTTTATGGCTATCAACGTGGATTTAGAACAAAATTACGACCGTCTGGAGGGAGATTTCATTTCTAATGTCCTAAATGAGCTTAATCAGGGACCTCACATTGGTGACCTTATATTATGACATGCATGCATTTCTTTTACAACTTTCAAACTTATGTGGAATGGAGAAAAATCTAATCAATTTATCCCTCAAAAAAAAATTAGACAAAGAGACCTTCTTTCTCCTTACATCTTTGTTATATGGATTGAGAAGCTATATCTCATTTTATCCATAATGAGGTGGTGCTGGCATATGAAAATGGATGAGAGTTGGTAAAAATGGCTCCTTAATTTGTCATCTAATGTTTATTGATTATCTCATGCTTTGTGCAAAAGCCAACATTGAGAAATTGAGTGTTATCATAAAATGCTTGAATTTATTTAGTGATCTTTTAGGCCAAAAAATAAGTCAAGCAAAGATTGTTATTTTTTTTTTTCCTAAAATGTCAAGCAAGAGGTCAAGTAAGCTATTACGTTGATTACTAGTTTTGAAATTATGTCCAATATGGACAAGTATTTGAGTGTCAAGTTGTAACATAGTAGAGTCACAAAAGATTAATTTTTTGATATCCATAAAAAAATTAATTCATGTTTGAGTAGATGAAAGAATTAATGCCTTTCTTTTGTAAGATGTGTAACTCTGGCAAAATCTGTGTTAGGTTTTATCCTAGTATATAGCATGTAAATTGCTAAACTTCTTACAAACATTATTGAAAGTATAGAAAAAGCCTAAAATGCTTTATTTGAGGGAGTGACAAAGATAAGGAAAAAACACACACTTAATATCTTGAAACATGGTTGTCATTCACAAAGCTTAGGGGGTTTTGGGTCAACTTCTTTAATGATGCTCTTTTAATGGAATGGCTATCGGCAGTGGCAGAGCCATGTTGGTGTAAAGGGGGCATATGCACCCATTCACTTTGCGAAAAATTATAAATAGAGAGTATAAGTTTTGGTATTTTGCACCCCTTACTTCTAATATTTTGCACCCCTTACTTTTTATTTTATAAATAAAGAAAAAATTATTATTATTTAAATTAAATTGCACCCCCTAACCCAAAGTCTTGGCTCCGCCATTGGCTATGGGGTTTTATTACTATTAATAATTATCTTTAGGCTTAAGTCCTTATAAGAAAATATAGAAGAGGTCTTGACTTCACTTAAAGGTGTATCACTAGAGTTGGAGATTGTACCCTCCAGAGAAATCTAACTTGACTTTGGCCTAAATTCTTTGAAGGGACCAAATGGGAGGTTCAAGATGGAAGAAATATCAAGCTTTGGAATGATAGCTAGCTATTGGAAAAACTTCTTGGCCAATTCCTCTTAAAGAAGTTAGTAAAAGAGTAGCAGACTATGCAGATGCTTATGAGTATTAGAAATTGAAAGCTTTTAGTAACCCACTTCCAAAGGATGAAAGAGACGAGGTTTAGGCCACCCTTCCACTAAAACAAATTGATAGTAAAGATAAAGTTACTTGGGATCTTTTAAGAATAGGATTTTTTTTCTTATCCATAGCACCTATAACCTCGTTAAGAAACCAATAATTACTAATAAGGATATCTTTTGAAAGAGTATCTAGAGTTGGAAAGGACAATAATGCATGAGGTTCTTCTTATAGGTGATAGCTCATGGTAAACTTCTTACTAAAAGTAGATTGGCTAAATGGTCTAACAATGATCAAAATTGCCTAATCTGTAATGATGAAAAGGAAACAATCTTTCATTACTTTAGAGATTATTACAACACTACTTCAATTTTAAGAAGTTATTAGAACCTATTAAAGTAGTAAAATTTTTTTCTCAATAGGCCTCTGGCATTGGGTTTGAAGTAATATCAAGAAGGGCATTTCACATACTTCCAACAAATGTTGGCAAATCATATTCATTGTATTGTGTTGGCTTGCATTGTAGTAGAGGAATAAAGTGGTGCATGATGATAATTTCAATTAC
This sequence comes from Erythrophleum ivorense, assembly GCA_026724425.1. NCBI lineage: Eukaryota > Viridiplantae > Streptophyta > Magnoliopsida > Fabales > Fabaceae > Erythrophleum > Erythrophleum ivorense. Next base: position 794,373 of record JAIUCV010000199.1, on the reverse strand, counting down.
CTATTTTATCACGATAAGTTAATCTTTAATTATGTTTAAGATATCATTATTTACAAACACTTCCATGCTAGATAAGTATAGTGGTTAGATTTGCATATAGGAGCACATTGCTTGGATGTCCCCTTCTTTTGGATGGAACACAATCAATTCAAATGGTGCATGTAAAGGTTCTCATGACTCAACTTATTATGAAGGTATTTTTTTAGACCATATAAGTATATGGATCAAGGCATATGGCTCTAATATGGGCATTATTAACTTTTTCAATGCAAAGCTCTAGGCATGGGGTACTTGAGTTTGGAAATTTCTTGAAGAGATGGTTACAACAAGGTAATAATGGAGACTGGTTGTAAAAGTATATTAGACATCATCCCTACTAGAAAACACAAGCATCTTGGTTACACTAATATCCTAAGCAAAAAAAAAAAAAAAAAATTGATTGGACCTTTACTATTTGCACTCACTTGTAGCGAGAAAGCAATCAATGTGTAAATTGGATCACTAACCAGAGTCCATAACTTAGCCCTTTCTTGAAGTGTACATAAACTTGATATGCATCTCAACGGCCTAATAAGTAACCTTATTGCTAATGATTATAAGAGACTTTATTTACCTCGTCTTGTTAAAATATGGTTTTTATCTTTCTTATGGCCCTTTTTATTAAAAGAAAAGGTTTTTAAATGTTAATTCCTTATAAATTAATTTATTTTTTTAATAAAATACTTAACAAATTACAAATTTTTTAAGTGTAATTATTTATTGTAAAATATGATTATTTAAAAAAAACGTACATTAAAAAACTAAAAGGACACCAAAGTACAATTGATTCCATAATAGATCAACTAAAAATAAATGATCTATATATATATATATATATATTTCTGGTTTTAAAAATTTTTTTCTTTTTGCTTAGTCATTGAAAGATTAGTATTGTATAAGTTGGTTCCTATAAGTTCTAAACTATTTGCACATTAGTCCTTTAATCCATTGAAGTGGCACATAAGCTTACATGAAAAGTATTTTTATGATATGTAATTTTCATTAATATTAACATAGTATTTTGAAAATCTTAGTCAGCATATTTTCTTCCTCCTAGCTTACTTTTTCCCTCCCTTTCTCTCTTATTCATTTTTTTTCACTCTTTCTCTTCTTTCTCTATTAACCTAATGAAAACATAGATATGTAGCAATGAGCAATAACCTAAACTAGCTACCTAACTCATTTTGTAGAATTTTCTTAAAAAAAGAAAGAATTAAATCAATGCACTAACCTTTAAATACCAATTGGTCACTAATATTCTAATTGGGTATACAAAGGCTCATTGTCGAATTTATTCAAGGATCTAAGTGAAGGTTGAAGGAATTGTGATGAAAGCTAAAATGAGATATAAAGGGAATCACTTGTTTATGAACTCTACATCTTTATACCAATTTAACATTCGACCATTTCTTCATATGCATATTCTCTTACCCTAAAATGGCTATCCAGTCAAAATATATTATCTTAGTGGCAGCAAGAATAAGATAAGGAAATCTCAAGGAACAAAAAAATAAAAAAAGAAAAACATTTATAAACAACAAAAAGATTAGTTGATTAACCAAGCTTGTCACAATATATGAGAAAACTATGGAGATTAAGATATACCTAGATCAACAAAGAACAATAAGTCAGATAAAAGAAATAAAATTAAGTGCTTGTCAGCATAAGCTTTAAGTTAAAGATTAGAGAAAGATGGATCTGTCTTTGTTCCAATGCCAAACTGGAGAGACCAAGAATAATCTTCTTCAATATGATGTCAAATTTCATCAACAAAATCTTTCAAATTGGCTTCCTAGTATTGAACTTGATGTGATAACGAGCTTCATAACAATAAGATATGGTAGTGAGAGCTTTGATGACTAAGAAAGTGTTATGTTAGCAAAAGGAAGAGAGATAAAACACCAACCCAAGTGTACATTAATGTTTTTGGTTGCAATGATAATAGATTCCTAAGGTAGGAGATAAGGCTTTTTACTAAGCCTTGGTATGTGAATCGCTTTGGAAACTAGACAACATACAAAAATCTCCAAAATAGATATTTGAAATCAAAGAAGAAAATGGGGGAAAATCACCTTAGATAAAGTTCTTGCCATTATTGAAGTCATGGAAGAAAAGCTAGATTAAATTTCCCTTAAAATACCCAATTACAATATTTTTATGAGTCAAAGTAAATTTTTTGGTTGCAAAAATGATAAAAAAGAATAGAGAGTGAGAGAAGAGAGGGAAGAGCAAGAGAAAGAGAGAGAAAGTAATAAGGTTGAAAAAATGGTGATTCTAACTAAAAGATTATAATGCTACATTAAAATTAACAAAAACTACCCATCATAAAAATATCTTTCAAGTAAGCTTTTAATGTCTTAATTAGGCACTTAATATGCCACATCAATATCCTTGTTAAATTTTAAGGTTGGCATATAAGGAAGGGACTTGCATGTATAGAATTTAGAATTTATAGAAACTAATTTATATGGTATTATTCTATCAAAAAACTAAAAGAAGAAAAAAATTGAAAGACCGAATTATAGATATAATCAAAAGTAAATTATATATCTATCATACATTATGCTAAATTTGACTCTACACAATAATATATCACATTTCCCTTTTAATTAGAAAAAAAAGGAAAAAAAAATATAAAGGTGAATCCTTTATAGTAGAAGCACTGCAAAAGATCTATTTTAACAACATATGTATCTTTCTTGCACCATTGGATCTGCCTTGTAAGACTTGATGGGATGATTTTTAAAGACAATGGTTCATTTGGAGAATGAATATTTTTAATTACTAATTCTTTTGTTATGCATGAATAGAAGTTATAACTCAATAATCAATTCATTTACTTAACAAAGAAAATAGAAAAATCACCAGTAAAATCATTTGAAAATTTTCAATTGGAATGAGTATAAACTTTTAAAACCTTTTAACTAATCATTAATAATAAAATCCAATCTTTTTTCATATCATATCTCATCAAAATGGGAAAGAAATAATAATAATTAATCATAATAATAGTCTCTCATAATGATTTTGAGAAACTAATAAATATGCTATAATTGCAAATAAAATATTGCATATTTTAAGGTAATTAGAGGGTGAATAATAATGCTTGCTAAAATTTTAGCCTTAGTTAAAATAAGGTTTCAAAGATAGTTTGTTTATGTAAAGTACACATACAAGGAATGTATAAAGTTATTGGCAAAAAAAAAAATCTTAATTGAGTTTATTTGGGTTTAGTGCTTTCTTTTATATATAACTTTGGGTGGTCCCACTAGTTTTTGCCCTGAATAATGGGGCCTTTAGGGTTTAAGTTGGGATAATGAGACTTTAAAGGTCTCAACTTAAGCATTTTATTCTATATCAGGTTAAAGAATAAAAAAAAGTCACTTATTTTATATATATTTTAATTATATTCAAAGTATTTTTAGATTTTATCCAAGTTAAACTCTCTAAGGTTATTCTAGAATATGACTATCACAAACAACAAACCTTACAAAGATTAGGGGAGGGGGGAAAGAAAGTACAAATTAGAACACATTTCATAAACACAAACTATATTGTATAAATTAAAGATAAATTTGGCAACAACTGAGTCAAATAGTATTTTAAGTTGTGTTATAAATGTCTTATAGATTCAATAACTTCATAGGCTGCAAACAATTCAAGTGTATATTGCTAAAGTTCAAACATTTTGGTTGGTGCATAGCCTTAAAGTACATATAATATATTGACAGAGTAAATTGGTCAAAAATTATAATTCAAGCTAGCAAGTGACTTTGAATCAAAGAAAAATTTGTTAGTTCCATCTAAAGCAACACCCCAAGTTAATCAGAAGTTATAATTATCTTACTTCCTTAAGAAGTATAAATAAACTAAATACACCAAATTTCACAAGATTTAAATTTAAGTTCTATAAGCTTAGAAGAGCCTCTCAATACATCATTAGATTCATAAGCTTAGGTAGCACAAGGATTATATATATTTAGGTCAAATTCATTATATTTTTGCTGTCAAAATTTTTAATTAAAATATAATAATTAAATAATTTTTAATTAAAATATAACAACTAAATAATTTAATTAGAGAACCATATATTTGCTTATAAAAATTATATATATTAATATTGAAAAATGATAGATTTATTATATTTTAATTAAAAAATATGATAATAATAATAATAATAATAATAATAATAATATAATGAATTATGTATAAATTTTTCCTTAGTAGAGTAACACAACCCTTATTCTTAGTCTTGCTATCATTATGCTACCTTCATCTAACTATAATTTCATTTCATTCTCTCTTGCATCCTCATCTATAGCCATTTTTTATCCTTCACAAGTTACAAGTTGTAATTTACCGCTGAGAAATCTAAGCAATTTACAAGATGTCGCAGGTCCGGTTTTCCATGATGATTCGTAGTAAAAACAATTGAGACAATAATTAATCGGAATAATTATCAGTGCAATATTGACATATTTTACGACAAAAAAAATCAGAGAATTGGTTTAGTTTAGGTTTTTTATGTTTGAAAAATTTTCATATAACTTGATTCGAAAATTTTGAAATCAAAATTTATATTGTCTCTATAATAATAATAATAATAATAATAATAATAATAATAATAATAATAATAATAATAATAATAATATTATTATTATTATTATTATTATTATTAATCATTATTATTTTCCCCCACAAAGATGAGCTATGCAAACTGTAAAATAGTTTATTGTAGCTTGTGCTATAATTAATGATATATGGCGTGTGATGTCACATGTGGTGGCCTTTGATTGAATTTTATGCATGCTCCATATTGTACTCCTGCACGCTCGGCCTCAACGGTAACAAACCAAAAAGAATAACCATGGGTCCCATAATTCATGAATAGCTATGGCCCCTCAAACATAAATTGAGTTTCATATTTAATTTTTTTCAAACTTGGATAGCTAAGGGCTCTTGCCCTTTGTTCTTTAAACTTTAAAATTAATATTAATAAGTAAAGGTGCTAAACTGTATTACATACACTTGTAAATAAATGCATGATTGCTAGCTGCAGTGCAGTTTTTTCTTAACTAATAAAGTGAAATTGAAGCTTAACTAGAAAGATAGTAATTAGAGCAATAAGCTTTCATTGGAGGTCAAAAAATAATATGTACTAATATGCAATCATGGGATGTTTCCTGTGTTCTCATAACACTGACCCACCATTCATTTTCTTTGCTCTCTTTTATTCACCAACCCCACCTATGCATTATTAGGTTTACTTTTAAGCCTAATTTATTTTCAGTATTTCTATCTAAATCAGCAGGAAAATCTTGAAAGCAAATGTTAAGTTTATGGAATTAAATTCTTAAATATATACTAATCATAGTTTAGAAAGAGATTCATTTGAATTAAAAAAAAAACAATTTTAAGTGGTGGGGCAGAGCTACATCATATATCCACTTTGAAATTTAAATAGGCTCTACCTCTAGCCTTTTTCTTTGGCTCAAACCTTCTTAGCAAAGACAGAGGGTTGTATCCATTTACCAAATCTTGAATAAATAAATAAATAAACAATTTATAGTGTTAACACTTTGATGATAGCCTAGAGACATGGAAGCCACAAATCAAGCCCACATATTCACAAAGATGTTCCTTTTATTTACCAATTAAAAAAAAAACCATCTCACAAAAAGAAGCACATCAACCTCCCTGTGAAAAATGATATTATAACATGATTAACACTTACAACTCCTCATAAATTTGGTTAAAACAAACCCAAAAAAAAAAAAACAGAGAATATGATTCCAAAATGATGTTTTGAGGCAATATTTACCAATGCACCTTTGAAAAGATTCTTCTAGAAAATTCTAGTGAACTCTAAATTTATAAGAAAAATATATTAAGTCAATCATAAATTAATATATATTAATTTTAAATTATTAAGACTAATAATTAATATATTCATATGTTTATTAAAACTGAGTTGAGTTTATTTTAAATTTCTCCTATTAGACAACTAATCATGTATTGTGTCAAACAAAATTATATTAGTTTAGTTAATAAAAAAAGATCATATCACTCATTAACAATATGAGATCTTTTCTTTTCAACAGTACTCTTATAATAAAATTTTAAATATATCATATCGAGATATCTGAGTATACTTTTAAAATCATTTGAAAAAAATCTAGACTGGATAAATCTTGAGAATATTCTAAGTGTAATAGTTAAAATAAAAAGACAAAATTACCCTGAGTGGATGAAAACCCATATGGTAGAAATCAAAATTACCTTGGAAAAGAAAAGTGGGCCGGCCAAAATCTTTACTAAGGAAAATATTTACGTTATATAGTTAGGGAAAGGGGAGTGGGAATCTGGTGTCTCTGTCTGTCTGAGATTCCTGTTTTAAGCAAGGAATTATCCATAACTGTTACCCATTTAGGCCCCGGAAATCACTCCTACCATAAGAAAATTCCGACAAACATCCCTTCCTCCTTGTCCTATATGTTTCTCTCTCCCTCTCGCTCTTTCTCGCCCTACAAAATGTTCCAAAACAGAATATTTTCTAGAGAACCAAACAAAAATTGAACTTACTCAGATTCTACACGCTCCCTCTCTCCCAATTTAACCTCTTTTGCTTTCCAGGGAACTCTGTCACTCTCACTCTCACAAGGACTCAAAGTACACAGGCAGCCGCCATAGTCAAAGAGCTCACAGAATTCTGTATAAGCCATGCAATTCTCATTGATTGGCATATTCTAAAATACCCACCAACCGGTCGACGATTGTCGTCTTCTCTGTAGCTCCCATTTTCGTTTGTGAATGATGGGGAATGCGACGTCGTCCATGGCGGCGAAATTCGCTTTCTTTCCCCCGGACCCGGCATCATATACTCTGTACGAGGATGAATCAAGCAAGAAGCTGAGGATGTCCGATGTTGCTCACCGGAGAGATGACGTGGATGTGATGAAGCTGGCCACCAAGAAAGGGAATGAGATTGTGGCTATGTTTGTGAAGAACCCGTCGGCCTCTTTAACTGTGCTTTACTCTCATGGCAATGCTGCTGATCTTGGCCAGATGTTTCACATTTTCACAGAGCTTAGTATTCATCTTGGTGTCAATCTTATGGGGTCTGTAATCTTTTCTTTCTTTGGATTTTGCTTAGTTGTTTGGTACACTCTTATCATACATTTCTTAGTATTTTGAACATTATGTTATAAGATAGTATGATATTTGAGATTTTTATTTTATTTGGTATGATAAATGACACGATATTTCATATACATTAAGAAAGTTAAAAGTGTAGGATCCTATAATTTTTGGATGGCATGAGATATCACCTGAAATGATGCCATTTTATACCTCTTGGTATTTTGGATGACACTATTAATTTTAGGTATGAATATACTTCGAAGAGTCCTGACATCCAAAAAGATAATGGTGTGTTAAAAACCTTTGTTTACATTGTTTTCAGAAAATGAATATGTTGTTTCTAGTTCAAATCAGTGTGACATTTTTTGATGTGCAGGTACGATTATTCTGGTTATGGACAATCTTCTGGAAAGGTATGTGGTGTGCCTCCTATCTGTGCTTATTACAAAGGATTTTTTTTTTTCCTTTCGACAGAAAGAGTGTCAATTTTTCAAGCTCAGCAAGCCCAACGGGCTGAAGCACGTGTGATTGGCTGAATATGCAGAAAGTCAAAAGAGAGCATAATTTGATCTCACTTTTTAGAGCCTAGAGCCCTATAACCATATATAATATAGTTAAATATACCTAGTTGGTGAAGAAGCATTACCTATTTGTTTATTGCAATTGGGACCAGCTAATTAGGTAATCGCATGTTGATATATAATAAGTTGCGAGCATTAGCAATGTATATGCATTTAAAATTCACCTAGCTTCATGAAGGCCTTATATTATCTCTCTCTTTTCTTCCCGTAAAAAGCCGAAAAATAGTGACTTTGGATGATAGAATTAGCATAAAAATATGAAAATAAAACTAAAATTAGATCTTTTAAAAAGCATAATAGCTTAAAGACAGTGCCATGTTGCTGCTTAAACCGTCTTGATTCATTAATCCTCCACACCTATTTGTATATTGCAAATGGAACCAGCTCATCAGGCATTCTGAAGCTGTTAAAAGTATAAAAGTTGAAAGCGATATGCATATGCATTTAACATGCGCCCTACTTTGTCGTTTTTCTTTTCTGCTAAAAGTTAAGTTGACTTTGGAGCATAATATAATTACTACAAGAATGACACAATGAAGTTATAGTTGATAATTCTGCAATGCAATTCGGTTCAAAATACTCTATTTTGCTGCTTCAAACCACTATCTCAAAATTTCTGATACACATTTTAGTAGAACATTATGGTACCTTGTATTTGAAGAGGGTGCCACTAATCAGTTCCAACCTGTCGTTGTCATTAGCCTAGTGAGCAGGACACCTATGCAGACATAGAAGCTGCTTACAGGTGCCTTGAGGAGAAATACGGAGTGAAAGAGCAGGACACTATCCTGTATGGTCAGTCAGTTGGAAGTGGGCCTGCTCTGGAATTGGCTACTCGTTTGCCTCGTTTGAGAGCTGTCATACTTCATAGTCCAATATTGTCTGGTCTTCGTGTGATGTATCCTGTTAAGAAAACATTCTGGTTCGACATTTATAAGGTTTCTTCCTTCTGCTTCCACCTGAAACGAGAAAGAATAACTCATTTTTGAAATTTGTTCTTTCATTGAAATGCTAATTGGCTTACTTTCTCTTGCAGAACATTGACAAAATCCCACTGGTTAAGTGCCCAGTTCTGGTAATTCATGTGAGTAATCCTTTCATGCTTCATGTCTTTTCATTCATAATAAACTATTCTTATATTCTCATAAGTGATAACCTTATTAACATACAATACTTGTGCAACAATGGTAAGTTTAGATTAATACTTAATTTCAGAAGTTAAAATCTTTTCAGCTGTCTCTCTCTTTTATCCATCCTCATTAAGTGAATAGAAAATCAATATAGGTGAGAAGTTGACTTTACAAAAATTTGAACAGATCTGGGAAAATTTCGGCCGCACCAAATTTGCCACTTTTTTTACTCTTCTGATGTGACTTTTTCATGTCAGTACTTTTTATAAAATGTCCACAACTCCAGATTACATGGATTGATTTTGGTTGTGAACCCGTCTACATAATTAGACAAGCATAGTAGCTTAAATCTCTCTTTTGGGTACGGTGGGGAAAGGCGGAATTTAGGGATGAATCGTAGGCAACGTCTTTAATTGTCACATGGTACCACTTTTCTTTTTTTTGGGTGCCATCAAGCTCGTCTTAGATTCAATCCCTATTTTCTTACCTTTTCTTTATTCTCTCTCCTCAAATCATAGACCTCCTATAACAAAAAAGAAAAAATAACGTACTTCTATTTCGATTCAACTACGAAACTAGATGACTTATGGTAGCTAGAAATGTTGCAGAAGTCATTTTGCGACCCCCTTTATGCAGAAATGGATATTTCTAGAACTTTAAACAATAATGCAATCCCGTTTTAATATTTCGATCTTAAATTGTCAGCAAATGTTTTGACAAGATAAGCTAATTGAAGACCCTTGGGAATATTTGGCAGGGAACAGAAGATGAGGTTGTAGATTGCTCCCATGGTAAGCAGCTCTGGGAACTCAGTAATGAGAAGTTTGAACCTTTATGGCTTCAAGGAGGAAACCATTGCAATCTAGAACTCTACCCTGAATACTTGAGACATCTTAGAAAATTTATATCAGCTGTCGAGAAAATGCCACGCATACAAAGTGCAGATGGAGACAAGACAGACCAATTGAATCCTTCTTCAAGCTCCTTAGATCACAAAGACAAGACCAGATCAAGCACTGACCACAGAGAGAGACCTAGGACTAGCACAGGGCAAAGAGAAAAGTCTAGGCTAAGCACAGACAATAGGGAGAAGTCACGAACTAGCACTGACAAGCGAGAGAGACCGAGAAGGAGCATGGACCGCTCAGGGAAACCAAGGAACAGCACAGATCAGATGGAGAGAGCAAGAAACAGCTTCGACCGGTCTGTTCAAATTTCAACCTTGCTCTTCTTGTATTTGTTTTGCCTTCTTAGGTTTACAATGTTGGATACAATTATGTTTACTCTGCTTGGTTATAAGAGTTGAAAATTTTTGTGTACCCCACATGTACGTGTATACATGCAATGACCAAGACTTAATCTGCCCATATTAAATCTTGCCATCTTGGTCATTGCATGTACATACATGTCGTGTACATACACAAGCATTTCTTGATAAGACTAATGACTTGCACTTTCTCTATAAAATCACTTTATTGATTGTTGTAATGTTTGTATGGCTGCAGGTTGGGAGACATGGTGAGATCGGTTGGATTGTGTACTAATGTCGATTGTTTGAAGCCAACTGCTGTTTCTGAGGCCTGAAGGATCCAACCTTTGTAATTGGGTTGTAAATTTCTTATCAAATTCCTCATTTGATTATTAGGCAAAGGTGTGGGCTGCTAGATGTTGGATGTTTCTAGCTTCATACCAACATTTATTTATTCAACTCTGATGTTTTTCATTTGTTTCTTTCTCAAATAAGAATGTCTTTTCTGCATTTTGGTGAATAAAGAACGTGAACATGGCAGGGAGATAAAGCTAATACTATTGAATACTCATGAATATTCGTTCCCACAAACTCTAGAGTTTCCTTTGTTTAACTTTAGTGTGAGGAAATTCTTTATACATTAAACGATTGCATGTTACATCAGGGTCATTTGCTGGTAATGCCTTATCAATTTTTAGTTGATTGTCTATTAAAATGGATGGGTTTCGGACACCCATATGGGTGCAGCCATCGTACGGGGTTGTCGTCTATCTTGAAATATGAAAAACTTTATGGGTACTGTTGAAATTTGAAACTGAAATTCTTGTATTTAAGGCACGGTTATAATATGAAAGAAGGTTTCAGTTGTCGGAAATTAGCAACAACGGAGAAAGAAAGGAAAAGGAACCATTAACAAGTAAAGATTATTTAGCAGGAAAATATATAATTATTTGTATTCCAATTCACGTAGAGTGCAAACGGATTTTTCTTCTGCTTGACCTGTTATGTGGGTGGAACCACTTATGCATATCCTTTCTTCTGAACTTCTATTTTCAAAATTCTGATAGAATATTGAAGGCATGTAGAATACTGAGGTATTTGTTTTACGTAACTTGTTAGACTCTAGACTCATGCTATTTAAAAATTAATATAATTTTGACAAATGAATCTTCGGAGAATTTTTTTACGGACAACTTAACCTTTTGAGATATTGAGTTTCTCTATTGTTGGATTACTTCGATATTTGAATGTATAATAATGAAAAATTACTTTATACGAGTCTTGATGAGATCTAACGTGAAAAACTCAACCTCTTTAAGAAGTGAGCTCTCTATAAAAAAAAAATCTTCAAAATCAAGTGACTCAATGCTTGCATTATAGTCAAATTATATTCAATTTCTGAAGAAAAAAGTTACCCCTTTGTAGTAATAGTCAATTTTTTTGGGGGGTTAAATTAGTGTTTTGAACTTTATTTAAAAATTTATATTATCCCTTAAAAATTTGAAATGTGAAATATATCAAGTAGTCCTTATTTGTATTCCATACAATAATTGACACAAATTGTCAAACTTATCAATCCAATTACTATTGAGATTATTTTACTTTGTTAAGTTAGCTTTCCACATAATTTTTGGCTCTTCTAGTTGCTCAATTTTTGAAAACCTTAAATTAAGATTTAAACTAATTTTTTTAAAAAAAGAAGTTATAAGGTAATTAATAGAATTGACAATTACGTGGATGCCATGCCAATAGTAACTAGGTTAATATGTTTTACAATTTAAAATACTTATGGGACAAAATAAAATATAACGAATCATTTTGTTGTGTTTTATACTTTAAACAAAGTTATTAGACTAAAATATTAATTTAATTTTTTAATCATTTCTATAATGTAAAAATAAACAATAAAGGTGTGGCCGAAAGAATAAAAACAATAAACAACAAGGGAACAGCATGTAAAATTTTAAAACAATGTACAAGGATTATGTAATTTTCTTTGGTTGGAAAAAATAAAGATGACTCAAAGGAGTTTACTGTAATTTTACAACGTTTATACTCTTTTTCAGCAAATACTTTATTATCTACTGAATTTCAATGGGAAGGCCACTAAGGCAAAAGGGGAAAAAAAATCCAAACCTTCCCTATATAAGATGGTGAATTATTGGTGGTGTCATCTAATTTAGTTAAAAGACTTTAAAATAAAGATATTTATATTAAAAAATTTTAAATTTTAAAATAAAAAATTTAAATTGTATAAAAAAATTATAATTCAAGAGTTGTAATTAATGTTTTTTATTATAAAATTTTTAAAATAATTTTAAATTTTAATATTTTTAGTATAAATTTCCTTAAGTTAAAATTTTCGTAGTAAAATTTTCAATGCGAATCTAAAAGGAAATGAAACGGATATTGCGATGGCTGAATTGGCAGAATCTAAGCCTCTCGATTCCACGCGAGTAGCGCCAAACTCAACTCAGGCGGGTTCCTCCCAACGGCGGGCTATATTCTAGAATCATCCGTCATCTCCCAAAACCCTGATCGAGGGTTTTTTAACACTTCATTTGCACTCTTCTTCGTAGATAAAAAGAGATATCCTCTCTACGAGTACCTCTCACCTCTCTCTCTCTCTCTCGGGCTGAATGGCTCCTGTACTGAGCAGAAGCTTGGCTACTGCCTCTCTTGCCTCCCTCCCTTCTTCATCGCCCTTTACACCTAGAAACAACCGAAGGGCTTTGGCTCTTAGAAGTGCTTTCGTGCCGCAAAATGGTCTTCCTAGAAATAGCTTCTCTTGTGCTGGTTTGAAGTGGAGGCTCCAGAGAAGAAACAATAAGATGGCTGTCCGGTGCGACGCAGCCGTTGCAGAGAAAGAGGGGGCCACCGATACTCCTGGTGAGAAGTTCGAATACCAAGCCGAGGTGGGTTTTTTTATATTTAATTATTATTTTTATTATTACTAGGGGGACTTCGAGGGCAATGAAAGCTTGGGTTTTGTATCAAGATATCAAATAATTCATCTATCTCCTTATTTTCCTTTGCCTCTTGAGATATACTGGAAGTCAAGGACTAATTTTTAGATTGCAACTTCTACCCAATTGAAGCGCCTAATATACCATTTGGGTGTGCTTGGAGAAGTGAAAATTGTCTGAATATATTGTACAAGTTTTTAAGTTCGTTTCTTATTTTCAATCCTACCCAGAACCTCATAAGTCGCAATCTGTGTCGGCTAGATATTTGACCTAGAGAGAGAATATATTAAGATATTATATACAAAGAGGCCGTTTATTTTCACTTATGGGGCATATATATATATATATATATATTTTGTTTCACCGTGGGAAATGAAATCATTTGCAGGTCAGTCGCCTGCTGGACTTAATAGTTCACAGTCTATATAGCCACAAGGAAGTTTTCCTTCGGGAACTTGTGAGGTGAGCACATGTCCATCCTATGCTCAAACGGAGTTTCAGCGATTTATGAGATGTTGAAAGCTAGTTGCTATTGAATTATGATGCTATAATACGCACTTTAGTTGTATAAAACTTGATATTTTAGGTTTCATGGAAAAATGTCACCTTAATAGGCACTCTTTGCTTGTTATACTTGTCGCTTTCTTCTTCGAATTTTGTAGTTAGGTGCTACTCCAGTCTTATGCATGTGCGTCTACTTGATTATATTTTGTTGTTTTTTCTTCCAGCAATGCAAGTGATGCTTTGGACAAGTTGAGATTCTTAAGTGTGACTGAACCTTCGTTGCTTGGGGATGCCGGAGCGTTAGAGATACGCATCAAACCAGATACAGACAATGGAATTATTACTATAACGTATGTTATTCTCAATTTATTGAACCTCTCTTTCTAGTTATGTAAATAGAGTTATTGGAATTTTTTGCTGCCTAACATTGTAGAGATACTGGTATTGGAATGACCAAAGAAGAGCTTATTGATTGCCTTGGAACTATAGCTCAGAGTGGTACTTCAAAATTTTTAAAGGCACTCAAGGTAATTTATAATTATTCAGATGTATCCGTCAGTTTGATGTTTCAAAGCTTCAATCAATCCTTTATCTTTCAGGAGAACAAGGATTTGGGAGCTGATAATGGTTTGATAGGTCAATTTGGCGTTGGATTTTACTCTGCTTTTCTTGTGGCTGAGAGGGTACAGTGTGAATTTCTCAATTGCATTTTCTTGCGTTAATTGATGGTTCTGATTTGAACTATCTTGGTTTCATGTCTTTAATTTACTATGTCTGCATGCTATCGACAATCAGGTTGTTGTTTCTACCAAGAGCCCAAGATCTGATAAGCAATATGTATGGGAAGCAGTAGCTGATAGTAGCTCTTACACAATAAGGGAAGAAACTGATCCGGAAAAGCTATTGCGTCGTGGTACACAAATTACACTCTACCTCAAAGTATGTTGCAGTTCTTTAATTACTTTGATGGATGTGCGTGTGTGTGTGTATGTAAATAGAGAATTTGCATCTCGCATCCCAATGTATGTGGTGTCTAATTTCTTCACATGTCATAAAGTAGAATCTAATACACAATGTTTAATAGGGAGATCTTATATTTTTCTGAAAGGTAGCTTATCATGAATTTTACCATAAAATCTTTCTCTGTGCTGCAGTTATTTATATATTCTCTTAATGAAGTGATGAACACAGTATAATAATAGTAACTAGTAAGATCTTATTTTATTGTAGTATATAGAACTGTTGTCTTACCACTTTAAAATTCTTTTTCTTTTGTCCAGCCGGATGACAAATATGAATTCTCAGAGCCAACCAGGATTCAGAGTTTGGTGAAGAATTACTCTCAGTTTGTTTCCTTTCCCATCTATACATGGCAAGAAAAATCACGAACTGTGGAGGTAAGTGTGCTTCTTTCTCATATAACAGATTCCTGTTGTCTTGCTGGTTGGACTAAAATTTCTACATATATGTAGATGTTAGTTTTCTATTTTCATACAGGATACATGTGGGTAAGAGAGAGCTGAATAATACGTATCTATCATTGACTCAGGGTACTGTACATATATATAATAAAAATGATGAAAACAGAGGAGAAAGAATAGGGGGGAAATCTGGAAAGAAATAAATAACGCCTAAAGTCTCGCCTAACTACCCAAAGAATCAGCAAAATATTTACAATAAATAATTTCTAAATAAAGCAAATCTTAACCACACTCCCCCTTGAGTTGGATCATAAATATCTATCATATCCAACTTGCTGATACATTCTTCAAAACAATGCCTTTGAAGCCCCTTTGTGAATACATCAGTAGTCTGCTTTTTAGTTGGTATATAAGCCAAACAGATAGTCCCATCCCATCTTCTATGTTTTCCTTGATAAAATGCCTGTCAACCCCTATATGTTTCGTTCTATCGTGCTGGACAGTATTGTGAGAAATGTTGATGGTTGCCTTATTATCACGAAAGAGCTGTATAGGTGATCCAAGGTAATTTGCAATTCTGTTAATATTCTCTTTAACCAAAGGCCTTCACAAATGCCCTTTGCAACAGCTCGGAACTCAGCTTCAACACTACTCCTTGCAACCACCCTTTGTTTCTTACTTCGCCACGTGACTAAATTTCCCCAAACAAAGGTATAATATCTAGTAGTTGATCTTCTATTCTCCATTGAATTTGCTCAATCTGCATCTGTGTAAACTTCTATGGTTTTTTGATCTCCTCTTTTGAACAAAATACCTCTTTCAGGAGTACCTTTCAGATATCTTAATATTTTATAAACAGCCTCAAGATGTCCTTCCCTGGGTGCATGCATATAACGACTTACCACACTGACAGCAAATGCAATATCTGGTCTAGTGTGTGATAAGTAGATTAGTCTTCTAACAAGTTTCTATTTTTCACGACCAATCAATTTGCCATCATCTTCATACTTTGTACTCTCTATAGGTAAAGTACTTGGGTTACACCCAAGCATACCTGTTTCTTTCAAGAGATCAAGGACATACTTCCTTTGTGAAATATAAATTCTCCTTTTTGACCGAGCAACTTTCATTCTTAGAAAATATTTCATCTCACCTAAGTCTTTAATTTCAAACTCCTTTGTTAAGGCAGACTTGAGTCTTCCCATCTACTCTGTGTCATCACTAGTGACTACAATATCATCTACATAGACAATTAAAATTGCCTTTCGTCCTTTTCTAATTCTGAAAAACATAGTATGATCTGATTGAGCTTGTATATATCCTTCAGATTTATGAACTCTAGTAAATCTTTCCAACTAGACTCGTGGAAATTGTTTTAAACTATAGAGTGACTTCTTTAGCTTACACACTTTATTTTTTCCTCCTTGCTTGTCAAAACCTGGAGGAAGCTTCATATACACCTCTTCCTTCAATTCTCCATTTAAGAAGGCATTCTTAATGTCAAATTGATGGAGAGGCCAATCTAAGTTGGCTGCCACAAATAGCAAAACTCTTATGGTGTTAAGTTTTGAAACAGGAGCGAATGTCTCCTTATAATCAATACCATAGGTTTGTGTAAAACCCTTTGCTACTAGACGAGCCTTATATCTTTCAATAGAGCCACTAGCATTATATTTCACTGTAAACACCCACTTACATCTTACAGGTTTCTTTCCTCTTGGAAAATCAACTTCCTCCCATGTTCCATTCCTTTTAAGAGCCCTCATTTCTTCCAAGACGGCCTCTCTCCATTCAGGTATTTCAAGAGCATCCTGGATATTATTAGGAATTTGAATTCTATCCAGATCTGCAATAAAAGGCATGATAACAAGAAGATAGAGCTTCATAAGACACAAATTTTTCTATTGAATGCATTGTGCACAATCTGGTTTTCTTCCTCAAGGCAATGGGAATGTCTAAATCATGAATTACCTGTCCCTGTTCCTTATCAGAAACATCCTTTTCTTCTGCTTCAGGATCCTGTATAGGTTCAGAATTTGGTACTGCTTCAGGTCCAGGAAGTGCACTACTTGACTTTTTCTTCTGAGAGTAAACATTTAACTCTTTATTTTGTATATTGTTATATGTATCTCTTCCTGCATTAGAATTCACCTTTGTTGGTGGCATAAAAGTATTATTTTCTGGTTCAATAGGTGCAGGTACAGATTCAAAAATAGGAGTAGAGATAGGTTCCAAAGGCTGAGATTCAAAAATAGGAGTAGAGATAGTTTCCTCATGCTAAGATTCATTATCAACTTCACTCCAATACTCCCCTTGAATCGAAGACTTGGGGAAGAATGGTTCTCCTTCAGTGAAAGTGACATCACTACTGACGAAAAGTTTTCTGGTTTGGGGGTGATAGCATTTGTAACCCTTTTGAGTTGCAGAATAGCCAAGGAACATATTTAACAGATTTAGGATCAAGTTTATTGTGTGAATGATTGTGAATAAATGCTGAGAACCCAAAAACTTTCACAGGAATGTTAGTTTCAAGGTGTGATGTGGTATGGATTTCTTGGAGTTTTTCAAGTGGAGTTTTAAAGGAAAGGATACGACTGGATATTCGGTTGATTAAGTAATTAGCAGTAAGGATGACATCCCTCCAAAAGAATTTTGACACATTACTAGCAAACATTTGGGTCCTAGCAACTTCCAAAAGGTGTTTATTCTTTCTTTCTGCAATCTCATTCTATTGAGGACTATTGACACATGCTCTTATGAAGAATGCCATGTTCTTGTAAGAAGCTATGGAGGTTTTTATTGAAATATTCAGTCCCATTGTCAGTATGGAGGATTTGAATACTAGTTTTGAATTGGTTGTTGATTATGTTATAGAAATTGATGAATGTGGAAGGGACTTCAGACTTATCTTTCAATAGATATACCCAACATAAACGAGTATGGTCATCAATGAATGTAATGAACCATTTTGAGTTGGTACGATTTGCAATGTGCGATGGACCCCAAAGATCACTATGGACAATGGAAAAAGGCAGAGTGAATTTGTATTCAGATCTTTTAAAAGTTCTTTGGTACTTAGCAAGTTCATAGGCATCACACTGAACATGGGAATTTTTATTCATATAAAGTTTAGGAAACAAATGAGACAAATATTGGAAGTTAGGATGACCCATCCTTTTATGCCATAACAGTAGTTCATTCCTAGAGATAGATACATTATTGCATAAATTTGTAAAATTAAAGTTACTCTCTTCATCTTCACCATGGTAGTACACTCCATTGCATTCTTTAGCACTGCCAATCATCATCCCCGATGACAAGTCCTGAAAAATACAATAAGTAAGGAAGAAGTGAGCACTACAGTATGCTTTTGTTAATTGACTGATTGATAGTAAGTTACATGCTAAATGGAGAACATGAAGGACAGAATTTAAATTCAGAGAATTTGTAACTCTTATATTTTCCTTTCTTGCAATTGAAGTTAAGGAACCATCTGCAATTCTGACCTTTTCATGACCAGCACAAGGAGAATAAGAATTAAATAGATGAGAGTCATTTGTCATGTGATCTGAAGCTCCTGAATCAACTATCCACCTTCTTTTATTAGATGAAGTTTGTAAAGCCTGAATGAAATTACCTCTCAATGTTGCGTTAGCAGAACTTGTCTTCTTTTGTTGCTGTCCAAAAGTCTGTAAGTTACTCAACAACTCAAGTATTTTTCCTAGTGAAATATTTTGGTCGACACCTTGCTTCTGGTTTTCTTTAGATTTTTTTGAACCAGTATCACTTGAGACTTGATAACCTTGTGCCTTCCCTTTTCGCGGCTTTCAATTGGGTGGTTTTCCATGGATATCCCAACATGTTTCTTTGATGTGACCACTTTTTTTACAATGTTCACACCACTTCTTTTGACCCTTTTGATTTGGTTCACTGCTTTTAGATACCATTGCAGACCCTTCCTGTGCTAGAATTGGTGTTGCAACTAGTTCTTCCCTCAACATGACTTTCCATCTTGCAGTTTCTCTCCTTACCTCAGAGAACAGTTCCTTGGTTGTGGGTAAAGGAAATCTATTCAAAATTCTACTTCTGACATCATCGAGATTCTTGTTCAGACCTGCCAAGAACTCAAAGACTCTCCTTTTCAATCTTTTGATTATACATCACAGCATCATCCTTACACTTCCACACTTCTTCAATGAAGAAGTCAAGTTCCTGCCATAATGCTACCTTCTCCACCCAATACTCTGTAACATCTTGGTCACCCTGCTTCCTTTGCCACAGCTTGGTTTTGATCTCATATAGGCGTGAAACATCCTCCCCATCAAAGTATGATTGTCGCACTCCTTCCTAGATCTCTCGTGTTGTTGGCAAGAACATGAAGGTTCGCTTGATAGGTGGAACCATGGCGATAACAATCCACGAAGACACCATCGAGTTATTTGTCTCCTATTGTCGCAGAGCGTGTTGGTTGACTGGGTCTAGAGCTTTCGCATCTTCGGTGATCATGCTTAGCTTCTCGTGACCTCCAATAGCCAGTTTCATGGCTTGCGCCCATTCTCTGTAATTAGACCCATTGAGTTTTCCAGAGACGATCACCACTGATGACCCTTCGAGGCCAGAAATGGATGAGGATTGACTTCCATTTCGGCTCTAGTTCGTTGCAGAGGATCCCTCGAGATTTGAACTCATGTTTTCTCTCGCTGAGTTTGACTGCAACAGGGCTTCGTCATCTCCGTTTTCTCCTTCTAAATCGCGCTCTAATACCATGTGAGTAAGAGAGAGCTGAATAATACATATCTATCATTGACTCAGGGTACTATACATATATATAATAAGAATGACGAAAACAAAGGAGAAAGAATAGGGAGGAAATCTGGAAAGAAATAAATAACGCCTAAATTCTTGCCTAACTACCCAAAGAATCGGCAAAATATTTACAATAAATAATCTCGAAATAAAGCAAATCTTAACCACAATACATGAATGGTACATTTTGTGGACTTTGGTTTTTCCCTTTTGTTCTTTTGATTGTATGTTTGCACTTGCAAGCACTTATGCGCATGTCATATTCTTAGTTCTTTTATTTTAATGAACGAAGATTACCTTGTAGCAATCAACTCCATGTCCTTGAGTGTAATATGAGGGATGTACTTACAGGGATATCAGGAGTGATTTCCAGCCGTGATGATGGTAAAAAAATTGTTAACATGGGATTTTATCTCCATTTTATAGTAAGTGTAATAATTTTCTTATAATCAAGGATATGAAGGAGGATGATTTGGTATCTTGTTATTTCGGTGTTTGTTTATGAGACAATTCCTTCATAGTTCAGTCATGGCTTACATCGGCTGAGGTTGGCTTTTTTCTTGAGTTTAGACAGCTATTGGGATTCCAGTCTATATAGGTACTATTACATTGGAGGTCATTGAAGGTCGGACTAAATTAGTGTTGCATGTGGAGGGTAATAGTAAATTGGAGGTGGTTGGTCTTTGGAGTCAAGTGGTATGTGTATGTGAATGTGAATGTGATAGTGGAACAATTGGTTCTTTTAGAAATTTGTTTCCACCTATGAAGAAAGGGAGCACCATTTCTCCCTTTCCATATGTCCTCTCCCTCCAATTAAATAGAAACTTGGTTTTATAGAGAGCATTAAGGAGGGTAAGCGTCATATGTCACAAAGAGTGTATGTTTTTGAACAAGGGGAGTGCTAGTATGTTACTTGGTGATTTCACTTCATTGTAATTAATGCACTATGTATTCTCCATTCCCATAATTTTATGTTTGCAGCTTGTCATCCATATTTATATTCATGATTACCACTGGAGTTAATGAGATCTGTGTTTTGAAGGAGTGACAACTCAATCAGCTTTTCTCTGTCAGAACTTATTAATTTGAACATTAACAGGTGGAAGAAGAGGAAGAACCAAAAGAAGGGGAAGAACCTAAAGCAGAGGTAATTATTGCAGTTTTTCTGTATGTAGGTGTTGTACTTGCTTTTCTCATGTGTCACCAAATCTGTTGCTGCTCTTGTTACCAGGGTGAGAAAAAGAAGACAAAGAAGACTAAAACTGAGAAGTATTGGGACTGGGAATTAGCCAATGAAACAAAGCCGCTATGGGTGAGTTTGAGCTATATTTGCTCTATGAGGTCTTAGGATGCTAATGACTTGCATTAGCATTTTTCTTTTTCTTTTATTAAATTGCATCTCTTATTGATCTTCTCTTGCCACTTTTTAGATGCGGAATCCAAAGGATCTTCAAAAGGATGAGTACCATGAATTCTACAAGAAAACTTTCAATGAATTTTTAGAACCACTTGCATACATTCACTTCACCACTGAGGTAGGATAATGATTGTGGCTATCTGCTAACAGAAGAGGTTCTAGCCAGGTATTTAACAAGATTTAAAATTTCTGCAGGGTGAGGTTGAGTTTAGAAGTATTCTATATGTGCCAGGGATGGGGCCTCTTAACAATGAAGAAGTAATAAATCCTAAAACAAAGAATATACGCCTGTATGTGAAGCGTGTGTTCATATCAGATGATTTTGACGGTGAGCTGGTAAGTTTACTGAATGAGCTTTAAAGGAATATTATCTTTTATATTATGAAATTTATGCCTCTCCTGCTCAATTTTTCTCATTTACTATGCTTTCTTTGATTTTTTGTTGTTACATGGCTCTCAAATTTTCTTTCAAAGTTATTAGGATTAAACTGTTGCTATATTTGCAGCCAAGTCTTTTTACCATGCTTATTATGCCTGCCAAACAGTATGTGAATTTACAGAGTGAGTTCCATTGAACTGGTTGGTGAAAAGAGTTTACCATGCTTATTATGCCTGCCAAACAGTATGTGAATTTACAGAGTGAGTTCCATTGAACTGGTTGGTGAAAAGAGAAAGAGGAGGATGAGACAAACAAGTTTAAATGATTTAATGCCCTTGCAAAACAAATTGAAAATACCTGATATTTCCCTTTTAGAAGCAGACACCTCATCAATCTAGTACTATTAGTTGTTACTTGTTAGTACTAGGATCGAAGCTTCACCTGACTTACATCCAACTAATGCAAACTGAGGAAGGAAAATCTTGAATTAACAAGAAATCCTAATTCAACCAGATTCTGAAGTTGACATGCCCCAATGGTGTCTGATTCTAGAAGCATGAGTGACCTGAAAACTGCTGTTCTAAGTATAGTCCCTGCACTTGGTTCTAAGTATTAATTGTGAGTCATTGTTTTACTCTCTGTATACCATACATTTTTAATATTCGTTGAGTCCTGAAACTTAGTGTGTTTGGTTTTAATAGTAGGAGTAGGTTTAGTTGAGACTTGGGAAAAGGCTTGTGCTTATTAAATGGTTGTAATCAATAAAATTAGTGGACCAGATGACATTGATGTCTTTGTGACAATTTTATATGTTGATTATTTTTCTTTTTCAAAAAGAATAATGTGACATATTTGCTCATAAATGACTACGATAGAGCATGATTGGAAGATGAGTTATTGCACGGATATTACTCAGCAATTTAGGCATTTAACTATCCTACAATTGGCTATTTTTAATGGAACAAGGCTTTAGTTGTCTGTCATGCAAGTTCACATGTCAGGAGATGCCATCTGCATACATCAAACCAGTACAATCTCTAGTTTATGTAATATCAGTGCTCTTCAATGCTTCTTTCTCCTTTGCTCTGTCTAAGGTATTTTAAAGTAAATCATCAATCCTCAATGTTTTGCAGTTTCCACGGTACTTGAGCTTTGTGAAGGGTGTGGTGGATTCAGATGACCTTCCTCTTAATGTTTCTCGAGAACTCCTTCAAGAAAGCAGAATTGTAAGAATTCTCTGTAATTTTCTACAAACATGAGGAAGTTTTTTCATGATTTGAACTTGAATGAAGGATATCCTTTTTGTTAAGAAATCATCTATGTATTTTCCCTTTAATTGTCTGTTTCCAAAATATTTAGTTCCAATTATACTATAATTTCAGGTGAGAATAATGAGAAAGAGACTTGTCAGGAAGACATTTGATATGATTCAAGATATCTCCGAAAGTGAAAATAAAGAGGTTGGTTGCAACAAACTCAATTATCTAATTTTCATTATGAAGTGAGAACCTTTTATGATTGAGAAGATGGCTTGTGATTCCAGGACTACAAGAAATTCTGGGAGAACTTCGGTAGATTCCTCAAGTTAGGATGCATTGAAGACTCTGGAAATCACAAGCGCATAACACCACTACTGAGGTTTTACACTTCCAAAAGTGAGGAGGAGCTAAAAAGCTTAGATGATTATGTTGAAAACATGGGTGAAACCCAAAAGGCTATCTATTACCTGGCAACAGATAGCTTGAAAAGTGCCAAGACTGCTCCATTCCTGGAGAAATTAGTTCAGAAAGATATTGAGGTACGTTAATTTGGCGGAATCAACTGAGAATATCTGAATATGGCATTATCTGA
Organism: Erythrophleum ivorense; assembly: GCA_026724425.1. Taxonomy (NCBI): domain Eukaryota; kingdom Viridiplantae; phylum Streptophyta; class Magnoliopsida; order Fabales; family Fabaceae; genus Erythrophleum; species Erythrophleum ivorense. The sequence continues at coordinate 770,890 of JAIUCV010000199.1, read as the reverse complement.
TATTTTGAGCATGTGCAGGATTTTTTGTTACTGAGGTGGCAGCGAAGATGGTTAAGGGGCTCTCCCCCCCTTTCTTTTTTTCCTTAATTTTTCTTATTTCCATGGGGAGGGGGGGACACTATCTGTTGTGTGGTTCCCAATTAAATAAACCAATTGAATATGCTCGATATATATATATATATATTTTTTTTTTTTTTTTTAAATTCTATGCTTGATAGATCAAATTGAATGTAATAAATTCTAGTTTTAGACTTATATTCTGTTTCTGTTTTCTCCTTTCAACTTTTGTACTCTTTAGTTATGTGCTGGGTGTCTTTTCTTGTAGGTTCTTTATTTGATTGAACCTATTGATGAGGTTGCCATTCAGAATCTACAGACATACAAGGAAAAGAAATTTGTTGATATTAGCAAGGAAGATCTAGAACTGGGTTTGTACTATTTTCTACCTTGAGTACCATTTCCCTCCTTGTGAATAGAGATTTTGATGCGTGATTCTCATCTAATATTTTGAAATCAGGTGATGAGGATGAGATCAAAGATAGGGAAACAAAGCAAGAATACAACCTGCTTTGTGATTGGATAAAACAACAGCTTGGTGATAAGGTGGCAAAAGTTCAGGTCTCTAAGCGCTTGAGTTCATCTCCCTGTGTGCTTGTATCTGGCAAGTTTGGATGGTCTGCAAATATGGAGAGGTGGGTCATTTCATCTTTGGCTTTTTGAGCCAGGATATGTTCCTCGATCTCAAGTAGTTTATCATATTCTTTTGTATCATAATGCTTATACCATATTTCATTCCCTTCCCTACAGATTAATGAAGGCACAAGCTCTTGGAGACACTGCAAGTTTGGAGTTTATGAGGGGGAGGAGAATATTGGAGGTTAATCCAGATCATCCCATTATCAAAGACTTAAATGTAAGACCATTTAATGCAATGCTGTTAATTTATAACTGAATTTGTTGTCGCTTTAGCCTGTCCTTTTGACTATTTTTATACTTTTTTTCCCCCTCAAGGCTGCCTGCAAGAATGCACCTGACAGCAGTGATGCTAAGAGAGCTGTTGACCTCTTATATGATACCGCACTGATCTCTAGTGGATTTTCGGTAGCGTCAATTTATTTATTTATTTTTTAACTCTTACATTGGCAGTTTACTTAACATATTTTTCTCAATTGGGCAGCCTGACAGCCCAGCTGAGTTGGGAAATAAGATTTATGAAATGATGGCTCTGGCCCTGGGAGGAAGATGGGGTAGATCAGAAGAGGAGGCTGGGACAGATGCATCTGTTGAAGCTGATGCAAACACAAACGACTCTTCAGAGGCAGAAGTGGTTGAGCCTTCTGAAGTCAGAGCAGAGAATGATCCCTGGACGACTGATTAGGTGTATCCACAAAATTTTGGCATTATTTCAGTATTGTTTGAGGAAATAATGCATATGATGAAAAGTAGGAAAGAGAGACGCTTATAAATTTATAGTGAAGGAGATTTGTATTTTGATGTGGAATTGTAAATTCCATTAAGGAATATTGCTTTATGGCTTTTTCCTGAGTCCCTCTCGAATATGATAGTGCTGACTGAGGTAAACTGGTGATTTTATTGATTTGACAAAAGGAGCGATATAGTATTAGAAGTCACAGATATCTAAATGTGATATATTTTGTCTCATATTTAACGAGGATTTTGTTTTTTTGCAATTTTAATCTTTATATTTTAGTCGATTTTGGTAGGTTCTTAAGATAAGATTATTTTTGAGTTTTTTGTTTAAGATAAGAGTCTTTAGATGGGTACAAAGATGAGCGAAAATTTTAGTAGCTGTGACATATTATAATAGAAACTATAGCGACTAATCAGAAGAGAAAAATAATGGAACAATAACAATACCGGAATTAACATGTATAATATTAGAAATGGATTCATGTGCTTGAGGATTCGGACTCAAGGAACTCAGGACATTACTATTGAATGCGAGGTAACAATTTCCAAGTGGCATACTTCCTATTTGAATTTTTTCAAGTAAATTAGCAGAGTCAGAGACTTATTATGCTTTTTCACTATTTTTCTTGTTAAAATTCGCTTAGGTTCCATGGTAAAATAGCCTTTTTCATCTAATTGAGGCGAGTCATAACTTCTTGTCGTAGTTTTGCTCAACGTGTTTTTTCAAAAGAGAAACATTAAAAACAATTCTAGTTGATATGTTATTGGTTCCACTCTATATAAAATGTTGTAAGGACCATAACAATGAGCAACTAGCTTATGAAAAGTTGTAATATTGAGGGCATTTTGTCTAAAAGGGTGTAGTTTAAAATAAACCAAGTCATTCATAGCAAATTCTTTTTCAATGCAGTTTTTATTAGCAATTTAAATCATTTTATTTTAGGCCCTCTTTATGTGGTGCTTTAGTAATTGCAAAATAGCTTCTCTATCCTTTAGATTGTGATCCACCACTTTGTTATCACAATCACTCACCATAAAGTAAACGAATGGGAGGAGGAGTGTCATATAAAACCTCAAAAGGTGACATGTCTATGGAAGAGTGGAATGAAATGTTATATCATAATTTGGCCAAAGGAAGCCATTTTACCCGGTCCTTGGGATGATCCCCTATCATGCAACTTAAGTAATATCTTAAATTTCTATTCAACACCTTCGTTTGACCATTTATTTGAGAATGATAAGCAAACAAATACAATAGTTTCACTTCATTTATTTTAAACAAGGCTTTTCAAAAATGTCTACAAAAGATAAGATATTATCAGTCATAATGGTTTTACAAAAAATATGCAATTTGACTACATGATCCATGAATTCTTGTGTCACTTGAATTATTGTAAATGGACGATGCAAGACTATAAAGTGTCTTGAATTTGACAACATATCCACGACTACTAAAATGATAGTTTTATTGTATGATTTAGGTAAACCCACAATAAAATCCATAGTAAGATCTGACTATATAGTAGCTAGTATGGATAAGGCTAAATTAGTCTAGGAAAGATGACATTCTAATGCTTATAATGTTGACAAGGGGACCACCAACTCACAAATTCCCAAACCTATTTTTCAAGTCCCTTCCAATAAAAAATGGCTTTAATCTTCCTATATGTCGCTACCATACTAGAATGGTCTCAAAATGGATCATTATGAAAGTGATGTGATGACTCTAGGTAAAGAGATTGATCTTCTCCCACCACCAATTGACCTTTTCTTTTTAAAATGTCATTACTCTAGCCGTAATTAGGATGATAATGAGGATCTTAATGAATCATCACCCATGGAGACGTGTTATTCAGAGCAATTGCATGAGATTGAGTTGGAAGCATCGTAAATGAGAATGGAATTGAGTAAGCTTTGTGCTTCTCAAGCACAAATGGCTATTTTGGTGACTCACGTGGAAGCTCTAATGATGGAGATGGCAACTAGGTTAATGACAATGCAACCAAATTTGATAAAAAAAAGGTGAATGGAATGACTAGTGGTGCAAATGTTGTTATAGGACAAGCAACAACTACTATCCTCAATTTGGTTCGTATGGTGGAAACTCAAATGGCAATTATCAATTTCTTACTAGATATACTCACATTGAATTTTTGAATTTTGATGGATCATATTTCAAAGCTTGGTATCATTGTAAATAATTCTTTGATATTGCCAAGATGCTACTGGATCAACGAATTCGATTGATGGAAGGAAAGGCACTATAATGGCACTAGAACTATATGAAGAGGAAGTAAATGACGTACGTAAGTTCATTAGAGTATGTTGTAGTTGTGAGAGAACGATTTAGTAACATCTTCAAAGTGAATCCTATGTTGGAAACGAAGAACTTGAAGTAAGATGGAAAAATGAGCAAGAACATCTTGAAGAATTGTTGGTAGAGCTTAAACTTTTGGAGGAACATGTAATCAATTGTTTCCTCAAAGGTTTCAAATAAGAAATCAAAGAATTGCTTAAAATGTTGAAACCTAGTTCCCTTTCGAATGCAATTTATCTTGCTCATTTACAAGAATCTTTCATTCATGCTATGCAAGGTAATGTTGGCCCAAGGTAACCTAGTTCTTTCTCCAATACAATATATCTCACTTGGCCTATAATTTTGATAATAACAAAAGCTAAAATTTATTACTGTAAAAGCCCATTATCTTTTAGCCTATTTACAATTCATTCTTTTGTCTAAAAGCAAAAGCATTAATGAATATACGCCAAAACCATTATCACTCTCAGTCAAACAAAAGTATAAATGTATTATTATTTTTGTCTCTCTCTTTTACAACTAGCTCTTTTATGAAGAAAAAGTGTAAACCTTTCTCTAATCCATGAAACAAGTATTTAATGGCATTTATGAATATTAGACAAAAAAGGTTGCTTGGGAAGAACACTCTGTGTTGCTTGTTGTTGTTAAAGAGAAAGCTTGTGAACATTAAAAACATGGCTCCTCTACTTCTGCCGAAAAGCTATTCCTATCATTATTCCATCTCTAATAGTTAAAAGATGTTAAAGCTATATAAATGCATGGAAGACATAAATGCAAATAATAAAAAATATTTACATGTTTAAAAAAGCATATATTTTTCTTGAAAAATATTCCAAGCTTCTAATGTATCAACTTTTGAGAAGTATTTATTGAACTTGGTGAAAGCCCTGAGTAGACGATGAATATTCATTTCGTATTACAATCTGCAACTTGTTAGATATGAGAGTAAGTTCAAAGTGACTTGTAAAAAAAACCCTATATATAAGTTTAAGATGAGCTTGTAAAACTTGTGTTAATAGTAAACATGTAAAACCAGTAAGTTGTAAATTTTAGATTAATTGAAGGAAAATCCCTCAAATTTTAAAAGGAATAGACATAGACTTGAGAGGCTAAACTAAGATAAAGTTGGTAAAGCGTTTCTCTCTTTTTTTTTTATCTTTTTTAACTTATTGCATATCCTACTAACTTCACTTTTGGATAATCCTCCATTGGCATACACAAACTTGCTCCACTTTCATATCTCGTTCTACTTGCATATAGTAGCTTACTATATCTATTTGTAATAGCTCATTCCACTTGGTTATAATAGCTCTCTCCACTTTATGCCTTTTCCACTTTTGTATTTGGAAAATTATATATTGTTTAATTTTTTACATATCATACTTATTTACCTCACCTTTAGGTGTGATTATCAATTAAAAGTCTAGTGGAGTTGTTGAAGACTTCATTACCATACAAAAATTAGAGTTCTTATTCTACAAATAGGAATTTCTTTAACTTTGGGAAGGAATCAATAGCTACTCCCTTCTCTTCAAAACCAAAAGTTTCAACAGTGACTAAGAAGGCTACTAAACAACTTACGAAAAAGGAGATAGATGAAAAGTGACGTAAGCAACTTCGCTATTAATGTCTTGAAAAATTTAATTTCAATCACAAGTGCCAAAACTCAAAACTACATATGCTCTAGTACCAATTTTTTAAAAAGATAAAAGAAAATTCTAGTATTCAATACCAGTTAAGGTCTTATTATTCAAAAAAGGCAACAACTAATACTTACTCACTCTTATTTATAGCTTATAAGAGGATAGGAGTATTTTGGCAACTATGGCATACTATAATAGAAACTAATAACAACTAATCAAAAGAGAAAAATAACAAACAATAACAGCATACCAAAATTAACATGTATCATAGATAATGGGGGTTTTTCAAATATTTTATTGTTAGCTTTAGTTTAAGCCTTATTATTATCTATTATTATGATTTAAGTGGTAAGGTTTGTTACCTCTTTTCTTATATATGTTAGACTACTTTCATTCAATAGAGTAAGTTTAGAAGAAAACTATATCTTGAATTTTTACATGGTATTGGAGCATAAATGATACTTGACAATTCTTTAATCTAACTTGGACAATTCACAGGGATGAAAGTTGAAGTACAAACTTGAATAATGCACTTAAAAGAGGGTAAATAAGTGCTTTTAAAGAAATTAAGATAACTAAATGTTCAAGCTAATATGAAAAACTAAAAACCTTGTAAACAAATAAAGATCTTATTGATAAGATGTTAAAAAATATAACTAAGTAGTTAAAGATCAAGAAGATAGAATAAAACATTGTCAACAAAATTTTTCAAACAGAATGTAATGATTGTAAATAAAAGTTGAGAAATAGAAGAAGTATACTTGATATATCCTAATTTAGTTCTCTCAACCCATATCTAATCTCTTTGCAAACACTAAGGGATTTTCATTATTTTATTATAATATATAGCACCAAGTAGCTAGGTTTTAAGCTTACTTAAAACTTTTTACAAATAGTTTTATAGTTTACACTAAACAATTGACTTTTCTTTCCATAAAAAAGATTTATACAAAAAAGATATAAAGTTTTGAAGACCCTTATAGATCAAGGGATTACAAATATGCTCTTAAGTTGATTCAGAATGCTCTCAACACCAAATAATGTATTGCATAGGATAATGTGAGGAGTGCCTCCATTTCCTTGAAAGTCTTAATTTTTTTTTGGGTAACTCAAAGTTTATAACTTTTGGTCTATTTGAACTTTTAAGATTAACTACTTTTATTCTTATATCTTGTCGACAAGGTGTAGGATCTTGTTGACAAGATTTTTGGTTAGATCTTCTGGCTTTTCTTTAACATTTTTTGTTTTCTTTTCTTTTGTATTACTACTTGTCTTTTCTTTCTGTGATGAATTTTGAGGCTTATTTAAACCTATTGCCTTTTTTGATCATCTAAATTCACATTTTTCTTTAAGAGAAGATTAGCTTAATCAAATACCACATGTATAGACTCTTCAACTATTAAGATTTTTTTATTGTATACTCTATATACTTTACAAGTTTTGGAATAACCTAAAAAGATTTCTTCATCATTTTTAGCATTAAATTTTTCTAAGACATTTTTACTATTGTTTTGTATGAAGCACTTACATGCAAATGCATGAAAGTAGCCTACATTGGGTTTTTTTCCCTTCTATAATTCATACTGAGTTTTTTTTAAGAATGAGTCTAATGAGACATCAATTCAATATATAACAAGTGGTATTTATGATCTTAACCCAAAAGCATTTGGAAAGATTATTGTTAATTAATATGGTTCTAACTATATCTCATAACATATGATTTTTTCATTCAATAACCCTTTTTATTATGGAGTTTTAGAGTGGAGAAATTATGAGTAAAATCATATTCATTGAAGAATTTTTTAAACAATTTATTTTTTAATTCTCTACTATAATCACCTTTAATACTAAAGATTAAATATCCATACTCTTTTTGAACTTTTTTTTACAAAAGGCTTCAAAACTCTTAAAAACTTCATCATTGTGTGCCAAGAATAGAACCTAAGTAAATTTAGAATAATAATTAATAATGACATATGCATAACTTTTATCACCAAAGTTTTAAGTTTGTTCAGGGCTAAAGAGATTCATGTGCAATAATTGATGTGGCATTAACGTAGAAACAAATTCCTTTAGTTTAAAGAAAGATTTAGTTTGTTTATTCAATTGACATGCATCACACATGTAATCCTTTTTAAAATCCAATTTGGGAAGTCCTCTTGTAAGGTTAAGTTTAGATAATTTGGATATTATATGCATACTTATATAGCAAAGTTTCTTATGCCAAATCCAATGATCATTGTAAATAAAAGAAAGGCAAGCTATATTCTTAATGATAACATCTTTATATGTAAGAATATAAATATTTTCAAATTTTTGACTTATAACAAGGCTTTGTTATCAGTGTTTAATACTATGCATATAATGATTTAAATTCAACTTTATATCCTCTATCACATAATTGTTTAATGCTAAGAAGATTTTGTTTGAAACCTACAACTAAGCATATATAATCAATGCAGTAATTTTTTTTTAAGTTTGCCTTTACAATACCTATTATTTTGCCCTTACCTTAATCTCCAAAAGTAATAGAGCCTCCATCTTTTCATAGGAAGGGAAGAAACTTGGAGGGATCTTTAGTCATGTGATTAGAGCAGTCGTTATCTAAGAACTAATCACCTCTTGAAATGCTTCATTTAAAGCAAACCTATAACTAAGTTCAACTTTTGTTAGCTACCCAAACTTTCTTGAATCTTTTAAAGTTAGTTAAGACTTCTTTTGATACATGTGTATTCTTAGGAACTCATACTAATTTTCTTGTTCTGTTTTTACACTTACACATACATGACTAAATTTCTTATAACGAAGGCATAAAGTAGTAGAATTAGATTTGTTTGATTCTTTAACAAACGAATTCTTATATAGTATAACACATTCTTTCCTACATATTTTATACCTGATCTATCGAACATATATTTTTATTGTCCTAATAACATTATTAGATTTTCTTCTTTTTTAGTGAAGTTAGTAGGATCCCTTTCCAAAGAGTTTACTTGTTTTTTTAAGTTTTCAATTTCTTTTATAGCATTTCCTAATTTGATTTTTAAAGTTTTTGAATTTTCTTCTAGTTTAGAATTAACTAAAATGAGATTTTTATATTTAGCAAATACTTATTTAAAATCAACTAAAAATTTATCAAAAGCATTTTGCAAATCAAAAGGTTCAATTTCAGTTATTACCTTAGTTCCTTCAGGGGTCATGAAACACATGTTTACAAATTCTTGTTCCATTTCAACTTCTTATTTTTCATCATTGTCACTCTGAGCTACTATGACTTTCTTTCTCCCATGAAATTGGGTCATTTTCTTTTTAATAAATGGGCATTCTAATCTAATATGACCACTTTTGTCATATTCATAGCATCTGACAGTATTTTTTGCTAATTTATCATGTTTTATCATCTTTTAGCATAATTTTTTAATTTCTTTAAAAAGAATAATATATCCAGTGCATCAAGCTCTCTGTCCCCTTTATAGATTGTTCTTCTCTAGCCATTACATGTAAGGCAAGAGTTTTTCTCTTTTGCTCTAACTTATGTCATTTTAGATGATTCCTTTCATAAGCAATGAGATGAGCATGTAGCTTGTCAAATGGTATAGTTACCATATATTTTGACTATCAAGGTTATCCACCTTTAATTACAAGTTGGAGGAAGACATCTTAGAATTTTTTAATTCTTTTTTAAATTGGGGTAAATTTTGTTAAGTGCCTTTAGATCACCTATGATTTTAGCAGATCTATTGAATATTTTCTCAATATTTTCATTTTCCTTCGTGTGAAACAGTTCATACTCATATATTAGCATATTTAGCTTACTTTCTTTGACTTTCGATGTTCCTTCATACATCAATTCGAGTTTCTTCCACATTTATGGGGTTGTATCATAGCTGGAGATCTTATCATATTCTTGACACTGATAACACAATATAGAGTATTGATGGCTCTAGCATTACTTTCCACCATCTTGATATCATCCTTTGTCCATTCACTTCTAAGCTTCTCAATGGTTTCTTTGTTATCTTTCTTTAAGGGGAACTTTGGACTATTCTCAATGATTTCCCATACTTGAAAGTCTATAACTTGAATGCAGATCCTTATCTTTGCCTTTGAATATATGTAACGGTTGCCATTAAGGTATGGAGATCTTACAATTGAAAAACCTTTTAGAAAATAAGATCCTTCAAATGGCTATAGGTTCATCATTTTTATGCAAATACAATAAAGATCTTTTCTCTAGGCAGTTAAGCACTAAAATTAATGAGATTAACTTTAATACTAATTGAAAAATGCATTTAGAAGAAGTAAATAGGTATTTTTATAGAAATTAAAATAATTAACTAAATGTTCAAGCTAATATGCAAAATTAAAGGCTTTGTAAACAAATGAAAATCTTGTCGCCAAGATGTTAAAAAATATAACTGAGCAATTAAAAATCAAGGAGATAGAATAGGACTTTGTTGACAAGATTTTCTAAATATAATGTAATGACAGTAAATAAAAGTAAAAGATATAGGAAGTATGTCAGATATATCCTGATTTGGTCTTCTTGATCTACGTCTAGTCCCTTTGCAAACACCAAGGAATTTTCACTATTTTATCAAATTACATAACACCAAGTAGCTGGGTTTTTTAAGATCATTTAGAACTTTCCACAAATGCTTTTATAGCTTACACAACAACTGACTCTCATCTCCAAGAAAAGATTTATATAGAAAAGATATAAAGTTTTAAAGACCCTTATAGATTAAAGGATTACAAGTATATTCTCAACTTGACTCTCAAATAGTCAATAAACCATATATTTAGCAAAGATGAAACTTAAACTAAGAAGGACAAGGAAGACTACAAAAAAATTTAAAATGAAATAGCTTTTCTTGTTTTTCTTGGTTGTCTTTGTTTTGCATTTCTTTTTATTGTATAGGTATTCAATTTTTTAGCTGTTGTGAAATAACTTCATATTTGTCTGTTGAGTAGATAGACCATCATGATTCTTGAATAGCTATGGAAGAGTAAGGTAGCTATTCTTTTTAGGCTGGCTTTAGAAGATTTTCATATTAGTATACCACCATATCTGTTTTCTTTTATGGTTTTGTACAAAGTGAGCACATCCAGCAGAAATGCACCATGCAATAACTTCTTTAATTGTCTTATCCTCATTAATACTTATTAATGCATTTAAAAACTTAAAAAACAAAATGAAGCAAGATTGACTTTTGCTTTAACAAAATTCAGTAAGCAAAGATGGCAGATAAGCAAACTAGAAAATAACTTTTTCCTTTTAACAATAGAACAAAAATTTAGAGAGAGAAAATTGTTAAACATATGGGCTCTTGTCTTTCCCACATGTTATAAAAATGGCTAAATAGAAAGTACCTAAGAATAAGTCAATTTTGAACTTTTATCTAAACTTGGCTTTTAGAACCATCAAACACAGAGAGTTAAGAGATCATTACCATGCCTTCCTCTTCCATTGTCCATGGCTCACTCAAATCCTCACCTGTGATTATCATAAGTTATCACTTAAATGGTAACAATTACTTTCAGGGATATGTTAGCATTATGTTGTTCATTCAAATGAGAGATAAGGCTAAGTATCTCACAAGTGTAGCTATGCCTGCAAATGATGATCCTAAATATACAGGGTGGGTAGCTGAAAATAGTCAAATTATGTCACAGCTGATTTAACTAATTAATTCAATAACTATTAAGATTAAGGAAAACCTTTTGTTATAACAAACAACCTAAGAAAATCGGGAGACAGCAAGAAAGGATTATTCTTTAATTAAAAAAACAAAGTAGTATTATTTGAAATTGAAGTGTTTCTTTATGACTTTTTATAACGTGAAATAGGAATCACACAATATTACAACATTCTCATAAGGAATTTGTAGCAATTAGATATTTATGAGACCTATCCATGGTCATTGGTAGCTAATCTAACATACTTCAAGTAGCTCAAAGAGGAGAAAAGAATCTATAAGTTTCTTTTAAGCCTTAACTTAAGCTTTGAAGAGATCAAAGGGATAATCATGAGCCCTAATCCTTAAACTTCCTTTAGAGAGGTTTTTTTTTTTATATGGTTAAGATGGAGGAAAGTACAAGAAGACTTACCTCAAGAACTCAAAATTCTCTTACAATCTCTAAATCATCTGCTTTAATGACAAATGGATCACAAACTAGTGATTACAAGTTAAAAAAAGAAGGATTTGGGTGTAAACACTACAAAGGCAGGACATACTAAGAAGTCTTACTTGAAATTACATAAGAGACCAAGAGATGGGACCCATGAATTAATGAGGAATCAACTAAATTTAAACCAACCCTTTTACCAAAAACCAATAAGAGTTATTACAAAAACTACTTAGGAACAAGAACAAAAACAATGCAAACAAGGTTATAGGTTTTAGTACTCTTACTTGTTTAAATAAGAATTGGTTTTGGAGAAAATAATTAGCACTACTAAAAGAATAACTCTAAGTTGGAATATCCAACTTGAGGAAAAGTGTTGAAAATCATATTATCTAAATATGATTTATCTTTTATATACATATAGTTTTAATCTTTATATTTTAGCTAATTTCTTTAAGCTTTTAGGATAAGATTATTTTAAATGTTTTGTTTAAAATGGAAGTTCTATATAACGAGTTTTTTAAATATTTTATTATTAACTTTAGTTTAAGCCTTATCATTATCTACTGTTAGGATTTAAGTGGCAAGGTTTATTACTTCTTTTTCTATATATGTTCAATTATTTTCATTCAATAAAGTAAGTTCAAAGGAAAGTTAAATCTTTAATTTCTATATATACAGTACAAAGGTACTTTAAATTAGAAATGATTACAATTATGAGAAAATTCCTAAAACTAAAAAATTATGATGAGTTATTTACATTTAATTACATTCAAACATGGTTAATGTGTATATAACCTTCTTGAAATCATAACTCCACCCACTCACTTTCCTATATCAAGATGTAAACTACTTAGGCCGAAAAAGGACAACATTAGCAAAAGTATAGGCATTTCAACCATTCCCTATTATTTATCCGTGCTTCTCCATTTTCACATTAGAAACCTTCATTTTGGACAGAATTTGCATGGCATTCCTGTGATACTCAAGTTATCCCTCATTTTTGCATTAAAAACCTATAAATTTTGAACTTGAATCCTTTAATAGAGGGGATAACATTATTTGCTATGCCCTAAATAGAGGGCCTATCCCTCTCATCTTTTTTTTTTTGTTTTAAAATAGCTTTTATATTTTAAAATAACTTTTAGGTTTTTCTTTTCCTAAATGTCCCCTTTTATGATAACAGAAGATTTGTTTTGGTAAATTTCACCTTTTATTTTCTTCCTACAATTGACCAAGCACCAATTTCACCTCTTCCATTTATTTAATTGAATTTGTTTATTTATGCCATTAAAGTGATCAAGTGTAAATTTAATTCTTTGTAAATAAACTTAGAATTAGGAGATGCTTCCAACATTTAGTTATTTTTGCATTGTTTGAAATGATTTTAAAAGGTCTTGGTTGATTGGCTTAATGGCTTAGCTAAATGTTTTGTCATTGAAAATTTGTAGATTATTGATATTAAATGACTCAGATGTCAAGTAGGAACAAAGTCAAAGCAACTTATAAAGAATGAAAGATACCAACAGACCCAAAATAAAGGAAATGAAGCATTATGTTTTTCCCTTCTAATACTAAGATGCTGTGCGTTTTAATAAAGCCTGAGGTTTTATGTGGCATTAGATAAAGATTTAAATGCCCTTGAATTCATGCTAGATAACACTTGGCTTTATTAAGTTTGATGTGGCACCTTTCTATTAATAATTTAACATTTTTACTAACGGAGAAGTGTTATCTGCACAAAAGTAGAAGTTTAGAATGATTTAGTATTAAGTTTTAAAAGTAAATATGTTTTTTGCACATGCTTTAAAGTGCAAGGAGGTTATATGCATTTTAGCCTTTAAACATTCATAATTTGAGCCTCATAATTTTATCTAAGATTTCATCACTCCTCCTCAAGTTAAGGTATAGATACTTGTCATTCCAAACTTGCTTATTATGCTTTGAAAAGCTAAACCTAACAACCATTTGGGGAGTAGATCAACTAATTATTTTCTTATAAAATTTATAGCTATCTTTATATGTTTAGTTCTATCATATTTATTTGAATTACAATTAACTTATTGTCATAATATAGTTTCATTAAAGAATTCTATGTAATTTTTAAACATTCTATAATAATCTTAAGTCATTACAAGCAAATGCTTAGTGCCATTGAGTGAAATTATGCTTTTGCACTAAATCTTGCCATAACTAGTTATTTTTTATTTCTTTGAGTTATCAAAATTCTGCTGTATAGAACCCATATGTGGGCCTTGTTGGGAATTATGGGAGGCACACAGCGAAAACGTTTAAAATTTTGATTCCAATTTCCACCAAGGATCCGTCAAAATTGCTTAAACCAAATAGGTTTAGAGAATTACCTTTTTCTATCGATTGAGTTTGTTGATACTTTTGTTTGGATCATAGGAACTGACTGCAGATCAACTCCTTTTACTGGTATCTACACGAACGGGGTTCAGCAACTCAAACGGTGTGGTAGCAGCCTGTCTGTACAATTTCCGTACGACGTGTCCCTCTCTCTAAGGATTTTGGAGGCAGTTCTAGCTATTCTTTTTTGATATGGAAACCCTTATTTATAGACTAGAGTTTCAGATATATTTGATTAATCAAAATTAATTAAATATATCTATTAGTTTAAATTCAAATCTATCTTGTAGTTTAAATTTAAACTAACAATATCTAAAGTTTAATTTAAATTATCTGATTAGTTTAAATGTAAATCTATCTGATAGAATTAAATTTAAATTATCTGATTAGTTTTAAATTTAAATCTATCTGATAGAATCAAATTTAAATTATCTTATTAGTTTAAATTTAAATCTATCTAATAGAATTAAATTTAAATTATCTGATTAATTTAAATTTAAATATATCTAATAGAATCAAATTTAAATTAATTCATATATATATAATATCAAATATAATATACATATATATATATAATATTTCAAATTTAATTATTTATATATATATAAATAATTCTTCCATCTTATATATTCATTAAATCTAGACACATTTCTGATTCAATGAATGTGGACATTTTAGCCCGAGTTAATCCGTTATTGTGTGCGACCCTGCAGACCCATATGATGTTGGCAGTGGGCCAACTATACTGTTTGACCCACAAATCACAAGCGGCGTCTAGCAAGATATTGTGACTACCCAAATCATATGGAATCGGTGATCCGATGCAACCATATCCCTTTTGTCATATGATATCTAGATCGAGTATGAGACATGGAAATATCATCCTCAACTTGCTCGATCATAACTTTCTCGATCTTTGAGCAGACTGATATAAGATGAAACCCTTTTCATCTGAGCATGGTCATGTATTTCTCAGTCACACTCATCGAGGGGCCCAGAGATATCTCTCTATTAACTAGAAGGACAAATTTCATCTTAACCACTCATCTTCCTCTGCATGGATTCCATTATACCTGATCATAGTCTTTATAATCACTTGGTCAAAGGTGATATTAGACTATGCCAAAGTACAATGTCCTTCATGTAGGAATCTATGATGATCTCAGGTCCAAGGGATCAATGACACGGTTATATATGAGATAAACTTATGACCTAATCCATGTAGCTTATCTCATGATGGATTTATCCAGCGTCCTGTTTTCTAACACACGCCTATGATTTTGATTTATATCATCATACATGATTAACACTTAATCAATCAAAATCATACTAATCTTAATTCATTGTTGTTCCCATAAGGATAATTGATTAAGAACATTTTGGATAATTCAAAAAATGATTTATCCATGAATATTATTATATATAAACATATAAATAATATAATAATGTAATCAAAAGAAAACTCTTATTTTGTAATAAAAATAATGTTCGCAATACAATGATTAGCCTAAAGCACAATATCCAACAACCTTTGGTTTATGATTAAGTTAGCATAATCTTTATGAGCTTTTATTGCCATTCTTGTGTTTTTCTTTAAAAAAAAAATTATTTCCTTAAGCTAGCTTTCAAATAATGGAGTATCCTGTCTATAACACTAAAATGAACATCTTTATGATTTTGCATAAATTGACTTATGGCATTAAAATATCAGGTCATATGTGTGATAAGTAAATTAGCTTTCTAACAAGCCATTGATACATGCCTTTATCAATTTGTTCATTTTACATAGACTCACTAAGTTTAAGATCTAGTTTACTTGGTTTGTCTGATGATTTGCATCCTAGTTTGCTTTTTTCCTTTAGCAAATTAAAGAAATATTTTTTTTTTCAAGAAGTAAAAATTCCTTTCTTGAACCTTATCACTTCTAGTTCTGAGAAATATTTTAACTTCTAAAGATATTTTATCTTAAACTCTTTTACTAAATATTTCCTAAAAGTCTCTTTTTCATTAGAATCATTACCAATAAAAATGATGTCATCCATATAAACTAGGATTACAGTCACTCTTCTATGGCAAAGTGTTTAATAAATTATGTGATCATCCTAACTTTGTTTGTATTTCATGTTTAGCATTGCTTTAGTAAACTTCCTAAACTTTGCCTTAAGAGATTGCTTAAGTCCATATAATGCCTTTTTTAGCCTGCATAGTTGGTTTTTCCTTTATGTTCATGTTAAGAAAAGTAGAACTTCCATGTAAATTTCTTCATCAACATCTTCATATAAAAAGGCATTTTTACATCATATTGTTATAGGGGTCAATCATAGTTGGTGGTTAAAGATAAAAAAAACTCTTATTACATTCATCTTTGTAACAAGTAAATGTTTCCTAGTAATATATTCCATAGGTTTATATTTATCCCTAAACAATTAGCCTTGCTTTATATCTCTTAATAGATCTATCAACCTTATACTTTATCCTAAAAATCTATTTGCATCCATTTGGTTTCTTCCTTATTAGTAAGTATATAAGTTCCCATGTTTTCTTCTTCTTCAAGGCATCCATCTTAACCCTTGTAGCTTTCTTCCATTATTTTTTCTTAAGTGCTTTAGAAATAGTAAATAGAATGGCTATACTATTTAGGTGGCTTAAAAGACTTTTGTGTAAGGTTAATAAATTTTTAAAGGATTCAAAATTGGATAAGAGACATTGCATTTTCTAACTCCTTTCCTTTTGGCTACGGGTAGATTTAAATTATAAATAATTTATGAAATTTTAGCAAAATTTACTTCATTTCCAAGTATACATTTGAATTCTTAAACTTGCATAAGATTAATCATAGGCTTTGTCATTCTTAAGTAGACCTACAGAGGCTTTATAAGATTAGGATCAGTGGGTTTTTCAATGTAAGGAGGATTTAAGGATGATTCATTGGCTACAAACAAATTATTCAATTGGGATAAGGGACACAAAAGTTATTGTATATGATAGAGATGGTTCTTTTAAGAAGAAATTATTATTTTTTGAATGATGATATCTCTTACTGAAAATAAAATTTGTAGAAATAACTTTCATTTTCAACAATAGTGACATTGACAAGGATATAGGTTTCGCAAGTGATAGGATTGTAAGACTTGTACCCTTCATGAGTGGGAGAATAATGGATAAAAATACACCTAATAACTCTAAGATCAAGTTTGCTTTGATCATGAGGATGAATATACACAAATGAGACGTGGTTAAACACTTGAAGAGGTAGTTTAGATGACACATTAGAAGTAGGAAAATATTAAAAAAAAGAACATCTACAAAATTCTTGAAATTAAGGATATGAGAAGAAATGCAATTAATCAAATGATTAGCGATAAATATAGCTTTTCCTAAAAAGTCTTAGGGTTATTACTTTAAAACAAGAGAGCTCTAACACATGCCAAGAGATGTCCTTTTTTTTTTTAAGCTATCCTATTTTGTTGAAGGGTATATATACATGATGGCTCATAAACAATACCTTCTTTCTAGAAGTAGAAGGTAAGCACTTGAATGAAATAATCTATAATATTATTTGCCTTTACTTTTTTCATTCCCACATTGAATTGAGTTTTGATCATGGTATGAAAGATTAGAAAAATGGTGCTCGCATAATATTTTTGCTTAAAAAAATATATCCAAGTTACATGAGTACAATCATTGAGCCTTTGAAACATTAGGAACTCATAAAGGATCCTAAACATTAATATGGATTAAATAAAAGGGAGCAGTAGTTCTTTCATTATTTAAAGGAATGGAAGCACACCACCATTTAGCAAACTTGCACACATCACAATGAAAATCACTTAGGTTAACATCTTTGAACAAATTTGGAAACATGACACTATAGCAACTAAATATAGGATGCCCAAATTTGAGGGGATAAAGCTAGATTTGGTCCTTATTTAAGTGAGATAGAAAAAACAAATATGGTTGGTCTAGGTCTTTAGGCAACTAAAGGTAGTAAAATCCATGTCTTTCCTTAGTATGCTTAATCATCTTTTTGATAACTTGGTCATAGAAAACACAAAAGTCATGAAAGAACACCATATTATAATTTAGATCCTTTGAAATTTGCCAAATAGAGAACAAACTTGTGGACAATTTAAGAACATGTAATGTATTTTCAATGATTAAAGATGGATTTAAAATAATGTCTCCTTTGCTACAATAATGGCCAAGGATCCATCTATAACAATGATTTTATCATTATTAGGACATGGTTTCTATATAAGGGATTTATATAAGGAATGTTATGTGGTCTATGGTTCTAAAATTAATAACATAAGTATTTAACAAATTAGATTTAGAAGTACTTAGAGAATATGAAGAGTAAATTTCACTTGAGGTTGTTGTGAAGCATTTACTTAAAGTTTTCTTTAAAGTTCAAGAAATGACCTAAGCCTTTTATTTTCTTCCTTTTTAAAGATGATATGCCTTTCACCACTTGAGTTCACATCATTTTGTGACTCATCTTCCTTAGTCTGAGTCTTATGCACTAGGATTCACTAAACACTATTTCAAGTGTTCTTGCTTCATTGAAAGCTTAGTGATTTACCATAGAGCTTCCAACATTATTCTTTGGTATGATTAGCCTTTTGAAATAGGTACACCAGAGATTATCTTTGTATGTAGACTTAACTTTCACCTTTTCTCCTTTTAACTTTAGTATAATCGATATTTTATGTTGAGTCTTTCCATCATAATTGACTATTTAATAGGTTGAAAATACAATATAATTCCTCTTAAACTTTCTTCAAAATTAATAATAGAGGTAGTCTCATTTAATGATGGTAAATCTTGTTTTTTTCTTAATATTTACACTCTTACCCGATCAAAATTAACATTTAGGCTAACAAGAAACTTATATAATCTTTCCCTTTTAATAAATTCCTTTAATATTGCTACATTTAAAAGTATACATAGCTAGGTTTTCACTAGGTTTAAGGTTTGGCCTGACTTTATGATCAAACCATTTTTTTAGGCCTAAAACTTGATTTAGTCTAGTTTATTATCGAGTTAGGCTAGGTCATTTCTTTTCTTTCCTCCATGAATAAAGTTTAGATCTAAATCCATAGAGCTAAATCAATTATACTCATAAATCGGTGAACAATTCTATCATAAATTGCAAATGATCACAAGATATTTGGTCTAATAATCAATGGTTAATAGTTAATTATTATGTAGCTATTTAAATATATCATTAACGTATATGGCATTCTTCATAATAGAAGCTTTCCTTTTTGACTAATGGATAATACTATGAGACTTATGCTAGTGTTTTGTGTGTGTGTGTTCTTTTTTTTTTCCCCTTTACTTTAGATAATAGTAAATGCTTTCTTTATTGAGACATTCACATGCATGGCAACCACAATCTAGGAATCAAAAACTTCAAATAGTGGACAATTTTGACTTGGAAAACCTTCATTATAGATTATAAATAACAAGATGTTTCATAAAAAAATGATGATATCTATTAAGTAGATTATTACAAATATTTTTGCCTTAACTTTTGATAGAAATGAGATAATTAAAATTCAAACATAACTCTAACATTGTTTGGTAATGCACTTCTCTTTTTTTTTTTTCACCGAGCTAGGCTAGGCAACATGCCAACTTACACATTGACCTTATACTTAACCTAATTTGTGGACCTAAATTTTTGGCCTGATTTTACACTTCTTTCTTTTTGGCATTAGCCTAATCTGACCTAATATGGCTGAGCTAGCTTGATCAAGCCAAGGAAGTTAATGAACACCTTAGTTGTATCTTCTTTACACATAATCTTAATGCACCAATAGTACTCCATCTTTAGCAACAAATTTTTTAATAAATTGGCATATTTAGTGTAACTTAATGATATCTTGATTTAGTAGCTACAATTTTGGTCTTAATTTCAAAGACCCTGAGCTATATCACCTGCCTTAGAGTATGTTTGTTGAGCAACTTCCCATATTTATTTAATCATTGGTAGAAGCATGAATTTGTCACTTATTTTAGGCATCATTGAATTCCATAGCCAAGACATGATCATGGAATCCTCCTTATCCTAAGCATTAAACCTAGGATCTTCCTTTTTGGTATTGTTCTAAGGAGATAACTTTAGCTTCCTTTTCCCTTTCAAGCATGTCTGAACCACTTGAGAGTACTTCATGTAATTTTTACCATTCAATTTGTAAGTAAATTGAATAGCTCGTAATTCCCTACTTGTTTAGCTAGTTATATAGGTTCCAAATTGTGGAATTGGATTGAGGTTTTAGTAGTTGAAAACATGATTAGATAAAACAAAGGATTGACGATTAAAATAATAGGTTGATGAAACAAAATCAAATGAAGGTAGAGAATGACCTTTTTTTATAAGGAGGGGAATAAAAGGTTAAGTGAAAAACAAAGGATTAAGTGGAAACAGATAATTGACAATAAGGATGTATTCGAAACAAAAGATTGTGAAAGATATAGGGTCCAACACCAAGGTTAGATTTAAAAAATGGGTTTTGATAATAGACCATAAAGGATAATGGGATACCAATAACAATTAATGTCATTGGGTTTGGACAATTCTTGGAAACGATATTGGTCAAGTAGCAATAATGGATGGGTAAAAGAAATTTCAATAAAAATAAATGTTGTTAGGTTTCATATGGGAGCTAAGGAAAAGTGATGACCAAGTATTGATAGAAATGACTTTCAAATTCTCAATTGTGATGAGTTTTAAATATAAAGACCTAGTGGCGATGAAGGCCTTACTTTGCTTTTATAAGGATTTAAACACATAAGGAAAAGGAAGACCTTGAGAAATTTTTAATGATACCATGAGGTAAAATATGATAGGTTTATTTATTTGACAAAATGAGCAATATATAATACAAAGCTATTTGAAATTAGGAATGATTACAATTATAACTAAATTTCTAACTTAATCATGATTTGTAAAACTATTTATATTTATGACATCTAATTATATTTAAATTAGCCCTATGATTTCAGTCTTATAACTTTGTTTAAACTTCTAGCAATAATATCTTATGTGTAATATCTATCTATCCATAATCTCATGTTTACCTGATTGGAAGACAATATCTTAATTGATAGTGCTTTTAGAATTCATGAAGTTTCTCTCCCTTCCCTTGATAAGAATTAGTTATTGCTTTGGTATATGGATCTCTTACATTTAAAAAACTAAATAAAAAGGTAAAGTCATAGAAAGAGCAAGAAGAGTAGAGAGGAGAAAGGAGAATGTATGGTTTTGAAAACTATTATTCTCTCCCTTTCTTTCTTTCTTTATCTAGCTTTTTTTTATTAAATTTTTTTAATAAATATATAACATATAAATTATTTTATAATTCAGTATTATATTATTTATCTTTTAAAAAAATTGTTCAATTATAATTTTGTTGAGAAATTTGATAATATTATGTGGGAGAGAAATATAAGAATTTTGAATTAGATAAAATTTATATAAAGTTAAAGCAAATTTTTCTGTTAAATTAATTGAAACAATTAAAGATCTTCAAAATATTTATTGAATTATGCCTTATTTTTAATTAAATAATGTCTTTAAATTATAAAATTGACGCAGTTATCTCCATGTTACATCAAGAGGACATGTTAGTAAAAGTAACCATTTTAAGTCAATAAATAATTAATGTAGAATTACATTAAGTGATTGCATAAATTTAAAAAATTAAGAATAACATTATTTATGTAAAAAGAAGAATAAAATCATTTAGATTGAAAATAATAGACTAAAACATAATATTTCTATATTAATAAAATAATAATTAATTGTAGAAAGAAAAATTTGAAATTGTCTCGCTTCCTTGTTCTTTATATTATTTTATGTTGATTGGAATAGTTGAACATTCCTTATATTATTTTATGTTTATTAAAATAGTTGAACATGACATTCGATAATCATATGATTATGTAATTAAAGAAAAAATAATATAAAAGAAATAAAAATTATATAATAATTTTTTATGAGATACATTTTTTTATATTTATTTGTTTATACCCCTTTTTAATTATATTATATACAATTAGTTTGTAATCTTAAATGATCCAAATTGGTTAAACATGCCAATATTTAAATATATTTCGGATCAGACCCGGATCCGGTTTGTAAAGTTGTCCTTAGATAAACAACAGTAGCAAGAGGACGTAGGTTTATGAAGGGTTTAGAGGCGGCTACGCCCTTCCTTCGTTGCCTGCTCCAGGATCCAGATCCTTCAGTCACCGCCTTGCACTCATCAGTTTTCAAAATAATTTCACTCATCTCTGTTTCTGATTCTAGGACGTTTCACTCATCGGAGAAGTTTCAGGAATTTAATGTGTATTAACTCATAGTCTCTTTGCATCTTTCAGCTGCAATTTCAGTTGCACGCTCCCAATTGCTCAGTTAATAGTAGACTCCATTGAGAAATGTGGGCGAACTTAGCCAAGCGAGCTTCCTTCAAGAAGTTTAAATTATCCTCTGAATCCTTTTACTTGCCTTCTCCAAGTCACCTGAGGTTTTCTCGAGGCTCGAATTTTTTCGAGAAAGTAAACCCTTCCGAGACCCAAACGTGGGTAAACTCGAGATTCCCAGTTATGGGTTTTTGTCAAGTTGATCTATTTATTTCGAAAACTGAACGGGGAATTCCCAATTTTGGGCCTTCTTTAGAGTCCTTTGGTTCTTATTTATCTATGAAGCTGGCTAGAGGTTATGCCAGTGTTGCTGAGGCTATTGAGTCCGAGGATACTGAGGAAGATTTTTCTAGGTCCGATGAAATTCAGCAGTTGTTGGGGCAAATGATGAAACAAGAGAAGGCACAACCTCAGTTGCAGAAACCAATGCATGAGGTGGCGGGTATGGGTAACTACAAGTACAAAATGCTTCGAAGAAGGCAGGTAAAAATGGAGACAGAGGCATGGGAACGGGCGGCGAAAGAATATCAAGAATTATTGGCAGACATGTGTGAGCAGAAGCTTGCACCCAATTTGCCTTATATGAAGTCGTTGTTCCTTGGTTGGTTTGAACCCCTGCGGAATGCCATTGCTGTGGAGCAAGAGGCTTGCAAAAAAGGCGACCAGAGAACTCATGCACCCTATTTTAATCAGCTGCCCGCAGAGATGATGGCAGTCATTACCATGCATAAATTGATGGGGTTGTTGATGACAAATAGCAATGGGATAGGCAGCGCTCGAGTAATCCAAGCTGCCTGTCAAATAGGTGAAGCGGTTGAACAGGAGGTATACTAAAAACGTTTTGGATTATTTATTCTGCCATTTGGTGAAGTTTTATGTCCTGTGAATTGAAGTTGGTCTTTGTTAATAATTTGTTACTTCAACTCAAACAGGTACTTTTGATTCTATAGTTTTTTATTCTATAATTATTTGGCTAGCTTGTTTTCCTATTATGTTATAAAAAAGTGTATTTCTTTCTATCGTGACTGGATGAACTTTAAATGCCTTTATTCTGGTGAAAATAATTTACTGTTGCTAATTTATATGGGAGCTACTTGGATTCACTTAGCATTGCTGTGCTTTGTATATCTCTCATGTCACTCAAAGGATAATACTCATGTGAAGGCAATAGCCAATACAGTGCTACAGCCCCTTGAACTTAGTGTTTGGTAAATAATGTAGCTAAAAATTCCAGTCTTTTTGTTCAAGTTAGATGTCACTATCTTAAGTTCACAATAGTCAAGTATTCATTCAATGAAATTCTAGTCTTATATGTGGATCAGGCTGTAATATACAGATTTTTGGAGAAGACAAAGAAGAATAGGAAGAAGAAGAGCACAATTAGTGATAAGGCTGATGGTGAATCTGATCCTGCAACCTCCAAAGAGTGCAACCTGACTGAAGATCATGAGAAAATGGTTAAAGAACAGGATAAATTAAGGAAAAAAGTTGCTATCTTAATGAAAAAGCGTAAGATGCAAAAAGCAATGCGAATAGTAAAGAAACATGATGATTTAAAGCCTTGGGGGCAGGAAGGTCAAGTAAAGGTTTGTTATGTTTCAATGTTTGTACATATGAAGATGGAAGCTATTTTCTTTTCACATTTCAATGCAGTTGTTGTGTATTCCAGGTTGGTGGTCACTTAATTCAACTGTTAATAGAAACAGCCTACATACAGCCCCCAGTGGATCAAATAGGAGACGGCCCACCGGATATACGCCCTGCATTTAAGCACACTCTCAGAAATTTAACAAATGATTCACAGTGAGAATGAGCTTCTTTGTTAAATCCTTTTTTTCGGATATTATTATATTTAATCTATTTTCCTTTTGGTTTGTTTTGTGATTTTTTTGTTTTCTTGGTGGCTTGAATAGGAAGGGCAGTAGGAGATTTGGTGTTATTGAATGTGACCCCTTGGTCCAGAAAGGCCTTGAGAAATCTGTGGGTGACCTTTTATACAATAGTTTCTATTTGAATTCATGTTTACTTTTCTTTTAGTTGGTTAGTAGGATGCTTTTTTGTGGTTCTGTTTACTACGACATATTTGTTTGCACATGCATAAATCAATGTGGATGATGCTAACATCAGACTGTTTTTATACTAACAGGCCAGACACATGGTCATCCCATACATGCCAATGTTGGTGCCACCTCGTAACTGGACAGGGTACTTTATTGAGTATATACATATGTAGATTTATGAATGAAATTCTTTGACTTTCCCTGAAATTAGCGTTAAATACTCAAACTTCCTTTATTTGAAAATATACATGGACATCCCTTATATTTTAAAAATAGACTTCAATGTAATCCTTTTTTAAAGACATGTTAAACATAATCATTAATTGATATTAAAGCTCAATCAAAAGGTTGAATTCTGTTAGAATGTAGCATTAGTTTGTCCTTCTTCTTTGTTTAGTTAGACTATAGAAGTTCCACATTCGTTGTATTCCAAGCTGTACATTTTTCTGCTATAAATATATGTAACACAAGCCTCCCTTAATATCAAGGCTTTTCCAAAGCATTCTTTCTCTCTTTCCTTTGTTCTTTATAAATTCAATAGCCAAATGCCTAAAACATCTTTTATTGACAAGTAGTTTACATCCATTATATATTAAGCATTTGACCGATGAATCTAGTCTTGACCAGCCTCTAATGTCTCAATTATGCCAAGTATTCATTTTAAGAAAAGACTTGATGGTAATATATTTTAAAATATATAATAAATTACATAGACCTCCCTTGACTTTTGTTGAAATTATACAGACCTCCTTTCTATTTTCAAAACATACATAGATTTCTCCTTAAATAAAAATTATCCTATACCTTGGTTCAATTTTAATTTTCTTGACTAAAATACCATGTTCAAAAAGAATTTTAAATGGAGGGTATTTTGGTAAAAAAATAAAATAAAATTGAACCAAGGTATAGGGTAACTTTTATTTTAGGGAAGGTCTGTGTATGTTTTGAAAATAGAAAAGAAGTCTGTATAATTTCATCAAAAGTTAGGGGAGATCTGTGTAATTTATCTACAATATAAGCGAAGTACTCTATGCTGAAAATATAGAGAAGGTCTGTGTTTTTAATGCTAAAGCCAAGGAAGATCAAAGTATTTTCATTAAATTTTATTAATTTTTCCAGTAATTTTAAAGCTCATCGAAAGTTCTGCTGTGTTAGCTTATTTAAATGGACTTGTTTATAGCACACAATTTTCTTAAGAGCATGCGAATCATGAGAGAAAATTAAACATCTCACATATTGCTGGTCCATATGATTTTATAAGATTGCTTTTTTTATGGGATCCTATTGACCTACTGCTTCAACTTGTAACAGCCCGCAATGTACTGCATTGGTGCTTGCTAATTTTCATTTTCTTGGGAATATTGCAATATTGTGATAGGTATGACCAAGGAGCATACTTGTTTTTGCCATCTTACGTCATGAGAACGCATGGGGCAAAGCAGCAACGTGAAGCAGTTAAAAGGACTCTGTTGGAGCAACTAGAACCTGTTTTTGAGGTTGGGTTTTTTTGGGCTATTTGTGCATGTGTATGTCAGTATGTGGTCCACACCCTTTTGAAATTAATGCCGGTATTTTTTTTTTGGGGGTTTGTATCTAGGCTCTCAATACCCTTGGCAATACCAAATGGAGGGTAAACAAAAGGGTACTCGGTGTGATAGATCAGATATGGGCCAACGGAGGGGGTCTTGCAGATTTGGTGGACCGTGAAGATGTAAGTAACAATTAATTGAGCATATTTTACATCATGAAAGAAAAATGGGAAGAATTTTAATAAATGGGAATGGGTTATGCTATCAGTTATATCTTAACAGATAACATGTATGGTTGGCCAAAAAAAAAAATCTGACATGTGTAAAATATATCTTTTAATTAATTTAATTCATTGAATACTTGCCATCTTATATTCTAAGGACATGTTTGGTACAAAGGTTATATGAGGGAGAGGAAAGGAGAGGTGTACGGATTCCTATATCCCTCATGTTTGGTACGTCAGCTTCTTTTTCCAATGGAATGAAATTTTTCTTTAAACACTAGAATGAGCCCTTCTTCAATGAACTGATGGAATGAGCTCTCCCTTGCTGATATAATTTAGGTGGAGGACAGTATTTTTAGACTGGGCAAAATTTTTTTTTTTATTTTTTCAGAAATAAAAAAATAAATGTAAAAAAAACTTATTTTTAATTTTTTAATCAAAGGATATTTTGTCTTTTAAATATCTTTCCTTTTCATTTTTTTTCTTCTTTCCTTCCAACCAAACATAAAATAGATTTGTTATTTCCGTTACTTCTTAAGTCATACCAAACAAAATTTGAGTATTAAGATTCTTTTCCATTCTTATTCCCTTTCCCATACTCATTCTTATCAAAATTCATTCTACGTACCAAAGGTACCCTAATATTATACGCTTATATGTGGGCGATGTGTCTTAAATTGCCTCTGCTTCTTTTGGTGCCCATTTTCCGTAGGTTATGCTTCTTCAGTTTCAGAGCTTTATAGTTGACCTTTCCTTTTCCTCTTTTTTTCCCCATCAAGGTTCCCATCCCAGAGGCACCAGACACAGAAGATCAAGCCGAAACCCAAAAATGGAAGTGGAAGGTCAAAGATGTCAAAAAGAAGAATAATGAGAGGCATTCACAGCGATGTGACATAGAACTTAAACTGGCTGTAAGAAGCATTTTTTAGTGTGTTGAATGGATTGATTTATATCAAATGCTTGCCCTAGGAGATTGCATATCTTCATCATCATTACTGGATGCAGGTTGCACGGAAGATGAAGGATGAAGAAGGCTTCTACTATCCCCACAATCTTGATTTCCGAGGACGTGCTTATCCCATGCACCCATATTTGAACCATCTTGGCTCTGATTTATGCCGAGGCATACTAGAATTTGCTGAGGGACGCCCTTTAGGGAAGTCAGGCTTGCGCTGGTTGAAAATACATTTGGCTAATCTGTATGCTGGTGGTGTGGACAAGTTAAGTTATGAGGGTCGAGTCACATTTGTAGAGAACCATCTGGATGATATATTTGATTCTGCAGACAGGCCTCTTGAAGGGAGGCGTTGGTGGTTAGAAGCAGAGGATCCTTTTCAGTGCTTGGCAGCATGTGCTAATCTCTCTGAAGCACTGAGAAGCCCCTCTCCTGAGACCACCATTTCTCATATGCCTATCCACCAGGTACCTTTTTGTGAGATATCAGAAATACTTATCTGGGAACATATATATGTATATACACTGTCTTATTTGCATTCTTGTTAACAGAAGAACTCAACTGCAGTTTTTCAATGGATAATTTTCATTCTGAACTATCGTAACAATAACAACCTTCTTAGCAGAATTAATCACATTCACATTTATAGTTTTCTGGTCATCATGAGCAATTATGATGATGATGATACTGAAAGACCACAAAGCATAGCCCATGCTTCACTATTCCTTTCTTGAATTTATTATATTTTTCATAAAATAGTTTGTTTTATCCTTCTTCTAGGATGGTTCATGCAATGGCTTACAACACTATGCAGCCCTTGGGAGGGACAAGGTAATGTGAAAATTAAAATTTCCTCATTTTCTGAAGTCTTTGGCTTGCTTTTTGTGCATGTGTTTACTGTTCTGGCTGAGGGGAAAACGGAAAAGGGGGGAGGGAGTTGTATAAATGTTTGATAAGTGCTTATATGGAATGTTAATTAAATAACTTTTTTTTTTAATTTCCCATGGAGCTGGTCCTGGGAGTTTTTCTTTGTAGTCTTGTGTGTGAGCGGAGTTTCTTGGATGATGTTGGGGATTGGTTTGGAGTTGGATTGAGAGTCTGTAGAGGCTAATAATTTTACTAGTGGATTGAGAGTCTTTACATGATAAAGGCTTATTTGGATTGTTCTTGATGTGTAATAAATAATTTTTTCTCCATGAAGCTGGTGCTGGAAGCCTTATTGTGTAGTCTTGTATGAGAGTGGAGTTGTTTTGGTTGAGAGTTTTTAAAAGACTACAAACCATTTACCAGTATATTATTTTGAAGTTAGGCAGTTTACTAAATCATGTTAGATTTTAAATTTGTTTATGATTTTCTTTCAGTTGCTTGGTGTTCTCAAATTGATGGGAGAAACTGGAACTTAGAATGTAGCTTTTGCTGATCTAATTTACAACAACAACAATAACAACAAAGCCTTTTCCCACTAAGTGGGGTCAGCTACATGAATCAATCGACGCTATAAACACCTATCGTAAATCATATTTTTAGACAAACCATTTAAATCTAAATTTCTCTTAATAATTTCTCCTATAGTTTTTCTTGGTCTTCCTCTATCTCTAATTAGTAGATTATTCTCCATCTCATCTACTCTCTTAACTGGGGTTTCTATAGGTCTCTTCCTAACATGACCAAACCATCTAAGTCTTGATTTTATAATCTTTTCCACAATACGTACGACTTTCTCCTTCTCTCTAATGCATTCATTTCTAATCCGATCTTGTTTAATGTGTCCACTCATCCAACGCAACATTCTTATCTCTGCAACATTGAATTTATTCTCTTGTTGACTTTTTATTGCCCAACACTCAATTCCATACAACATTACAGGTCTTATAACTGTACGGTAGAATTTACCCTTAAGTTTGAGTGGTACTCTTCTATCACAAATAACACTCGAAACACTCCTCCACTTCATCCATCCTGCTTAAATCCTATGTTTTACGTCTTCTTCTATTTTCCTAATATGTTGTATGACGGATCCAAGATATTTAAATTGTGTGATTTATGGTATAATATGTTTTCCAATTTTCACTTATGTGCTAGAAGTGGTGTGTCTCTTACTAAACTTACATTTCATATATTCCGTTTTATTTTTATTTAAACGAAATCCATGAGTTTTCAAAACTAATCTCCACCTCTCCAATTTCTCATTCATTTCTGCTCTCGATTCTCCAATTAAGACAATATCGTCTGCAAAAAGCATACACTGTGGCACCGGCTCTTGGATATATTTAGTAAGCACATCCAATACTAAAGTAAAAAGATAAAGGCTTAAAATTGACTCATGATGTAGACCAATAGTTATCGAAAAATCTTCTGTAGGTCCATCTTTTGTTATTACATTAGTTGTAGCCTTATCATACATATTTTGTATTGCTTAAATATAAGTTATACGAACTCTTTTTTTCTCCAAAATCTTCCATAGAATCTCTCTTGGTATTCTATCATATGCTTTTTTTCAAATCGATAAACACAATGTATAAATCTCTTTGATTCTTTCGATATCGCTCCATTAATCTTCGCAGAAAATATATTGCTTCCATAGTTGACTTTCATGGCATAAAACCAAATTGATTCTCCGTAACTTGGGTCTCTTTCCTTAATTTTCACTCAATTACTCTTTCTCATAATTTCATAGTGTGGCTCATGAGTTTAATTCCTTTATAATTTGCACAATTTTGAATGTCCCCCTTACTCTTATAAATAGGAATTAAAGAACTTATCCTCCACTCGTCTGGCATTCTCTTAGATCTCATAATTTCATTAAATAACTTTATGAGCCAACTTATAACTTTCATTCTTAAACCTTTCCATACTTCAATAGGTATATTATCCGGTCCAACTGCTCTGCCACTCTCCAGTCGCTTGAATGCTTCTTTTACCTCTACCTCACAAATCCTACGATAAAAAATATAATTTTGATCCTCTTCTCTAATGTCTAACCTATCCGATTGCAATGAAATCTCGTGACCTTCATTAAAAAACTTATGAAAATAACTTTTTCACCGTTCTCTGATATTTTGTTCCGTGATCAAGACTTTCCCTTCTTCATCCTTAATGCATTTTACTTGGTCCACGTTTCTTGTTTTTCTTTTCCTACTTTTAGCTAATTTGTAAATATTTCTTTCTTCAATTTTAGTATCTAAAGATTGGTATAACTCATCGAATGTCCTCGTTCTCGCTTCGCTCATTGCCTTCTTAGTGTCTTTCTTAGTTACTTTATATTTCTCTTAATTTTCATTACTCTTACATAACGACCACACTTTATAACACTCCCTCTTAACTTTAACCTTATTTTGTATGCTTGCATCTCATCATCAAGATTCTTTATCTCTAAGTCCAAAACCTTTTGATTCACTTAATATTTTCTTTGCCACCTTCTTAATCTCTTTAGCCATTCCATTTCACATATCGTTAACACTTTCTTGTATTTCTCAAAATTCTTCCTCCACAATCCGTTTTTGCAAATTTTTTTCTTTATCCTCTTTTAGTTGCCACCACTTTGTCCTTAACACCTTATTTTCGCCTTTGTTTTTTACTCTCCTCCTAACTTGTACATCCATAACCAAAACTCTATGTTGAGTAGTTAAACTCTCTCCAGGTATAACTTTACAATCCATGCAAAGTTTTTTATCCGATTTCCTTATAAGAAAGAAATCAATTTGAGAACAAACTCTTCCACTTTTGTACGTGATAAGATGTTCTTCACGCTTTCTAAAACAAGTATTAATTAATATAAGATCGAACGTTAATGAAAAGTTTAGAATAGTTTTACCCTCTGCATTTGCTTCCCCTATGCCATGTGCTCCATGAGCACCCTCGTAACCTGAAGATACACTTCCCACATGACCATTTTGATCCTCTCCTAAAAGAATCTTTTCTCCTAATGGTATTTCCTGAACTAAACATTCTAAATCTTCTCAAAACTTTACTTTGTAATATTTTTCTAATCCTACTTGTGTTGCATAAGCGCTAATAACATTAAAGATTTCTTTTTTCACTACTAACTTTAATGCAATGATTCTATCTCCTAACCTTTTTACATCCACTATAACATTTTTTTAAAATTTATCTACAATTATACCTACTCCATTTTTAGATTTAGCTTTCCCAATATACCAAAGTTTAAAATTTGAAATGTCTAATTCTTTCGCTTTTTTTTTTACCCATTTAGTTTCTTGTAAACACATAAAATTAATTTTCATTCAAATCATAGTATCTCCTATTTCTACTGACTTACTCGTAAGTGTACCTATATTCTAAATTCCAAAACGAATCCTATTCTCGTGAACTAATTTCTTTATCCACATTCGTTCACGAAAATGTGGAAGCCTTTACTTATTTTTCACTGCACTCAGGCGACGATGCAGCGGCTCTTGCTCATTTGTCACTATACTCGAGCTATACAGTGCATTACTTCTGGGTAACGACCTAGCATCACGTTTAATATATTGATTGTCTATGTCATAAAGATTCGACAAAGTTTTACGTTGGCTGTCGATTGCCTAACGCAATCTTCCTCTTTTTTCTGGGCTTGGGACCGGCTATGAAAAATAATTTGCATTAAAGCTCGTCATAGGCAGAGTTTGCTGATCCAATTTACAATTAGCATAATTCACTGTTTATTTGCTATGGCTAGAGAATTTACAGCTATCATCAAAGTTGGCTTTAGACCTACATTATACAGTTAAAAATCAAAATTTGAGACTTCACTTTTCATCTGGAAAACTTGAAGCGATTCCTCAAATTTAATGATTTGAACTCTGGAAATTTGATCTCAAAATTTGTTGAAGTTAGAGTAGTGGAGTAGAATCATTGATCTGGAGAAGCTACTGATATTGCTGCATTAGGCCCTGAGTTTAGCTTCCTAAACTTGAGGGTTTCTTGAAGATTTGGGGCCAATGTAAGGTTTCAGGAGGGAGGAAGCAAGTAGGCAATTGTCAAATTTATCCAGTTCCTGTCCATAGAGAACTAGTCTACTTTCTTATGTGTAATGGACTCACCATATGCTGTTATGTTGGCTCAACTTTTCTAACTTTCCAATGACTAAGCAGTTTGGATTTTATGTTGTACACATAAATTTTGCCTTTACATGCATTGTTTTCTTTGTATTGAGGATTGTATGTTTTCATTGAGCTTTGTATGATGACAAAAAGTGGGACTGTTCAGAATAAATGCACTAAGCTTGTCAAAATAGTAATAATTTAAATTTAAACTCTGCGTAATGTTTTATTTAATACCTTCATGCAAAACCCCAATTCTTAAAAGATGATAGACTGTTTCAGCAATCTTGGCTTGATAAAGTTATTTTTCTGACGTCCTCTCTTTTTATGTCCTTTTTTATTTATTTTTTGTTTCTCTTTTTGATTGTGCCTAACCAGTATCAATATGCTGCATTTTTATTTTTGAAGCTGGGAGCTGCTGCCGTCAATCTTGTTGGCGGAGACCAGCCTGCTGATGTTTACACAGGAATTGCTGCAAGGTAATCAGCACTCTGTGCATCCAGGTGTATGAAGAAATTACAACAAGTGGGCACTTGGATGATTCGGATTACAATTTTTCACTCAATTTAATGAAGGTCAATGCAGTTACTGCTGTTTTGAGGATATAAGGGGGTGGGCAAAGCTTGTAAACTTTGTTTGAATCATAAAATCAATAATGGGAAGCAACTGGCGGTGCCTTTTCTGATTGACCTCTATGAAAGCCAAGCGTTGACATATTTAGCAACTTTAGGGGAAGTCACTACACAGTTTCCTTTCCCCTTTTTCTTACCTGGTTTTTTTTTTTCAATTATTATTATTATTTTTATTTTAAAAATACCATTCCGCAAAGGAGTCAGTTGCATTTGCTGTTAAAGTTTATTCTCTTTTTCCAAAATTGACCTATACAACCATACTGACACTCAGCCTACAGAAGATTCTTAAAATTAGTCCAAAGATGAATTGTAAAGTTACCATTTATTCAAATATATTTCAGTAATTTTTGTACTTGTGTTGTGCTGTTGGCAATGATTTCTGTGTAGTAATATTTTAAAATTGTCTGAGAGCTACCGTTTCAACTTATTTAAATTTGTTTCTATGGTGCAGAGTACTTGAAATCATGAGAAGGGATTCAGAGAAAGATCCCGAAACTTATCCAAATGCTTTGCTTGCCAGACGTTTGATCAACCAGGTTTCTTTTAATTATAGTTTCATAAAATAATTTTACTTTTAGATGTTTGCTAAGGAATACTTGAAAATAGAATGGGAGGAAGTTTTAGAGTTTTAATAAAAAAATTTAATAACTTGCTGACATCAGTTTGTATATGAAGGTGGCTTTTGTTTCATCTTAGGAATTTGAAAGCCCAGATTTCCTAGCCTCAATCTTGTATCACTAATAGTTTTTATCATACCTGGCCCCATTAGGTGGACCGGAAATTGGTGAAGCAGACAGTGATGACATCAGTGTATGGTGTGACTTATATTGGTGCCCGGGACCAGATCAAGAGGAGGCTAAAAGAGCGTAATGCCATTAAGGATGATTCAGAGATGTTTGCTGCAGCCTGTTATGCAGCAAAAGTAAGATAAGTCAATTGGGTGGATACTGGAGATGCATGTGTGTGTTTACAATTTATGCTTTAGTCTTCTAATTTTATTGATTATTCAATGCTTTACAGACCACTCTCACTGCCCTAGAAGAGATGTTTGAGGCTGCAAGAAGTATCATGAGTTGGCTTGGGGATTGTGCAAAGGTATGGTTCATTTTGCATTGCATAGCTTGAAAGAGTGAGCAAATGGCTTAATCATATATAGCTTTGAATAGTTGATGGTGTTTAGGCTAACATGGGCTTGTTACATCTATTAAATCCCCTTATGACAATCCTGGTGTGATTATTGATTTGTTTGGTTTTATTTTCTAAATTTTAATAATCTTTTGGTCTTCTTCTGTTGAGAAGGAAGGTGGGGTGGAGGGTTCTTTTAAGTTTGTGGCAGCAAGCCAGCAACTCTTGATGCTTTTCTCTACGTAGTCTTACAAATTTTGGTACCTGCACAAACTGAAGATTTTGTTATCTTCGTTCGGGTGGGAACTCTTGCTTTCAAATATCAGCCAGGGATCATGGTAGAGGCATAAAAAGTTCCAACAGTGCTCCACGGTCCTACCAAACGTAGTGCAGAAGAGAAAGAAATTTATTTATCTTTTTCTCTTAAGAACATGCCCCTTCTCAGCCTGCTTCATTGCACTAATAGCTACTCATGTCATGTGGTTTCTGAGATGGTCCACGTCAAGTGTGAACTGTGAGATGTGGGATGTGGGAGAAGGGATGCAATTCAATTAGGAAGAAATCTTTTTCTGGAAGTTTCCCATAATTATTGCTTTCTTATCTAGCCTCACTGTTGACATCATTATCCTAAGTATACTGAATTGATTTGTTCAAGTTGGTAATGTAAATATTTCTTAAAATTCAAGACCTTTTATATCTAGGAACAAGTTTTATGACCAATATATTTTTAAGATCCATTTGTGGAAATACTTTGAATGAAGTTGAGAAGTGCTTATAACTCACATCAGAATATGAATGTGATTTAGGTTGAAGATTTTTAAAGGCTACTTCACTATGTTGCTATGTTTAGCTT
Organism: Erythrophleum ivorense; assembly: GCA_026724425.1. NCBI lineage: Eukaryota > Viridiplantae > Streptophyta > Magnoliopsida > Fabales > Fabaceae > Erythrophleum > Erythrophleum ivorense. The sequence continues at coordinate 736,150 of JAIUCV010000199.1, read as the reverse complement.
GATCTAATGTTAAAATATTTTTATGCATTGATCTATATAACTTATCAGTCTTTACTGTTTTGTAATGTCGGTGAAATTGAACATGAACAGTTGATAGCTTCAGAGAATCAACCAGTGCGGTGGATCAGTCCCCTTGGGCTTCCTGTAGTACAACCTTACAGACAACTAGGAAAATATCATGTAATACTTTAAAAAATAAGCCTTTTTTGCTCCTTTAAAAAAAATAAAATAAAAATCTTGGTCCTTGTTAGTGTTATTTCTACATTTAAAGAAATGAGCTGTGGTTGACAGATTTCTTTGTATCATTAATTTCCTAAATTGGATATCATGTAGGTTAAGACTTCCCTTCAGATATTGACGCTACAACGGGAGACTGACAAGGTAACCTTTGAATTTTTCTTAACTGACCTACCATCCACATGCTTGGAAACATACAATTTTATTTGATTCTAGCTCAAAATTGCATATGGCTGAGTTTGTGTGATCCCATATTTCGTAAGATGCATGATGCATCAGATTAGACCGTTCATGTTTTCATTAAGAACCAAGTTTCCCTGCCCATTTCCTTTGTGTACCCCTTTTACTGGGTACCACGTTATTGTTTTGCTTTTACTTATCAAAACCTGCCACCCCTTGAAGGCAATATAAAAAGCATGACAACTATGTTCTCAGCCACTGCAGCAGTCTTCTTTCTGGTTTCACTTGGTCATTAGTTGTTTTTATTTTGAACATTTCATTATAGCAATGTTTCAATTTAAGCAATATAACTCATTCCATACTTTATACTACAGATCATGGTTAAGCGGCAGAGAACAGCTTTCCCCCCAAATTTTGTTCACTCTCTTGATGGTTCTCATATGATGATGACTGCAGTTGCTTGTAAAAAAGCGGGGTTGAACTTTGCAGGTCCATGCTAATCTATTTAACACATCCATACCTACTTGCGTGCACGGATACATTCCTCTATATGTGCACATTTGTTGTGTGTTCTTGTAGGTGCTCATCTTTGATATCTTTATAGCGGGGCTTATAATTTTATAAAACAATGCTTGATTGCAGGAGTACATGATTCATATTGGACACATGCATGTGATGTTGATACAATGAACAAAATACTGAGGGAAAAGTTTGTTGAACTTTATGAGGCTCCAATTCTAGAAAATGTAAGTATCTTTACTTACACATGCTTCTTAGATTAAATAATGAACACCCCTTTCTGAGCTTGTTATAGTAGTTTTCCTTGTATGATGGGAGTCGTTCACAATTGTCCAACTTAAGACAGACCAAAGCCCCCTTTATGGCATACCTTACAATTAGAAATGCCTAAGGGCCTTGGCTTTAGTGACATTTCCTCTAGACACAAGTGCCACGAAATCTTGATGCATGTGGGTTTGATCTCTACTCACCTCTTTCCTCACTCCTTACACTCAAGGCCTTGTACCTCCTATGTTAATAATAATCATAATAAGAATTCCAAAATCTTGAAGCAATTTAGTGGAATCCATTTTGTTGGAATAGTACATAGTCCCAATGTTTGACTGCCTTGCTAAGGATATATGTGGTATCATGTCATGTAATGTAAAATGCATTGCAATGTTAATTAAAAGGTCTATTATGCCCTTGTAATTATTACTCAATAATATCTGTCCTTTTCTATTTTTTTTTTTAAAGTAGGATTACGTGGGTCATTTCTCATTTATTTCATCCGTTTTTTTAATTTCATTTCCCTTTACATATATGACATTAAATCAAACCAAATATACCCTAATATATTTGCTTAATTCTGCCATGCTTTTGTGTCTGATGAATTTGGACATCTACCTCATGGGAACTGTTGGTCAAGGCTTCTACAATATTGTCAAATCCAATAATTAATTTCTATATTTTCTTGGTATCCTCTGCAACGAACTGAATTTTAACCCTACATATATATTGATATGAAACCGACTGACCGCCTGCGGAACTCTCCATGTTCTTTGGAATTGGATGAGGTATCTTTCGTCATCCAATCATGGTATCTACTTCACAAGATATATCAAAGTACTTGCTTTATTTTTGAGGTTTTTATACTTGATGTTCTATTCACCAATAAACATACTAGATCTTACCAAATTTCTTGGCTGTTTAAGAGTTCACTGTTTTATCATGATAAACCCCCCCTTCTTTTTGCAGTTGTTGGAGAGCTTTCAGAAGTCTTTTCCCTCATTGAGTTTTCCTCCTTTACCGGCTCGGGGAGACTTTGATCTACGAGAGGTTCTGGAGTCAGCTTACTTTTTCAACTAGATTTTATAAAAACTCAACTTGCTGATGTTGTTCTACTTCCACCTGTGGAGTTAGTCCCAGTGATGAAATTTGTGTATTATATCTATGGGCATGGGATTGCCAAGGCCTTTGAGGACAAACATGTAGAAGAAAGAAAAATGCAAAGCAAAATTTGGGCTGCCGAAATCTGTTCTCTGCACTAGTCTGGATCTTCTGTACATACATTGGCACAGGATGTTTTCATCCATCGAGTGATGTCCTTTGGATTGGACTCCAGTCATGCCCTACATATTTAGTATTTATAAAGGATACAAGGAAATAGGATGATCCAACTCAAGATCACCAGAGGGAACTCCAAGTAGGCCTTCACAAAATGATCTGCGACTTGCTTGGATCAGATTCAAAACAAAAGGATTGAAGCTTTGGTATTTTATTCAAAAAGGCAAATTTATTAGAAACAGGATGCCTTCTACGCTACCTCTTGCAAACAAGGCAACCCAAATTGAGTTGTCATGATTCTTTTGTTTATTTGCTTTTTACATGTCATATGTATCTTCTTTTTTCTTTTTTGCCTTTGAGGAAGGGGTGGTTTAGAATAATGTACCATTTTACCTTGGGAACTGTAAAATTGTTCAAAACACTGGTTCCAGTATTTAAATTAATATGTAGAGTAAATAATGCCAATAGAAACGTTATTGCTGCAAGTTGTCAAAGTAGCTCACTTATGTGTGTTCCTTTTGTTTCTTCTTTCCCTTTAAATTTCTTGGGTTGGATAGAGTATATCTGGGAAAAATACAAGAAACCCCTAGAAAGTTTAGGTTATTTGTAAATAGTTCTTCGAATTTGAAAGATTTATAATTAGGTTTTTTATTTTTCACATTTCAAGAAATAAGTCATTTTGTCTAATTTATTCTTAATATTAATTCATGTGCTGTCTCATACTTTTCACGGGACAAAATGCATATCACTGAAATGTTCATCTCAATGCAGCGGTTTGGCATACGAGGGGTTGAGGTTTATTAGGAGAAAATTAATTATAAGAATCTATTTCTCGGATTGTGAAAATTTAGGTATCTAATTGTTGGTTTTAGAAGTTTAGAGGATTATTTGTGAGTGATTCAAAGTTTAAAGATAGATAGATAGATAGAGAGAGAGATATATATATATATATATATGTTGTTTTTTTTCCAATCTGTTTTATGAGTATACTTATTAGAAAAGTTTACATATGAATCTGTGTAGTTAGTAGGGGAAAAGCAACGTTAGAAACAGAAGAGATGCTGGACCTGGGAAAAATTTTTGAATGCTGATAGTTTTGTAATTATTTGACTATTTTTTATATATATTAATCTTGATATAGCATTGCAAGATTTATGCAGTGAAAACAAAAAATATATGGGTTTAAGGAGGAAATAAAAAGAAAATGTAAATGTGAAGGATGAAACTTAAAAAGGTTATATCTTGAAGTTTAATAATCTATTTGAATTATTTTTTAGTACTTTTCTGAAATAGATGTGATGCAAATGTTAGAAAGCAATTTGCCTAATTATTTTTTTTAAAAGCACATATTTTGCTATTTTAATATAAAAATTTTTGTTTTCAATTCTAAAAGTATATATTTCCTATCTTATCTTTTTTTGTATACATGTGATAATCACACTTATAAAGAAACTAATGAAGGCCTTAATTCCCTGGCTTTCTATTATTATATATGGTCAATTTAGTGTCTAACCTAGTCTAATCTAGTCCCTCCCCCCTCCTTTTCTATTCTTTTATTTTTAATTTTGGATCAACTCAGCTTAACTCAAATTGGCTAGATTGCACCATGCTAGCCAAGTTGGTGTACAACCCTACCTTTAATAATAATATTAATTTCTTTTGTTAATAATTTAATTTAATAATTTTTTTTTAAATTTTTACTTCAGTGTTGTTTATTGTGTTGGAAATTAACTTAATTTATTCTAAAAATTTTGTTAGATTTATGATAATGTTTATGCTTATTAATGTATTTAATACACAATATTATTGTTGAAATTAAATATTATTAATTTTCATCTTGTAAGCTAGTTAATTCTAAAAAATTATTTTGTGAATATTTTGCCTTTAATAATAATTTATTTATCAAATGATGTAATATTCTAAATTTAGAAAAGTAATTATTTGATATTATTCGAATACATATTTAATACTTATAATATTATGTGAGTAATAGATATTGTATTTTGGACACAATAAATGTATTATAACTTATTTTATATTACATGAGAAGTTTATGTAATCCATTTTATTTTAATGAAAGAGAGTGTAATTTTTTTAAAAAACAAAAAAAAAAAAACAATTTGAGTATTCTCGAAGAAAAGAGAATCTATCCATAAAGTTATGTTTATTAATTAAAAATGTTTGCGATAATAGTTTTAAATATATTTATGTAGTAATTAAGTCATGTTTAATTAATGTGTTATAAGTTTTTCAGTTATCTCTCATATTGGTTCGTAAAATTTTCAATTTACTTAAAAATTTATTCTCATAAATTTAATTCTAATATTTTGAAAAACATATCATTTTAATTTTAACGCTAACTCAATTAGAACTAACTTGATGATAACAAATTTTAGGATCAAGAGTAAATTAACCGCGACAGAATCTTTGAAAGACCAATGAAGCTGGTTTATTCTCTCAAATGAAACAGAGAGGAAGCTGATGACAGTTCATGCATGGGCTCAAATGTACTTTTCACCTATTATTTTTGCATGAAATTTCAATTTTGTCCCTCTAACTCTTATCAATTCCAATTTCGTCTTTTACCCTTCAATTTCATTTAATAACTTGATGCTGGTTTACTTTTCAGTCTTGCTGACTTGAGCGTGTAAATATAAACACAAATGTCCTTAGATGCTGCAAAACTGAAAAATAAAGTGTAGTGTGCTTTCCACGCCTTAAACTCGTTCACCTTTCAAGTTCTGCACAAACAATATTGTAAAGCAAAAGATATACAGTATGCAATCGGAATTACTCAAATTAGGGCAAAATAAACCATGCAATAGAATTATTCAAATTGATTTAGTTCTTGCAATACAAGGAGAAATATACCACAAATAATTCTTCAACAAGTTCTTTCTCGTTTGATTCGATTAGTGAGGAAACTCTTGCTGTAATCTCAAAACTCTCACTGGATGTTCAGAGGCCATGAAAATGTTTGTTCCAAGTAGATGGCTTGGGAAGGAGAGACCTCTTATCTGTTGAAGCTGACAGAGCCAGAATAAGTGATCATTCATGAGGATCAACATCTTTTCTAAATAGAGCATTAGCGTTACTGTATATGGCCACCACATTTGAGAACACAGCCAGCACAATCATGACAATGGATAAAATTTTATCTTTCTTTGTTGCAATACCATGAGGATCCCTGGAACGTGGCAGAAATAGAGAGATTAGTAGGGAACATAACTCTACAGTTGATGTAGCATTGAAGTTTGAACCACTTTAAACAAAAGAAGACTACTAGGGTAAACTCAGCGTATCAAAGATAAATAGATCAAACTAATTATCAATAAATGTTCAAGTATGTCAGAGGGTCTTATTGAAAAAGTGCATACAACATGCTTCCATGGTCTGCCTTTTATAGACTAGGTTTACCTTAGAATTTCTCAGTTATGTTTCTAGAGTAGTAACTCAAGTAATTTTTAGCAGTCCGGCATAGATAAATACTGAACCAATGACATTAACTAAGTCCGGGCCATCCCTGTATCTTGCGCTTAAACACTTGAATGATGAAAAAATCAAAGCAATCCACAGGAGTTTATGTTATATATAGGCAAAGCCCAAAGTTCTCAGATATAAAAGAAAGTGGTAGGCATATTTTGATAGAAGACGAGCCAAAAACATCAGCAAAATCGTTTCTGTGGGTTCCATTTTGGTCCATCCTAATGCTTGTAGACTTAAATTCCCTAGATAGAAATGAATATCTAGGCGTTAACTCATACATAATATAATGAACATGACTTGGTCAATATCACACGAGCATACTCTCAAATTTGACTGGGGAATAAAAAACTAAAGAACTAAAAAAATCTCACCTTAGAGCAATTGCAGCAGGAAAAATGAACCCTAAGCAAACAGTAGCAGTTGCTCCAGTGAATTGGAAAACATCCCAAATGCTAGGTATAAAATTTGCAGCCACATACACGAAAGAGATGAGTCCAGTGGTGATCAACACAAACCTAAAATTATCTAAATCCATTGACCTGGCTGAAGGAAAAAGGAGATCATCTAAGTTGAAGCGCAGTGAGAAGAAAATAACCGGGAAAACAAGCATAAGGTGGAGGGCATAGCTGAGGCGAACAATGTCATTGAGCAGGCTGCTGTAAGGGATGCCAAGGTCAGTATCGAAGTTGGCCAGCACATCATCAAGAGTTGATTCGCCAAACAAAAGAAACCCAAATAAGGCTGTAAATATATAGGTGCTAGAACATAGAGCCAAAGATGCACGCACAACTTTTTGTATCAGGGAAGAGTCTTCTAACTCATTGTCTATTGCATGCACTGCAAAAGACATAACTTAGGTGAACCATATCCTTCCAGCACTTAAAATTGCCCAGCATTATTGTTTGTTCAATGAAATATATAAATAATCCAGCATGCATGATATTAAAAAAAAAAGGTGCTGTGTAGCAAATTTACGCTTCATGGTAATAGTAGAGTCAAATAAAGCATTAGTCTGAACCGTTGGATTGGTTTTCCATGGCAAAAGGGTAACTATGCAAGAACCACAAGTGTAAGAGCCATATTCAAAATGGAAAATAAAAAATAAAAATCTAAAACACAGAGAAATGTATAAATTTGAGTATATTCTGAACTCCCAAGCACGAAATACTGAAAAAAAGATGCTTTACAGTTGATGACTGGTAAGCGGACCATGCATTTCAAATCTCAATAAGACACCATAAAAACTCTGAGCGACAGGGTGAAATCTCTTGCCCTTCTTCACTTGTTGAGCAGAAGTGGGATTTCTCCAAAATACGAGGGGAAAGTGGCATCAGATGGTGACCAACCATTAATTCCCGCAAAGAAATCTATAGAAGGAAACCCTTTATACGAGGACTTGGATCAGTGAGAAGAAACCCTTTATACTAGGACTTGGATCAGTGAGAAGAAGTGTAACCAAAAAAAAAAAAATCAGCGGGGAAAATTTGTCTTTTTTTTTTTCTCTTCCTCTTAACCATACAAAGTTCAAAATCTATCATCCATTGTTGCATTTCAAATTTAGGATTTTCACAACAAATAAGAGTACTTGCAGATTTCTATACTCCAAATTACATTCCGGTGGCATACCATTGTAATGGCAGACGAATGCTGTCACAAGAACAGGGGCTGCTGTAAAGAGCTTCCATGCAGATGTAAAATCAGTAACATTAGGGAGCAACCTGGGCCTGGCAATGCTGCCATTAAACAATTTAATAAATGTTATTCCAGCAGTTATGGCTAGAAACACAATTGCCAGTGCCACTGCTAAAGCGGAAGTATATTTCAACGAATCTGCAAGCATACAAAAAGTGCAGGTTATTCACAATAATAATTCAATGACCACATATCATGTTTGACATAAAAAGTGCTTGTTGTAGCTCACAATAAACAGAAAGGAAATTACCTATCCGCTTAAAGAATGCCAAAGGAGCAAATACAAATAGGGTTGCCACAAGGAGAATGAAAGTACGACCAGTCCACCAGTATTCGCCAAACCATCCTTCCAATACACCGGAATGATGAATTCCACTTGAAGATGTTCCAGATAGCACATCACCTTGTAAGCAATTAGATAACCAAGCCAAACAATTTTAGTCCTTAAAATGTTGTCAACGATGGAACTCCACACTACTAGGGACTTTCTAATCATATCAAATAATACTCCAATACACGAATAATCTGACTATAATTTTCTAGAATTTTTGAGAGGAGGCAATTCAGTTTTGCCGATAATAAGTCTTGATTCATGATCTGAGAATAAATAGTGGCAACCAATACTAGGAATCAGCCAAATTCTTTTTTTGGGTCTGGGCATTTTCCTTATTTGCATCAGTAACGATGATTTCCAGAAAAGGGGGAAACAAAGGAATGTAATCGCTTAAAGAACAGCAAAAGATAGAATGCAACGAGAATCCCAAAATTGTATTACCAATTATGATCATGTAGACGACGAGAATCCCAAAATTGTTAAGAAGAACGCATATCTGAAAAACCCATTTTCCAACACTTCCAAAGGCATACCGCATTACCTCTCCATAGGTCCCAGCCTTCCCTACTCTGCTAAACCTTATCAGAATCTCCAAGGAAGTCTCAGTGAGCAACGCAAGAAAAACTATGGCAACAATTCCCAAACCTAATCCCAGAACTTTCATGGCAGCAGGTAAGGCCATAATTCCAGCCCCAATAATGGTGGTAGATAAATTGAACACTGACCCAGTAAAAGATGCCCCCTGAGAGCCCTCGACATCTTTCTCAATGGGTAGCAAAGGCGATTGCTCCCCAATAAGTTGCTTCTTTCTCCTTGAGTCGTTCTGGGTCTTCTGATGATCCATCGTCATGGATGCTGCTCTTCCTTATGCTTCTTCTCCTTCTCCTTTTTTGCTGGAAGTGGATGATGGATTGCGCTTACTGCCAGAAAGCTAATCGTGTGCAAATGGTATAACGATTATTAATGCCATGCTGACAATCCTATGCAGGGCAGCAAAGAAGATAATTGACGTGATGGCTTAGTCCGAGGGGATGGAAATATATATCTTTTCTGTTTCATTTCTCGGTTATATGGAACAAAACATACTCAATATGGCTTGGTCTGATAATGGAAGATAGCTGGAATTCCTAGTATCTTTAATAATTCAAAGCCCAAACCTAACATTGACTGGGACAAAGTTATTTGTCTTCTGGTAAATAAAATGTAGTTTTTCTGTATGATTATAATAATTACATAATTATTTTAATGCAATTAATGTAACATCAAGGAGCGTTTAATAGTTTTTGTTTATTGGGTCACTCGTCTTTGTTCGCGATGTTTGTCTGAACGAACCACTCAGCGCTGTGTTGGACACATAGAAACGTGTTTCATGAGGGAAATATGAAAAAAAAATTATAATTTTAAAATGTTTGCATTAAAAAATCTGAAATTTCAAAATTACTTTAAAATATTCTAAAATTAAAAATTTAAATTGTATGAAAAAAATAATAATTTAAAATTTCATGTTAAAATTTGATCTTAAATTTTTTAAAAAATAATTTTAAAATTTAAAGTTATTTAATATAAATATCTTCAATATAAAATTTGATAATTTTTTCTTGATCTCGTGTGACGTAAATATTTGACTTAATGAAGGTTTTTGGATAAATTTAATTTTATTAACTACAAGTAGATATATAAATATAAAATATAAATCATTGAAAAATATAATTTGCTTCTCTCAAATCTTTTTTATTATAAAAAATTTGGCTCACATGAATTGCAAGTATTCATTAAAAAAAAAAAAACTATAGCAGTTGAATAGGATTAATATAAATGGATCACATTGAATACGAGTATAGCATGAGTGTTTCCCTTCTTTCTAAGATTGAAGTGTAGACACAAACTGTAGTTTTCATTTTCATCAAGCTGTGTGTAATATTGTCCATTAAAATTCCACTGTTTAAAATTAAATTGGAGTAAATTTTGATGGTAGAATTTCATATTCAGTTAGGGTTTAAATTAAGGTATGTATTAGAACACCAGATGATTGTGTATCAAATTCCTTAGTCCAAGCCTTGTACAGTATTGGGCCTCAAACACTTCCAGGACCAGAAAGTTGAGAACCAACCGTTTTAATGGAATTTTGGCAATAAGATTAGGATGTTATGAATAAAATATGAATAAGATACTATAATTTTTAATTTTAATTTTATATTTAGCGGATAAATTTCAAAATAGCTAAGGTATAAGATTTTAATCCCCAAACTCAAATCTGTTTATTTAAAAAAAAATTAAATGAATGAGTTTTTTTTTAAAGTTTAGATTCATTATATAAAATCTATTTATATAAAAGCACAACAAAAAATCAAATATTTCAAATAACTATTAATATAATTCAAAATTAATGGTTTTTTTAACTTCTAATCTATTAATTGACTAATAAATAAATATGCATTATGAGTATTGGAGATGGTGGATATCATACTGCAGGAAATCTAAATTTAAACCCTTAAAATATCCCTAAAAATTCACATTTATGGGTACTTATATGACTTGAGTATTTTGTCGCTCTAAAATTAAATCTCCCTCCAAATCGAGTGAATTTAACATTTTGAAGTTATTTATCTTTCAATTTTCTCAACCAAAAAAAAAAAAACCTAGGTACCCAATCCCCACTAATACTAGTAATTATTAGTTTTGTTTCTGGACAAATAATATATCTATCTTATATGTTCAGATGAGTAAACTAATGATTTAGTCCTTGAATTATTAGATCAATTTAATTTTAGTATCCAATATTAATAAATACGTAAGTTAGTTTTTAAAGTTAACAAAATCGCTTTTTACATTCCTAAATAATTTAACAAAATTATTAACATAATAAAATTGTTATTTGTAAGAACTAGTTTGTAACTTTGTATAATCACTCATTTTGAAAGTTAAGGCTTCTTTAAACACAATGGGGATGGTAGTCCAGAACCAGAACGGACCCGGTTCGAAAGAAAAGTCCGGTTGAGCCTGGAAGTTAAAGGAGTGTAACCAGAGCATTTGGAAGCCAAGGCCATGTGGAAGGAGGACCTGACATGGATTGTAGGCCTTTTTGTCCATCAGAGAGCCTCTCTCGTGACAACAGTCCTTGCAATCCCACAACGTTGTAGAGAAATAGGTTTGGTTCATCCCAACGTTTTAAAATCTAGTTCCAACGTAGATTCGAAAAGTCTATACGAGACGGTATTGTCAGTTACATTAGATATTGTCATAATTATATAAAAATAATTAATTAACTTTAATATATATAATATAAAAAGTTATTATATCTTATTCAACACAAATTAAATAGAAGCATCTGACATAACTACAATACTTTCATTGTATATATAAGTTCAATTTTCTTTTTAATTGGATGTGAGCTCAAAATTTTAGTTCACATGTACATCATAATCCATATAAATAATAAATAATAAAAAACCAAAACACGATAAGTACTTAACAAAATACAAAATTCAAAGTTTAAAAACTACGAATTTTGATCTGGTTACTTTAGCCCAAAGGGAAACAAGTTTGATAGGGACCACTCATGAATAGCTCAAGTAACAAGAATGGGATGAAATTATGGATTGTGTCGAAGGATCAAGCTCCCCAATATACTCAATTAAAAAAAATAAAAAATAAAAGACCAAACTGTGTATGTAAAACCTGGAGTGGGTGTTGGGTTTGGTTAGTTTTGACCGAATCAATCAGATCTAACCTTAAACTAGGTTTTATAAGTCACCAAACTATCAGCCTTACCAGTCTGCAGGTCAATCGATTAGATCAACTATGTTGGTTTATGTTTTAAAATGTCCGTTTGGGCATTTGAAGCTTTTTTAACCAGAGTATCCCAATTTATACCACTTTCAAAACGATTTCCCAATCAATAAATCTTCCTCTCTTCCACAATATTGATCAGGAAATTGTTTTGAAAGCGGTGTAATTTGAGATATTAAGTTGAAGACTGAGATATTATGGTCAAAAGCCAGCATTTCATTATGCAGTTGGAAAACTAGAGTTTCCCCATGTCAACAGCACCTACTTAAGTTTTATATATTATCCCAACCACGGTCTATAAAACTAATATAGCTATAAGTTGGGCAAATTAACATTACATTATGTGCAAGCAGCTATCAATTGTCAAATCAAAACCATGGTCACAACACTTTTGACTTTTAGAAACCATGCACAGCCTAATGGAGAAGGCAAAGCTTTGCATTTACTCCTACTGACAATCTAACGGACTTTCCATCTTTACATTCTTCAATCGAAATGCATATGTAGGGCGCAAACCTGCTTCTGTGGAGATACTACCACATCTAAACATATATGCTTTATATATTTTTTCATGCTTGGAACAAAATAAGATCTATGAATAATTTTCTGCTTCCTCTAACCTAAACTTTGTTCCCTGCTGCGGTTATGTCACCGTACTCCAAGATCATCACTTGTAAATTGCCTTCATGTTTGGTAAGTCAGGTAAAACTGTGAAGTTCAACGCTATTTCCATCTGACTACACATTGTAATGAAGATGCATTGTATGAAGACTGATCATAGTTCAACTTTCATCTGAATGCATTGTATGAAGACTGAACATCATGGTTCAACTTTCATCTGACATGCTGGCGCATTACCTGTCAGAACATGAACAAGTTGGCTTAGCTCAAGAAAATGTAACTTATATATGAAGTGTCATTTAATATGTGAAAATTTTAATTTTCCGAGTAGTTGGAAGTTTATTTAAAAAAAAAAACACAAGACATATGGATAAACCAATCCTATCGAAGACAAAAACAGCACATAAATTTCAAAATTCTTCTTCTTCGTTTTTCCCCCCTTATACAGTCAAATAACTTATAAATTGGTTTCCAAGTACTGGGAAAATTCCCATGTACCCAATATCACTTAAGGGTTTAGTTGTTGGGGAAAATATACCATCCTCGTCTTGGCTATTCAGTGGAGCAGTTGTCACGAAGCTCATCTGTACAACATTGTGCAGTTCATCCTCCCACATATCAGGTAGCTTTTGTAAATTGAATCAAAATATGCACATCAAGAATGTAAAACAAAGTTAGACCAACAAAGTGAAATAAGGGTTATTTCAAAGAAACTTAGGGAAATTGTTATGCTTGCATAAGACTATTGTAACACCAATTTTAGGCTAGGTTGCTTGAAGACATTTAGTGTCACTCTCAAGCTGTAGTCTATTGTAAGGAATTTCCACTCTGTCATTTCTATTCATTCCTAGTATGCTGTAGCAACCAAATATGAGGAGTTTGATTGTGCTAAACAAAGAAAAAAGGTGCTAATGAAGTGACACTTCTAGCAATGGATCAATACCTGATTAGGATCCTTGAATCCTCCAGCCAAGGGAGCCAACTGTGGATGAATGGTTCTCCGAAGTATATTGGATGAGTTTGCTATGCCAGGAAGAGCTGAATGCAGAAGTCCTGGTTGGGATGGATGTAATGGAGGAAAAACTATAGGCATTTCTGGAGTAAACCCCAAAGCAGATGAAGGGCCAGGCCGTTGCTGAAGAATCTGACAGAAAAGTTTAGATTGTACAAAGGTCAGTCAGGCATGGACCACCAAGTATAAATTTTTGCGTCAATGGTATGCACACATCATAAAATCTTACATCTTTAGCGATAAATCCTTCAAGATTAAAATCCAGCCGTGAATTTACTGTTGCAAGTTTCATAGATAAAAACTGCCAAAAGAAAAACTTTGGGTCAACTTCGGCTTCAATAGATTCACAGGTTTCCAAAAGCTAATTGAAGCATCAATTGTACATAAAGAATACTGATATATTTAAAACATATTTGTTAGAGTTTATACTATTTACATTCATACTCCTCAAAAATGAAGCCACCATGACCAATCAATCAATATATTGTTATGCGCAGCATAACCCAAAAATACGGGAAAAATCAGTAAGATAATTCAGGAACCACTGGGTTGGCAAAAAGGGAGGATATACATGGTTTTTACACCTACCTCAACCTGTCGCTGAAGTGACTGTACATAGTTAATGATCTCATCTAGCATAACTGCCTTGCCAGTAACCTACAAACAGCAACAAGTTTCCATGTTAAAGAAAGTGAGACTTTAAAATCCTAGTAAGGATATAACTCAGGTACTCTCAATAGTTTCAAGATTTAGGAGCCACCTTGCTGCATCCAGGTACAAGATCTTGAAGAAATTTCATCCTTTCGCTGATCTTTTCCCTCCTTACCTACAGTTAATATCTATCTAATGTAAAATTCTTCATCCAAAAGCATGTTTCTTTTTTTCACATCACAGGTAATTTCAAACATCTTACTCTCTCTGCAAGGCTATGGCTATTTGTTGCTTGACCCCTGCGAGCCCTGACATGTATGTATTCCTCCTTTGGAGGATCAGAAGCTTGAGACCCCTGTTTGGTATTCTTCCCAGAAGTTTTGGTTGTTGAAGTTGGTTGTTGGTCTCCCTTCTGTTGACTCTCAGAATTGTCCATTGCAGCTTCACTTGGCAGTTCAGGAGCTCTATTGGCTTTTTCATTATCAGAATCCTACCAAAATAAAGCAATGAAAAAATAATCACATAGATAGGGCGAGACTAGTAGCACGTATACAATAGAATACAGCTCAAAAATATACCTGCCCACTTCTTTTCCTTTTCTTTGCGTTTAGTCCTTTCTTAGAAGGCTCCCCCCTTATACCCTCCAACATTGGCATATCACCTTGACCACCAGCATCATCATCACCACTTGATTCTGCTCTATCAGACTCATTAGCAGACCTGCCACGAGTTTGTTTTGTCTCATCTTGAGATGTTACAAGGCTTTCACTTCTCTTGTCATTCTTGAGTGGGCTTCCTTTAGCAGCCAAATTCTGAACAGATGGAGACACATCTTTTGCAGCTTCACCTACATTCAGAGCATTTTCTTGAGATTGTGCTCCATGTGCTGATTTTAACCCATGGCCTGCAAGAGCATCTCGTCTGGCATTCAGACCCATGGATTGAGGAATCCCAAATGAGTTCACCATACCACCAAAACTCCCTCCATTGAACTGACTGAAGCATGATAATCTTGCAGCTCGCTCAATAGATGCAGAGTCAGTGGGAATCTGGGACGAACTCTGCGGAAATATTGCGGGTCCATTTGGTAAGAAAACATCCCCTTTCAAAATAGAACTTGCAGGATTCCAACCCATTTCAAGTGTTCTATCATGACCAGCTCTTGAAAAGGCAAGGCCATCTTTTATGTTTCCAATTGTGTTTGAAGAGCTACCATTGTTCTGCACATTGATGTCAAGTAATCCCAAGTTTTGGGAATTGATGGGATAATCCCAGAAGTTTGGAACACATGAGTCCACCAAACCCATCGATGTATTTGCAAGATTAGCAACCCCAAATCTCCAATCCGAGGGCATACTAGTTGAATAACTCATATGATCCTCGTTTCTATCTAGCTCAAATTTTTCTCTGTCACACATATCCAACTCTCCTGAACAAGTAAAACAAAGCAGCCTCTGGGAGAGTCTTTTTAATAATTCCTTTGGAATAACTAACAAAATCAGAGAAAATCTGACAAAAGAACTTTCAATAGTGATAAAAAGAGGAGCAGAAATTCAAAGAAATGAACTAACAAATTAAATCTCCATACCAGACTGAACAGAATTCCATGACAGGCTTCGACCTAAACCACAGTTCTTTTGAAACTGAAAGAACCAAGAGACTTGTCGAAGTCTGAATCCATCCAAAAGAGGGGGAAAAAGTTGGCGAATATATGAAGCCAATGTACAAGGGAAGCAAGTAGAAAGTAAACAGAGAGAGATCAAGTTCACTATAATTAATGAGCTGAAGAACTGGAAAAGCGCCGAAACGAGACCCCAAGTACCAAAAAGATTCACTAAAAGCTCACACGACTTTGGCAGCTACCATTTCCAAAGCTAGCACTGAACTTGAAGTACCAAATTTCATAAAGAAGCCCATCCAAGAGAGAGAAGCAGAAAAAGACTGTTCAAAGAAGAGCTAGAAAAAAGTCTATAGACTATAGACGCATTCAGTTATGTAAAATAAACATTGATTTCAGCATAATAAATACCCATTCAAACCCTAGTCAGAGTTACGAAACCCAACTCTGAAGAGGAGAGAGAGAGAAAGAAATACTCAGCCAAAAGTAGAAGAGAAAGATACCCATTTCTGATTCTGTGCTACTTTTGGTACTCTGGCCTCCATTAACGCCTTTTTACTCAACAACTTTATTGAATTTATTTGGGCTTTGTTCAAACTCTTGACAGTTTTTTTGGATAACAAGCCTTTGCTATGCTATTCACTGTCTCAGACAAGTGAGAGAGAAATTCGAAGGCGGGGGCTTTTTTTTTTTTGGGGAGAGAAGAGGGAAGAGTCAAGAGTGGACGGCGAAAGTAGAATAGAGCTTCACAAAATCAGCAATGTGTATTTGAAAGCGAGTGCGAAGGGAAGAAAGGAAACCGCAGAGTCGCTGCATTTATACCCACGCCTACATCAAAATGAGCGCCATTGATGATTAACCACCACCTCTGCTGCTGTAAAATAATAAAAGGATTTCTCTCCCAACCCCTATTCCTCAATTTTTATAAAATATTTTATATTACTCTTATTTTAAAATTTATATTCGATTTTTTAATTCATTTTTTATATATAAAGTCTTTTTTCAGTATAGTCTTTTTTACAGTATTTTTTTAAATGTTTTTATTTATATATTAAAAATAAAAACATAATTTTATGTTAAAAATTAACATTAACTTAATCATTTTTACTGTTAATTAAGAATAGAATCATACACTTATATTTTATAGAAATTTAATGTTTTATGATTAAAAAAATTAAAACAATTCTGTGATAAATATCAAAATATTAAAAAATTATAATTTTTTTATTAATTTTTTGTCAACATATTATTAAAATAATTAATCACATATTATTTAAACATTTTAAATAGTTTAAATTACTTATATGTGTGGTACAATACCAAAGTTAAATGGCATAAGTAAATTAAAATGACCAATACATATTCAACAGTGCTGAGGACTTGGTTATATATAAACTCTAAAGTCACATCAATTAAATTTAACAATGAGTGAAATTTTAATTATAAAAAAATGACTTAGTTCTTAACTCATTAAATGGACAAATTTTAATAGATTATCATAACCGTTTGAGATAGCAACAGAAATTGCCAACTCTTACCAAGGGTGTTATTGTCTTGTCATTTATTACACATTGAAAGAAGAGCTTAAGACGTTTAATTAAGAGTTTTGTTGTCATCTCCACATTTCTCTCTCTCTCTCTCTCTCTCTCTCTCTCTCTCTCTCTCTCTCTCTCCCCTATAAGTATTAAACTATTCAAGCAGAACAAAAGCAGGTCATATGGGTCATTCACTCTGAAATTCAAATTATTATTGGTGTTAGATGCATTGTCTTGGGTTCTAACTTTCTAGAGAGACAATCAAATAGTAATACAAACAACATAAAAAGAAGATACTTTGTCTACGGTTTCTCATTGTGATAGCTTCACCATCTTATACATCATACCTTCTTGTTTGTTTGTAGAGCCTATACATGCAGACAAACAAAAGCATTGGCTTCACGTAATGTTGACATAAATAAATGCAAATATTGTATGAAACAGAGTTAGGCAAAACTTTTTATGCCTTTGTTTAAAAAAAAATTATATATAATGTTAAACTATAAAAGGATTCACTTATTATATAGTACTTGTTTGACTAATGAAAGCTTCATCCTCCATGCCCCAAAGATTTTCAAAGCATTGAATTGATGTCATGTTCTAAAAAAATGATGAAGATAAAATGCTTATCATAAATACAAAAACCAACTGAAATATCAAAGGCTAAGTCTGATCGATGAAGAGTTTTTTTTTTTTTAAATCTTTATTGCATCTCTCATACCTTTTGTTTTTATCTCTAGAGGAAAAAAAAGAGTTTTGTATCTTGAGAAATAATATAATGTTAAAAATTTTTAGTGTCATTTTGAAATGTTGTTATTAAATTATCTGAAATGTTAAAGAATTAGTGCCTCAGTTATATTCTTGATGGCTAAGTTACATAATTTTATTGTTCAAACTAATAAGATTAAATTGCACAGAACCTTCTTTAATTTTTAATTGTGTATAAATAACTCTCTAATATTTAAAATTTAATAATAAACCTCTAAACTTTGAAATTTGTAGGGATATCATATTGTTGTTAATTAATATGTTATTTCACTACCGAAATATAACACATTAATAATTATAAATTTCTCTAAACTTCATTTTTTTATATAAATAATCTCTTAAATTTTAAGTTATGTATAAATAATTTTCTTAAACTTTAGGTTATATACAAATAACTCTCTTAATGTATTATGCTTTATTAATAAAATAATAAATTAATTAATGAATAGGAATTATCTGTATACATTTAAAAATTTAAAAAAATTTATTGGCAAATTTTAAAAATTAAAAAATTATTTATACAAGATTCAAAATTTAAGAAAATCATATACCTTATTATATATTACAGTAGACTAAAATTCACTACTTTTCGACCTAATCCATTGACAGAGAAGACAACTAAGACCCAGGGACTATTGAAAAGATATCAATGGGGGCAAAAAACTAAAAAAAGAACAGAGGGGAAGAGTTAGAAGACAGCACTTTCAAGTAATTTTGTTGCCATTTTTTTTTTTAAAACAGACTTGGACTATTCCTTTTCTTTCTTTCTTTTCTCTCTTGCCATTATTAGTTGGCATTGGAACTTGCATTCACAAAAGTCAATTAACAATGTGTTTAGTTCAGCTTTTTTTTTTTTCACCCCAATTATGATTTTGGTCAAAGTAATAAGTTATAGCTTTTGACAAAAATCATGGTTTTGGTGAAAAAAAAATTAAACCAAACATGTTATAAAGTTTAGAATAATGGAATCTCTTGCCTCCACCGCTTTGTATATAAGAACCTACTACAACACAACCCTTAGCTTTTAAATAGGGCATTGCTCAAATATGAGGTAAAAAAGGATAAAGTATTATTCAAGGCGATAGTGTCACTGTGTAAGCCTGTAAATATTGTGTTTTACCATGTCAGGGAAGCAAAAAAATAGGTGGATATTACAACACAACTCAGATGAATATAATTTTAATTTACATGCATTTGTGTGAAGCTTACTTTTTTCTAAATAAAATATTGAGTAAATTATGTTAATCTTTCTTGATATTTAATGAAATTATATTTAATATTATTCTTGTATAAAAAATCACATCTAATTTATCTCTAATTTATTTTTTGTTAATGAAATTAATTTTTTATATAATATATGTTTCTTTTGAAAATAACATTATTTAATTGTCATTCTTATTATGTTAAAATAAGTAAAATCATAATCTCAAAATCAGGATTTAACAGAAACTTAACTCGTTTTAATGTAATATTAATAATAGAATCACATTTTTATATTGTGTAGAAAGTTAATTCCTTTAATAACAAATAAATTGAAGCAAAAATTTGTGCAATATATATTAAAATATTAAGAGAACTAGATATAATTTTTTTTTAAAAAAAGTATCATATATATACATATATATTGGCCAAAAAAATCATATATATAGTTTAACAAAGCTTTGAAAAAATATAATATAATTTGCTCTAAAAAATATACGAAATATTAAATGTATCACACAAATGAGTACATGATGAGATACAATGGACAAATATGGAAGGAGACATGGTCCAGGGAAGAAAAGATTACAAAAGCCTGCAGCCTTCAAGAAAAGGCATTAGATTCCCTAGTACCATTTTCTCCAATTAAATATTAAATATTTTGTTAAAGCCAGGGAATTGCCACCTGTAATCAGTTTTTAACCTTTATACTCAATATATTAAAGATAAATATACTAAATCAATCTCAAAAATATATACAAACATGTCACATGTAAATTTTATTAAAAGGTGAATTTATTATATCTACATTTCTCTTTATAAATATTTAAGTATATTTTTTTTAATATTTGTGTTATTAAAATTTTAAATAAAAAAATAATATATATATATATATATATAACATTTTAAAAGGTCAATTATGTGATATGGAAATGGATTTTCTAAAGTGTACTTATCTTTAAGGTTGTGAAGTATCTCATATATTTTTTTTCTCAAGATATTTTTTTTTTATTTATAAAATTTTGCCTTGTCTATTTCTTATTTCAAGAAACTTCTTAAGATTCTTATTTCAGAAGATGCTGATCCATGTGATGTGTGTTTGTTATAATGAAGAATTTGTAAGTTTGCTTCTTATAAATAACTTGGTCTATTTATTTATTGTTTTAGATTAAATATATCTACAAATCTAGCCTTTCCTTTTATTTATTAGGAGGCGCTATTGATTGGTGTCATGTAAATTAAAAAAAAAAAGGAAAAAAAAGCAAGTTGAGGACTTTAATGATATGTCAAGTTAACAATATATATATATATATATATATAAAGTTTTAGAGAGAGAGGGGGGGGTAGTTTTGTGGTTGGTTCGGCTCTGCTTTTAGGAAAGTAAAAAACGAAGCAACCAAATCTCATGCAAATCAAAGAGAGATAGGAGTTGGGGATTCGAGATCTCTTAAGCAGAGCCTGTGGAATTCTTTAACCTGAATCAAACACTGCATAATTGATCATTACTACCCTTTCTCTCTCCCCAAAATAGTATATTTATTATAGTAACAGCTAACATGGTTCATGGCATGGAGATTTTGTGTCCTTCAGTTATCATTCACTCTTGTGCTTTAATCAATTAAAGAAGCATGTTTGGAAACTTTTGACTATTTGCATTATTATATACTTCTCCTCCATACGTCGCTTCAATATAATAAGGCCTTCTCAAGTTTTTCTTTTTTTAAATCTTCAACTCTTTTCCAACATCAAATTATTGATGTAAATAAAATAGACAAATATTTGTTCATTCCTACAAAGGGAAGGTGACTTTTTCCTTTTTCTTAAATATATTTTCCTCCTAGAGGAAGTGTTCAAATTAAATTAGTGATTTAAAATGTTTGCAGGATCATCTGTTTGGGAAATAATATCACACCCTGCACAACATAATATTTAAATGCTAATAAGAAGTTAAACCCAGCTCATCAATAAACTTTCTCATCTTAAAATTGAGTAGGTGAGCACTGGATCTTATTCCTTGTAAAGATATGATTCATTGTGAATTTTCAAGTGAGTGGCAAGGGAATTTATCAGAATTAATTTAGGATGACATTTATTTTTCAATTACATAGGAGGCTTATCATGACCTGAGGAAAAACAATGAGAAATCAAACTCAAGACATCAAGTTCACCTTAATTGGAAGGAGTTAAAACCGACGCCAAGTGAATTATCATTTTATTGGCAAAATCACATTTTCTCTGTGCATTGAAGATCAGAAACTTATTTTTTATTGAAAAGCTTCAGGTCCTACATAATAATTCATCTTTAATTGGAGTATATGATATCAAGTAAGATTCAAGCGATATTAAGTTGGATCCAAATTCAGTGTTGATAAGTTGGATAAGGATGAGGCAGAGTTGATTAATGCTTCCATGAGACATAATCATATTAGTCTTTTAAGTGAACAAACCTGACAGTGAAGGCCCTTGAAGGGTTGCAAGAGAGAATAAAATTCCTGTTGCTGCAAAATGGCATGGTACACATTGCTTGTAAAGTTTGATGAATTTCATACAAACATGCATGATTGCGCAGCATGATGAGGACTTGGAATCATTGCTTTTCATGCTTTTCTAACCTTCTTTTTTGGTTAAAAATTCTTTGGCAGATTCGAAACAAAAAATACTCAGATCATGTATCATATTAATGATATATCTAAGCATATTAGAGGTAGACCCGGTTAAAATATATGTCTAATATACTTATTGTTAGGTTTAGAGCAGCAATTGAGTCATAAAACAAGAATAGCAAATTAGATTATAGGTTTTGAAAATAAGATTTATTCCTTACGCCATGCTCTAGAGTATAGAAAAATATGCTTTTAAGAGTTATCAAAAATATTTTAAAGAATTATTCTTAGCAAATAGATGAATTTTCATTTTCTTGAGAATATTTAAGGTTCAAGGAATTTGGGATGAAGTAGAAAATTTTTAATTTTTTCTTATATTTTGTATATGTTTAAAATTAATCTTCTATAGAGTCAATTCTAAACCATTATACCTTTTCACTTAAATAGTTATATTGGTTGAGCTTCTTTTCAAAATTTATACTTATTTTAATAGTCACTAGATTGTTATATAATAAAATTTCATGACTACTTACTCCAATAAGTGTTAAATTTGTCAAGTTTAATACTATCATTTTCAATTAGTTGACTATTATAAGTCATTAGTTGACATTAATTGACTAAACTTTCAAATTGGTTAACCAGTATGTCTTAAAATACTATTAGGAATCTCTCTATTAAACCAATCCACTATAAACTTAATTTCTAGTCGACTAGTCTCCTACACTAATCAATTAGTATGTTAAAAAAAAAATCATGATACTTTTGTATAATACCAATAAGCTAATTTTTGAAAAATTTAAATTTATTGTAATGTTTAAACTATTTTTTATACTTGCTTGAATATATTTGTTACTAACTTAATTTATTTATCTTCTATAAATTAAACTATTTAAAAATCTTTTTTCATACTCACTTTTACTCTGTCGTTAAATTCCAGAGAGAACGCACTTTTTTTTTTTCAAAATTGCAGATGCACTATTGAAAATGCAAGGATCTTCATGTACTCTTCTCTTCTCCATTTTCATTGTTAAATTCCACTGAGAAGTCACTTTTTTTCAAAAGCAGATGCAGTATTGAAAATGCAAGGATCTTTCCTGTACTTTGCTCTTCTCCATTTTCACCCTCTTTCTCTCACTCATGTGAAAGTAATGTAAGATATGGGACCCCCCTAGGAGAAGGAGCAATTTTGTGATAAAAGAGTGCTTGCTTCCAAACTCTTTGTCCCTTGCAAGCTCAAAAGATAATAAAGAAGAGACCATAAGGCATAGGTAAGAGTACTCTTAGCACAAGTGGGTATGCATAATTCTGTTAGATCTGACATTTTGGTGGGTAAATGTCAATTCTATCTTACATAAGCCTTTAGCTAAATTGTACATCATGATTAATCCATTGCTGAAATGGTATATATATTAGTGGGTGGATGCAAGACTAGGAACTTCTAGCCCATCTCTTTCTCCCAAAAGCTTTCTGCCCACCATGACCAACCCACCTACAAGCAAGAACTTAACTAATGTAAGTCATGTGGGCTGTTAGGATTAGAATAATACTATCATTAATTATAATCATGTAGTTAAAGTAATACGTTGTTGATAAAATAAAATATTGTTTAACAAATAATCCTCACAACTACTACACTAGTATTTAAATTTATATCGCCCTAACCCTAAGAGATTCATTTAGTAATAGATGCAGACATGTGTCGTATAATTAAACGATATATTGAATGTTCAAATTCTAATTTTGTTAGTTACTCAAATATATGTCACAAAAGCTTTCTTAATCTCAACATAAAGAGGCTTGTGCCTTTGATCAAACTAGAGATAGATTACTTGAAATATGTACAAAGTTTATTGAGATGCCGTCGATGCCAAAATCAGATGCAGTGAACAGTGACGATACTTCTATTCGATGCAACGCCTTATTTGCGCAGCCCTTCACAATCTTGGATGGATATAACGTATTTCTTGAATTTTCTTTTTATATTATTACTTATCAATTTTTAATCATTAATTTTCATTTTTATACTAAAATATCCATCACTCACCACAGACGCTATGTACTTTTACAAAAGAACCATTATCTAGTTTTGAAGCATATATAAGAAATTAGGAATATGCCTCATCACACCAGACCCTCGCAATTTTATACCACCCACTTGACAACTCAGTCGAAGACAGCTACTTGGCTTAATCTCAACAAACGAGACTCCATTTAAATGTGTGGTGAGGGAAAACCTTTTTGCCTTAGTTGTGTACGCAGTTCGGGCAAATATAAGAACTGATAATAAAAATGGTCACGAGCTGAAATACTGTGTCCTATAATATGGTGTCTGCAAATTTCTAATACATACCTCTCTCTCTCTCTCTCTCTCTCTCTCTCTCTCTCTCTCTCTGTGTGTTTCCATAACTTGGAAGCAATCTGGCTCCTTTGGTAATAAGGCATGCCCAGGTGAATAAAATTTCATAGGAAGAAGGTTCAGTTTTTAATCTGTTTACTCTCATGTTGTAAAGTTATTAAAAAAATTATTTTTTTAACTTTTATCTTCCCAATAATTTAATTCTAGATTTATTCCTGCCATCTAATCAACCACGGTATCAACAATAATAATAACTTGGTCTATATGTAAATTATTAAGTTTATTTAGTTTTAATTTTAAAAAAATGAATAAATACACAAATTAATGGTTAAAATAACAACATTGTTAAACACATATTAATTATTGGTTTAATAATTTGAGGATGCCAAAAAGACTATCGTATATATAATAAATTTGTTATACTCATAATTTTTTTTAAAGACTAAAATTATTTATTTAGTTTAATAATAGAAAAAACTATCCAATAACCCTATCTAGGTTCTATTCAAGTAAATTCATTGCAATCACATATATTAGTAATGAGAATTTTGAAGAAAGATGTTGTTCTCGACATGTGAATTGATGTATTCTTAAATTAATGACTCAAACCAATATATATGTTTTTTTTTTCTTCCAAGAAGTAAAGTAGCACTAGAGAGCTATATACTCATAGAAATGAAATAAATTAGAGTTATATGTTGTTGGGCTTTGGTTCAAACTTGGAAACCTATGCTTGTCGGCGTGCAGAAAATGGAGAAAGATAGCAAAAGAGAATAGGGAGTGGCGTGTAGCTGCTAAGTGTCAAGGTCATTGATGATGAATTGCCAAATGATGTACCACTTGAGAACAATAAAAACAAGCCTATGACCTTTTAGTTTAGTCACAAAACGACTCTTTTAATTTTTGATTCTTCATTTGTGAGGGAGACAACTTGTCTTCTTGCATCTGCTGTAGTCTCCTGTTCTTTTTATGTTGATGGGAAAACACTTTCTTGCACATCATTTTTATACTACAGGACAATCGTAGTCTGAACTTATCGTTAACTTCTTACTTCATATCTAAACTAGTGGTAGGCCCAACCAAGAATTGGTGGGAAAAAAAATAACAGCCACATCAATTACAATTTAAAAACAATAAAAAAATGTTAATTTTATATATATAATAATTTCAGAAATCCAACAAAATTTTATGCTTAGGAACATGTAAACCTCTTTCTGAATTCAGATCCACATCCCTAGATATTTTTCCCATTCATTTGTGCACCACTGTTTTTCCATTTTTTTTTAAAAATTTTTGGCCACATGCAAGTAGGAGGATATGCTTAGATTCGAGCCAAGAAACTATCCCTTGTTTCTCTTCATTCGCCCACATGATGAGCCCAATTCCAGGGACTTGTCGAACTTTAATTACTATGTTTAGAAATTAGGAAAAGGAATAAATTGGCCTTTGACATGTAATATCAGATCATTTATGATCGGTTTGTCTTTGTCACTTTCATTATTCATAATTAAATGATTTCACCTAACAACTTAAGTTTTTTAAGTTAAACTGAATCTTGACAAAAATTGACAAAAAAAGATATTTTTACAAATTTATTGCTTAAAATAATTAATTATAAGAATTAAAATTTTTGATAGTTTATGTAGTCATAGAAAATAATAGTATAATAGTCAATGATCAACTTATTTTCTAAAGTCTCTCAAATTAAAAAAAAATTAGAAACATGAAAGGTGAAGAATTTTGAAAGTTTCAAAAGTAAAATTGTCTACATTCTCCTATTCTCTTTGTTAAAAAAAGAAAAAAGATCTCATAAATAAAAGACATATTATTTTAAAAATAAATTACATAAATATTCCTTGTGTTTTAATTTTCTTAACTAAAACTATTAACAAAAATATACTTTTTTCTTTTGGTTAAATTTAATGAAAACAAAATATATGTTTTTCATTTTTACTTTTATGTATTTAAAAATAAACTCTAATCTTTTTTTTTTTTATTTTTATTTGCATGTATTTGGATATAATAGATAACAAAAGATATTTTAATTAAAAAAACTTAAACTAAAGGATATATTTTTAAAATATGTAAAAAATTTATGTAATTTTAGTAAAACTTAAGAGAGATCCGAAAAATTTACTTATATTTTAACATAAGAGATTGTATAATATCATTAGTATTACTGTTTAATTAAGAATCTATCGATTATTGGATGAATGTATATGTAAATTTTGATGATTAATTAAATTGTCAACTGGGAAAGAAAGGTACCAATTATATGGGTACCATGTTAAAAAGGAAAAAGTTATGATTATTGACTTCATCTAGTAAAGAAATATCCATCCAAGCATCCCCAGATTAGTTTCACATTTAAGGATCACTTTTTCTCAACCATTAACTATATATTATGATCATGTAATTACTAAGTATTTTTTTTTAGATTAAACTTATGTGCAGTTTTTAATATATATATATATATATATATATATTATTAATTTTTTAATTAAAATATGATAAGTGTATAATTTTTTAATAATATTATGATAAGTATATAATTTAACTGAAAATTTACACAATTATTTATAAAAATTATATATTTATCATGGTATTATTAAAAAATTATATATTTGTTATGTTTTAATTGAAGAATTTAATATTAAAGATATAAAAAGTTGCATATAAAGTTTTTTCCTTTTTTTAATAAAATTCTGAATTCTACAAAAGAGTTGCTCTTCGAGCTCAATTTAAAAAAAAAATCTTGACCAGTTGAATTAATTTTGTAAATGTTGAAAATGTAAAATGCAGGGCACATGTTTCTTGTGCAAAAATCTTAATTCTTGATTTCATTTCATAATAGTGACAATGCCCGAGATTAGCTCCATACTCAAGCATATCACTGTCAATATGTCACTCATATAATTGAGTTTGCTTATGCAACTATGTAATCATTTGCCTAATCACATTTCACAAACTGTTTGTTTTTTAATATAAACATAAATATATATAATTATATGTGCATCAACCAGAGAACCTAACGCTATAATTAAAGGTGTTTAACTAGCTAGGCCTTATTTGAGAAAAACATCTGCTTGATAAGTAACTTTCTGTAATTTGTAATCCACCAAATGGATCTAAACCTAAAGAAAGGTCAAGGTAGTATAAAGACAAAGGTAAGTTAAACTTGCTCTACCATTTAATCAGTGAAAAGTCCTAAAGAGTTAATTACACTTTGAGCTAGTAGTTAAATAATTAATTATTTAGTAATTAATTTTCAGAATTTGAATTTTGAAAATTGAAATTATTAGTAAGTCAATTTAATTTTTTTTTGTGGAAAAATTAACCACCACATTAACAATCGCACAAGTGCGTGAGAAATTGGAAGATAAGACCTTACCAAAAAAAAAAAAAAAACACTTAGACATCTGACAAAAAATAGAGCACTCCCATCTCCCTCCTCTGATATTCTGCATCTATTATGAAAAGTAAATTGAAGTTTCTCTAATGTCTTAGATCGAAACCATGTGGGACAAAATTTTTTAGAAAATCCGCTTCTGCAGGGAAAGTATTCAGAATTTTCTTCACTTTCTAAAAGAAATCAAACTCAGATTATTATTAAGAGGCACTTTCTTTTTTGACTAACTCAGTTAATTACAAGTCTGAATTTTAATTTTCCCAAATTTTTCAAATTACAAGAATTGTTTTTCAAATTCTTTAACTCCAGCACTGATAAATACATTTGACTGGAAAAAAAATAGATTGAGTACACAAGTTCAACCAAACACTATTTAATTGAAATTCTATACCAAAACCCCAAAAATAAAAAAGAATCAAAGGCAAAGGCTGCCTACAGATCTTCAAATTTCTTGCCAATAAATGCATGTTTAGTTTAGTTTTTTTCCTCGTCAAAATGTGATTTGGCTGAAACAATAAATTATAACTTTTATATTTTATAGATTATAAACGTGATTTCGTATCTTCTCGGACACAAAACCAAACGAGCTATTAAGTGAGAAACCCATCGGCAGAGTGATCAGATTTTTACATTAAAAGGCAGTGTCTTTGTCATGGGGTGAGTTTGATGTTCGGGTTCAATGATGTAGGCGTTTGGCCAAGAGTGTGGGAAAGTGTGTTTGGATATTTTGGGTGCAAAGAAAATTCAAGTGAAGAGTTTTGAGTGTATTGGGCTTTCCTTAAATGGCGTCAGATACAGACAACTTTAGAACCACTGATTTGTTTGGTATCTTTTCAAGAAGATACTTTTTATGCCATGAGGTTTTCTGGAATCACTTCCATGTGCCACTAAACCCCTATTTCCTCACCTCTTTGTGACCATCAACCTGACATTACCCACACATTGAAGAATATGACAATCTTTGCCATAACACGTTTTTTTCATTTTTAAAACTGGATAGGTTCTTATTTGTTTTGTTACATTTAATTTCAAAATTAAAAAAAAAGACAAGAATTGGGAAAGGACAAACAAATTGGGATAACTCATGTATGTTTGATTCTATTTTTGTTTTAATGTTTTTAAAATAGATATTTTTTAAAATAAAATTTGAGAATAAACAAATTAAAAAATGTATTTAAATCATTATTCTAAAAAGTGACTATTTTTTTATTATGCAAATTAAAGTTACAAAACACCAAAAAAATGTTTTGATTTTTTTATTTTTGAAAATAAAATTTTATTTTTTTGTTTTACAAAACATTTTATTAAAAACACATTATCAAATAATTTTTTTAATTTTTTTGTTCTTAAAAACAAAAATTGTTTTAAAAATAAGAAACCAAACAGGCCCTAAAATATCAATTTTTTGGTTTTTTGTGATAATGGTTATGATGATAGCGAATAGACGAGGAGACTAAAGAATACTATGGTCTCCTAACTTTATCAAATATTTTAATTAATTTTGACCCCCTCACTTTATATTACTGACTTTGATACATATTATGGGTGTTTTTGGACTTTATTCAAGTCTAAAATCCTTTTTTTTAAATGTCTTAAGGATACATTCGTTTACGTTAGCGTTAATTATATGCTTAAGTTTTTTTTCTAAAATATTTTTTAAATGAATTGAACAAAAATTGATAAGAAAATATGTAATCTGTTTCTATTAATTAAGTTAATTTTTTAAAAATAATTCACTTATACAATTTTTAAGTTAAAAAGGTGGTGTTATGTGAAACATATACGCATTGACACATAATAAGTTACTTTAGATCTAAAACAGATGCATTGAAATTGATAAGAACATAATTATAATTGATTGTTTTATTTTAGGTTTTGTTTTTCTAAATACAATGAAACTTATTATGGGATTCTCACCTAGGTAAACTAATAGGATAAAGCTTCTTTGCTTGGGAGGGGGTGATAAATATCTATGAAACTATAAATAGCAACAAACTTCTTGTTATAACTAGTTGCCTTTTCTTGTGTGTACGTTGCACGAAAATATTAGAGTAAATAGTAAATTAATGAAAAAAAAAAGAGAAGATGGCAGCTAGAAATAAAAAACACAAAATCCAAGTAAAAGAATCATATTATAAATAACTTATTTACAGTGTAATTTGAACAAAGTTTATATAATAAAAGATAAAAGTTTTTTTGTACATCTTAGAACTGATTCTTTGCAATTGTTTATAGGTATAGTTAGACTAATTTTTGGCCTTTTTTAATTTTTAATTTTACATTTAGATATTATAAAAGTTAAACATGAAGATAAAAAGTATAATTGAATAGTTAAAAATTGTAAATATAAAAAAAAGTATACTTTAAAAATTTTAATTATACTACATAATTGAAATTTTTAAAATGCCAAAAATTGGTTTGACTGGTTATGCTTGCAGAGGATCGGCTCCCTCATAAGCCATATTGATTGAAGAGTTTAGAGGCTTCTGAGTTTCTTTCCTCAACACTCAATCCTTTGCTATTTCACCCTAAAAAAGGAGGAGGAAAAGGATACATTTTGAATAGCACTATTTAACGCTGTCACTTTATTATTATTATTTAATAAGAGAGGGATCTATAATAAAATAAAAGTTATTTCAAAAGTATTTTATTTTATATAAAAATTTGTATTGTGAATATTGGGAACTTATAAATAAAAACAATTAAAAAAAAAGATAAGATCATAATAATTACATTGGTTGAGATCAAAATAAATTAAGAATTTATTCCGCAAAAAGTCTTTGTATAACTTCTTTGAGTATCTGAACTAACTGTGATAAATTTTATCATTTTAAGTGTATAAAGTTGTAATTATTTAAAACTTTGAAGTTAAACAAGTATTCAAAATTTTTAAAAAGTATATATACATATTCATATTTTAGGTAACTCTACCTAATTAAAAAAAAAAAAAAACTTCAACGATCTAAAGTATCGCTCAAAAAGCACCCTTAACTTTTCAGAAACAGTTGGAAAGTTGTGAAAATAATATTAATTAATATAAACTTAAACATAAACATTTATCACAATCAATATCATAAAAATATTATTTATGACAGAAGCTCTTTAAAAACATTCTGCCTTGCTTAGAGTTGGAAATCCCCGCTCCAAATGTTGAATTGAAAGTTTGGTGGGACCACAAAGAGTGGTCAATTCTTAAGAAGTAGCCCATAAATACAGAACAAATAATTCAAAACTTTTTATTTTTTGTCTGAAGATATTCAAAATTCTAAGGCAATATTGAGCCCAAATTTACATATTATTTGGTATAAAAAATATTTTTAATAAAATCGAAGATGAAATAAAAATTTGAAATAAAATAAAATAATTATATTTAGTATAATATATAAATAAATGATAATGTTA
This sequence comes from Erythrophleum ivorense, assembly GCA_026724425.1. Taxonomy (NCBI): domain Eukaryota; kingdom Viridiplantae; phylum Streptophyta; class Magnoliopsida; order Fabales; family Fabaceae; genus Erythrophleum; species Erythrophleum ivorense. Next base: position 705,193 of record JAIUCV010000199.1, on the reverse strand, counting down.
TCATATTTGTATGTTTAATTAAATAAAAATAGTATTGATATAAAAAATAATAGAAAAATGATAAAAACACTCCTCCTTAAAAAAACATATAATAATAACAAGAACATAGTGAAGTTTATATAAAGTAAGCACAATAATTTTTTTAAAAAATTACATCCAAAGACCCAAATTTTATAAAATTTATAATAAAAGATTTTAAAAATTAAAATTATTTTAAAAATTACATCCAAAGACCCAAATTTTATAAAATTTATAATAAAAGATTTTAAAAATTAAAATTATTTTAAAAATTACATCCAAAAACCCAAATTTTATAAAATTTATAATTAAATATTTTAAAAATTAAAATTATTTTTAAGGATCAAATTACTATTAGATTTTAAGAAATTTATTATTAAATTTTAAAAAATTACTACTAGGTTTTAAACAAATGATAGTAGTAATTTTGGATTTTAAAAATAATTTTAATTTTAAAGATATTTTATTATAAATTTTATAAAACTTAGATCTTTGAATATAATTTTTAATAATTTTTTATATTCACACACTTATTGAAAAAATTGAATTTTATCTTTATTTCTAAACCAAATGGAATATAAAAATAGATTTCATCTTCATTTTTTTTAACCAAAGACTATCAATCAAGGGGTTATGTCTTCCCTTCCCCTATGGCTAATTGTATCCAAACAAAACCTAAAGCCTAAATTAGTCAAACAAAAACTGCATGGGCTTTCGGAAGAGTACTGTATAGCATTCTTTTAAAACGTATTTTTCTTTTAGAGAACAATGTTAAATTAATGGTTTGAAACTTAATTTGTTGTAGGATAAATTCTTCTTTCCTCTCAGAAATACTTAAATTACGTAGTTATATTTTCTATTATAAAAATATATACAACTCCTTGAAACTAAAATATAACTAAAATTTCTTTAAGAATAATATTAATTTGTTATATTAATTTTTTTTAGAAAATTATATTTCAATGTTATTTATTTTGTGTTAAAAATCTATATTTAATTTATTCTAAATTTAAAAAATTGACTACATTTATATTAGTTAACTATATATTTCATACTTGATATATTATATAAATAATACATGTAAGGATATATTGATTAAAATAGGTATAATAGTAGTTTATTTTTATTGCAGTCAACATCAATGTAATAATATATCTTTTAATTTCAAGATAAAGGAGTATAGATTTAACAAAAAAAAAATAGACCGTATAATTTAGATATCTCTCTTAAAAAAAGATGATATAGTTTTTTAATTAAACTATACACTAATCATAATATTATTAAAAATTTATATACTTATTATATTTTAATTGAACATCTTAATAATAAAAATATAAAATTACACTCAAGTCTAATTCTTTCTCCTTTTTATTCTACTTATATTGCAAACAAGCCGTTCATATGCTTCAATTAATTCATACTTCAGTCAAAAGTAAGCCATTGTTTTATTTTTGTTCTTTTTTTTTTTTCTTTCAAAAGTATCCTAATGAAGTCAAATGGTATTGTAAAGTCCAGTCCTCTTTCTTATTTTTGTTAAAGCACAAACAAAATCAACATTCACGAATAGATTAGAGCAGGCTGATTTGAGCTCACATATTTGAGCCTAGGCCTTAATTTGAATAACTTGGTATGGTATCTAATGGGCCATAAACCGTCTCTAATGGGCCCAGCCCAAACACTTCTTTTTATTAAAGAGAGTAACGATTCTACTTAAAGAAATTATTTTAAACAAAAGAGAATGATAGAGAGTAATGATTGTTAACCAAACAAAAGATAAATATTTGTTTCTCTCTCCCTTTCTCTCTCTTCTCATGCATTTGCGTGTATACCATACCAATCGCTTTCCAAGATAGGGACCTTAATAATATAGAAGGTTTCACATCAACTTTTGTTAGTCTCATTGTGATAGGTATGAAATTACTGTGTTTAGTCTGGTAATAAATTATTTACTATGTTTAGTCTAGTAATAAATTATTTAGATAAGTTACAAGAGATTAGATTCAATCTTTTTATATGACAGTTAGCTACACAGTTTTTTTTTTCGAAAATTGAAAAATAATGTTACTACATGGTGATTAGATTCATAATTTTACAATAACTATATAGAATGGTTTAATTTAAAACAGATTATACCTTATTTTAAATGAACAGTTTTTTTTAATATAAAAAAGAAACTTTTCTACGTCGATTTGATCAAAGACTTTGCAGATATAATTAGTTAAATACACATGAACTTTCGTTCTTACATGTAGTTATTTATGTGAATATAAAATATGTGAGTAGTTTTTAACAAAATTCACATTAAACCTGCCTAAATTTAACATGACCCATATAACTAAATATCAGATGCACAGATATTTTATATTAATATTTTTCAATCAAACTTGGATGGAGACAACTAAGCAGGCGTATGCCTATTTGTTGAATAGATAATAATAAGCATCATTCCCTTTTTTTTTTTTTTTAGGTTAACAATCATTACTCTCTATCTTTAATAAACCTGTTTGGTACACAAGATTCCTTTCTTGGATAGGATCAACTTCACATGCAACTGTTACTGTGCTTTCCATCGAGATTATGCTAGAATAGATATTGTTGAAGATAGAATGTGAAATATAAAAAAAAATCTTTTGCCCCAAAAATTTAGTTTAGATGTAATGAAGTTTTTATTTTTGTTTAAAAAAATTATAATTGATGATCTTAAATTAAAGAGATTTATACTAAAAGATCTTAAATTTTAAAATGATTTTAAATAATTTAAAGGCCCAAAATTTTAATTTAAGAGTCTAAAATATAATTTTTTACACATTTTTAATTTTTTATTATTAGATCTTTTAAAATAATTTTTAAATTTAAAGTTCTTTAATATAAATATTTTTAATTTAAAGTCTTTAATTCTAATTTTCTCTTTTTTTTTGTTTTATGTTAATTAACAAAGTTAGTTTTTAATTTTTTTTGTGCATAATGGATATTTTTGTTATTTTTCATATTTCATTTCTATTCTTGTATTATTTTTATTTTACCAAACATCAAAACAGAAATTTATTCTCATTCCTTTTCATATTATATCAAATATAATTTTAGATCACAAAATTTCATTCTATTTTTATTTTTATTCTCTTTTTTACTCCCTTAAAAAATCTTTCTAGTATACTAAATATGACATTATATTGTTTGGATATTAGAATTCATAGAGAGTAAAAGTGGAATGCATGCTAATCCGATCAGCCTAATAGGTTGGCTTACAAGGAGAAAAAATGGCTTAAAAGAATTTATTAGACCAGGCTGGGTTTTAGGCCAGCTATATTTGTTTAGTCCAATCCATTTATATGTATTCAAAAAGTTTATTTAGGAACTTATGTAAAAATTTTATTTTTTTAAAGAAAATATGTAATTTTATAAAAATTTATATTTTTTTAAGGGGCCATTTTTTATTTTTCACCAAGCCAAGTTTGACTTGGTCCAGCCAATCAACCCTAATGGAATCAATCTTCAGGCTAAACAAAAATTTGGTCTGCCTCGTATGCACCCCTATAATAAAGTACAAAATCATCACCACTCCTTACATGGTGTAAAACAACGAAAAAGTATTCTAAATTTTCCAATAATAATATTTACACATAAGCTTTTTCTTACAATATTAATACCAGGTTGGTTGTATCAAAATCTAAAAATTGAGATGGAGTTAGTAAAAAAACTAAAAACTAATTAGTATGGGCCTAGCTTTGTTCTACCAAATAAATAAATAGTATAAATAACACGAATCTGAAACTATAAATTTCATGCTATGCATGTAATTCACAAACTAAATCTTAAATATTTTGAGGGACTTATATGAACTCCATGATAAAAATAAAAAAGTCTGCTTTTTAATCGTTTTATAAAATGAAGCACTTGAGGAACACGGATATGAGCACATCCTCTGTTGCGGAGCTCTCTGCAAGTCGCACACCAGAGGATCAATCCTAGTTCTCCAGGATCAATGAACACGGATATAACTATTTCTTTTTTCAATAAAGTAAAAAATAAAATAAAAAATATTTTTCAATTTCTACCAAAGAGACATCAAGTTATATTTTCATTGTTTTAAATTAAAATATCGTTTTTTTAACTTTATAAAAGATGAAACATAATCTTTATCTTACTTTTTTTTTAAATTAAAAAAAATAATTACATATATATATATATATATATATATCTCTCTCTGCTCGCATCAAGGACATCCAGTAAATAAAAACTTGCTTATCAATTTTTTTCGTAATTTGATTAGCCCATAAAATGAAAGCTATCTGTCATTTTAGCGTAATTACTTCGACTTGTTCATTGGAGTGGTAAGTTGACTTCAAAATCGTAACTTTCAAGTTGGAAGCTTATTTTATAACCAAAGGATATGATCATTCTGTACGTCAGCTCGGACCATTCGAATTAAATAAGACCGTGACACATAAATACATTTTCATAATTTTCTTTTTGAAAAAAATTCATAAACAGACACTTTTTTTTTATAAAAAATATAAATAAATAGACTAAATTCATTGTGAGCAAAGGCATAGGGGGGCCAAAGTCATTATGGACAGAGACAAAAGGGTTCCAAAATAAAAAGTCTAATTAATATGAAATTTCTTCTGCACTATGCTAATTCTAAAATTGATGTAGACATGAGTTCAATCTCATGATAAGAATTTAAAATTTGAATGAAAATATTGAGGACAAATAAGTCATTCAACATTGAGCATAATTGATAATCACATGTATGTGTGTTTATTCTTTTTATAATAAACTATTATTTTGATAATTAAAAAACAGCATTGATATTAATTTAGTCATTAAAACTAATTGAATTATAATATTTGAATATTACATCAATTTAGTCTTAATTTTGGACTACATTGATATCATTAGAATCTTTTAAAAATTAAATTAATGATAATCACTTTTATAGTGAAGACTAAATTGATAGTAATATATTTTTAAGAACTAAATTAATATTATTGAAAATTTTAAAGATTCATATGATTAATTAACTTTTTTTTTCGCAAAAAAAATAATACCGATAAATAGATTGTTGAATTGAAGACATCTATCATAAATTGTCTAAAACTTATACTGCTAGTTGGCTTATAATAACTTATTTATATATTGGCAAAATATATTTAAAAAAAACTTAGTTATATGATATTAATTTCTCCAGCGAATAAAGAAGCTTGAATTGTTCTACTTTTAAAAAATGGTCTCAGAAGGTGATATAAAAAAAAAAGTGAATCGCGATCGCAAGCACTCTCACCTTGAGTTATAATAGGTTCATATTTAAGATTTTAAAATGGAAAATGCTACTTCGGTCCTCTCGTAGATATTATCTAATGATTTAGCACCAAATACTAAATACTCATGCAATATTTAAAAAATCGAGATATGATGTTTAACTTGGCTGCCACAATATTATCATATTCAAGTTTAATATTCACAAATAAAATGGATCTACCTAATCAATATGTGGAACGCAGACTAAGATGCTAATATATCAAATTAATATATTAAAACCGTCATGATAATGTTGAGATTGATTGTAAAATTTCATATATGAATGGCAATTTTCTTTTTCTAATTAAAAAAAAAAGGAAAACCACCTTTTTTTTTTCCCAATTAGTAAAAGGACAGGAAAAATCTCTCCAGAAGAAACCCAACGACTCAAACGCTTACTATTACAGCAGCCTTATTAGCAGATCTTTGTCGTATTTGTATGCGATTTTGTGCCTCCATTATTGAAGTCCAAATCAAATCCTTAATGCTAACGTGCGCCCAAACCGACTCTTCTCATTGTGTTCATCACAACTCTCCCCAGCACTAACCAAGGTGACCCTTTTGACCAGTTCCCTCGCAGTGGCTCACGTTAGACTCATCCGCCCCTTGAGTCACGGAGAGCGTCACCAGGAAAGAGACTTTCTTTTCTTTTCGTTTTTTGTGAGATGGAATTGATTCCCTAAAATAACGGTAATATAGAATGAGTGGTAGTTAAAAGGGACTTGCTAGGAAGACCAGATAGAATATTCCAGATATTTGCAACTGGGCTTCTCAATTGTCAAGCTCCAAGTTGATTTTCCTGATGAGCAGCTAGGAAGATCCAGAGAAAGGTAAAGTAATTTTCTGAGTACCCATTAAGAATTTCATGTAAATTCAGAAACTTTCTTTTATGATGCATCCTGCGTGGAAATGGCAAAACATGTGCTTCTTGTTTCAGATTTTATATACAATTTGGAATTCTGACGTTTTGGGCTTTGGAAGTTTTTTGAAAATTTCTGAGAATTGCCACCTGGGTTGGAGGCGGCTCTTGGAAAAATTTAATGTTTTAATTCGTTATATGTCTAATGTTCAGTAAAGTTGGGGAAACATCTATCTAGATCTTATAGTTTCTTAGTTTCTGGTTTTTCATCTATCAATGTGTTCTGAGGACTGGGTATATTTAGTGTTGAAGTGGTTAGAATATTCAGAATATTGTATGGTTGTTTTTGCTGTTAAGAGTTAAGACTGTGGATGGATGCTTCTTTCATAGAATCTGAATTGGTAATGCTATTCTGTGGGAGGAAAATTTTAGTGCAATGTGAAATGAACTGCAGAAGAATTTAGCTTATCATTGGTAATTTATAGTGTGTTTGAAGAGAGTGAAGAGGCAAAAGGAGGGCTTTTTCTCTCCAAAATGGAAATGTTGTTTCTTGTGTTTTGGATATGAGATGTTAATAAAGAAGAGTGAATGAGGTAATGCAGGTATTGAGTTGCTAAAGGAGTCGAACATCCAAATTCTTGGATGATTCAATCTTTTTTTCATAACCAAATATCTCTTTTACAATGTCTGGAAGAGAGAGAAATGGTAAAAAAACAGAAGACAGTAATGTGAGTTTATGAATAAGTAAGGATGGAAAAATTGAAAAAAACCAGGTTATTTAATCTTCATAAGAAAAAAGGAAAAACTGCCTTTGTATTATCAAACAAAATTTTCCGGTCCCTAGCATCTGGGTTTTGACTGTTAATCTCATCCTTTAACTCCATTTCACTTTTTTAATATACAGCAAGAGCAACTTTCTTGTCTTACAGTTTGGAAATGGATGTTATACCAATGCTCTACTTTGCCATGGTATCACTAAGCAAAGAACATGCAAGTTCCTCATTTATTTATTTATTTTTTTAAATTATTCCCCAACAACACGGTGGATACTCAATGAGTTTTCTTCTTTTATCTATCTTTTGAAAGACATAATCTTCCGAATCCTTTCTTTCCTCCTCAAGGCTCACAAGTCGGAGGAGTCCCTTTTTTTTTCTTCTTTTCTTTTAATTTGATGTATAGAGGAGTAGTTCTTAATTACACAGAATGTGCTAAAAGATTGGCAATGTTGTGCAATGTTCTTTTATACAAGTTCATATGTGATACTTGCTATAGAACTTCAAGCAGTCAAAAAGAACTTGAAGTCACTGTTAGACTGCAGCAGAGATTTCTGTTTTGTCCTTTTTAAGTATGATTAGACGAGTTGTCTGACCCTCAACCTATGAAGCAATGATCCGTGAGGAGGGGCTTTAGTCTCACTAATTACCAATTACTAAATGATAGTGTACCAATTCCTAAAGTCAGGCTATTTTGTTTCCACCACCGCAATTTCAGTTCTACCTTACTTTGGGGCCTGGCTGTAGAACCTAGAGATACAGGTTAGCTATGGATGAATATGGTGATAAAGCTCAAGGTGGATTATATGCTACAGAAGCAGCTTTTGACAACCTCTACTCACTTGATGGGTTCTCCACTAAGGAACATGATATGCAAGAGCTGGATATATCCCTGCAAGCTTTAACAGAAGTAGACTTTCGCTTAGCATATTCTTCTGAGAAGCTGGTGAACCTGCATGTACTTTATGTCTCTCTGTTGAGCCAGGAAAACGATCTTGAAGCAATGGATTTAAAGAATAACTGCATCTCAATAGACTTCATTGAAAAGGCATTTACATTTGATGTATTGTCAGGCATATTAGATTCTGAGGTAAGAGAGCTGGACAATTTCATGGACACTCTCCAAGCAGAAATTGTTGATGCTCGTCATAAAATACTTTCATGCAGACATTTGAAAGAAGTTTCTTTTACAATGGAAGAACAATTGCATGACTCTGAAGAGTCTGTGAAGGAGTTTCAGCAGCAGTTGTTAGAGTTGAAGATGCAGTCATCCAAGTTGCAGAAAACCCTTGAGGCTTTTCGACATGAGAATTGTAAGTTGAAATTTCTGCTTAATTATTTTTGTTTCAAATTTCTGCTTAATTATTTCGACATGAAAATTGTTCCCTAGTTTTGGATGACTGTTTACCTCTCTGAGACATCCGTGTAAGCAGGGGAAGTGGGGAAGGCTATAAATTTATCAGGAAATGGCCAACTGAGAGACACAAAAGCAAAATCCAATGATCAGGTGGTTGAACAGCGAAGATATATTCTACGGATGCTTGAGAAGTCTTTAGCAAGGGAGGTAGATCTTGAGAAGAAATTAGCAGAATCAAGAGAACATGAAGATCTAAAATTGAAACTTCATTACACAGAACAAGTATCATTGCGCATGGAAGAAGCTGCAGAAGTTGTTTGGGGAAGATTTCTAGAGGCAGAAACTGCTGCTGAGATGCTCATGGGGATTTCTAAAGATCTAATGGGGCGCCTTCAGATAGCTGAATTTAACCTCAATGTTTCTATCCAACGGGAAAATGAGTTGAAATCAAAAGTTCAAACTTGCATAGAACAACTCGAAGATAAAGACTCTTCTTTAGAGAAGCTTAAGCATTGTAATGCTGAGCTTATGAAGGAAAATGCTGAAGTGTCAGCTTTGAGGGAAAAAGTGAAAAATCTTGAAGAAGAACGAAAAGAGTTTGAGCTCCAGCTACATGCTGTAAATGCTGAGAATGAAAATAATCAAGAGCATCTTATCAAAATGGAAAATTTAGTTGAGTCATTAAAAGAAAGCATTTATACAACAGAAAGTAGGGCTGAGAGTGCAGAGGCAAAGGTTACACAGTTAACTGAGACAAACTTAGAACTTACTGAAGAGCTGAATTTTCTTAAAGGCAGTGCTAGTACTGCAGAAAAAAAGGTGGGTTCACTTGAGAAGCAACTAAGGGAATTAGAGATTCAACTACAGAATGCAAAGGCATCCTCCGAAGCTAGTCAAGAACAGCAGAACATGTTATACTCAGCAATATGGGATATGGAATTATTAATTGACGAGCTAAAATCAAAGGTATCAAAGGCTGAAAGTAAGACAGAAAGTGCAGAAGAGCAATGCATTGTGTTATCAGAAACTAATGAAGAACTTAATGAAGAATTGGATCTCCTAAGATCCAGAATGAAAAGCTTGGAAACATCTTTGGACGAAGCTAATAATTCAAAGTTTTCAAGTGCAAAAGAAATCAATGTTAGAACCAAGTTTATCATGGATATGGTCATGCAACTAACCATCGAAAGGGAGCGCATCCATAAACAGGTAGTGTCTTACTTTCTATAATTTTCTGGTGCAATTTGAACTCTAGTTTCTATATAATCAAACAGCAATTGCCATAAATAATGATCATTAAGAAAATTGATATTAAATCATAAAGAGTGGAACTTACAGCCACTATTGGCTCCAATGACTCTATTCTATGTGATGGAATAAGAAAAGGAATTTGTGCATTTCCTTGGGAGTTAGAACCCCAAGGGAACATGATTGTTGTAATATTTCATTGCTTTGGTAGATTTATTTCATGATGTAAAGTTAGGGATACTTATTCATCTATAGCCCAACAATATGGAAAAACTAACAGGATATTTTGAATTTTTTCTTCTTTTTTTTTTTTGTTGGGGGGGGGGGGTCTATGTGCTTCATGCAGTTATGTACTTTAAAAGGGGAAAACACAAGTTTAGTAGAAAAGTTAAAGAATATTAAAAAGGATGTGCCTCTAGATTCCTGCCACAATGGACTAAATAACAGCAATGAAGATCAAGCTTCTAACATTGACTCCAGCAATGGTAGCTGTACAAAGTCATCTGATGAAGAAGGAAAAGATCTTTTAAGTAAAAATTTTCAGGTATTTTTTTCTTTGAGTCAGTCTGACAAGTTCATGTGGTCCTGTTCATGACCCCGTACTGGAATTTGTTCATATTACCATTATATAAATTTATCATGATTGCTTCATAATTTCTTGAATTCACTGAAGCTCAACTTATTGATATCTTATCTATACTTGTTTCATTCAAGAAAATGACTTTCTTTATGTATTCTGCCCAGCTTGGTACTTTTTATTCTAAGCATTAGTTAGCAAAGCACTCGCCATGTTACTAGTTAGTGTAATTGAAGTGTCCTTTGAACCTTTCAGGACTTACATTATTCCATTTCATATTGTGTTCTCTTGGAATCAATGGTGAAACATTTTACCTAATGATAAGAAGCAATATTGTATCTGTGATGTGAATCTAAAAACAAATTAATCCTTGTTATATCCATCCAAACCAAGGGATTTTGACTCAAATACATTGTGATAAATTTACAATTCGCCCAATGCATAGCCGTCATTTTTATTTCCAGAGATACAATACGGGATTTTTTTTTTAAAATTTTTTTTAAGGACACAGTTGCTTTCTAACCGTGTCCATTTATTTAAAAAAAATCAAAAATTTTTTAAGGACACGGTTGCTTTCCAACTGTGTCCATTTAATTTAAAAAAAATTAAAAATTAAAAAGTCAATCTTTTTAGGCAGAAAAAAGCTGGGGACATTTGCTTCATAATTTTGTTGTCTAGAATTCACATCATTGCTTCTCTCTAAGATGAGATATTTATTGTTAACAGATCTACGAAAATTATCACCAGGAATGTTTCCAGTGAAATTTATTCTTTCTTTTGAATTTTTGAAACTTGCCTCTGATTCTTCCTCATTGTTTGTGCCTGAAGAATTGATACATCTACGAGGAACAACTACTTTTACTGGTAAATCATCCGAACCCCTTCTTTCAAGTTTCTAGAAGAACTCTGGGTTTAGTTCTTTATCAGTCAAGGCAGGAGCTTTCTTTTTCAATATTACAACTGCCTTCTCTGAGATGTTGACAGGTTTGGCTTTGGCTGTGGAGTCCAAGTTTGATGAAGAAAAACCCATACGACGAACCAAATGTCCACAGCTTTTTTCTGCCTGAAAAGATCGACTTTTTAATTTAATTTTTTTTAAATTAAATGGACACGGTTGGAAAGCAACCGTGTCCTTAAAAGAAATTTTTTAAAAAAATCTCGTATTGTATCTAGGAAAATAAAAATGACGGCTGTGCATTGAGCGAATTGTAAATTTATTACAACGTATTTGAGTCAAAATCCCTCCAAACCAACTATAACCTAAGTAGTTAGTTAACACCTGGTTTACCATATTCAGATTTACATCAATAATGAAGTATCAGCTATCTTTAGGTTCTGTGGTTTTAGATAAAGATTGTTTAAGGAAGAACTTAGTAAGATTCAACGCTCAATGAACCTACTTCAAGATTCTGTTCTTCCTGTATGTCATTTTGTTTTTGGCCCTCGTTTGGTGTTTCATACTTTTTAAAGCTTGCTTTGCTATGTTAAGGCTCTAAGCGTATGTGCTATTTGTTCAATGATGGACTATACATACTATTTGTTACTTATCGATCCTTTTGTCTCTAATTTTATAAGCCTCTTCTGCCAGTTCATATACTGATAGCGTAATGATGTCCACAAATCCTTAGAAGAGGTTGCATTACAAATCTCATGAAGGTTTCTTTGATTCTCTGTTTCCAGAAACTTTTTCCCTTCCATTCTATAAGGGGAACATAAATGTAAGACAACTCATCATTTTTAGAATTTGCAAATATATCTGAAATTTCAAACAACTCCTTTTTTCTTTTCCCATGAAGATACCTCTGGTTTAAATGCCACATTCATGTACTTAATTATGTTTGCAAGGGTAATTGTTGACATTGATCAATAATCAGTTGGTTTATTTATTTAGTATAGTCTAATAGTTAAGAGTTTGTTATGTGTTGCTATGGAGATTATACAAATTAGTGAATTTAGCATATTTCACTCTGAAAAATTATAACATTGGACCCAGGATTGATAGAATAAAATGCAAAAATTGGGATTAAAATTTTTTTCCCTTAGATTTTAAAAGTTTCCCCCCTTTTTTTGGTTTTAATAATCAGGTGGGTGAACCATCCGAAGATGCAAGCTCTGAAGCTCAAGTGGGATCTTCCATTCCATCAAAGAAGTCTGCAAAATTTAGTAGCTTAACATTTTTTTCTTTGGCTATCATTGTGGTACTGGTTTCTGTTTTAGCCATCTTCTTGTTTGATAGGGAAACCTTCAACTTTTTGAGAACATTTGACGGTTAAGTTATGACTTATGACCTACCATTCAAGAAATTTGCTGCTTATGCTTTTGTCAAGTCCTTTTAACTTCTGTATTTATGTAGCCCTAGAATTGGTGTAATCAATTGTTGCAATTAAAATATAGGTAATTTATCAACAGATCAAGAATCTGCATTTGATAAATTTTCAAATAATGTAAAGATATATGAAATTGAGAGGTGCAACAATCATCCAAAGAATCAGAGGAGGAATCTGAAAGAAGCTTAATGGGAATAGAGCAGAGTTCAAGGGTGATGAACTATCAAACAAGGCTTGCTAATGCTTAGGATTGTCAGTGTTAATCTTTATTATTGTTTTCATATATGAATGAACTAAAAGAGTAAAAGTGCATAGGATTTTCAAAAGTGGATTATCTTGCCTAATTTCAGATTAATAAATCTATATTGATAAAATTGCAAGTCATAGAAACATTATGCCACAATTTTGTTGAATTAACGCGTGACAAAAGTATAACTTCACAGGTAAAATGTGCATAACTTATTTTTTTTTCTGGGAATTATTATTATTATTCGTATTTTGACCAAGATATGACTCTCAGTATTTGTTCCATTGACTTATGATATTCATACATGATTAATACATAAGAAACTACTTGGTCTGCATCTTTTTTAATCCCCAAAGCAGAACACAAGTTCAGAGAATTTATAACGTGGATTAGTCCCATTTCAAATCTTCAACCACCAAGTTTAAAAATAACTGTTTTTTGGGGGGTCTTTAAAAGACATATATTTCAATTATTTAGTTTCTAGATCTTAAAGATATACAATTCAATTTTTGAAAAATTTTTTTACTAATTATTTTTTAGTCCTCGATCAATAAAAAACATGTATAAACGAAGTCCTTCGCGTGGGATGATATCAATAGTTATATGGGTACATCATTATAAATGTTGGCATTAAGTTGGCAGGCAACCCTGGCGCATCTGGTGTAGTGGTATCATAGTACCCTCCCACGGTACTGACCAGGGTTCGATTCCCCGGATGCGCATATCTTTTCTTTCCAGGAGTGCTACAGTGTACTGACAAATTATGATCTATCCAGTAAAACTAGCTACACAAACGTTTTTCCTCACAATTGTTAACTTCTCATAGATGCTATATCTAAATTTAACTGACCCTAATTAATTTTTTTAGGTGGCATCAGCTGAATTTAGACATAGCCACTTGTCAGTTGCGAGAAAAAGAAAAATTATGCACCATCGTTACTCTGATCTGACGTAGACAGAGTAATATTACGTATGTTCAGAAGAGTAGAGGGTCAAAGAACAAGAGGAAGTTCAATTACCACAAAACAGGGATATAAGCAAAGAAAGAAAGGAAAAAATAATAATAATAATCCAGCCGCAATGCCAATTCAAGTGTAACGTGTCCACTCTAGAGATTTATCTCTGGAGTGGAGACATGAAAAAAATAACCTTTCGACTTTTACCAATAAAGTCCTCAAACATAATTTTAATATTAACTTGATAGAAGTACAAAATACAGAACACAATCTTCATAGTATATTGATAACTACATCATACTTCTCGCTAGAGGGAAAACTGAAAATCTTGATACTAATATCTTACAGTATTTTAGTACTTAAAGCAAGCCAGAATTGGATTACCTCTAATTTCTGCGCTATGGGTAGTAGCTGAAAGAGAGGAAGAGAGGATGGACTTCACTTGAATGAGGCCCACACCCCTCTTCATCTCTCACTCTTACTGCACGGTGCAAGAACCGGGGAAGATTTCTATCCTAAAATAGCTATGATACCATCTCAATAGTTCTATGGTCGCGCGACTTAAATGGTGTATTCGGCAGGCGTTAAAATGGGAAGAGAATGATAACTGGTAAGATACTTATATTCCTCCATTATCATTGGTTCTGTTTTAACTTGTACCGAGAAAACTCTAGTACTAACTGCCCCTTTTGCAGCTGCAAGAATAGGTCTCTGACCTTAGCCATATGACATAGTGGTACATTTGTTGTCTAGGTCTGATTCGTCATACATAAGATTGGTGTGTCTACTGCAGGATAGATGAGAACCTGCAAGCTGCAAAATTGATATTTGTCAAGCAATGAACCACTAACTAGTCTAAAATTTTGAAATACAATAAGAAATTGGATTAGCAAAAGGATGAAACATATATTCTGAGCAAAATATCTGATGAGATGTCTAACATTAGCAAAAAGAAATCTAAAATCATAAAAAAATAAGTAAGTAAATAAACAAATGGTCATATTCCAAGAAATTTATACCAAAATAATGCAGAGATTGAAGTTTACATGACTTACTCGTATTGTGTGTTCAAAACCGAACTGACGTGACTGGTGAATAGTCCATTTCCAAAAAGCATAAATAGACACATTGCCTACAAGACTTCTTCAAGAAAGTGCGTCATTTAGGCTTACTTCTTCTTTGGCTTAGTAAGCCATATTTAGGATTTGGAACTATCAGGCCATAGATCACTGATAATCAGATCACAAAGACAACAATGATATCTATGGTTCATATTTTACTATATAAACCAATGATATAACTATGATTCGAATTATATCTTGGTCCATTAAACGGTATGCAGTTGAAGAGATTCTAACGTACACTCAAAATAGGTACAATAAGTCAATTAAAACTCACAAAAATCAGTGTGTCAGTGGGTTTCATCACCTAAAACACCAAGTTTAATGAGGTTTAATTTCCACCTATATTGGATGTAAGGGTTGTATCTATGCAAACATAGCCTGAGGCTAAGAATGAGTCCTGCAGTTGCAATATAAAGGGTCGTCATCAGAGAAATGGTAATTAGGAGTAGTAATTTGGCTACAGTGGGCAACCATGACAAAATAACTGGCGAGGTTTTCAAATATATTTTGTCATAGTGGGACATTTTAACCAAATTTTGGGGTTCATGTCAGAGATGATTTCACAAAGAGGTAACAATTACTACGTAAGTTTGAGATACTGGTATAGGGAAACACTAAAATATGAAGGGAAAGTAGATGGTTGTAGGACATGCCATCACAGAGATGGCTGCAATTGCAGAAGCCACAACATCTCTTTTACCAAGTATAATGATACTTACCTGCCCAAATAAGGCAATAATCAATAGATCATTTTACCCAGTTCAGAGGTTTTGAAGCTCCCACATATTCTTAAACTTCATGTGAGACAAGATATAAGGAAGGCTAACATGGTGAAAGCCCAAGCTAGCCAACCTATGACCCACATGACCAAACTCCCTGACAGAAAAGCTTTAGTCATAAAAAAAAAACCCATTGCAAAAGAGAGATAGCCAGTCTTCTCAACTATAGCTGCAAGCCTTGGCTTAGAATGACTCAGGAAATTCCCAGAGAGTGAAGCTGCAAAGGCAATAACCATAGCAGCTCCAAAAAAAGGTGGATGATCTTGGGATGGCCCTGATGGAGAAGAAGACATAGTCTGAAACAAAAGTAAAGCAGCCTGAAAGGTCAAGCCGATGAATAGTTTTGAAAGGCTCGAGGAATTCCTGGTGTTGAATCTCAGTGTTTCTGTCTCAAAAGAACTCACATTCACAAAAAGAGGCAGGAGGTGGTCATTAGAATATTGGTTATGAGCTGATTTGAAGTATCTCATTCTGGTAATGCAGCTAGGTGAGAAGGGTATAGTATTAGTAAGGTTACCTTGTGATTGAGATCTTGATGGGGCTAGGCTTGCCCAAGCATTACGAATCATTCTACAAAAGCAAAAAGGAGGCATGGAAAAAAAAAAAAAAAGGAGATCACTTCTTCTTAGTAAGACCCTCTAACTATCTTCTGGTTTCAACTCTAGCTAGTGCAGTTTTCCATCTTATAATGAAGTGACCAGGAATATTCTAGAAAAAGCCAGGTCAAGCCGGGATGAGCAAGTTAGCTTTGTTAGTCTTCTAAGTCCTTCCAAGAAATTGCAGAAGACGTTGATTAATTGCTTGACTTAATTTTCCACATTACACTTTTTGGTATCAATACCGTAACATGTGCGTTACCATAGTAACCATACTGCTAACAGTCCAGGAATCTCTTTCAATCTATGGTTCATCACTTTAGACTTCAGGCAGTAATAACAGTCTTTTCTCAATCACAATACCTTTTTTTTTTTCTAGGTGCAAAAGCAACGACTAAGGAAACCTGGAAGATAATGCTGTGGGATCCGCTATTCTCTTTTGAGGTCTTTCACTGAGTTTCAAAGCAATTCTACAAGACAGTGAATTGACTCGAATAAGACGTGACTCACCGTAGTAAAGTAATACATACATGAGTGTGAAACTGACGCAAATGTAAGAATTTATAGTGATTTATCCCACACATCTTAAGTATTAAATATTGAATGCAATGTCATCCGTGGATATTTTTCAATAATTACATTTATTTTGATTAAAATATTTTTATATTTATTATTTATATAATTTAAAAATATAAAATATATATTTAACTATTATAAATTTTTTAAAAATTTTATGAAAATTTATATTTATAATTTTTAATACGAGAGAGATAATTTTGACATAAAATTTTGAAAAATACATTTTCTAATAAATTATTTTGTAATAAAAAATCAATATTATCTTTTGGTTTTGAGAAAAGTTTATATATATTTTGATAATAGAAAATAGAGTTGTATAATTTAGATTTTTTTTTTTTTACAGAAAGACAATATAATTTTATTGTTCAATGTTGGACCAGAAAAAGGAAGAAAATAAAGAGCAATAGAAGAAACGGAAAAGGAGAACAAGAAGAGGAGGGAAAACGAGTATCGATATTTTATTTTGTTGCTAAAACAAAAATAATTCCTAATATTAAGTATACTAAAAATAAATATAAATAACAATAATAAAAACCCTAATATTAAGCTATGGGCGGCTTAATTCTTGATTCACAAATAATTATCCATGCTATTGACCATATCACTCCGAATATTTTTTTTCCCACTTCTCATTACTTTCACTCATTTAGGAAGGTGGAGTTAAAAAAAAAATTGTCCGGAAATTTCTTTTCTGCTCTTAAGACTTCAAGTAAATCCCCTGTCCCTGTTATGCTTTTTTTCATTCATTTTAATTCTCTTTCGAAAAAAAAAAGGAGAAAGAAAAAGGGAGTGGGGTGTTCTTAAGACAACGAACCACCAACAGTAGCTTTTGACATAAATATACAAAAAAAAATCTAACTTCTAAAATATATTCTCTATATATATAACAAAATTTAAAAAAAAAATAATATAAAACACAAAGTTTATAACTCCATGTCTTATTAAAAAATATTTTTTTTAATATTTTAAAGGACGCGAAACAACAGTATTACTTCACGTCTCTTTTTTCAATTTTTTTTTATAAAATTTAATCCAAAGGATCAGTATTGACCCCCAAAATGGGGGTCAATTTTTAATCAATCTCAATAGGTTAATTAAAAAATTGACTCCCATTTTGGAAGTCCATTAAAAAAATTTAAAAAAATTAATAATTTAAAATTAATAATAATTATAAAATTTAAAAAATTGATTTTCATTTTAGGAGTCATATATATAAATAATTTTTTTTAAAATTTTATACATAAATTTTTTAAAAAAATTTAAATTGACATATATATATTAACAATATTTGATTAACAATATTTTTTTTACTTTTGATACTAGTATTAAAATAAAAAATATGCATGCCATTTTATATTTTCAAATGAAGTACATGGTTTGAATATAATTTTTTTTAATAATTATTTAAATTTTAATTTCTACAAATCTAACAAAATTAATTAATATTTTTTAAAATATAAAATTTTAACAACTATAAAGTTAAATATATATATATATATATATGTCAAGTTATAATCTTTTTTTAAAACTTTATGTATAAAATTTTTAAAAAATTATTTATATATATAACCTCCAAAATAAAGATTAAATTTTTATATTCAGATCATGTACTTCATTTGAAAATATAAAATGACATGCATATTTTTTATTTTAATGTTAGTATCAAAAATAAAAAAAAATATTGTTACAGCATTTATATAATTTATTAATTAATATTTTTCAAAACGTCAATTTCTTACTACTATAAAATTAAATAAATAATATATATAAATTAAGATATTATGGTCTTCAAAATATAAATATTTTTTTTAATAATCAAACAATTTTTTTATAAATATATATAGTCAATACATTAAGATATGCTTTTAAAAATAATTTTACCATTTTTAAAACATTTTTTTGATTTTTTTAAATAATTATTTAAGTTTTAATTTTTATGCATTTAAACAAAATTAATTATTGTTCCTCAAACCTTAATATTTAACAATTGCAAAATTAAATAAATCATATATACAAATTAAGACATTATATTTTTTAATATATAAATAAACATATTTTTTAGTTGAACAAATTTTATATAAATACAAACAATTAATAAATTATAATATAAATTTTTAAATATTTTTTTAATCTTCTTAAATTCTTATCTAATTTTTTTTAATGATTATTTAAATTTTAATTTTTACAAATTTAACAAAATTAATTAATATTTCTTAAAATATATATTTTTAACAACTATAAAGTTAATATATATATATATGTCAATTTAAAATTTTTTAAAAAATTTATGTATAAAATTTTTAAAAAATCATTTATATATATGACCTCAAAATAAAAATTAATTTTTTTAAATTTTATAATTATTGTTAATTTTTAATTTTTTTAATTTTTTTTAATTGACCCCCATTTTGGGGGCCAGTAATATTAGACCCTTTGAGAGTCAAAATTATCCCTCAAAGAGTCAAATTTTGTAAAAAAAAATTAAAAAAAGAGTCAAATTTTGTAAAAAAAAATTAAAAAAAAAGGGAACACAGAGCCAGTTACTTTACGTCTCTTAAAATATTAAAAAAATATATTTTTTTTAAATGGGACGCGGAGTTACAGACTTTGCATCCCATATTATTATTATTTTTTAAATTTTGTTATATATATAAAATATATGTTTTAAAAATTAAATATTTTTTTATTTTTTATTTTAGTATATTTATGTCAAAAAGCCTACCAACAGCACTATTTATTTTGTGGTACGTAAAAGAAAGGAAGCTTCATACCTCTGGTAAAAAAGTCCCCATTTAAACTTTATCTTTGCTTTCCACTTCTTTAGACAGGTTTCCAAGAAGTACCATATTGAAAAATGGTAAGTGCTGACTAATTATAAATTCAAAGAAACTTAATTAATATATAGCATGCATCCATTTACATATATATGGATATATGTCTTCAAATTCATCCCATTCTCTCTCATCATCTCAATGATATCCCAAGAAAAGATCATTTATCAAACCCCTTTAGTCTCAATTTCCCCCTACAAAATCTTAATAGTGTATCTTAGGGGCCTGCTTCAGAGTCTTCACCTTCTTTGATCAGAAGCTAATTCCATTTGAGTATATAGACGAAAAGTTGAAAACCCAGCTCTAACAGTAATCTTTAAGGGAAGCCCATCAACTTTCCATGTGTTCATAATATGCATAATCTTAGCCTTTTCAGGTGCTACTAGTGCAACTGATGATGGCATCCAACAAGTCTAGATTTGCAAGGTTTTGTGGATATTGCTCCATGTAATGCACTTGCAGGCATTATTAGAAAGTTAGGATTTGGATTTTGGAGTGATTATTTCAAGTTTCTGTATTTAGCAATAAATAGTTTCGACAAGATTTATATAAAATTCTCTATTTGTTATCAAAATTTTTTTAATAAAAATATATATAACATACATAAATATATTTTGCAATTTAGCACTAGATCATTGAATCTTTAATAAAAATGTCCCTATGTCCTAATTTTATTAAAAATTAAGGGAAAAATGCAACAAATTCTCTCTTAAATTTTGGGTTACTTGCAAAAAATTCATAAACTTCTAAATTAAAAATTAATTCATTTTATCTATTTTATAATTAGCATTATTACTATTATTATATATGCGTCTTTAGGCTCATAAAATTAGTGGGGCAAGCAATTCTTATATGTATCTGATATATCATGTTATTTATATACTCAACGATTAAAATTTATTTTATATGTAAATTTTACCTAACTAAAACTTTGTCTGTATAAATTAAATTTTGACCATTAATTGGTGTACTTAAAAAAATTTTAATGTGGTAGTAGTTGGGGGGTGTTTGGAATGTCGAAGTAAAGGATAAAATATAGATAGATGAACTTATTTCTTAGAGTATGAAAGTTAAAGAACTTTATTTTCAGTTTTAAAAGTTAGAGAGATCTATTTGCAAAAAGATTTTGCATTTTCCTCAAAATCTAATAATAAATACGTAAGAATTGTTAAGTTATTTCATTTTATTTTTAAGAAGGATAATAGAGAAAGCATTTATAGTAGTAATTATTTTCTGTAAATAAAAGTTGAAAAATCACTACCATTACGACTTCAATATATATTTGTTGGTTATGGTTGAAGCTATGTGTGGGAATAACGAAAACCCTTCGTTTTGCTTATTGTTTTCAATATTGGATTCGTTTTTTTTCTTTAGACTTTCATAGACACAAATTCGTTTACAATGAAAAATTATGCTATATATAGATGGATGGATGACAAAATAGTTCATGTTTCATATCTTCTTCAAAATTATTTAAATTAAAAATACTTCAAAAAATGAGGAGTGAAAAGTATTTTTAAAATTGGTAAAAAAAAACTTCATTCTTCTTTTCTCATATAAATAACACTTAAATATATTTTAAAAAAAGGTTTCAATCAAACATTTCATTCTTTCCTAATTTTTCTTTTATTTTCTTCAATTCAAATGTACTCTTAAGTAACTTGGTGCAAGAATTTAAACCTAATGGAGTTAACCAAGATGATACTTCTTAAATTTTCAACCAGTCACATAGATTTGATGATGAGGAAGTTAGAGACAATTCAGGCTCATTAATTTGCTATCATCAGTCCACTGTATATATAAATAGGAGCAAAAATAGCTTCACATGGTACAACAAAACCAAACTCTCTAATATATACCGAAAGAAAGAATGGAGAAGGCTTGCTTCAAGTTTGTTTTTATGGTTGTCATAGTGGTTGTGGCTACAAGTAATTAATTAGTGCTTTAATTTCTTCTTCTGATCTCCTCTCTCTGTCTCCTTTCCTTTCTCTTTAATTGCCCCATTAATTCTTTAATTTCTGAAAGAACTGAATGATATGTGTATATATATTCGATGAATTGTAGGAGCTGAAGAAACTAAGGTACAAGTGACTCAGAGTCAATGCTTTAACGATACAGATTGCCCATGTGGTTTTGAATGCCGTGAAAGTGCATGTTATTGTCCTGGTGGTGCCTGCATATGCTCTGCTTATCTTCAACCTCACCATAATATTTCAAGTGACTATAATTAAGGAATGCCTTCGATTTGCATTATATTTGGAATATAAGGCCACATATAGGCTGTTGTACAAATTTGTAGTATGGTTAATCTATAATATATAATAATAAGGCTTTACATAATATGTCTGGAGTTGCTGAGTATTAGCAAAACCTTGAATGATTTCTAATATCCCATTTAAATAATTAATATTAAAATTATGGTTTAGAACAATTATTTTCGTATCTGCTTTCACTTTATTATTTTTTATTAATTAATCTACCTTTTAAATGATAAAAAATGTTGAATTGATCTTGCTTGCCATATTTTATGTGGAAAAAAAAAAGATAATGCTGTGGGATCCGCCATTCTCTTTTGAGGTCTTTCACTAGGTTTCAAAGCAATTATATTCCGCAAGACCCGGATTTGATTAGAACACTTTTGGCACCACAAGACGTGACCTGCCGTAGTAAAGTAATACATGCAGGAGTACTGTGAAATTGATGGAAATTTAGATATGCATAGCGATTGAGGAAGACTTGTATACCTCATCCAATAATACCATTATATATTAAATACAATGTCATCCACTGATCATGCTAATATATGTATGACAAGCTCCTACAACTAATGACCGCCTGCAATGGGGTCTAGGCTTTTTTGTGTAGGTTCACACATGATGTTTTTTTTAATCTTTAACTATTTTTCGAAGGTTTAAATTTTATTTTTCAATTTTAATATTTTTATTTAAAAAATAAAATACAGAATAAAATAATTTTTTAATTATCAGTTTAAAAAATAATAATTAAGATTAAAAAATAATTTAAACCATCCAATAAAAAAATTCCTCTTCCGCTCCAATTCCCAAGAATGACCAATGAGTGTTTGACATGCACAATTTAGAGCTCCATCATAGAATAGTTGTAATTTTTATTGACTCTCAGTCATTTGTGATAAGTATAAATAAAAAAAAAATCCATCTAAAAATCTATCTTTCCTCTTTAGACTTCGAGTAAACGCCCTGTCCCTTGTGCTTATCCTCAATCATGTTACTTCTCTTTCGAAGAAAAAGGAAAAGAGAGTGGGGCGTTATTAATTATGACTACGAGGAACTAAACAGCTAGCGCTATTTATTTTGTCGAAATGGAAAGAAAGCTACCTCTGGTCAAAAAGTTCCCATTTTAGCTTTATCTTTGTTCCCCACTTCTTTGTCTAGCTTCAGCCTCATTTCCTGCAAGTTTCAACTGAAAGCAGCACGAACCTTTGATGTCTTTAATGTTCCCTTGTAGACAGGTTTCCAAGAAATACCATGAAATTGGTAAGTGCTAACTATATATAAATTCACAGAAACTTAATTAATTACATCTATATATGTATATATGTCTGGTTTTCATGTCTTCAAATTCATCCCATAATTCTCTCTCATCACCTCTATGACATCCCAAGGAAAGATCTCTCATCAAAACCCTTTAATCTCAATTTACCACTACACAATCTTAGAGTGTATCTTAGGGGTCTGCTTCACAGTCATTACCATCTTTCTGAAGCTTCCGTTTGAGTTCATAGATGGAAACCGAGTTCCTACAGTAATCTTTAAGGGAAGCCCATCAACTTTCCATGCATTCATAATATGCATAATCTTAGCCTTCACAGGTGCTACTAATGCACTGATCATAGCATCCAGCAAGTCTAGATTTGCAAGGTTTTGTGGATATTGTTCCGTGGCATCCATGGCTTCTGCTTTGGCAATACTATTGTGGGACGTGTATTTGCACATGTAGACACTTTTAGAAATTTGGGGTTGATTGGAGTAATTATTTCAAGTTTCCGAACATAGAACAATTTTATGTATAAACTTTGAAGTATTTCTTATCAGATTTGTTTAAGAAAAATAATTTGTATTATTTAATATTATATTTTTGACTATTTATTAAAATTTTCTTTATATATGTGCCTTAATTTTATGAATAATGAATACCTAAGAGTTGATTTTTTTTATATAATTTTTAAGAAGATAAATAGATGAAGTAATTATAATAGTCATTATTTTCTGTAAATAAGAGTTGCAAAATTACAGCATGCATGCATGCAACAACTTCAATATTTGCTAGTTATATATGCCGAAGCTGAGGCTGGATTGGGAATAAAGAAAGCCCTTCGTTCTGCTTATTGTTTTCAATATTGGAATCCTTTTTTTTTTCCTTTAGATTTTCGTAGACAAAAATTCATTAACAAATGAAAAATTATACAACATAGATAGATGGATGATAACATGGTTAAGGTTTCATATCTTCTTCAAAATCTATAAATTAGAAAAACCTAAAAATAAGAGGGAAATACTTTTAAAAGTAAATATAAAATTCTTCATTCTTCTTTTATCATATCGTAAATAACCCTCAAATAAAAAATTAAATCAAACGTTTGATTCAGTTCCTAATTTCTCTTTTATATATTTTCTTATATTCAAATGTACTCTTAAAGAAACTTATATTAGTGCAAGAATTTAAACCTTAAGGAGTTAGGCAAGACAAAAATTATCAAACCAGTCACGTAGATTTGATGATGAGGAAGTTAGAGAAAGTTAAGGCTCATTAATTTGTTATTATCAATCCCCTGTATATTATAAAAAGGAGGAAAATATAGAACTTCACATGGTACAACAAACCCAAACTAATGCATACCCAAAGTAAAAATGGATAAGACTTGCTTCAAGTCTGTTTTCATGGTTAAACATATTGGCTGGGCCACAAGTAATTAATTCTATTCTTCTTCTCTTCCACTCTATCTCCTTTTCTTTCTCTTTAATTTCTCCATTAATTAATTTCTGAAAGCTTATGTATAAGCAAATTCGGCAGCAGAGATTGTTTCGGTTCTTACGTGGTCTATACGAAACATATAATCCAGCAACAAGCCAAATCCTTCTCATGGATCCATTACCATCTGTCAACCAAGCACACTCGTTGATTCTACAAGATGAAGCACAAAGATATCTCACCACCAACATTTCTCCAATAACTAATATTGAAAATACAGCATTGTTATCCAGGAATGGAATGAGAGCTAGGGGATAGAAACCAAGGTTTACTGGAGAAAGTAATCACTGCCATGTCAAAGGACACAAGAAGAAGAACTACTATGGGCTGATTGTTTTTCCAGCTGATCTCAAATTCAGTGAACAAAGAAGATATCAAGATGCATATGAGTAATGAGCCACTTGACAACATCAAAGCAGCTCAACCAAGTAACGCAGCAAATCCAGCACTTGCGTTCACTCCTGAACAACACGCCCAGATAATGTAGCTATTGAAGAAAGACCCACCAGAAGCTATTGCTAACACTGCAGGTATTACGCTATGTTCTGCTATTCATAATTCAGATAACGGCAGGATCTTGGACACATGGGCAACTAACCACATGGTTTCAAGCATTCAAGGGCTAAACAATTTTTCATCATGCCTCACATCTCACAACTTGCAAGTCACCAAATGGTCAACAGGTTTTAGAATCCCAAATGGGAGAAACTAACTGTCTGCCAACTCTACACTAAAAGATGTCTTATATGTGCCTGACTTTTGTTTCAATCTCATATCAGTGTCCAAGTTAACCAAAGATCATAACTGTTTCGTAGGCTGTTAAGGGGATTGGTAACTGAGAAGTGGACTCTACTATTTTCAATCATCTGAAGCTGCGTCTGTTGATAGTGTCAATTCTTGTATTTCAAATTCTAGCAATCTTGTTAATTCAATTGTCAATTCTGTTGTATAACACAAACCAAATTGTAGTTCCTTATGGCATAAGCGCCTTGGACATGTACCTCACTCAAAATTGCAACATTTAGCATCAATAAAGAATGACATTGTTTCTTCTACTTCTCAAATACGTTGCTTTAGCTTTCCGTCCTCAAGCTAAACAAACTCGCTTGCCTTTTTCTCACAGTAAATCCGGTAAAAAATACTGCTTTCAATTGTTGCACATGGATGTATGAGGTCCTCATCACATTCCAACGCACCGAGGACAAAATACTCATCGTTTATTAAAGAGAAAGGGAATTTTTTCACAATTTTACTTGTGTGTGTTGATGATTTGTTAATTACTGGGAATGATATGGAGGCTGTGAAGGAGACCAAAGAGTTTCTGCACAAGCATTTCAAGATCAAAGATTTAGGAGAGTTGTAAGTATTTTCTTGGCATTGAGTTGGGACTGAGTGGATCATAGCCAGGGGCATAATTCGCATTAAAAAAGAGGCATAGAAAAGAATATTATAGATAAAATAATAGTAAATATAATTAGTGAATATAATCTGAGGAACCCAACATTGACCTGGTCTGTCATTCACTTCTACCATACGTTGCTTGAATCAGTCAATTAATTGACAAAACGATACATCAGAAAATAATATTAGTCAATTTTCTGATATCAATTCGTAAAAAATGTAGAAAGTGCCTTCCAAAACGTGAATTTATTTTCAAGGGCACTTGTTTCGATAGCTTCCTAGCTAATGTCTTCATTTATTTTCAAGGGCAATGTCATCCACTGTCAGAATGCTAATATTTCTCGGCAGCGTAAATGTAGATTTGCGCATGTTTACTCTAGTGTTGTGCTTTGCAAAGCTTCGACACCATCCATTAATTTGTGCCTTTTCTAAAAATTTAATGATATCAATATCTTGTCCTTAGCTTATCTACAGTCCAATTGATTAGTAGTCCAGCCATTTGTTTTATCAGGACAAATAATTTTATCAAAATTTGTACTTTCGTTACTATAATGTTACAACGCCATTAATATTATTTAATCATGTAAATATTAGAATAACCATTGCAAAGATGAAGAGCATGCGAAGAGCTTAAGTTAACTTGGATAATTCAAAGGTTTTTGGTAAAAACAAAAACTTAATTTAGACTAATTATAAGAATGGGAATTAATTTGATAACTTATGTTAATAAATTACAGCTTAATTAAATTAAGGTATTTTTTTATAAAAAATTACAATTAAATTAATTCAAAAACAATTAAAAGTATCTGAAAAAAAAAATCATCAGGAGAATTCAACGTTTGTTCTACTTTGACATGCCTTTGTTGTTAGTTGTATTTCAAGCATATTAGAGTTAGGATAAATTATTCTTTTCTCATTTGAAAGACCTTCAAATTATGCAATCATCCCTTTTATTTTAAAAATATACTCAAATATCTCTTAAAAGTCAAAGTTTGGCTAAAATACCTTAAAGATAACATTAAATTTTTTATTAGAAGATATAGTTTTTAAACTTTTATTTCAATATTATTTATTTTGTTTTTAAAGTAAAGAATTTAATTTATTCTAAACTTAATAAAGTCACTATTTTATATTAGTTAAGCACATATTTAATATTTATTACATTATGTAAATAATAAAAATATTTTAATCAAATTAAATATAATTGTAATTCATCTTTTATTACAAAAAATATCAAGGTAACATCTTTTATTTTAAAGAAGGAAAAGTGTAATTTTTAAAATTAAAAAAAAAACTTTGTTATTTAAACATATATTGAAGAAGTATATAATAATAGAAAGGACCAATAAATTAAGACTTTAAAAGCTAGCTTTTCCATTTCGTCGTGTCTTGACTCTTGAACACGCCCTGATGATCATCTTGGATTTGCAGACTTCCTTCCAATTGATAATCACTGAACAGCGTACTTGGTGGTAGGAATAGAAAACCAAAATGGTGGAAGAAAGCTTACGTACGAATTGGTGAAAATGGGCTTAAATTACGATCCATACTAAGAGATGCATTATAAGCTGAGTGTAAATTTTGGGCCAAAGAATTCAAAATTAAGTGTGGGGCTCTATATAACTTTTAAAGTAAAGTTGGAGTTGGCATTTATTAGGCTCGAAACGGCCCAACAATTTTAATTGATTAATTTATTTACATTTTAAATTTTATTTTAATTCATTATTTATCTTTCTTATTTTTTTGACCTCTTTCTTATTTTCATGTTATAAACTTTATTCTTTTAAGAAATCAAACATGATATAAAAATATGACTATTTGTGCGAAAAAAATTTGTTTATAAAATAAAAATAATACTAAAGTAATCATAAAATTAATTACTTATCTATAAAAATTTTAAATTCTCTCCCTTATTATTTTTTAAATTGAAGAAGTTGCACTTATTCACATCATCTTTGTCTCCAATTATAATATCACTCTAATTTATAAGAAAATTACAATTGACAGATTATTCAATTAGCTCCATTGCAGTGGGCTTCCAAATTTGAAAACTTTAAAAGTGTAAACTTTTTTATATATCCTTTCTATTATTTATTTACTTTTCATTTTTGTCTTTTTTAATTGATTTTTTATCTTTCTGAATTAATCTATTAAAATTTTCTCTCTAACACGTCACGGATTGGACATGAGTGTGTAAATATTTTTTTTTTCAAAAGATGAGGGACTTAGCAAAAGATTAACTATCCTTCGCTGTTAAGGGATTAGTAAGGAATAGTTGACTCTAAAATTAATTTTTCTTGTAGTGTATATTATCTAATATAATATCTTTTTAGTTTTTGAATTAAATATGTGTCTCAAAATAGGTAAAGAGATTAAAATACAAAATAAAGTTCCCATCGAAGCATTTTAAAGTCAGTGATTTATAAGCAAGGGACAAAGACCAAAATAATTAATAATTAATTGACTTTGAAATTTGATGACTTCCTCAAATGCTCTAACCTATCTTTTTGGATTTATAATACCTTTGGTTTAGTGGATTTTGGAAAATAATAATAATAAGTCGTTCACAGTTAGTAATATGATTTATTTATGATATCCTAAACCGTATTTAATTATCAATTTTGCCTTTCACTATTTAAAAAGTTATGTTTAATTACTTCTTCTTGCTGTTTAACTATATAAAATAAACTCATGATGTCAATAAACATGCCCTAAAATTTTACAATTGACCTAAATAATACTATATATTCTCTAAAAAAGTTAACATCGTTATCAGTTTCTTTTAAGTCATTATCCTACAATTTTTATTATAAATTTTTACCTGTATCAAACTAGAGATTATATATATATATATATATATATATATATATGCGCGCGTGTGTAAATTTAAAATACAATAGAAAAAATTAATTAATTGATTTTTATAATTTATTTCAATTTATAATTTGATCCTTATAATTTATTTCTTTTTAATTGTTCCTATATTTTCTAAATGTTTTAAAGTTAGTCCTTATGCTTTTTAAACGTCAAAATGTTATTCCCTATCGTATCTAAGTACACTAACACCGCGTTGATGGCAAACAGAAGCTGACTTGGCTGCCACGTATACTAATATACATCTGAGAAGGCTACAGCTGAGCATAATTGAACCGCTGAAGAAGAAATAAAACGAGAAGAGGATAAAGCGCAGAGGCTGAACGTGCTTGGTGCCATTGGTTCTTGGGTTGTGGTGGTGGTGGGGGTGGAACCATTTGAGATAGAGTAAGAAGAAAAAGGGGTATGGAGACGAAGCAAGTGATTATTGGGCTGTGAGGTTGAGGGGTCACAAGCTTGTAAAGTCACTCTGTTTCAGAATCACAAGCTTGTACAAGTCCAAAGTCCATTGAACGAGCATCAAAATCTTCATCACCAAGGATCACATTGGAACAGATATTTTGGTGTATAATAGGAGAATGGTACCCATGAGCAGCCAGGCAAGCCCCCTAGCTGATCCCAAGCCTATTCTGAATCTCATAGGCCAGTCCAATGCACTGCCGTTTTGTTCAACAGAATACAGAGTTCCATTTGACATGTAAACCATAAGCTTTTCCTCTTCCACTACACAGAATCCCAAAAGCATATTAATCTCCATCCGAAACTGCTTCTCCCCAATTTTACAGGTGTTGAGCTGCTTGACTGCAAGTGTTGATCTATGAGGAATATCTCCTTTGTAAGTAGTTCCTGTTCTTGTTGAAACAGAGTGACTTGTTTTATCTACTCTGCGTCAACACTTTATCTTTTTCCTCCTCTCCGTTTTATCTCTCCTTCAGCGTTTCAATTATGTCCAGCTGTAGCCTTTTCAGATGAATATCAGAACATGAGGCAGCCACGTCAGCTTTTGTTTGCCATCTCAGCACGCGGTTAGCATGTATGGACATGAGAGGGAGTAATATCTGAAAATTTAGAAAATATAGGTAGGAACCGTGAGATGTTTAAAGATTAAATTAAAAATTAAAGTAAATTATAAAGATTAAATAATTAATTTTTTTAAAAATAAATTATGAACCAAATACAATAATACAAAAAAGTATTTCATCTAGTAGGTACAATAAATTGGGACATTTCGATGGCACCGAGTTGTCAGATATTTAACATCAGAATCCGAATTGTGTTAGGTATTTATCTTGCACAAAATTCGGCGCGTATTGCTTTCTGTTAGTTTTAAATATTGTGTTGGCCCCGGTTTCGAATGCAACTAGCTAGGCGGACTCGCATGCAGATGCGTGAGGACCGAAAAAGTGGGGGTAAACTTGATAAATGCAAAAAAAAAAAAGTATATATATATATATATATATATATAAAAGAAGAAATTAGCATATCAAATAATAACAGAAGAAGAAGAAGAAGAAAAATGATGGAGGTTGAGTTGGGGTGATAAACAAGAAGAACAAAGGTGAGCAGAGCAGGAGATAAGGAAAAAGAGAAGGAGTTGTCATGGCACCACATGTTCTGGTTGGCAGAACATCCAATAAAAAAGAGTGAGAGGTTTTAGGAGAAATTTAACCTATATCAAACAAACCCCCCCGGGCCACCGCGCACACACACACATATGTGCTTGAATTTCTTTGTTATAGGGTTGATGTTGGTGTTATTAACTAGAATGTCTTAATTCTTTTAAAATCCTAAGAAATTATTAATAAAATAATTCTCTAATTTAAGACTCCATGCAAGGGATATCTTACAGTCCCCGTGCATATGAAGACTAACCTAAAAAAGTATACCTATGCATAGAATATTGTATCAATCTAAGTGCCTTGACTATAATTCCTCTGCATAGAAGACTAACTCATAACGAATTTCATGTATAGATGACATTTATTATTGACATTGATTATTGAGACCTTAAAGACATTAAAAGCCATATTAATGATAGAAAATGGATTCCAATAAAATTTATATAGACATTCAATGATTTAGATGAGAGTTGAATTTTATTGGTTGCTTGAATTAGTAATTTATGTCTAATTATTAATTGAATTTATGATTTGATTGTTTAAGTTAGTAATTAGTTGGCTTTATTTAATTATTGCTCTTTTTATAACTTGAACATAGTAGGATTATTGTGATACATACTATAATCATGACATAGTGAAATTAATGCTTGTAAAGGGTTAGAGTCACTTGTTTATATGAATTAAGGTATGAGAAAGTCATGAAGGTTAGAGTTCAAAAAAGAATATAGCCTTGGGTTATTGTTTAAGTGGATCCATATTAGGAGACACTTTAGTTTGCAATCCCAATTCCTTGAACTAGAGAAATTAACTTATATGACATCACAACCCTTTGTTGTAATGATTTCCCAGGTTCAAAAGAGTACAGTGGCACTAGATGTGGATGGATAGAAAAGTAATTGTGAGAATGATCCAAAGGCTTTGGGTGATCCAAATTATGACATTAATGAAGACGGCATGTAAAAAAAGAGATTGACACTTCCAAAGTCACCAAATTGATTAGCTGGAACAATAAAAGGTGGACCAATTGTGCTAAAGTCTTGTTACATTAGTGTTAAGATATAAAAAGAGGAAGCACCAACTACACAAATGTTGTGGTATTATTAAACCCCTCATTTAACATTGGATTGTTAGCTTGATAGGTAGCCTTAACGCCTCTTGCTTGCAATCCATAAGAATTTGAGGTTCGTAGATCAGGTGTTAGTTTAGCAAATTAAGAGATTATCTTGAATTGTTGCCTTCCAAGAGCGAGTAATATAGTCCTTGAGTCTCAACTCAATTTCTAAAAAATTTAGGGGTGAAAGGGCTTACATGTGTACCCTATATGGCCCTTCTAATAGATTAGCCTAAACAAAAAAAGACAAAACATCGAAAGTCAACATAATATATATGAAGAAAATGAAAATAACAATAGTGACAACTATTTTAAAGTTTACCACATAGTTAGTAGCAGTATGTGCTGGATTGATCCATTACCAAATACATTCTAATACCAATACATGCACTCATATATGCATGACAAGGGTTCAGTAACAATAAAAAACTAGATTACAATGTCTTGCCAATTATGCCATGATAAGATGAAATCTCCATGTTCAAATAACCAATCGTTTTAGGTTCTCCCTTGGAGCTATACGACGTGGAGCATCTAAATTGACTAACTCTTGCAAGATTGGCTAATACTTGCCAAATTGGCATAAAACATAATCTAAATGGTGTTGCTCAATGATACAAAGCAAATAAGTGGGATCAAAGCATGCCAAAAAGCCAAAGATCTCAAGTAGTACTATGAGATTAGCTCGCGCACATTTTGTGGCTCACATAAACACCAAAGATGTAGTAAAGTCAACCATTCACCTATACTGTGCTCTTGCTCATAACATGCATTGTAGAACTCTTAGTACATGTGAGCCAACATTGTTGATCCCTAATCGTGCACACCAACTTCTTTGAAGTTTTAGAGTAATAGTAAGTACATCAGATAAATTTTGTGAGTAGACCTATCTGACATTAGACATCCCTAAAATTGTTTTTCTTGCACCATGCGCTGACGTAGTTTGAAAAGGAATTATGCTGCTTGTGTCTTCTCTTCTATTATAATAGATGCAAAGGGCATGATCTGGCAATCACTATATTATGTAGTAGTCATCAATAGCATCCATTTGTATTTATTATAAAAGAACATCCCATTGATTTGGATGTGACAACTTCCTTAGCTTTCCTACTACATTTATAGCTTTTTGATCAATTTGCATCTTATACTTTCAATAAAGTCACTACAAAGTTATTTTTATGTAGAGAAAAATGAGAGAAATAAAAATTTAATTTTGATATTATGACATTGATTGATCCATGTAATCAATCTCACTTAGTGAAAAAAATTGTTGTTGTATTATATTTAAATTAAATAATATTATAAGATTATATTTAGACATGAAGATAATAAATGAAAAGTGAAGAAAAATATTTATTTGAATTTAAATAAAAATATGTTAAAATTATTTTTTTAGGGTCATTCTTTTCATCTAAGAATTACTCTTAAAGATATTTTTTTTTCTTTTTAATCTAATTAGGGTGTCCCTTCTTTACTTAAATATAAATTCCTTCTCTAAACAATTTTAAATAGCATAAACTCCTATAATAATTTAGTTATTGTTTAAAAAAAATAAATGATTTAATGTAATGTTTGCATGATCATAGAATAACTAAAGATTACAAATAAATTCTTAATAGTCTTAATTAACAAGATCAAGTTAAAAAATGCACTTTTAGTTAGAATGATTTGTAAATTAACAACATGATATCTAAAATATAGTTTCAATTTTTACGAGTTAATTCATTAAAATAATAATTTCATTATATATTAATCTTTTAAGAAATAACTCTCATTTTTATTAATTTGCAAAAATAAAAAATAAATAAACTTAATAATTCAAGAACCAAAATATATATTCATTCTAATGTATTTATTTCTCAATTGTTTCACTCCAAAAGAATCTCTTTTAAATATTGATGATTAAATGTTTTTTAAATTAGTTGTCTATAAAAAGTAATTAAACCTTTTTGACAGTTTCATATTTTTAAAGAAACGTTATTTATATTATTTGCTATAAATAATATAAAACATATAGTGTGATTACATCTAGGTCTAAATCATGTTAAAATGACGTCCTCCATATATTATTATTATTATTTTTTTATTGAAGAGAGTTGGACCCAAAAAAAAAAAAGGGTTAATGACAACAGTTTCGAGGAAGCCGAATTGTTGGTTCATGGTGGATCCGTAGGCAATCATGAAATGGTAAACACTGATGACGTGTGGGCTGACAGCGGTGTTCACCTAGGAGCCTGTAGTTCCAGCTGGTAAGTGATGGATTCAGATGCTCTACATTATTATTCTCTCCATTTTTCCTCCAATAAGATCTTAATCGTTTAAATTAAAATTTGGATAGTTTAACTTATTTTTATACTAAATATTATTTCGTTAACTTATAATTAAAAACTTATTTTTATTCTATATTTTGTACCTTATAAAAAAATTTCATTTTCAAAATTAAAAAATAATAATACGACCCGTCCAAATCTACGTTTTCCATTACAAAAGCTATGGAAGAGACTATTGCAGAGAATTTAATCCGAGTAACATGTTTGGTACCGCTGGAAAATGAAAAATGAAAAAGAAAGAAAAATTTGTCAAAATTATAATTTTATTTTTATAATTATTATTTAATATTAATTATTAATTATTATCTAATCATTAAAAATAAAAATATTATAAATATTTTTTTATTTATAAAACTACTTTTTTTATTATTCTTATACTTAATTTTCTGCGTACGTGATATTTAACGCTAAAAACTGAACTTGGATTCACGAAGTCGGAATTCTAGATGGATTCAAAGAATCCAAATTCAGTAAAATATTGTATACAGATGCAATAGTTTTTGTGTTATTGCATTTTAATCAATTTTTTTTTTTCATTGCATATTAATTTAAAAAAAGTCCATTTTGCCGTTTGTGTTCTGCTGATCTGATACGCAACAGTGAGTCTTCTAGAAGAGTCTGAGGATAACCGTTTGGCTTTTTCATTTTTCTAATAAGTTTTCCACAATATCTAGAGTTCATTGGGTCTAAGTTGTCCTCTGTATTTCAATATTTTGTAATATATTCAAAACCAGTGCGGATAAGATGAATGGGTGAGTAGATAAATTTTCCTACATGAAAGTAAAATTATTGAATCGGAAGTCAGACCCACGTAACATTAGTCTGATCAGTTTGAAAACTTTACAATTGTATAATATTAAATAGATAATACTATATATATATATATATATGTCAAATGTTAAATTAATTATTTATGAACATTCAGATTAATTAATTACGCCAAACGTATGTATGTAAGAAAACTTAGAGGAAGAGAGAGAAGATAAATAAAGATAAACAACAATCAAAATTAAAAAAAAAATACTACGTCATATATATATATATATATATCTATCTATATATAAAGTTATATTGTTAATAAGTTATAAACAGCATAGTTTTTACTTGAATTACATGCATTTGTATTTTTCTATTTTTTAAATTTTGACTTCATTTTTAAATTTAAAATAAAGGACAATAATTATGCAGAAGAGTCCGATGGGAGTTCTAAAAGAGAATAGATAACAATGCGCAAAATAGACAAGTCAATATCAATTAACGAAAGTTTTCGTTTTTTTTTTTAATTTGTGAAATATTATTCATGTTTGATCCTTAATATTTACGGAGGATAGTTTTTATGTGACGTTTTAATTTTTATTTTTATCGTATTGGACTCAAAAAGCCGTAATAACCAACTGTAAATTTTCTCAATCACAACATTTTTTTTTTCTTGGAGCAAAAGCAACGAGTAAGGAGACCTGAAGATAATCCTGTCGGCAATCCACTTTTGAGGTTTCAGTAAGTTTCAGCGCACTTCCACAAGACACTGATTTGACTCGCTCCCTTTGGTCAATGAATCGCAAAGCCAACATATATTTTATAGATTTTATGTAATATTTATTATATTTTTATAATAATTATTTTATTTATTAAAATTTTATTTTAATTATTAAATTATTTTTAAAAAATAAAAAAAAAATATTGTTATCTCACTTTTTACATTCTCTTCTTTTTTACATTATCTAATTAAACATACTATTAAAATACCATAAAACGTGACTTGCCATAGTAAAATAATCCATATAGAACACATAAAAAAAGTTCAAACACAGTAATGTAAAAAATATTTTTCTTCAATATAATATATTTTTTAAAATTTGATAACACAGTTATAAAGATTTTTTATTATTTTTGAGTTTCAAAGAAAAATTTTAAACTTGGTAGCATAGTTTGAATGATGAATTACTCTTATATTTTTAAATACAGCATATTTTATAAGTGGTTTAATGTAAAAGAACAAAAAGTTTTCAATTTAAGTGGCTAAATTCAAAAAAAATTTAAAAATTGAATTCATAAGTAATATTTTTTATATTATTCCATTTAAATTATTTTTTAAAATTTTATATAACGTGTCCAATGAAATAGTTTTACTTTCTATTATAAAAATAATTAAAATTCTCTTCATTTCTTTCCCAAGTGAGAAAGATGACGACGGCTCACATGGGGCATCTTTTGCTGCGTCGGCATTGAATTTATCTACCAGCTGGGATGATGGCCTTACCTGCTGCCATGAAGTTCTGGGATTAGGTTTGGGAATTGTTGCCTGAGTCTTTCTTGCGTAGCATGGACTTCCTTGGAGATTAGGGAAGGCTGGGACCTATGGAGAGGTAATGCAGTATGCATTTGGTGGCAGGGATGGAACCAGGAAAAAAAGTGTTAGGGGGAACAGGCGAAAATGTGTTCCTAACATAAATACTGAATCTTACTTTCAAAAATAAATTTAGATATGTATGAAATTAATATAATAATAAATTTTATTAAAATTACAAATTAAAGACTCGTAATAATAGGAAAAACAGAGAAGTATAATAATATTAAAATAAATATAATTACTTAAATATAAAAAAAGTATATATTTAACATGATGCAATATATAATAGTCATCGGTATCATACTCTCTGATTTTTAATTAAATAAAATTCATTTATAATCTCTTTTATAATGAAAGTTTTTGCAATTTCTTTTTCAATGTATACAATTAAATTATTTACAAGAAAATCATCTTTTATTTTATTTTAAAATTGTGTTTTTTCCAGTTTTATTAATGAAAAAAATCTGTTTCCTAGATACAATAGATATTGAAAGTGACAATACAGGACAAATTATTGTATAAATCAAATGATAAATCTTTTATTTTTCTTAAATAAATAGTGCTCTATATAACTTAGAAATAGCTGTAAGATATTGACATTCAAATTATTTCAGTATATCAAGCTCATAATGCTGTAATTGAATCCAAGGATAGAACCACAAAAATTGTAAGAGAAGCAAAATTTTATATTTAATACAAGTACTAATAATTACTAAACATGTAGCTTTAAGTACTTATTAACTTCATATAATACTAAAATTTACTAAAATTAAAAATAGAGACACATAATGATAAAAAAAAAATCAGAGAAACATAATAATATCAAAATAAATATAATTACTTTAATATAAAAAAGTATATGCTATAAGTAATACAATTAATATATATTAGTCATTAGAATTATACACTTTGATTATTAATTAAATAAAGTTCATCTATAGTAATCTTTTACAGAATCTCCTTCTATGGTTAAAGAAACCAAAAAAGGAGAAATTTTATAAAATAGTGAGAATATTCAAAGAGTGGAGAGTATATTACTAGTCATTTTTTAAGAATGAAGATAAGAAGCCTCTTGGAGAAGTTTTAATATAATTTATTATATTTTATTTGTTTTATAAAAGTTACTTATATAATCAATGTAAGAAGCAGTTGTGTCTTTAAGAGCATATGTTTTGGGCTTCAAAACATTAAAAAGGGTAAATAAAAAATTTTAAGGGATAAATTTAAAAAATTTAAAAAAATAATATTATATACGTACTTAATAAAATAATATTATATACATACTTAATACATATA
The DNA here is from genome assembly GCA_026724425.1 of Erythrophleum ivorense. Classification (NCBI taxonomy): domain Eukaryota; kingdom Viridiplantae; phylum Streptophyta; class Magnoliopsida; order Fabales; family Fabaceae; genus Erythrophleum; species Erythrophleum ivorense. Next base: position 667,630 of record JAIUCV010000199.1, on the reverse strand, counting down.
AAAAATTTTACAAGGTAAGTTGTCCTTATACTACATAACTTTCGTTTATCCTTAATTGAATCCTCAAATGAACTTTCTCTTATCATTGAAATCTTTTGATAGTACTTTTCCCCCAAGTTGCATAGATCATCAATCTTGAAAGATTTGAAAGCATCTTTGGGATTTAAAATAGGGTTAAGGAGGAGCAATTTCAAAGTTTGATCTCAAAATCTATTGTTTGGCTTTTGCAATTGAAAATCTATTGTAACAATAAATATTTCATATTTGAAATGATGCTCTATAGTAACAATATTATGGCAAGGCTTACTTCAAGCTCTTGAGAATCTAGGATTCAAATGAAAAACATTAATGTCATTGTTAGCATAAAATAATTATACATTCTCAAGTATTGCCTTCCAATCCATCTTCTCTAAATTTTTGGATGAAGGACTTTGTAGTTTATATTAAATGCATAACACTTAAAATATCTTGAGATTGTTGCTGCAAAACTTGATATAAAACATCAGTTATCTCTATTTTTTTTTTCAGTAAGTACAATATGAAAATAAGCTCAAATAATGTTAATGCTAAGTAAGATGCCTTTGCATCACCTTTTAAGAACAATTTGCTTCTCTTTGAGATATAGAATTAATAACAAAGCAAATTGCTACAAACTACAAGAAAAAAAAAGTAATTTTGTGGCTTTTTTTTAGCAACAATTTGAACTAAGATTAAAAAATTTTGTAACAATTGTAAAAAGCATTGCAAAATTATTTGTAATATTATGACTGTTGTTATCAACTATAAGAACAATTGTCATGATATTACATAATAATAGTTGTTCAACCACTACAAAAGTGAAGAGACTTAGTTGTGGTTGTGATATAATCATGGCTAAGTTCGTCATGTATTTAGTGATGGTTGGATGATCAACTTACACTATTTTCATGGTTATATGTAGTGGCACTTGCAATTATCTTTTTTTTTTCTTTTTAAAATAATTATGATATTTGAACCTTTTTAAAGCACAGTTAAAAATGAATTATATACAATAACCATAACGAACATGAATTTTAAATTATAATTGGATGAAAAATTAAATTGTTATTAAAATTAAAATTTAAGTCTAGTACATGTAATGATAATATCATGTAGATGGAAGTCCTAAAAGAAATGGGATGTGAAGGTGTCTTAAGAAATGATAATTAAGGGTGAGTGGATGGGTGGTTTTAATAAGGAGTTGGGTAGTTGCTCAAATCTAAACACCAAGCTATGGAGTATCAAGGAAGGTCTTTCTTTGGATTGGAATAGGGACTTTATAGAAGTTATAATGGAATCATTCTAAGAGTGCTACTAATATGATTGTGAAGTTGAAGCTTCGCTATCACTTGAAGAATTAGGTGCTTCATTTTATCCTGAGCATGAAGGAGAGAAAATGGAATGTTTGTTTTGTTCATATTCCTTGTACTTCTAACAAGGCTACGAATGCAATGGCTTATCTTGGGGTTTCTCAAAAGGAAATTTCTTTAGTTTGGAATAATATTCCTAATAGCAATTCCAAATTTTTATTTGATGATGTTATAAGGGCTTCTATGCCCTAAAATGTAATCTTTCAATAGTTTGTTTTTGGCTTTGACCTCTTGTGTTTTCCAAAATAAAAAGTCCTAAAAGTCATTAGGTAAATCCTAAATACAATTACAATATCATTTAATAAAAATTTCTACAAGTCACTTGGTAAGTTTTAAATCTACTAATATTCTTCTTCTTGATTGGAAAAGGTTAGAGAATGATTTGTCATACTTGGTCGATATCCATTCTATTAGATATATAAATTAAAATATAAAATATCATTAAAAACATATACAAATTAAATTACAAGAGATAAATATAAATTGGAATGCATGTTAATGAACTTGAAACAAATAATCTATCATACTTTGTCAATGAACTTGAAACAAATAATTAAATAAACCAAACAATGGGGTAGAAGCGAAAGAAGCAATAAATATTGATAATTTAAAGTATTTCTATATAACTTTCAACAAAGATTGTCTCAATTTAGACTTAATGAGAGAGTGGTTATATTCAAACAAGACTTAAAAAAAAAATAGTTTTGACTCTAAGCTTATTTGGGAAAAAGAAAAAAATAAAACAAATAAAGGGAGAGAAGAGTAGTTAAGCATATCTATTTTATAAGGATAAAAATAGACCTAAGCTTACAAATTAGGCCTAGTATGTACTAGACCAATGATGATAATGTTGAAATTGAAAGACAAAAGTATCTTAAATTTTTTGATAAAAAATTTTCCTACATGATTAAATTGTAATTTTTCTCTTAAATGCTGCGATTAAGTCTTATATTGTTTTAAAAAGTTTTCTATTTTGTCATCACCACACAAAATGACAAAAAATAGTTATTTAGCTCCCACATACTATTTGTAAAACAATATATCCTTGGATGGTTTCAATTTTCAACAATGTTGCCTCAAAATAATAAAATAAAGATAAAAAATTAAGTTATTTGAGTTATTTAACAATAATTCCGCTACTAAATAACCACTATTAAATAAAGGCAAATTCTTTAAGACTGCTATTATTTAATAGCAATTTTAGAAAATCACTATTGCATAGTAGCAGTTGTCAACAACTATTATGTTTTAATAGCAGTTCTAAAGCAACTGCTGCTAAATAATATTAGTTGTCCAAACCATAGCTATTTAATGCTTTAGTGGTAGTTGCATACCATTGTCACAAAAGGCGACCTTTTTTTGTAGTGACCTACATTTTAAACAAATTGCACATTAATTGAAAATGAGAATCCTATTGGGTATCTCAAACTCTTTGCAGGGTGCCAATTTGATTTGCTCCATTTCCAATCTCATCAGAAATCACAATTTTAATTTGCATGCTTAGGCATCTTATAGCTCATCATTTCATTTGAAAGAACTAATTAATAACAACATTTATAATTGATGTCAAAATAAAGAAAGAAAAACTGATGAACATATTTAACCTCTTTAAATGTTGTAACCAAATAGCTAAAGTCCATAAGCCATACAGTGAACATAACAAGCATGGGGGCATTCTTTGAAAAAGAGAGATTGTAGTTCATTCCATTTATCATGCATATTATTGCCATCATCATAACCTCAACCTTGAATATTTTTAACATGATGATTATAATGAGAAAGGAAAGAACATACCTCTTTTTCACGAGTTAAGATCATGGTATCTTTAACGTGTATAGCATTAAAAAAAAATACTTTTTAAAGGAGTTGTCTTGATCAACAAATCTCAAAAGGATAGCCATTTGCTCTCCCTTTACCTTATCTCTAGCTTCATTAACAACAATGGAAAATTTGGCATCACCAATTTCTTTTTTAATGGCATTTCTTACTTGTAATAATTTGTAAAACTCTTTTTGAATTTTAGGTGATATGTATGTGACATTTTGTGAAGCATTTTCAAACACAAAACTAACAACTTTTTCATTGTAAGTAGCTAAAAGCTTTATTGGCATAATAAAATTGCCCATACTCTTTGAATCAAGACTTTCATCATTCTCTCTAAGAAGGCATGCTTAAAAGGCTAGCTAACGAATACTATCAATTGTAGCCTTGAGTCATAATTAGTTATTTTTTAATCCTTTCGATGTTTATTTTTGAAACATTTTATGAAAGTGTTGAGATTACTACTTGAGATTTTCGCAGCACTTTACAACATTTTTATGTGATGAACTAGAAATTTTTTTCCCATATGGCCTAATAAAAGACAATTCATTCCATCATTAACTTTCTTCCATTTGTTAAAGCTTTGAACTACAAATGCATCTAAATGACTAGATTCATTATTGGAAAATAGATAGCATAGCAAATAATATAAAGCATCATTGTTAAGTGAATACTCTAACTAAAATAAATGTGCATCAAACCAAGAAGCTTGAAATTGGTGACAATGGTTCCTTTCTCTAAAAAAAAGATACTCTATATTTTTGGGCTAATATGAATCAACTTTGAGATAAGCATGTCATATCTTATTTCATTGATTAAAAGAAAATTGCGATATTTGTGAACGTAACCTTGAGATTATACTCTATATTGATAACATCCATTTCTTTAAGTTTAATTCTTTTACATTTTGAAGGGTATTTAATAAATTGAAAATTTTTTGGAGGATTATTTATAATTGAGGAGGGGACAACATTTGGAAATGAAAATATAGCAAGTTGAGAATCCCTATCATCTATCTTCTTGAAGAATAGAAGAAAGATTTTTCTATGTTTCCATATTTCAATAGTACAACAAAATATTATTTACAAAACTTTAAAATAAACAACAATATTTGTTTTGTTTAATGGAATAATTATGACCTATAAAAGCAACTATAGATAAATAAATAAACAATCAAGTCTATTAATTTAATAAGTAAGCTAAAAAAAAGTATGCCATGTCCATATGTCTTGTTCTTAAAATCTTCATTATATTCTCTTTAAGATTTTCACCCTATTTTCTTTCCAAATCTTTATGTTATTCTTAGTTTTTTTTTTCAAAATAGTTAAGTTTTACCATTTTTTTAGAGGAATAAAATAAAAAAAAAGAGGCAATAAAATAGTGAAATACCTTGATGGTGGAGATGCCAAACTGAACCAACCAATAGTGTAGTGAAAGCTCTAGGAAGCTAAATAGTAATATTTTTAAAACCAAATCAGTCATTGAACCGATGAAGTCACTGGTTCAAGGTTCATTGGTTGAACCGTAGTCAAATCGGTAATAATTAAATATATATTTTTAAATTTTATATATTAAAATTTTAATATAACAAATAAATATTAGTAAATTTTAAATATTTAATTATTAACTCAATATTTTTTAAAATGTTTGAGAGATTATTTTTTAATTGAAAAACAAAAATTACCTATAATTAAAAGTTAATAGTATTTAATATTAAATTTTTGAAGTTGTAAATTGTCTTAAAATTCTATTTATCATTAAACAATAATAATTTTAGCCAAATATTTTTATATTTAAGAAAAATACTACCAAGAGATACAACATAATAAAAAGAAAATATCGAAAATAACTAAGTATATGTTTTTTATTTATTTTATATTATCTTTTTTTAATTTTTCTATATTTTAATCTACTCTTCTTTTTAGTATTTTCTATTTTTAATTTGCCAAATTTCTTTAACATAAACTATCCTATTATATAAAAAAAATTTTAAAAAAAATTGGACTAACCGATTCAAATCGATTTTTAGCCGGTCCGATTTGATTGGTTCAACTGATTTTTGATTGATTTTTGATCGATTCTTTGCTTAACTGATTTTCAGAGTTAACCGGACCAAACCAGGGATCGATTCAGGGTTCAACTGGTCGAACCGATCGATTTGATCTGATTTTTTAAACAATGCTAAATAAAAAAAGAAAAAAAAACCTGTGTTGCAAAGTAAAAGGAAAGCCCTCTTGACCTTGTTGTCATGGTGTCACAATGTCACGTGAAAGAGTGGAAAAAGCTTATGTTAAAAGTGTTTTTTGTTATCGTTCGACGTTTTTAATTTTTTTATTATTTTAATTTTATTATATTTTAATTATTTTATAAAATATTATAAAATTAAGGGGGATGGTTCCCCTAAAATCAACTCCCCCGGTCCGTCACTAATTAGAGGTGATGGAGGGCTGAGTCATTTATGAATAAGTTGATAATAAAATAAAGAGAATTGTTTTATTATCCCCAATCCCATTCCACCATTTTTTACTAGGATTCACTTTTATTTTTGTTTAGAATATATTAGATTCTGTTGTCCCCACACTTGCCCATTTTCCCCGATAACTCGATGGGTTCGTTTGCTGACACTTGTGGTGTGTCGTGACAAAAGCAAGGGTGGTTCACGGCGAAACCAAAACGTTTTGTTTGTAAGAATGATCTGTGCATTGACCGAGGACTAATTATAAAGCCAAATAACTTCTAATTTAAAAAATGTCCAGTTGCTTGGTACGAGATTTAGGCGATATTAGACAAAAATAACGGAGACAAAATTCATGCCATTCACATTCATATAACGAAGACTTTTCTGGGTGTGTTGTCTTAATTGTCTAAGAACGCACTTGTATGTATACATATAGATATTTACTTATTTATTTTATCTCCTAATATTACTAAACCCATTTATATAATGTATAATTCATAATAGATAAGTGTTTTGATTTCCTAACAGAAATGATAGATAAGTTTGCGTTATTTATGATTTCTCTTATTTAATTACTTTAAAACTCATAAAATGAAAAAGAAGACCAATGATGTTAATACTTTTAATAAAAAACTCACCAAATATATCAATTGCAACTGTAATAGTATAGTATTACTAATAATAAAAATCAGAATTTGAAATTTCGTTTTTTTTTAACCCCAACTTGTACTTCGAATAAAACAAAGAAAGAACTACACTAAATTTGATACATAAAATGGAATGAAGTTCAGGACTTCAGGTATTGTATTTTTGGGTAAAGAAATGAAGAAAAAAAAAGGTGGTGGAGAGTGCAGGGTCAAGCAGAGAGAAGGTTGGTCGTGGGCGTGCGGGCGTTGGTTGTTCTCAGGTTTTGGGTGTGCATGTTGCAGGGAGCAACGTGGCAGGTTCCCGACCATTGATTGCGCAAAAGTTGGAAATATAAAAAAAGTTGGAAAGGAATGGTGGGCTGGGGACAAGAGAGGAAATCTAAAAAACATAGGGACTTCCAAGAGGAAATGTGAAAAAGAAATCGTAGGCGGAGAGATTTCCCGTGTCTTGAGGAATCCCTACTATAAAATTCCCCACACTCCGCTCGATTCTCACCTCGGTCCCTGCCTCTCTTCTTCACTCTCTGTTCTGTAGTTCCTCTTCACGTTCACACTGCCTCTTCTCGGTCGGCCCGTTGGTTTTCTTAGCTACCATCTCTCGCGTGAGAAAATTAAGATGAATCCGGAAACACCAAAACCCTTGGTCAGCCGTTTAGCTTCATATTTCGTGCTTATTTTCGCTTCTTCAACCTTGAATCCATTCCATCAAGCTTCTTCTTCTTCTGCTCCTCATGATGATGATCCAGAATCAACCCTACATGGTGGTTCTGATAGGGGCATGCCACCAAAATCAACCCTGCTGCAGGGTGGTTCTGAAATGGGCTTGCTGCCACAACGACCAGTGTCAGAATCCGTAGAAGCCAATAATGACGAGCTTGCCGTCGTCACCAACTCCATTCCGTCGGCTTCTTCTTTATCTTCAGCTTCAGCAATCCCTTATGGAGAAGAAGATGCTCTATCATCATCTCCACTTTCCCGTGACTCCCTGATCAACAGTATATCCCCCACTAGGGTTTCTTTTTCATCAAAAAAGCCCTCTCTTTCATCCCCTATCAAACACAGTCATGACCTTAATTCCACAAATACCAACTCAAAGAATTTTCACTCAGTAGAAGCAGAGAGGTGGGAGCATGTGATGGAGATCATCGTTGAGCAGCCAGCTGAAAGCACAAGTAGAAGAAAGGATCGTTTGGTCCAGGAGATCGACATCATGGATGCCTCTATCCCTTCATACCCATCGCCTTCGTCCTCAGCAATCTCTTCTCAAGAAGAAGGTACTGTATCATTGTCTTTTTCATCATCCCCACCATCTTCCACAGAAAATTCACAGCAAGCAGCTGAAACGACAACTAGAAGGGATCCTAATTCCCTCGATGTGATGGAGATCATCGATGAGCAAGATCTGGCAAAGCATATACTGGGTCTTGCAATCCCCATGGGAGTGGCTCTGGTCTTCTCTACTAGCAAACTTGCCAAGACGACCGAGATGCGCGTTGTGGTAATTGCACTCTCCTTTGCCATTGATGCTATTTGGATTGGCCTTCTCCTGCGTAAGACTTACCGTAAAACTTCCACTGTCTTTCTGATGTTGGGAATTGCCTTGATGATGTTGGCTTTTTATGCTTTTGTGGGTTGCTTCTTACCCATACATCTTAAATGGATCCCTGCTCTCTGTTGGCTTGCCTCTCTCATTCCATTTGCTATGTATGGTCGGGCCTACTTCCAAAGAAAGATGGCGACGGACCCTGAAAGCGGAGAGAGTTAATTATTAGTAATGGCCTAGCTAGCTATCTATGATTTATATTCATGTATGTTCTATATGAGTAGTCTTTCTTTACTATCCTTTCGATTCTGATCTGCTTTGTCCTTGTTTTGAGTTAATTATTAGTAATGGCCTAGCTAGCTAGCTAAGGTTCATCTGCATTGTTCATGTATGTTCTATTTTATGAGTGATCTCTACTATCCTTTCGATTTTCATCTCCTTTGTCCTTGTTGGTTGGGTGGGGTCAAATTTATTATTGAAGTAATTGATTGGAGTTTTTGGTTTTCTAAAACTTGTTGATAGTTTAGTTCAATTACGAGGATTTAATGCTTCTTAATAAATTGATTTTTCGCGTTTAATTTTACCTTGTCAAGCTTAAACTTTATAGAACAATTTGACAAGTTAGGGATTGACTTTTTATTAATCTCATCAACGTATCAATAATATTTGAGTTCCTTTTTCAGTCGACAATTACAACTTGTTTTCCATCTGACGTATTACTGAATAAATAGATAACAAAGTAAAGAGTTAGTCTACATGTGGACTCTTGATTATGTTACAAGTTATCAACCATGGACTATATAAAGGTATACATATTATTTATAATTACTTAATTATTTAATTTAGTGTTTTAAATCCAATACAAACTCTATAAAATTGTTGCAGGCATTACGATATGAAACCCAACTTTATTGAATCTAAAGACCGTAATAATAAGATTTGCATAAAATCTAAAAGGTTAGAATATGAGCTTTCTGGTTTCTAACACTAGAATTAAGGACTCCAGTGAATGCTGGGGGAAATAATACTGGGGCTTTCGTTATCCTATATGCACTAGACCGCGAACCCTAATTTTGATAGTCAATTACTGTGTGAATCTTGAGAAATTGGATCTCATAATTAATTCGAATACTAAAAATGCACATAACATGTCTAAGATTTCATTTTGCTTTTCCATAATCTGTAATTTTGAATCCATTGATGGTTTTGGGTTGTATAACACCCAGAAATATATAGAATGGAAAACTGAGATTACCTAAAACTTTCAGTTAGTCATTAATGACAAAGAAGCTCTAAGTCAATTTTTTTAAGTCTCAAAATCTTGACCATTTTGAATGTATTATATAGTGCCTAGACCAGCCCGAGATGGGTAATATCCTAGTTAGCGAGGGAAATGTTGAAGGGGAAAAGAAAAGTAAAATACTCTTCCTTTTTTGAGACTATAGTTTAATTAAATATATTTATCTTTTATTATAAAAATAAATATATATTTTTTCTAAAATTAAAAGATAAGTTACATTTATACTCACACCATATTTAATGTGCCATAAAGTTTGTGTAGCTGTATGATATTAAATTTTTTATTATCATATTAAAAGTAAATTAATATTAGAGTTTAACATAAAGTTGATTAGCTATATTTTTAAAAACGAATTAGTCAATTAATTGGTAAAGGCACTGATAATATAATTTTTATATTTTTTTTCTTCTTTTGATTTTGGCTTGTTTTATTGGTTATATAGGCTAGTTTAGCCAATTTTTAACCATTATAGTGAAAGGTCCATTTTAAAGGTTAATTAAATTCTACTTATAGCCGATTCTCTAGTTTTTTAGTTTGATTAAATAGTTTGATCCAATTTTTAAAACAATGCTACTTATATTATTATATGAAAAATAAAATTATAGTATTAAAATGTTAAGAAAATTAAGTGTAATTTTTGAGATTAAAAAGTATCAAATATAATTTAATTAAACTTAAAAAAGGATTAGCATAATTTATTTATTTATTCTAGCAAGTGGTTTATTTACCTGATGATATATAGTTATAAAATTGTTCTGAGCAAAGAAGAGCAAACTATATTAAATCTTGTGATAATCTAGAATCTGCTAACAGATTGACAATGTCTAAATATGAGAGTTTCTCGTTAGGGGTAATAATTGCGAGGATTAATGGGTTTTTATTTTTTTGGGGAGAAGAGGAGTGTAAAACTAACACCTTTTGCCCAAAAACCTACTGGACAACCCGACTCGGGTGATGATTGTGTAGCTTTATTTCTTAACACCCCCCCCCCCCCCCCCCCCCCCCCAAAAACAAAGAAACAAAGTGTAATAACTATCAACTAGCATGCACGAGATTTCATGTAAGATTTTTCCCAGAAAAAAAAAAAAAGAGATCTTAAGTCCCAAAAGAAAAAAAAAAAGAGATTTTACAAGAATCGCACGTAATCCAAGCCTAAAGCCACACTGTTCATGGTTTATAAATAGTGCGACTAATAATAGGATTATATAATATATTGATATTCTCCCAATCTAAAAAATACTAAGTACCGTGTATTTTCATCAACATATCATTCATCCTTCATATAGGTAGTGGAAGCACTGAATTTTTACAAAAATGAAAGAAAATATTGCCAATGAAGCACTGAATGTGAATAGGACCAAGCTAGAAAATAAAATTAATTTCAATTCACTAAAAATATAATAAGTTACATTGTATATAGAATAATATATAGTTATACCCATACAATTGCGATTCATCTCATAAAATGAAAAAAATAAAAAGAACCAACTCCGCCCAGACCACTAATATGACAGGCCCCGCTTCGGATTAGGCCCCGCAGGCAGATTTAGCTTGGGACTATACTTAAATACACTTTTTTATATTTTATTTGTTTTAACAAAAATATAATATGTGTAAAAAAAATAAATTATATAATATTAAGCCATAAAAAAATATACATTTTGTCATATTATGATTGAAATATTATAAAAATTACCCCTAAATTTCTTACCATACAACCATAGCTGTACCTGAAAAATAGTAGAATTAAATAAAATGAGCATAGATAATTGCGATAGAGGTAGGTTCAAGTAAGAAGCCCAATAATCGCCCAAAGAAAACTAAGACGCCAAATAAACTGGGCTTATAATTCTAGTAAACCCAACGTGGAATGATGCACTTGCCTAGACAAGGCCGTGATAGGCCATGGTTAATATCTTTGTTTGTGAAGGAAACGTTTAAGGGAAAAGCCAATGTAGGTTGGCACAAGTGACACGAAGATTTAGGGTTTAGGGTCAGTTTCGCAATCTTGGGGGTTCGATTCTTTTCTTTGTCATTCAAGTTCTACTTGGTGGCAATCGATCGTTGAGAGATTTCTCATCCACTAGTGGGGTACTCTTATGTGGTTTGTTCGGCTTGCAGATCCCTGCTAGTAGTCTGGTGGCATTTCCAAGGCCTTAGGTGATTAGGCCCTTAGTGGCAGCCGAAGATACAGAATAAACCTCCAACTGTTGGAATTTCGAACCCTGCCCGGGAATTGAGAGTCATCCTTCCCCTCTCATTTTTTTACCCAAAAAAAAATGTTTAAGGAAAAAAGAAAATTGATAAAACGCGCTCTTCCTTTCAATCCCCATAGTTTAATTAAACAGTTCTGCTTTCTATTATAAACATAATTAAAAGATAAATTATAATTGTAATCACACATTCATATATAATGTATCATAAAGTCTATGTACCTTTATCATATTAATTTATAGATATTGGTATTTTTTTAGTAAATTATATTAACATTTTTTTAAGGTTAGACCACATTACACTTAATTCTTCTTTTGTTTTAAAAATTTTACTTTACTATCTTTTAATATGTTTTTTGTCAATAAAATTAATTTTTTACACAATACACATTTCTTCCAAAATTAAATTTACTTTATTATATTTATTGTCACGTTAAAAATAAAATTATAGTCTTATATGTTGTATAAAAAGCTAAACTTATTTGACAAGCACGTGACATGCCTTCATTAATATCCTAATTAGTGAAGTTAAATTTTATTAAAGGAAAAAGAAAAAAGAAAGGCAAAATGGTCTTCCTCTCTTAAGATCATAATTTAATTAAAGAGTTTGGCTTTTTATCATAAAAATATACACATACGTCTACATCTAAAAGATATGCTACAACTACAGTCACACCTATATGTAGCTTGTGTAATTGTATCACATTAATTTTTGTATAGATTGGTTGTTTTCTTTTAATGAATTACATTAACCTCATATAAGGTTTGATTAAATTATACATAATATTCCTCTTATTTAAAAATCATATTTGCCTCTCCTCCAAATTATTTGTTGTCAATAGAGTTAACTTTTTACATAATATATATTTTTTTCTTAAATAAAATTTTTAATTATTTTTACTGTCATATTTAGAATAAAATTATAGTATTGTATTAAAGTTTAATGCCATATTTAACTATTATTATTGTTGTTGTTGTTATTATTATTATTATTATTATTATTATTATTATTATTATTATTATTATTATAAGATCTGAATATGTTGATTCAATAAATGATTTCATAGACTACTTACTTCATCTTAATAAATATATAAAATATAGAAGACATCTTGCTTGGTCATTAATTTCTCAACATATAGAAGTATAGATTTTCAAAAATCTTTATATATTAAATGATTTAGATTCTCTCGATCCACTTTTTATCAAATTTTTATCAATTTAAAAAAAGAAAGAGAGAAGAAGAGAGAGAATAGGGCCCTATACACTATCTCCTCTCTCCTTAATAATTTTTTTTATTAATTTTAAAAAAGAAAAAAAAAACAGAAAGAAAAACCCATTATATGGGCCCCATACACTATGTCTTCTTGCCTTTGGATTCTCTTTCTTTTGCTTTTCAAATTGACAAAATATTAACAAAAAGTAAATTGAAAGAATCCAAATCCTCTAAAGACTACGATTTAAGTTAAACTGAAACTGTAATATTACTGTTACAATAAGCATCATGCATGTGATTGCGGTATACTACAGCGATTTCGTTTCTTAAAACACAATTTTCATAATTTTCTAGAATTATCTAAAACCTTCCTAGGACCTAGGATAATAAACTTGCTACAATAACATAAATTTTCTACTCGGCCTGGAGTTTTTGTTTTTGGGTGAGGGTTGGGGGGCTGTTTGTGCATTGAGGCTCTGGTGGAAACTATTGTGTCAAAAGTATTTCGCATTATAGTAGCTATGTAGTTATAACTATAAATAACTGCATGTAATGAAACATGACATGAAATCATTCCATATGCTAAGTTATCTTCTAAACAGAAGAATTTTAAAGGAGAAATATGGATTACCTCTAGAAACCCATCTCCAACTCCCTGAGAGGTCGTGATGCTTCCGCTCCATTGTTTCAACAATTGCAGAAGCCCTGAATTCAAATCTGAATCTGCTTCACACATATATGTACCACCAGTCGTCCTTACAAAAATATAATTTATCTCTGTCTGTTTCTCTAATGGCACTAAACAATTTCAAATTTCAAAGTCAATGTTTGTTTATCCACATATTTTGTTATTCTTGCCAGCGACGGGTGCTTATAGTACATATTAATTAATGATGTATTCTTTCTTTCTGCCAAGAATATCAATATTTAATCTTGCAAATGGTTTTATTTGCGTAATTTCTGAATAATATAATTATCTTAATTATTGGTTGTGTACCTTGAGTGTTTCGTTGTTTTTTGTAATCATAATTGACACAGTCAATGGGCTTAATATTTATTAAAAAAATTTATATCATAATTATAATAGTTAATTATCACGGAACGATTTGTTCACTCCGATGGATCATATTTTATTCCATAGGCTAGCTAGTTAAATTAGTCTAATTCACATGGCTCATACAGAAGCCATGTGCTTTACCTAATTAAAAGTTCAACCCTTAGAATTGTCTTCTTCTCTGCAAATTCTTACAAAATTCCAATGAGAAGGTTGTTAAGTTAATAAAAATTACTATATTACATTGAAAGTGTACGTAATAGTAATTTCTTATACGAGCTACATGAGATAAATATATTTATTATTATTAGTTTAGAGTTAATTATGTTATTATTTTTCCAAATTTAGGTCAATTACATATGATATTTATATTAAAAAATGTATATTATCTAGAATTCATGACATTTAATATATATTACAAGACTTCTTATATTATTTATTTTCTGTTATTGAAATTAATTTTTGGTATAAAATATGTTTCTTTTAAAAATAAAATTACTTATTTTCCTTTTTCATTATATTAAAAATAAAATTATGATTTTATTTTAAACCTTTACATTACCAATATGCACCACTTCAATTTGGCTAGACATTTTATTAAGCAAGTATTACATTATATACATAAAACACAACAAATAACACTACAAGTTGTAACTAATTTCTGATTCTCACTTTCGACTACTTTCGGACTATTTTGAGTTTCTTCTTTTTATTTTTATATTTATTCCCAAAAGCTAAACAATAAGATACAAAAAAAAAAATGATACACTTTACTATCATAATTTTGACAAATTAAAATTATAATTACAATATATTAATTAACATAAATTAATGAAAATTATATATATAGTATTTAAAAATTTATAAATCATATATTAAATTTTAAATATTTATATATTAAAAAAAAGCAGTCGGAACTATAGTGCCATGCTGTCGGAACTATGTTTGCAATCGGAACCTAATGCCATGCAGTCGGAACTACAGTGCCAAGCAATCGAAACACAGTGCCATGCGGTCGGAACTATGTTAGTGCCATGCAGTCATAAAGATACCGCCGTTCATCTAATCCAACATGTTACATTCAGCCACATGTCCTCTTTTGTTTTTTTTTTTTTGGTCGGAAAATTTCCTAAACAGTGTGTTGAACCAAACCCTTCTCCAAAATGGAACTCATCAACTGCAAATGCATCCTTCATCGATAGAGAAGATCCAAAACGTTTCAATTGGCCGAAGGTCTAAATATCTGCAATGCAGAGGACCCGTCAAAGCTCATCGTCGAAACTCGGAGACCGTCCATTCGAAGCTCCATCGATTTGCTCTGTAGTAATCTATTGCTTTGATGCTCTAGAGATCTGTAGTGCGAATGATAGATTTGCTTTGTGGTAATCTATTGCTCTCTGTTATCTGGGTCCCTTTCTCCTTCTCTTCTCTTCATTGGCTATGGCATTTTTCAGACATCAAGTTGATTTAAATCAACTAGCAATCTTATAAATCTTGTTTGGCTCTGTATTTTGACTAGTAACTAGTGATCGATATTGAGTAATCATCATGTATGATTCATATGCACTAATAAATCTTGTTTGACAGGTCGATGCACAGTTTTGGCTTTGTATTAAGAAGAAATCATCCTCCATTCCCAGACTTCAAATAATAGTTTTTTTTTGTAATTGCAGACAAAATTCAATTAACAAAGAAAACAAAGTTGATCATAATGTCTCTTGCACTGGAGTAATTGCAGACACAATTTAGTGGACAATTCAGCTGACAAAGAGAACAAAGAAAACTCAGCTTTTGCCTGGAATTATCTGCACAAAGACCTGCTTGTTGCTTTTTGACTGAGAAAAAAGAAAACCATTTTCATTTAAAAAAAAGAAAAAGCCACATGTCAACATGAGGACAGCTGCATCAAATGAACGGAAGAGATTTGTTATCTGCACCTGTTGCAGTCGTACTAATGATGAAGAGAATCTGAATCCATTAGAGACTATAGGCGCTAACTAGCGCTATTTAATTTGTGGAAATGGGAGAGGAAGCTACCTCTGGTCAGAAAGTCCTCCTCATAACTTTATTTTTGTCTCCCCACTTCTTTGTTTTGCTTCAGCGTCATTTCCTGCAAATTTCAACCAAAAGCAGCACAAAACTTTGATGTCTCTATATGTTGCCCTGCAGACAGGTGTCCAAGAAATACCATGAAAATGGATAGTGCTAACTCTCTTTCTCTCTCTCTGTATATATATATATATATATATTCATAAACTTAATTAATAGCATCCATATATGTATTTATTTATGACCTGATAGGCTGATACAATCATTTTGGCTTCAAAATAACACCTAGACAACCTTTTTTTTTTTAAATCTAAGCTTCTCCATCTGAATCATGGCTTAGACTTCTATGACTTGCTGAATTTTTCTCTTTTAAATTAATTGTCCACTTGTTGTTTCCTAATCTTGTATTAGATTATAAATGAAGTCTGAAGTAAAAATTCTATCAACTATGTTAACATAAGCAATAAATGCAAGCCTGTGAGAATGCAGGCAGGCAAATATTTGTCAATTTACAGTTTAGGGAGATATTTACAAATAAGTCATAATTAAAGAGAGAATTTTATTTTATTTTCACAAAAAAAAAAAAAACAGGAGTTCAGTAGATATAGAAAATAACACCATAGGCACACGGCACAAATAAATAGCTAGTCAAAGTACGAGAAAACAAAATAATATAAAATAAGGCAATGCATCTCATAAAAATTGCATCATAAAATCACGCAACTAAACATCTGAAAAAATATATATTAACGAAAACAACACGTCACATCTCTCTATTCTTTGAAGAATCTTACTCAAAACAACTCTTCTTTTCTGCCCTCCAAAATCTGAAGATGTGGGTTGCATAGCTTTAAGAAGCAATTGACGAAACTAGTAATTGGAAGCCTATTTCGAAGCGAATGGATTCTCTCCTTGGCAACCTGCAAAGCACGCAGTGCTTTGTGTCAAAACG
Organism: Erythrophleum ivorense; assembly: GCA_026724425.1. Lineage (NCBI taxonomy): Eukaryota > Viridiplantae > Streptophyta > Magnoliopsida > Fabales > Fabaceae > Erythrophleum > Erythrophleum ivorense. Next base: position 650,989 of record JAIUCV010000199.1, on the reverse strand, counting down.
ATGTCGTCTCAGGCTTGTAAAGAATTGATCTCAGCCACTCAATTGACAACGCCATCTAGCCATCCATTTGAACCCCCTTAAACGTGCGTTTGGAGCAGTTGGTTGTATTCGTCCTATGCATCTTCCTTGGCTGCATCTGAGGCTTCCTTCCATGGCTAAACCTAACTCCATCTAACAGTAGAATACATCCAGCACTTGTCCTCTCCAACACAACATTCGTGAAGAAGATCCAAACCCCCTTAAATGTGCATTTGGAGCAGCTGCAAAGCATTTGTCCAACGCGTCTTCTTTAGATGCATCTAGGCTTCCTTCCATGGCTGAACCCAACTCCATCCAACACCAAAAAGCTTCTTGCACTCATCTCCATCCAACACCACGACATCCATAAATAAGTTTTAAATGAACATTTGCTGAGATTAACAATCTCCTCCTTCAAAAGCAAAGATTTGCGACAGAGATACTTTAGTTGTTGGAAATTTGTCTCGAGAGATGGTGAAAGAGACAAGGAGCTTTTAGCATTTTGGATCACTGGTTATGAATGATATCCCTCTAGGAGTTGAGAAACCAGCTTCAAAAACTCATACCAACATTGCTTCTATGCATTTAACAACCATATCCTCTAAGGAGATGTGCATGGCTTTTAAGCACTACGGCTTGGAACTTCAAAAAGACAATGAAAAAATTTAGCAATGGATGTCCTCTTTGGTTCTACTCAGTTGTGGCCTTGGCATATCATTTATTATTGTGGATTGAAGAAGGGACCAATTTCAACTTAGAACTATACCAAGCGAGTTGCTCAAAATCAAGAACTTGGTATTGTTGATAAATATATGAGAAGCAGCAATGGATGGGGAGAGTTCATTCTGGGGAACTCATAATAATGCTACCTGCCACTAATTATGCCCCTCTAGTACACTTCTCTGCATAGAACCTTAATATTTTATGTTTGCTCTTTTCAGGCTCTCATTGGAATTTGGATGTGATTTTCTTAAAAAAGTTTTCCAAGAAGTTTGCCTAGGTAGCCAGGTAGATAATTATGCAAATTATACCATAATTCATATTGCACTACCTACTTATAGTCTCCATAAGATTTTGCTGCTGTATTTAATAAAAATGATTATATATATAACAATGGCAGTACATTGAATAATGGTACAGGTTTTGGAATGACTAGAAGTTAAGTTTGTGTTTCACTTGTGTTCTGTTCATTTTTGTGTTTGTCCAAATGAGATAGCACGAAAGGTTGAAGATGATGTTTAAAAAACAGGGTATCAAATCCATATAAGCTGCAAAAAATATTGGGAGATTGCATCTTATTATTCTTGCCAACCCCATGAAGCGCACTGTTTCATTAAAGCTGAAATGGTGCATTTTGATCCCTTTCATGTGTGGCATTATTTGGTCTGCAGATGCCGCAAACAGGTGAAATTACAAGTCTAAAACAACGTCGTTTTAATGTGAAGCATGCGGTGCTTTGCAGGATGCAAAGCAGAGAATCTGTTCCCTATTTCGAATCTCGCAGGCACCAGACAATGTACTGCTAGCAGGCCTTTACACAATTGGGCTCAGCAGACGCGTATGAGTCAAATCACAGCAGACAATCATAAATGGTCTTGCAAGTTGCAACCACTGCCCAAACCCTAAGGTGCATGTGGCTAACAAATGTACTGACCTTGGAAGGGAGAACTCGCCATTTAGGTTTATTATTAGACCTTTATTCCTCCCCTCGTTTGTTTAATTTTTCTTTTAGACAGATTAGGAACCTATTTACTCTGAAGTAGTTTATAATTTGTTTCTGTTTCTTTTCCTTGGGCTTTTTGGACCTTTTAGCTTATCCGAAAAAAAAAGGACAGCAACAAAAAATTGTAATAGATTTGTTAATATTTTGTACACTTTCTTAAAGTACATGTTAGATTAATTGTCTTTTTAACTTTTCTTTTGTTTTTCAGTAGGAATTTGGGCTTATCTTACCACATCTCCAACAATATTCTTCACATAAAGGAGAATAAAGCTTTTAAAGAGACATGATTATTAAAGAGGGGTTGGGAGGTGTTGTGTCCTTCTCTAGACATATTTTAGGTATCCTTCTTATTCATTAATTTGTAATATAATTTTAAGGCCAATTCGATTTGTCGCCATTTTTTTTCTAATATTGTAATATAGTATTTATACTTGGAAGTGTGTTTGCCTCTTTGTTTTTTTGGTTTATTCTCTTTACTCTAGAAGCGCAGGTTTACAATATTAATTAGGCTTCTAGTGTTGTGCTTTGCAAAGCTTCGATTCTATTCATTAATTTGTCCTTTTTCTAAATTAAATTTATTGATATGTATAATCCAATTCATTAGTAGTCCAACTAGTTGTTTTATCAGGACAAATAATTCTATCAAAAATTGTAATTTCATTATTATTAGTTGTTGCAATGCCATTGTTATTTAATCATGTAAATATTAGAATAACCATTAGAAAGTTATAGCGTTGCAAAGAAGAGCTTGCGAAGAGCGCAAGTTAACTTGGATAATTGAAAGGTTTTTTGTTAAAAACAAAAACTTAAAGAGATTAGAGTAATTTAGACTAATTTATAAGAATGAGAATTAATTTGATGACTTATTATGTTAATAAATTACAACTTAATTAAACTAAGGAAATTTTTTTATTAAAAATTTAAAATTAATTTAATTTAAACAATTAAAAGTATGTTTTTTAAAATAAAAATCATTGGGAAAATTAAAAATCACGGTTAGGTGTCAGAGGCATTAATTTTTGACGTTGTAGTAACAATGTTAAAAAATCATATGATTTCTGTTTTATAACTTCAATCTCCTCTTTACACTGAATTAATAACTTTAATCCACTTAATTTTTATTTATATGATATGAATACTTACAGCTCAAAATGAGACTCTATCTCATACTTTCTCATACGCTTAATTTTTAAATAATTCTGTTGCTTTAAAATTTATGTTATATTCTGAGAGAAGGGTCTGAGAAAAAATAGGATATTAAAAACAAAACTAATGTCTATGAGAAATGAAATGCGAAGAATTAGTATACTACAAATCGATTGTTCTTTTTTTATTTTGTTAGATGTTTTTTCTTTTTATTTTGTTAGATTTACAGGACCATTTGTTTACAATTTTTCAATTAAGCACACTGACCTGTGAGTTTATCGTTACCGCTATATAATATTTCTATTGAATTAACAATGTAAATTATATCACTTTGTTTAACATTTTTTTTATAATTTCATTATTTCGAGTGGCATATAGGAGTGAAGCCTACTATAAAATTTATGGGTATTTGTTCATTTTGTGTGAGAAAATTATACTGTAGTTAGCGATGCATAATAATATTATTTTTTATAAATTGACATAGGAACACTAATGCAATTTTTAAAATTTATATCATTTTATATCACGTTTGCAGAAAAAAAATCCCAACGCACGAGTACTACGCTAGTTTATCTTAATTTCTGTCATCCACCACCTATCAGAGTTGACTATAAAACTGCACCACTTCTCTTTCAACAATTTTAGTTTTTGTGTTAAAAATATAAAATGCTTATAATTAGGTCATCTACAAGATATAAACCAAACAAAGGGATGAAATTAATTCAAAGATGCAACCGAATTAATAAATATAACATATAAAGCAAAACCATGGGGATACTTATAAGTAGTGTAAATTAAAGTCGTGCCAATTTTCGTTATAACTTCTTTCTTGAAACATATGAACTTGAAAATAAAATTTTTGACCATGATGTCGCTAACTACGTATAAATTAACTACTTTTTAAACAAGTTTTTCAACGCTATATCAAAGGACGTCTTCAATTTTTAGCACCCTTTTTTTTCATCATCTTCTTGTATTTTTGTATATGATTTTGGCAAAGGCTTTAATAATTTTAACCGATAAATGAAAAAAAGTATTATTTCTCTATTTTAATAAAATTTATGCTTTTATGTTATAAAACCTTATAAAATCTATCATGGTTCCATTTCCAACAATCATGATATCGATTTAGTTAGCATATAACATTTGTAGGTCAGAAAAGTAGAAAATTAGGTGCAAAATAAAAAAAATGTAAATCAAGAATAATTTTAATATTTTTATTTTTAATAATTAATAAATAATATTAAATAATAATTATATTGATAAAATAAATATTTGACCTTTTTCATTCTTTCTTAATGATGCCAAACACGCTCTTAATACGGTATCACATAAAAAGTAAAGTTGTACAGAAAATGTACTAAAAGGTAATGCCATTTAATGAGTCTGACACATCAAACAAGCAAGGCTAAACAGATCCATTTTTCCCCCCGGTCACTCACATTCATAAGCCTACATCATTGATGACACTGTAAGCTTAGAAATGTAATATTAAAGATAAGTTACAAAGCGGTTGGATGGTTAAGCTGCAGGTCCTATTATCAAATTGTAATATTTTCTTTCTAAGAAAATTAAAGATAAAAACATTAAAGGTAGATAACACAATTTAAACAAATTTAAAAACTTCTTCAAAATTTTTCCATGAATGCATTGAAATGTACGACTTTGAAATTTAAAAGTCATTACACAACATTGATTTTTTTTTTTAATCAAAGAATTTGAACCCTTAATATTACTTCTCTAATGAACTGTTGTTGCTACTTAGGCTACTCCCATGTGACACAATACATTAATTAATGTTTTTATTAAAGAAATTACACATGCATTATTTTATTGTGCGTCCGGATCACCTGTGAAGCGAAGAGATGCACAAGGCCTGCGAAGCAACAAAACGATGGTGTTTCATCCAACTAATCTCAGCTGTTTGCATAATCTATGGCTTCGAAGTGTGACATTCCTCTTATTTATCAGCAAATTCTTTGCCATTCATCTCATGCAATCTGATTTGTCCATTTAAAAGCTCCAAAACCCACTTGACGCATTCCTTTCACCACCCCAAATGCAACAAATTCCCTCATCTTCAACCTTTGGCTCTGTTCATCCTCAGTTTAAGCCAAAGAGTAAAATGACTATGGGTACAAGGCTGGCAATTGGTGTTGTTGCTGGAGCTTTAGGTGAGCCTGCTTTAGGAGAGGGTTTGAAATATAAAGATGAAAAAATTACTGAGAGGGTTGAAATGACATGGCTACATGAGAAGATTACAGCGATTATCATTATTGAGTGGGCTTGCTTTGAAGGCCAATTCTCTCTGTCATTCTAGTATATATGTATATATTTCATTTCTGAGTTGGATTGTATGCATCTATGTATGCATCTATCTTGATCTGTTTGCTGCTCAATGAAGTAATTAACAGTTTATCCTATGATGGCCTCCTTATGTTTATGCGGCTATTTATATATAAAGATATAAAGTTGGTTTGTTTATCAATCTTTGGCATTTCAGAATTTGGCAAGCATAATTGCAAATCAGTGTATGTTGCTCGGTTGATTTTGTGTCTAACCTTAGGTCTGATGATGTTGAGTGTCTTTATCATTTTTCCACTCTTAATCCAAATTACTAACATATATAAACTAATCCAAGTCTCTTGTCTTTTATTGATCCATGCTAGAAGATCAGGCGTAGATCTTAATATACTTTTTACATGAATGGCTCTCTTTATCATTAATGCTTTCTCAAACTATGCATCAACATTTGATGAAGTTATGTGTGTTTGGCCCAATTTGAAAATGATTGAACAATTTCCTTCATATCACCTGACCACCGTCACACAATTTATTGTCTTTTTCATTGAAATACTACGTGAGGAGTGATATTTCTTATCATAAAAACTAAGGTTTTTCTTGCATTAGATGAGTATAACAAAAGGATGAAGAAGTGGGGACAAAATGCAGTGCTGAAAATGGCATGTAAGTGTCCAAATCAATGAATTTTGGGGTTTTCAAATGAAGGGCCCTGATTGCATGTAAAAGATGGCTCAAATTGGCTTAAACCGTGTGTTTTGGAGGGGTACATAGACGCTTAGAATCGTATAAGATGAAGAGTCACAATTGGTTACGGAGAAACAATTCTACGTCGTATCCCTACTGCGCATGCAGTAAGCATCCTTTATGATACACAGAGGGTCCCAACGCATTTTATTGTATTGAATTGTTGCCTACACCTCACCCACACACCATAGTTTCTCTTACTTATTTTTCATAATTTTCTTGTTTTGCACACCTATCTCTAGCAAGGTTGCCCATTTGAACGTTTCAAGATGCAAACCATGGATCATTGAGACCTGTGCGTGGTCTGGGATGGAGAGCCTATTATCTTCTTCACACAGATGCAGTTTAGACCAAGAAATTCTTATCCTATCATGTTATTATGTACATCTAATAAAATAAAGTAAAATTATATAATTAAACCTCACACAATATATTATTGATATAATAATGTTATAATAGATAATGGGGTATAAGATCTATATAGTGTTAGTTGGTTTCCAAATGTTAACAAATTAACAATGTTCTCTTTATGCTAGTTCGAATATTGTGAGATTTTGAAATCATAGTTGAACATTGCAAAATAATCAACATTTTAATGAAAAATGTTGTTGATTTGTTGCCTATAAATATAAGATTCCTAAACTTGTTTTTCACACTAATTAATTAATTAGTCACATTTTGTTTAGTTGATTAATTATTCAAATTCTTATTATATAATGCTTGTTTATGCATTTATATTAAGTCATATTTAAGCATTTAATTTTGTTATTAAGATGTCTTATGATTTTTATGGTTTTAGATTACTTAAGTTTTAGTCGAAGCACTATTAATTATCTTAAAAATGGTACTTAAGTATTTAATTATTAAAATTAAATTCAAGATCACATAAAGGAAAATGACATCAATTATAATTAATATATTTAATATAATAATTATTATCTCACAGGAATATTATCATATTTTGTATGATTAATTAGAGTGAGATAGTGAATTTGTTTACAAGAAAATAAATTGATATTTATATGATTAAGATACAAGATATAATTTGCTAGTTTTATCATTTTTGTGCATAAATCTAATTAAATAAAACTTAGCTTACAAGCAATTTTATTTTTTATTAGGCTCATGGTTTAAAAAACATATATTGCATTGGCATAATATATTATATGAAATATTTAATTGTCTCAAATTATTAATGTAGCATGAAAATTTTATATAACTTTTCAACCATTGAATATCTCACTTTTAAGTTCTTGAATTGACCAATGATGACTATAAGATTTGGAATGAAAAAATTCTTCTCCAATCAAGGTAGATGGATGTTGATAATGTGATTAGAAAATCTCCTAAATCCACAGATACTAGTAGTGTATCTACAATAACTCTTAAAAATGTTGGGAGCGATCAAATCACTTTAGCATGATGTACGTCAAAACTAAAATATTTGCTGGTATTTATGAGTCTATTGAAAAGTATCAAAACATTAGAAACTTGCTCAAGGTTATTGATGAATAGTTTGAATTCTTGGACAAGGTTTTAGCAAATACCATAATGACAGAGTTATCATCAATAAAACTTACCGACATAAAGGGTGTGTGAGAGCATACATCATGCAAATGAGAGATATAGGGGCCTAGTTTAAAGTATTAGAGGTTGAGATGTCTATGTCTTTCTTAGTACATTTCATTATGGCTTTTTTGCCACCTCAACATGGGCACGATGCCATAAAGGAAGAAATAAATTTCATAGTGTCTAACGAAGTTTGGGATCTCATCAAATTGCTTAGTGTTTTTAAGACCATTGGATATAAATGGGTTTATAAGACTAAAAGGGATTTATTAGGTAACATCGAGAGATTATACGAAAACTTTTTCTATAAGGTAAGAAGCATGACCAAGGGATTCATTCAAAAAGAAAAAATCGATTATACGAAAACTTTTTCTTTTGTATTCAAGAAATATTCCCTCTATGTGATAATAGTATTAGTTACCCATTTTGATTTGGAATTGCATAAGAGGGATGTGAAAACAACATTCCTCAATGAGGAATTAACAAATGTGGTATATATGAAACAACCAAAAAGATTTTCCTCCAATGCTAGTAAGCATTTAGTATGCAAATTTAAGAAATCCATATATGGATTGAAATAGGTTTTTCACCAATGGTAGTTTAGTTTCATAATATCATCCCCTCTTTTAAATTTGTAGAGAATATCATAAATCAATATATATACTAGAAGATTAATGGGAATAAGATATATTTCCTTGTATTCTATGTGAATGATATATTACTTGTAACCAATAATAAAGAGTTGTTATATAATGTGAAATAGTTTCTCTTTAAGAATTTTGATATAAAAAACATGGATGATGCATTTTATGTTATTGACATTAAGATTTATAGAGACAAAACTCAATGTATTTTGGGTTTATTGCAAGAAACCTATATCAATAAAATTTTAAAGAAATTTCAAATGAAAAATTATTCACCAAATATAGCACCCCTAATAAAGGATAATAGGTTAAATTTGAACCAATGCTTGAAAAATAATTTAAAGATGGAACAAATACATAATATTTCATATACTTTTGCTTTCAAAAGCCTTATGTATACTTAGGTTTGTACAAGACCTAATATTATATTCAGAATCAAAATGTTAAGTAGATATTAGAGTAATCCAAATATGAATCACCAGAAAGCTATAAAGAAAATTATGAGGCATCTTAAAAATACCAAAAATTACATGCTGATGTACAAATGGACCAAGAACCTTGATGTAACTGGCCGCTTAAATTCATATTTTGTTAGATGCATTGATTCATGAAAATCTACATCAAGTTACATTTTTGTGTTTACTAGTAGAGCTATGTCTTGGATGTGTGTGAAGCAAACTTTGGCTACTACTTTTACTATGTAGACTAGGTTCGTGTCTTGTTTTAAGGCAACTTCACATAATGTTTGGTTTAAGGACTTTATATCTGAGCTTAGAATTGTTGACATTATCTCTAAACCATTGAGATGTACCATGACAACTTTGTTACTGTTTTTCTAACTAAGAATAATAAGAGTGGAAGTCAAAGTAAACATATCAACACTAAGTACTTAGCTATTTCAGAACATGTCAAAGAAACTAAAGTTAGTATTGAACATATTAGCATTGAGTTGATGATAGTTGTATGCCACCAGTGGCATTTAAGGATCATGTATTTAAAATAGAACTAAGTTTCATATTAACTTATTGATGTATATATTATATATCACATCGTCTTTTCTCATTTTGGGTGCATATTTATGCTTTGAGAATAACAATATTAAGAGGACTTAGAATAAATATATGGCTTATTCATTAAGTTATGGTGGATTAAGGAAACAAAGTATATTATGATACATAGAAGGTAATACTCACTTATAAAAGACTTATTGCTATAATTCGTACATTTAATTTTTTCTTTTTTGGAATACATATTCTTGAATCTTGAAAGTCATTAAGTCATTTGGACCAAGTGAAAAAATGTTAACTGGTTTATGAATATTGCCATGTTGCCAACAAACTAGCAACATTCTTCATCTGAATATTATGGGATTTTGAGACCATGGTTGAACATTGCAAAATAATCAGCATTTTGATAGAAAATGCCACTAATTTGTTGCTTGTAAATATAGGGTCTCCAAATTTATTTTTTACATTGCCTTAGAATATAGATACCATCACTCAGTAAAATACACAAGTTTAAAAGCTTCCCTATGAGCAGAGAGTGACCATACACAGATTTTCCAAATTTCTAAAACTTGTAATACTTGAAGGTTAAGTTTTATTTTGTTTTCCTTGTTTTGGATATCATTTAAGTGATTTGTATATCCTATTTTAATCAACATATAATACTTTATTTATATAATAGTATTTTAATAGGTAATAAAATGCAAGATCTAATTATATCATTTAACTTTATTTTATTAAATAATGTATAAATGATATAATATATTATATCGAGTTAACACTTTTGCTTGGACTAGCAACATGGTCGATTTTTCAGCCATATAATCCGAGCCATTCATCAAGTCCTTTTGTCATTGAATTTAATCAAAAGGCTGATTTCCCATGCTTCTGTTCAAACCAAAATACGTCTTTCTCCAGACACCCCCCACACTGCAGTACATATGTAGCAGGAGAAGGCATTTGGAAACATTGCTTCATTTTTGGGCCTCGTTGATAGAGATGGGCTCTCCTTCCCTCTTTTGGGATTGGGCCCCGTAGTGTAACACTGTGGTCTTTTCCAAGCTTCAAAAAGCATAACGCAAGTATTGCCAATGGCATTTGAAGTTGACTTATGTGTACGTCAGGGGTGTGTACGTGTGTGTGATATCATTTGGATAACAAACTTGTTACAATTACTGACCATTTAAATTCGACTTCTTTTATTGAATCTTTCTATGAGCACGCCGTGAGCAAATAATAGGAACTTGACATAATTGAATAGTTAGACCGGCTTTGTTATATTTATAATATAGGAAGAAATTAATTATAAAAATAAATAAATAACTGAAAGTTATAATTTTTCTTAAATTTATTAAATTACACTTTTGCTTGAAAAGTGGGGGGGAGAAAAGGGGCGGTTTGCTTATGTCTGTCGATGTACATTCTCACACACTATTTTTTGAAGTTACTTTTGGCTGATGTGATATAGAGTAATATAAATTGTTAAAAAAATTACAATTAAAATTTTAAATTAAAAATAATTATATTAAAATTTTTTAAATTTTAAAATTAGTCTACAATATTTTAATTTTAAAATATTAAATTATAATTTTTTGGGTACAATTTAAATTTTTAATTGTCTAACTCAAATAGTAGTGTGTGTTTACTCTAACTATACATTATTTGCATCAATCAACTAATTGATTAAACCAGAAAATAATATTAGTCAATTTTCTTTGATATCAATTCATAAAAAATATAAAAAGTGTCTTCCAAAATGATAATTTATTTTCAACAAGAAATTAAGCAGGAATCACGACTAATCATGCTATACCAACATTCATTTACACTCGGTCGGGTTTTGTGCAATGTAAACCTTTTTTTTTTAATATAGTTCTGTGAAATATTTATTATATTTTTATAGTCATTAATTATTATTATTATTTAATAATATTTATTAATTTTTAAATTTAAATTAAAGTAGAAATACAAAAATTGTTTTACTTATAAAATCACGTTTTTATTTTTTACTTTTTCATTCACAAAACCAAATGAAACTTTTAGGTTCTAAACTACATTATCGCGTATGGATGATACATCTTGCATACGTGGCCCCAATTGACAGCTCCATTTCAATATCATCTTTTTTTCTTTTTTCTTTCTCCCCATAATAAAAACTACCTTTGTTCTTAAAAAATTGACTTTATATGTACAATTGGACTCCACTTTTAATTTCAATGTTACCTTTTGTTTTCCTAATAATATATAAAAAAGAAGAAAAAACAGCCTCTGTTCTAAAATGTTGTTATATATAATTGGGCCCCCACTTTCAATGTAACTTTTTTTTTTCTAATAATATATAAAAAAGAAGAAAAAATAACCTTCGTTCTAAAATGTTGACTCTTTATATATAATTGGGCCCCCACTTTCAATTTAACTTTTTTTTTTTCCAATAAAATATAAGAAACAAGGAAAACTGCCTTTGCTCTGGAAAGTTGACTATATAATATTTGGGCCTCCACTTCCTATATCACCCTTTTTTCATTTTTTTTCCTAATAATATATAAGAAAAATGGAAATCCCACCTTTGCTCTAAAAGTTCTCACTCTCTCTATAAATATATATATGAAATTAAACTTGAATGAAATACATATTTAATTATAATTGAGGAGGGGACAATATTTGAAGGTGAAGATGTAAAAGCTGGGAACCCTTATTATCTTTTTTCTTGAAGAAGGAAGAATGACTTTTTTGTATTATTATATTTCAATAACACAATAAAAATATTATTTACAAAATTCAAAAATAAACAACAATATTTGTTCTGTTCAATAGAACAACTATGTTAATAAATAAATCAATAATAAACTCAATTAATTTAATATGTAAGCTACAAAAAAAAAAAGCCATGTGCACATGTCTCGTTCTTAAAATCTTCATTCTACTCTCTTTTAGATTTCGACCCTATTTTCTTTGAGAGCTTCATGTTGTTCTTACTTTTACTTTTTTTTTCTCCAAATAATTAAGTTTTACCATTTTTTAGAAAAATAAGATAAAAAAGGGAATATGAACTAGTGAAATACCTGGACCTGTCACGGTGGAGATGCCAAACTGAACCAACCTATGGGGGGGACTGGGGAGTGGGCTCTGGGGATGCTAAGTTAGAGCCGTAGAGGGGCAAAAAACTTGTGTTGAAAAGTAAGAGGAAAGCTGTCTTGACTTTGTTGTCATAATGTTACAATGTCACGTGAAAGAGTGGGAAAGTTTTTTTTTTTATTTATCTTTTTTATTTTTTTATTTATTGTATTTCAATTATTTTATAAAATATTATAAAATCAAGGGAGACAGTTGCCCCTAAAATCAAGTACTTGCTTAGTTGGAGTAATATATATATATATATATATATTTAATGTACCATATTATTTATACACTCTATAATTAATACTTATTTTGTACTTATAGGGACCTTACTTTGTATTATAAGTGGATCTTATTTGTATAAATTAAATTTTGATTATTAATTTTTTTTGATGTATCATATCCCAAATGTATCTAACAAAATTTTCACTAATTAGAGGTGATGGAAGCCTAAGCCATTTATGAATAGGTTGATAATAAAATAAAGAGTACTTTTTCTTATCCCCAGTCCCATTTCACCATTTTTCACTTTGATTTTTGTTTAGAATATATTAGATTCTGTTGTCCCCACACTTGACATTTTTCCCCCATAACCCGACGCCTGTGGTGTCGGCAAAACTAAAACGTTTTGTTTGTGGGAATTATCTGTACATTGACGGAGGACTGATTTTAAAGCCAAGTAACTTCTAATTAAAAAAAATGTCCAGTTGCTTGGTACGAGATTTGAGCGATATTAGACAAAAATAACGAAGACAAAATTCATGCCATTCATATTCATATAACGAAGACTTTTCTGGGTATGTTGTCTTAATTGTCTAAGCACGCACATGTATATATAATATTATATATATTTTATCTCCTAATATTATTAAACCCATTTATATAATGTATAATTCATAATAGATGAGTGTTTGATTTCCTAACAGAAATGATAGATAAGTTTGCCTTATTTATGATTTCTCTTATTTAATTACTTTAAAACTCATAAGATGAAAAAGAAAACCAATTGCGTTAATACTTAAAAAAAATCACCAAATATATCAATTGCAACTGTAATAGTATAGTATTACTAAGAATAAAATCAGAATTTAAAACTTCGTTTTTTTTCCCCCAACTCGTACTTCGAAATAAAGCAAAGAAAGAAATGCCCTGAATTTGATACATAAAATGGAATGAAGTTCAGGACTTCAGGTGTTGTAATTTTGGGTAAAGACTTCCGGTGATCCTGGTGAGTGCAGGGCAGAAGCAGAGAGAAGGTTGGTCGTGGGCGTGGTGGCATTGGTCGTTGGTCGTTGGTCGTTGGTCGTTGTCAGCTTGTGGGTTTCGATGTTCAGGTTCCAGACCATGGATTGTGCAAACGAGCCAGATCAGCTGATCAATTTAATAACGGAGGAAAAAAAAGTTGAAAAAGAAAGGTCGGCTGGGGACAAAAGGGGAAATATGAAAAGAAAGGGACTTCCCAGGGGAAATGTGAAAAAAGAAAGCGTGGGCAGGGAAATTTCCTCTCTTTTTCCTGAGGAATACCTACTACAAAATTCCCCGGGCTCCACTCGATTCTCGCCTTGCTCGCTTCCTCTCTTCTTCACTCTCTGTTCTGGAGTTTCACTTCACATTCACACTGCCTCTTCTCGATCGGCCCCTTGGTTACCTTAGTGATCATCTCTCGCCTGAGAAAATTAAGATGAACCCGGAAACACGGAAACCCTTGGTTTGCCGTTTTGCTTCATTTTTTGTGCTTGTTTTCGTTTCTTCCACCTTGAATCCATTCCATCAAGCTTCTTCTTCTTCTTTTGCTCCTCATGATGATGATCGAGAATCAACCCTGCATGGTGGTTCTGATAACGGCATGCCACCAGAATCAACCCTGCTGCTGGGAGGTTTTGATATGGGCTTGCCACCACAACGCCGAGAGTCAGAATCCGTAGAAGCCACTAATGACGAGCTTACCGCCGTCACCAACTCCATTCCTTCGGCTTCTTCTTCGTCTTCCGCTTCAGCAATCCCTTATGGAGAAGAAGATACTCTATCATCATCTCCACTTTCCCGCGACTCGCAGATCGACAGTATAAACCCCACCAGGGTTTCTTTTTCACCAAAAGACCCCTCTCCTTCATCCCCTACCAAACACAGCCACGACCCTAATTCCCTCAATACCGACTCACAGAATTTACACTCACCAGAAGCAGATAGTTGGGAACATGAGAGAGAGAACATCGATGAGCAGCCAGCTGAAACGACGAGTAGAAGGAGGGATCGTTTAGGCTATCAGATCCACATCATCGATGCCTCCATCACTCCATACTCATGGCCTTCGTCCTCAGCAGTCTCTTCTCGAGAAGAAGGAACAGTATCATTTTTTTCATCATCCCCACCACGGACAGAAAATTCACAGCCAGCAGCTGAAACGATCAGCAGGGATCCTAATTCCCTCCACGTGATGGAGATCATCGATAAGCAGGATAGGGGGAAGCATATATTGGGTCTTGCCATCCCCATGAGGGTGGGTCTAATCTTGTCTACCAGCAAACTCGTTGTGGTAATTGCACTCTCCTTTGCTATTGATGCTATTGGGATTGGCCTTCTGCTGCGTAAGACTTACCGTAAAACTTCCACTGTCATTCTGATGCTGGGAATTGCTTTGATGATGTTGGCATTTTATGCTTTTGTGGGTTGCTTCTTACCCACACACCTTAAATGGATCCCTGCTTTCTGTTGGTTCGCCTCTCTCATTCCATTTGCTATGTATGGTTGGGCCTACTTCTGAAGAAAGAAGGAGACGGACCCTGAAAGAGGAGAGAGTTAATTATTAATAATAGCCTATCTAGCTAGCTAGGGTTTGTCTGGATTATTCATGTATGTTTTATTGTATGAGTAGTCTCTACCATCCTTTCGACTTTTATCTTCTTTGTCCTTGTTGTTCAGGTGGAGTCAAATTTATTATTGAAGTAAATTGATTGGAGTTTTTGGTTTTCTACAATTTGTTTGAAAGTTTAGCTCAATTACGAGGATTTAATGCTTATTAATAAATTGATTTTCTGGGTTTAATTTTACCTTGTCAAGCTTAAACTTTATAGAACAGTTTGACAAGTTAGGGATTGATCATTATTTACATATGATGGATGAATAATTATTGATCTTATTAATGTGTAAGCCCGTAGGGGGAAATAATACTAGGGCTTTCGTTATCCTCTATGCATAAATATCGTGAACCCTAATTTTGATAGGCAATTACTGCGTGAATCATGAGACATAGGATCTCATAATTCGAATACTAAAAATGCACATAATACGTCTAAGATTTTATTTTTCTTTTCTATAATCTGAAATTTTGAATCCTATTGGTGGTTATATATTGTATAACACCAGAAATAGAAGGGGAAATTGAGATTTCCTAAAACTTTCAGTTAGTCGTTAATGGCGAAGAAGCTCTAAGTCAATTTTTTTAAGCCTCAAATTAAATCTCGACCATTTTGACTACATTAGTAAGCCCAAAGGTGGAATGATTCAGTTGCCTAGACAAGCTCGTGACGGTTATAATATCCTAGGTGGTGAAGCAAATATTTGGGTAAGGGGAAGAAGAAAAGTAAAATGCGCTTCCTTTTTTGAGACTATAGTTTAATTAAATATGTTTATCTAATATATTATAAAAATATACACATAGTTTGCCTAAAATTAAAAAATAAGTTACACTTATACATCTATATGTAATGTGTCATAAAGTTTGTGTAACGACATTATATTAAATTTTTACATATTGGAATTTTTTTAGTAAATTACACTATAATTTACCTTGAAATTTGGTTAAATTGCATCTAATACTCTTTTTTTAAAAAAATTATATTTAACTCCTTTCTAATTGATTTTCTATCAATGAAATTAACTTTTTATATAATATGTGTTTCTTCCAAAACAAAGTAATTTTAAGTATTTTTATTGTCATATAAAGAACAAATTAAATTACAATCTCATGGTGAGTAGAAAATTAATTTATTTAACAAAAAAATAAATTATCAAAAAGGTTTCTATAATTTATATTAAACTATTAAGAAAACTGAATATAATTTTTAAAATAAGAATAGTATTAAATATGATATTTAACCAAACTTTAAAAAAAAATTGCATAATTTATTTTTGGACATAGCCAGTGGTTTATTTACCTAATGATATTATATATATATATATATATATATATATATTTGTCTATAAAGTTATTCTGAACACAAAAGAGTAAAATATATCAAATCTTGTGATAATCTGGAATCTGGTAACAGATTGACAATGTTTAAATATAAGAGTTTCTCATAAGCTGTAATTATTAGGAAGATTAATTAATTAATTTATTTTTGGTAGAAGAGGATAGTAAAACTATCACATTTTACCTATAAACCTATTCGACTACCCGACTTTGGTGATGAATACGTAGCTTTTCTTTTTCTTTCTTTTTTTGGGTTCATTGTGTAAATAACTATCAATTTCCTCCCAACCAAAAAATATACTAAGTATCGTCGACTTTCGTTGACAAATTATTCATCCTTCGTATAGCTGGTGGGGGCTCTGAATTTTTACAAAATGAAAAAAAAATATTGCCAATGAAGCACTGAATGTGAATAGGACTAAGCTAGAAAAAAAAATAATTTCAATTCACCAAAATTATAATAAATTATACATTGTATATAAAATAATATATAACTATATCCCATCTAATACTACAACAGATTAATTTCATAAAACGAAAGCCAAAATACAGGCCCACTTCAGATTAAGCCCGGCAGGCAGATTTGGATTGGAACTATATTTCAAGGACACTTTTTTTATATTTTTTATTTATCTCAATAAGAATATAGCATATGTAAAAAAAAAAAAAATCTCAATTATGTAATGTTAAGCCATAAAAATTATATATTTTGTCATATTATTATTGAAAATGTTAATAACAAATGTAAAAATTATACTAAATTTTTACTATAAAAACATACCAATACCTAAAAAATAATAGGAATAGAATGAGCATGGATAATTGCGATAGAAGTAGGTTCAAGTAAGAAGCTCAATAAACTGGGTTTATAATTCTAGTAAGCCCAATGTAGAATGATGCACTTGCCTAGACAAGGCCGTGATGGGCCATGATTAATATCCTAGTTGAATCGTTTGTGTTGGGGGAAAAGAAAAATGATAAAATACTCCTCCTTTCTTTCCCCAAGATCATAGTTTAATTAAATAATTCTAATTTCTATTATAAAAGTAATTAAAATATAATTTATAATTGCAATCATACATTCATGTATAATGAGTCATAAAGTTTAGGTAACTTTATCATATTAATTTTTACATGTTGGTATCTTTTTTTGGTAAATTAGATTCACTTCTTTAAGGTTAGACTAAATTATACCTAATTCCCTTTTTTTTTTAATTTCACTTGGCTCTCTTGTAATTTATTTTCTGTTAATGGAGTTAAAATTTTTGCACAATATAAATTTCTTCTAAAATTAAATTTACTTAATATCTTTATTGTCACATTAAAATTGAAATTACAGTATTTTATGTTGGGTAGAAAACTAACTTCTTTGACAAGCTTGTGATAGGCCTTGATTAATATCCTAATTAGCGAAGTTCATGTTTATTAAGGGGAAAAAGAAAGAAAAAAGATAAAATGTTCTTCCTTTATTGAGATCATAATTTAATTAAAGAGTTCGATGTTTTACAATAAAAATATACATACACTTCTTCTGAATCTAAAAGATATGCTATAACAACACTCATACACCCATACGTAATGTATCATAAAGCTTGTTTAACTGTATCGTATTAAATTTTATAAATATTAGTATATTTTTAAATAAATTACATTAAACTCACTTAAGGTTTGATTAAGTTATACCTAATAATCTTCTTACTTTAAAAGTTATATTTGACTCCCCTCCAAGTTATTTTCTATCAAGAAAGTTCATTTTTTACATAATATACCTTTCTTTTACAAATAAAATTATTTATTTATCTTTGTTATAATTTACTAATATTTATTTGTTATATTAACATTTTAATATTATTTATGATACTAATGCCTCCATCCGTTTAATTATTGATTGGATTTTAAAAACATTGCCAAGCATAGTGCTAAACTTCTTTCTCGCAATTGCCATTTAGCCTCACTGTAGGTTAGAAGCCGTTGTTCACTGTTAGTTCCAACCAGACACTACCAAGCTATCATTCTATTTGCTAATCTGCCATTTCAACTATAGTTTAACTGGTGTTTGCCATTTTGTCATTTTTAAAATATTTTCTTCTATGTTTTTTCATTTTTTAAGATCTATTAGGTAGTTGTTAGCTCAAAGATTGTTGGGTTATATTAGAATCCTCAACTATTGTTGTTTTTGGTTCTTTTTTTTTGGGGGGGGGGTAAGATTTTGAATTTACCACAAAAAAATGATAGCTGGCTGAGAATGATAATGGTTGTTAATAAATAACACTCAAATGCGTATTATTATAGTGATCAAAATATATAGGGAATTGAACTAGATGATGCCTAGTTTGTCTCCTAGTCATACGGTACTTAAGGTAGCAGTTTACTTCTTGTTCTCTTGTTCTGGTGCTACATATGCTATAATTGAATAGAAAATTATTATAACCAATTGCATTGCATTTTTTTCATGTATAGGAAATTACTATGAAACTACGGCATGACTCAAAGGTTGCTCTTGTTGATGCAAACCGTGGTGGAAAGTTATATCCCTTATGCTTATGGTGATCTTCTCTTTCTTTTTCCCTTCCTTTTTGCTTCAATTCAAAGCACATATTTCCCAAGATTCTTATTCAACTAGATGTGAATTAACAAAGAACCTTGTGTTATACCAGGCTGCGAATTAATGCATAGAAAGAATGAGAAGAGCTTAATGAAGTGATATAAGAAATATATAAAGTACATGAACTCATTGCTGGTTTGTTGCAAACTAGAAAACTTGATGGAAAGACTTTACGACCAAACTTAAGGTTGAAGATTGCAGACTATTATTGTGTGAATGGTACCATCAAACAGACTCATCTAAGACATTAAACGTGATCATGAGTGTCTCATAACAAAATAATAATAATAATAATAATAATAATAAACTTATATTTTTATCAGAATTAAATTAAATTAATTATTTCTAATAAATTAAATTTATCTAAAGTCTCTCGTATATAATAGAAGCAAATTGTGAAGACAATTGACCAACTAATAATTAAATCATAACGGCAAGTGAATAGGTGTCTAATTATAGCTTTTCCTATTATTTTCTCGCATTGAAACGTTGCAATCTTCAACCTACGAGGAAAAAAAGTTAAAATAAATAATTAAGTGATATAAAAGCAAAGGTGAGACTAAGGAGTCCTGTATCAATATACCCAAAAAAAAAAATCAGATATAACAATGCAAAAATTATTATCCCATAATACATAATAATTTCTTTGAACTGGTGGCATACTTATCAAGATTTTTTTTTGGAGTTCCAAAAACTCCAAAAAAAAGTTTTGAACTTTCAAAATTTTTGTTTTGTTTTATTTTTCTTTCGGGTTTATAAGACTATTTTATTTGTCTATACCAAATAGCCTACAAAATATGCAGTATTTAAAGTTACAACAATAATTTGTTATCCACGCCAAACAAGTCACTATTGTACCTTAAAGACACTGTATATTTCGTAAGTTGTTTGACATAGATAAATAAGATAATTTTATCAAAAACTTTAAAACCTTTTTTGTGAAACTCGTTGGCTATAAAAAAAAAAAATTGAATCTTGGTGGCTATGCCTCTAAGTTCAAAGAAAATATTGCATTTGAGGTAATACTTTTTACACAGTTACATTTGAGTTGTCTTTTCTCCCTTGTAAATAACTTAAAATTATTGAGGCAAAGTCATGGAAGCTTCAATATTCTAAGTTCCGCCACAAACTATTTTACAACTGAACTACCAATTGTAGTTGGACATCACAAAATATCATGTCCTTTTCCAATATCTCATTTTTATTTTTTATTCTAAACATTCTTGCTTGTTTTGTTGTTCATAAAAATATAATGAATTCATCAAAATGTCAGATTTAGCATTCTCCTATCTCTTTACGTAACTTGGATGTTTTGGGCCTTTACATTTTACGGCAGTTACTTGTATTTGGCGAACTTTTTTTTTTTTAATTTTTGTTTTAGATGACCAACCTTTGATTAATAAAAAAGATGAATCATTTCTATATTACCATGACGTCAGAGAGATAATTAATGTAAGTGTTTAGCTCTTATCGTTTGGGTAGTGTTGAGATTATGTTTTATGTAGTGGGTCATATTTTGATCATGTTTTATGTGTTTAATATTGGGATTATAGTTTATGGAATTAATAATATATTTGACAATAGTTTATATATTTAGTAATATTTTAATTATGGTTTGTAGAATTGATTTATTTTTTAGAACTCGAAGTTACATGTCTTCTAAGCTTGCTTCTTTTCAAACTTTAGAGGCAATATTTATAATATATTCATTGAATAGTATTTGTTTTTTGTAATTTAATTTTTATACATTTTTAATACTATTTTGTATTTTAACTTAGCTACTTGATCAATTGTTGCATATGGATGTATGGGTCCTTATCACATTCCAACACACCAAGGACACAATACGCATTGTTTACTAAAGAGAAAGGGAATTGTTTCACAATTTTACTTGTGTATGTTGATGATTTATTAATTACTGGGAATGATAAAGGAGACCGAAGAGTTTTTGCACAAGCATTTCAAGATAAAAGATCTAGAAGAGTTGAAGTATTTTCTTGCATTAAGATAGCAAGGTCAAAGGAAAGAATAACACTAAATCAAAGGAAGTATGTACTAGATCTAATCACTGAGTTGGGACTGAGTAGATCAAAGCCAGGGTGAGTACCAATAAATCAAAACATTAAGCTGACACAAGGTGAGCATGATGTTGAAAACACCAGTGATGAAGTGTTGATAGATCCGGGAAAATACCAAATTAAGGCTTTTTGGTAGACTAATTTACCTTACCATGACAAGGCCTAATATCAATTATTCTGTCCAATTGTTGAGCCAATTCATGCACTCTCTTAAACAATCTCATATGGATGTAGCCATCAAAGTTGTATGTTACTCGAAGAAAAATCTTGGACTAGGATTATTAATGTCAGCCTCTAGCAAAATGAAACTTGAATGTTACTGTGACTCAAATTGGGCTGCATGTCCATCATCCAGAAAATCCGTGAGTGGATTTGTTGTAAAGCTGGGAGATTCACTGATTTCAAAGAAACAAAGCATAGTGTCCAAATCATCAGCAGGGGTTGAGTACAGAGCTGTGGGATCAACAGCATCAGAATTGATTTGGATATTGGGTCTGTTTAAAGATTTGAAAGTTTGAAAATTTGAAACCGGTGGTGCTGAAGTCTGATAGTAAAGCAGTGATACAAATAGCTGCTAATCCGATATTTTATGAAAGAACCAAATATAGAGATTTTGAAAGCGGCGGTTCTGAAGGGGGATAGTAAAGCAGCAATACAATAGAGAATGACAAAAACTTAACATGTTGGCACCAGAGAACAATTGGTTGACATATTAACAAAGTCCCTCGGCAAACAACAGCATCAATTCCTTTTATCTAAGTTGGGTGTTGTAGATTTATTTAAACCCAACTTAAAGGGAAGTGTAAACTGATACAAGTGGCAGTAGTTGAATTAGTTCAGTTAGTTGTAATAATTGTTGTGAAGCAGTTAGTTGAGTTTCTGATGTATATAAATAGTGGCAGATGGAAGATGGTTAAAAAAATGCAATTTACATAAATTTCCTTCATTCACTCCTTTCTCTCACGTTCACTCATTTCTCTTTCACTTTCTCTCTGATTCACTTCAGCTTTCATTCTTGCTACAGAACTTAAGGATCTGTACACGGGGAATTGGAGGATCTTGCTAATTTATTCTGCATCTAGGCTGTTGTTGTACAAATTTATTTGTAGTACGGTTGCTAGGTATTGAAATCTCGTTTATAAGCTTTCTAATTAACACCTCATTGAAATGATTAATTAACATTAAAAAACTCCTATCTACCTTAATTCATTTTATTATTTTTATTAATCTATTTTTTTAAATGTGAAAAAAATATTTTATCTCAAGTGTCATTTTTTGTGTGAAAGAAAAAAAACAGAAAAATGCAAGTACCCCCCCCTATTCTTTGAAAAACCTTATTCAAACAAGCCTTCTTTTCTTTTCTACAATTTTGAAGATGTGGGTTGCATAGCTTTAAGAAGAAACTGGGGAAACTAGTACTGTTTATTTGAAAAAAACAGATATTGGAAGCCTATTTCGAATCTGATTGGCACCTGACTGTGTACTGATAGCAGGCCGTTGCTGGCCCATGATTGGACCCAACAAACGCCTATGAATCAAAACGGAGCAGGCAATCATAGCCCAATGTGTTATGATCAAAACACACAACAGCAAAAAATCTGTAATGGATTTTTTAATATTTTTAATACTTTCTTAAATTTATATATATACAATTAAACTTGAATAAAGTACTTGATCATTTTATTTTGTTGAAGTTTAATTTGCACTTGACGAATCTTCATATGTGTTCATAAGGATTGAATGTTTGAATATCAGGTGGATGGATATATCATCTTTATTTAAATTTTATCAATTTTTAAAGGTTAAATTGTAGGAATTCCCCCCCCCCCTGAATTGTCTAATTTGTTATGAACAACATTTCTTTAATCATTTTAAGAAGATAATTAATTAAGGTGCATGAAACCTAATCCTAAGTCAAATGACCAATATTGTTATCATTATATTTATAACATCTACACATGTATGGTTGCCTACTATATATGCGTGTAAATATATGCATAATTCGCATAAGAAAAAAAAAAAAAAAAGAGGCATAGAAAAAAAGGGTTATAAATAAAATCATAGTAAATAATTTGAGCAACCCAACAAACATGAGCCTTGTCTGTCATTGACTCCTATCATACGTTACTTTTTATAGTCAATTAATGGACTAAACAATACATCAGAAAATAATTCTAGTGAATTTACTGATATCAATTCATGAAAAATATAGAAAAGTGTCTTCCAAAACGTGAATTTATTTTCAAGGGCAATTGTTTCGATAACTTCCTGATGCCTTCATTTATTTTAAAGAGTTTTTGTTTTTTAAAAGAAAATTCCAAAGTAGCCCATATACACCCATCGAAAAGGCATGACATGAAGTGTTGTGTGTTACAACCAACAATCAGCAGATATGCTTAAGACAGCAAAAATGGAGAATGCTCTGAAATGATTTGCAGAGGTAAAACCAGTTGAGAAGTTGGATTAATGATAAGCAGAGTAAAATCCCCTGTTTGGAGTACAAGTGTGTTCAAACCAAAATGCATCTTCTTTCTTGACACACCCACGGAGCAGTACATATGGGACCAGATGGCATTTGGAAACATTGCTTCACTTTTGGGCCTTGTTGATGAGATGGGCTCTCCTTCCCTCTTTTGGGATTGGGCCCCGTAGTGTAACGTCGTGGTCTTTTCTTAAAAAAGCATGACGCCAAGTATTGCTGATGGCAATTGAAGTTGACTTATGTGTACGTCAGGGGTGTGTACGTGTGTGTGATATCATTTGGACAACAAGCTTGCAGCAATTACTGACCATTCAAAGCTGACTTATTTCAGGGAATCTTTCTATGTTGGGCGAGCCGCGAGCAAATAATAGGAACTCGACAGAAGTGAATGGTTGGACCAGCTTTGTTATATTTGAAATATAGGAAGAAATCAACTATAAAAGTAAATAAATAAATAAATAAGTTACATATATATATATATATATATTATTTTTAAATTTGATTAAATTGCACTTTTGCTTCAAAAGTGGGGGAAGATAAGAGGCAGTATGTTGATATAGGGCATGTTTGGATATCTTTTACAAATTTACAAAATCACCTTTGTATAAGAATACCAATTTTTTGTTTTTTACAAAACATAGTTTACTCTTTGCAAATCATGATTTACTTCTTACAAATATCTATTCAAACATGCTACTACACTCTCATGCACCATTTTTTGGAAGTTATTTTTGGCTGATGTGACATAAAGTAATATAAGTTTTTAAAAAATTACAGCTGAAATTTTAAATTAAAATTTTTTAAATTAAAATTTAGTATAAAAATTTTAAAATTAAGATATTTAATTTTTAATTTTAAAATCAAACTATAATTTTTATTACACAACTTAAATTTTTAATTGTCTAACTCAAATAATGACGTGTGTTTAATCAAGCCATACGTTACTTGCATCATTCAATTAATTGACTAAACGACACATCAGAAAATAATATTAGTCAATTTTCTGTGATATCAATTCATGAAAAATATAGAAACTGTCTTCCAAAACGAGAATTCATTTTCAAGAAGAAATTGAACCAAGAATCACGGCTAATCATGCCATACCAACATCCACTCATACTTTAGAATAACTTTGGTTAAATAATATAAAAAATAAGAAAATATAAAAAGTAAATAGATAAAACATACTCTTATTTAAAAAGAATAATTTAATAGTTAAAATGACAGTTTAATAAATAAAATAATAATTATAAAATATAATAAATATTATATAAATTATATAAAAAATATATTCAACCAAACACTCCTTTCAGCTTCTAAACTACAATATCACGTATGGACTGGCCTTAAAAGAAAAAAAATACTACAGTATCACGTACGGACGATGCATATCGCATATGTGGCCCCAATTGGCAGCCTGATTTTCAATGTAACTTTTTTTTTTTTAATAATATATAAGAAAGAAGAAAAAACCAACTTTTCCTCAAAAAGTTGACTCTATATCTAATTGGGCCCCCACTTTCAGTGTTACCTTTTGCTTTTTTCTTTTTCTTTTTCCTAATAATATATAAAAAGAAGAAGGAAAAACTACCTTTGGTCTAAAAAGTTGACTTTATATGTATAATTGGGCCCCACTTTCAATGTTATTAATTTTTTCCTTAATAATATATAAGAAAGAAGAAAAAAAACCATCTTTGTTCTAGAAAGTTGACTACATATATATTATATATATGTGGTGCCGGGGTGAATGAAAATTAATTCCACAAATTTACACACACATATTTATGAAATGTTTATAGAATTAGAACTGATAATTATTAATTATGTCTGGTAAATGAAAATTAATTGCACAAATTTACACACACGTATATTTATAACACTATTCATATATATATATTTATTTATTTATAACACATATATCAAATGTTTTTTTTATTTTTTTAAAAATACGTTTTCTCAAGTGATCATTAATTCAACTGATCTTATTTATTTTTAATATACTTATAAAGTAAAATATAATTATTTTCTCTCTTACACGCTAATTGTAAAATTTTTTTTTAAGTGTCTTGTTTCTCTTTTTGTTATTTATATACTCACTAATTTAATAAATTTATCTTAATAGGTAGTTGAGTGTGATGTTAAGAAACTAGCATATCTACTAAACACATTGGGTAGGTTTTATCAGATATTTGGTGATGTATAAATCCATCATGCCGCGGCTACTAAGAGTCGATTAGATTATGTAACGTGAGAGTTTGGGTGTTGTAAAGGTCTTGAAATGTTTATGGTCTTTTTGTGTTGTTTACATTTCATTTCATTTCGTTTCTTTCTTTTTGTTTAATTTTGAAAAAAAAAATGTTGGATATTGAGTTGTGGAAAATGTCTATTTTTTAAGGAGGGTTTTATTAAATTTTTTGGCAAACCCTGTTTTTGTAAAATGAAAAGTGCAATTTGAAACTATAGTTTAACTCTTTTTTTGTTTTTTTAAGTTTGTTGTCATTGCACACATTCCGTTAAACTTGTTAGATTAACTAGTTTAAGCTGGCTGATGTAGCTTATGCACCGATTATGATCAAAGATGTTGGGTCGTGACATTTAGACTTAATTGATTGAGTGATAATATGAAATTTATTCAAAATCCTCTTATTTTTGGATAATATATTATAAAGAATTTTTTTATTATAACCGATGTAGCCTCCTATTTTTAGCGATGAAATTATTTTCTTTTTCGATCTTTGCAATTTTAAACCTCTGCTCCTTTTATATATATTAATAATTGTATAATTAAGTTCTTCAATGTCACACGACTAATAACATGGGCATTTTTTTGCCCCTCAGCGGTCAAGAAAAGAGAAAAGGGTCTTTGGCGTTACAAGATTTATGTTTCTCTCTTTATGTCATTTTCTTAATTTCTTTCTAGTAACTATATTAGATAATGCAAATATGTGGGTCATTTAATTTTCATCATAATAAATATCAACCATTACCAATAACTAAATTGGAGTAAATATCGCCCAATGGCTTTCTAATAGCCCATTTGATATATGCGTGAAAAAAATGATTCTTTTATTAAAATTTGATATAATATCTATTATATTTTTATAATTATTATTTAATAATATTTATTATTTAATTATTTTTTAAAAAATAAAGACATAAAACTTATTCTCATCTATAAAATCATATTTTTTATTTTTTTTTATTTTTATTTCTAACAATTTTGGATACCATACAATACCTAAATTTTAAAATGTTAGGATTAATCCTATTTCCCACCCCAAAAGCTTGTAGGCTAAGAAAGTTGATTTTGTGTATCTTTCTTTCTCTCCGCCCGCCAAAATTGACCATACCACCACGTCCTCTTTCAGTAGGTAGTTTATATGTTAAAAAATTAATATGCTTATGATATGGGTCAAAGAATTTGGGAGGAATATACCCCCTCTCAAGATGTAATCTGCCATCAATATTGCTGATTTAAAGAATTTGTGAAACATATAACAGATATAAAAGAATGAAGGGATGGAACTAATCAAATTATGGACTCGAAACAAATCTAAAATGAACAGAAAAAAAACATGGAGATTTATTGGTGTAAATGCGCAGCTGCCAATTTTTGTTGTATAAGATTTTTTTTCTGGAAAAATAATTTGCTAACTGGAAACTAAGTTATTTAACCATGATGCATTAACCATGATTTTTTTTAATTGCTAATATATATATATATATATATATAGTTCAAAAAAAAATTTTAGAGCCCTTGCAATTAACGCCGTTAATAATCATGTATCATAATCATCAACTGTAAAGCTGTAACGAAGTGGGAAAGTACACTCAAAAGTGTGTTGGAATGGAAGAGTACCGCTATATATCCCTAAGCTCCCTCCGTATACTTAACATTCACACTGCCTCTTCTCGATCTGCCCCTTGGTTTCCTTTAGTGACCATCTCTCGCCTGAGAAAATTAAGATGAATCCCGAAACACCAAAACCGCTGGTCAGCCGTTTGGCCTCATATGTGGCTATCCTTTCTTCAGCCTTGAATTTATTCCATCAAGATTCTTCTTCTCCTGCTCCTCCTCCTAATGATGAAGATCCTAAAAATCAATCTCCAGAATTAATCCCACAGGGTGGTTCTGATATGGGCATGCCACCACAATGTCCAGAATCAAAATCCGTAGAAGCCAAGGAGGACGAGCGAGCCGGCGCCACAAACTTCATTCCTTTATACGCACATCCTTCATTATTCAAATCGGAATCGAACTTCCCATTGGCTTCAGCTTCGGCTTCGTCTTCGTCTTCAGCAATCCCTTATGAAGAAGAAGATAATCTATCATCATCTCCACTTTTCCACCACTCCCAGATCAACAGTATATCCCACACCAGGGTTTCTTTTTCACCAGAAGAGCCCTCTCCTTCATCTATCAAACACAGCCATGACCTTAATTCCACAAATACCAACTCACAGAAATTTCACTCAGCAGAAGCAAAGAGGTGGGAGGATGAGATGGAGATCATCGTTGAGAAGCCAGCTCAAAGGACAAGTATAAGAAGGGATAGTTTGGTCCAGGAGAACGACATCATGGATGCCTCTATCCCTCCGTACCCATTGCCTTCGTCCTCAGCAATCTCTTCTCGAGAAGAAGGTACTGTATCATCTTTTTCATCATCCCCACCACCTTCCACAGAGAATTCACAGCAAGCAGCTGAAACGACAACCAGAAGGAATCCTAATTCCCTCGATGTGATGGAGATCATCGATGAGCAAGATCTGGCAAAGCATATATTGGGTCTTGCCATCCCCATGGGGGTGGCTCTGGTCTTCTCTACTAGCAAACTCGCCAAGACCACTGAGATGCGCGTTGTGGTAATTGCACTCTCCTTTGCCATTGATGCAATTTGGATTGGCCTTCTCCTGCGCAACACTTACCGTAAGACTTCCACTGTCTTTCTGATGTTGGGAATTGCCTTGATGATGTTGGCTTTTTACGCTTTTGTGGGTTGCTTCTTACCCAAACACCTTAAATGGATCCCTGCTCTCTGTTGGCTCGCCTCTCTCATTCCATTTGCTATGTATGGTTGGGCCTACTTCCAAAGAAAGAAGGCGAAGGATCCTGAAAGCGGAGAGAGTTAATTATTAGTAATGGCCTTGCTAGCTAGCTAAGATTTATATTCATATATGTTCTATATAAGAAGTCTCTACTATCCTTTCCATTTTGATCTCCTTTGTCCTTGTTGGGTTAATGATTAGTAATGGTCTAGCTAGCTAGCTAAGGTTTATCTGCATTGTTCATGTACATTTGTATGAGTAATCTCTACCATCCTTTCGATTTTCATCTCCTTTGTCCTTGTTGAATTAATTATTAGTAATGGCCTAGCAGCTAGCTAAGGTTAGGAAAAGGATGGTATGATTGATGCATTATGATATGAAACCCAACTTTATTTAATCTAAATACTGTATATAATAAGATTTGCATAAAACCTAAAGGGTTAGAATATGAACTTTCTAGTAGAACACCGGAATTGAGAATCTAATGAGCGTAGGGGGGAATAAGATTAGGTCTTTCGTCACTCTAGATGCACAGATCGTGAACCCTAGTTTTGATAGTCAATTAGTGTTTGAATAATGAGAAATAAGATCTCATAATTCAAATACTAAAAATGCATATAAGATGTCTAATATTTCATTTTGCTTTTCCATAATCTGTAAATTTGAATCCCATAGATGGTTTTAGGTTGTAAGACACCAGAAATAGAAGGGAAAATTGAGATTGCCTAAAACTTTTAGTAAGTCATTAATGGCGAAGCAGCTCTAAGTCAACTTTTTGAAGCCCCAAAATCTCGACCATTTTGAATACATTAGTGACCCATACGTGGAATGAATCACTTGCCTAGACAGGCCCGTCATGGGTAATATCCTAGTTATTGGAGGAGATGTTTGTGTACGGTGAAAAAGAAAAGTAAAATGCTCTTCCTTTTTTGAGACTATAGTTTAATTTAATATGTTTATCTTTTATTACAAAAATACACACACATTTTTCTTAAAATTAAAAGATAAGTTACACATATTATAAACTATATGTCATGTGTGATAAACTTCGTATAACTGTATCATTTAAATTTTTTACATATTGGTATTTTTTTAAAAAGTAAATTACATTATAAGTTATCTTGAAATTTGGTTAAATTACATCTTATACTCTTTTGTTTTAAAAATTATACTCAATTCCTTTTTCATTGATTTTTTGTCAATGAAATTAACTTTTTTATATAACATGTGTTTCTTCCAAAATAAAATAATTTAAGTATCTTTATTTTCATATTAAAAATAAAATTACAATCTTACGTTGTGTTGAAAATTAACTATTTTAACAAAAAATAAATTACAAGTGAGGTTTCTATAATATATATACTGAAATGTTAAGGGAACTGGGTGTACTTTTTAAAATAAGAGGAATATAAAATATAATTTAATCAAATTTAAAAAAAGTAGCATAATTTGCTTATTTATTTTTAGACCTAGCAAGTGATTTATTTACCTGATGATATACATTTTATGTTTTTGCTGTCTATAAAGTTATTCTAAACAAAAAAAAGTAAAATATATTAAATCTTGTGATAATCTAGAATCTGCTAAAGATTGACAATGTCCAAATATGAGAGTTTCTCATAAGGTGTAATAATTGGGTAAATTTATTATTATTATTATTATTATTATTTGGATAGAAAAGGAGAGTAAAACTAACACCCTTTACCCAAAAACTTATTCGACTACCCGACTCAGGTGATGATTGTGTGGCTTTTCTTTCTTTCCTTTTTTGTTGGTTTATTAATTGTGTAATAATTATTAATATTCTCTCAACCAAAAAAATACAAAGTATCGTGTATTCTTATAAACAAATCATTCACCCTTCGTTTAGGTGGTGGAAACACTGAATTTTTACAAAATGAAAGAAAATATTGCCAATGAAGCACTGAATGTGAATAGGACTTTAGGTCAGAAAAAAAATAATTTCAATTCACCAAAAATATAATAAGTTACATTGTATATAAGATAATATATAACTATACGATCTGGTACAGTATTACAAAAATTCATTTCATAAAATAAAAACCAAAATAAAAAGAACTCCGCCCAGACCACTAAAATGGCAGGTCCACTTCGGATTAAGTCCTACACGCAGATTTGGATTGGGACTATACATAAAGCATACTTTTTATATTTTATTTATTTTAATAATAATATAATGTATATAAAAAATAAAAAATCTCAATTATGTAATATTAAATCATAAAAATAATATATTTTTTCATGTTATTATTAATATGTTAATAAAAAAATAAAAATTATACTTAAATTTTTTATTTTAAAAACATACCAGTATGTAGAAAATTGTAGAAATAAATCAACATTGATAATTGCCATAGAAGTAAGTTGAAGTAAGAAGCCCAATAAACTGGGCTTATAATTCTAGTAAACTCAACGGGGAATGACGCACTTGCCTAATGTAAAATGCTTTTCCTTTCTTGAGATCATAATTTAATTACAGAATTTGGCTTTTTATCATGAGATATACACATACTTCTTCAAAATAAAAAAGATCCGCTACAACTACACTCGCACACCCATCTGTAGGCTATCATAAAGCTTGTGTAACTGTATCATATTAATTTTTTTTAGATGGACATTTTTTTAAGTAAATTACATTAATATCATTTAAAGTTTGATTAAATTATACCTAATATTCTTCTTATTTTAAAAATTCATTTGGCTCTCCTGAAGTTATTTTCTATCAATAAAATTAATCTTTTTCAATAATATATATTTCTTCTACAAATAAAATAACTTAGTTATCTTTATTACTATGTTTAGAATAAAATTATAGTCTTATATTAAAATTTAATATCATATTTAACTACTTTTATTATTATATTAATAATAAGATTTCAATCTAATGTTGATTCAATAAATGACTGCACAGATTACTCACTTCATCAAAGTAATACATAAAATATATAAGAACTCTTGCTTGCTCATTTCTCTCAACATATAAAAGTCTAGATATTCAAAATTCTTTATATATTAAAAGGATTTGAATGCTCTCAATTTATTCTCTATCGATTTTTTATTAATTTGAAGGCGGGAAAAAAAAGAATAGATGATACCATTGTATGAGCCCCACACATTTTCTCTTTTTTCCTTTCAATCCTTTCTCCCTCTCTAAATTAACAAGAAATTGACAAATAATAAATTAAAAGGATCCACATCTTATGTTAAGACTAAGGTTTTAAATTAGACTGCAACTATATTTACTGTTACAATAAGTATCATGCATGTGATTGCGGTGCACTATAGCTTTTTAGTTTTTAAAACAAAATTTTCATAATTCTCTAGAGTTGTCTAAAACCTTGCTAAGACGCAGGATAGTAAACTTGCTACCATAACATAAATTTCTTTCTTTCTTTTTGGGGGGAGGGGCGGGGGGTGTGGTGTTGTACATGGAGGCTAGCTAGCTTGGTGGAAACTAATGTGCTCATCAAGTTAGTATTTCACATTATACTAGCTATGTAGTTATAGCTATAAATAACTGTATCTAATGAAGTATCACATGAAAACATTCCATATGCTAAGTTATCTTCTAAACAGAAGAAAATAGAAGAGATATAGATTACCTCTGGAAACCAATCTCTAACTCCATGAGAGGTCATGATGCTTTCGCCCCATTGTTTCAACAATTGCAGAAGCACTGAATTCCAACCTGAATCTGCTTTCTATGTATATACACCGGTCATTCTTAATCCGCGTAAGGTGATGCTGCTGTACTGTTATAACAACCGCTAAAGAATAATTACTTTAAATAATATTACAAAAAATTATAATTTATTTTTGTTTGTTTTCCTATTGCCACTAAGCCATATTCGAGTTTCAAAATCAATTGTCTTCCACATATTTTTATTATTCTTGCCAGCGAACGGTCGCTTATAGTACATATTAGGCGATGTATTCTTTCTTCTACCAAGAATATCAATATTTAAACTTGCAAATGGTCTACATGTTGTCATGTTCGTTTTTATTAGCGTAATTTTTTAACAATATAATTATTTTAATTATTATTATTATTAAACTTGTGAGTTGACTTATGGAGTTTGTTAAAGACTTTAACATTAAAATGCTAGAATCCCAACAACTAATGGTCTAAATGTTACAATGCCAAAAATTATACATTTATATACTATTGAACTCGGTGGTATTGTTATGGAAATTCAAATTTTTTTTAAAAAAAATGTGTCAAAAAACTTGAAATTCAATAGCATTATCAATGAGTTAAATTTTTTTTTTCAAACTTGATGGAAGAAAAATCAAAATTAAGTTTTTTTTAGTACATGTAGTTTAATGAGTACGAATTTTCTACAATATTAGAAAACACACAGTCCATATGCCATAACACCTAAGCAAGGACCCGCCTCTTTTTTCGTTAAAAAAAGACTTTATTCTTTTTGAAATCTCATCCGCCAGATATGCGAAAGTGGAATTGTGTCTTCTAAATCACTTCCTCTTTTTGCTTTTATTCCAAAAATAAATAAATAAATAAAAGGAAAGAAAGAAAGGGTTGTGTGTGTGCGTGTGACGTGAGTGGGTGAAAGAGGGCGGGAGTCTTGGGACTCAGGCTGACTGCACCTACCTGACTCTCCATAAACATACGAAAACGGGTGTAATTTTGTCACGAGACTGCACCTATCAGACCACCGGCTGCCGGTACTCCGCCACCATGCGCTTCACCTCCTCCAAGAGTGATTCGGCGGCTACACCCCAGTTCAGTGGGTCAGCTGTAACATTACTCAAGCAGAAGGAGCCATTTTGGACTTTTGGTGGTGACCATTAGCCTTGCCAATCGACTCCATGATAATAAATTATATGAATATAAGGTAGCTAGTAGTTGGAGAAAAAGAACAGAAAAATGATTATGGGTTCTAAGTGAGAAATTGAGGTTCAAGTTTTCTGAGAGAGAGAGGGAATCTTGTGATTAAGATTGGGATTTCCTGAATGGTAGATGGAGACTGGGTTAGAGCGTGTTTGGGGTAGGCGGGCAAAAGGGGTGGAAGAAACCCCGAAGGAGGGGTTGGTTGTTGAAAACCATTTTCTGCCGTGTGATCCCCAAGATAATGATCCAACGGCTGCTATATTGCAACGTGATAATATAGGGTTTTATTCATTTTAGTTTTTTTATTTTTACTTTTTACCGTGTTCTTTAATTTTGGGTTTGTAGATAAAATTTTGTTTAGATATACTTAGGGAATGACAAATTTTTAATTTATATAACTAAAGTTTATGTGTAATACAAAATAAATTTTATTTATTAAGCATATAAATGATGTGATACCACTGATACATGTAAAATTTGTTCTCGTGGATGGCGGTTTGGTCTCGGGGCCATCTTTGTTGATTCTCTACACATAGACACGTGTGTTTAATTTTTTGTTTTTTCAAATTTACTTTTCGCTTTCACTTTTGTGAGGAATTTTGATAGCATGAAGCCTTTGCTTTCTTCCCTTTTTGCAGGCTCCCTTGTTAGGTTTAGGCCCTGTTTGGTTCACCTACGCAAAGGAAAAAGGCAGGGTAAACCGTTGCATTGTTGTGTTTGGTTGAGTGTTCAGGCAAACGTTGCAATCCATTTGAAGCAATTAGATTCTGCTCCCTGTTAGCGCGTGAAAATGGGTGTGGTTTGAAGCCAAAGTGCAGAAAGTCAACTTTGCCCTTTGATTGCAATTACATGGACGCCCTTTCCTCCTTCAACAGCAGAGCACAACCTCGACAAGGAACACCTCCCTTCGGCCCACTCGCTACAACCCTTGTCGATGTCGGAGCTGTCTCCTCCCCCCCCCCCTCGCCGTGAAGCCCCACCCTTTCTGGCATCTACCGTTCTGCTTTATACAATCTAAAACAAATCGACAACCGCCAAATCAAAAATCCAACCACTAGATTCCCATGACGTTTCTGCAAAATTTGCCTACGGTTTCAGTCCCGCAACATTTCATCGCCATCGTTGGAGGACACTGAATCGAATGAATGGAACGGAGCACTGGTAGGATCCTCCTGTAGGTGGTGAAAGAAGAAGGCCACAGAGATCTTGAAACAGAGGTGCAAGAAGAGCAATTCCACGGGATTCTCGAAGCTCTGGCGGTTTCGAGACTTGAAGCTCCGGATCAACAGCGACAGGAAGGACGCTTTCGTGTTCTTGAACCCGGCGGCTGCGAGCACCAACAAGGTGAAACGCAGACGGATTCGGTGAGAGGCTGCAAAGATTAGACGCCCCAATCAGCTACGGTAAACGCAATCCCTTTTTCTAATGAACGTCCAAAAACAAAAGTTGAGTATCAATTAATTTTAAGAGCATTTATGTCATTTGCTTAGTTTTATATTTTATTATTTTATTATTTTTATTCAATCAAATATATAAATATAAAATATTTTAATTTTACTCAATAACACATCAAATATAAATAATATAATCTTTTTTGTTTCAATATTTTTTTTATAATTACATCACCAATAATTCGTTGAATCAAACAAACTCTTAGTGTTGTCTTATTCCTTTTAAAAATATTATTAAACTCTTCTTAACACTTAATTGTTATTTATTTATTTATTTATTTTTATCAATATAATAATTTTCACACAAAATGGTTGATGTTAGATAACATATGGACAAGATGACTAAGGGATAGGACCAATGTCACATGTCTGATGTTTGAGCTCACATCCTAATTTTGTTATACATTATATTTTAATTATATATATTAATAGTTATTATTAACAAAAATAAATTTTTAGAAATTTATGTTATGAATTCATTTTTTTATAAATTTACTTAAACTTGTGAGATTAACAAACTTCACCTTCATCATAGTCGCTACCCCCTTTCAATGCTTTTGTTATTATAGTTGACACAGTCAATGGGCTTAATATTTTTTTAAAAAAATGTATATTTTAATTATAATAGTTATAACCGAACAATTTATTCATGGATTGTATTTTATTCAATAGGCTTGGTGGTTAGTCTAATTCACATGGCTCGCACGGTTCAGGCCAAGTGTGAAAATACCTAATTAATATATATCATTCACTGAATTCAACCATTAGAATTGTATTCTTTTCAGCAAATTGCATGCTTACAGAATTCCAGTAAGAAGGTAGTTCAGTTAATAAAAATTATTATATATATTATGCTGGCAGTGTACGTAAAAATAATTTCTTATACTAGTTACATGAGATACAGATATTTATTACTATTTTGGTGGAACTAGAGATATTTGTGATTAGTTTAGAGTAAGTTACGTTGATTTTTCTTAAAATTTGATTATATCTATATATGTGTGTGTGTGTGTGTTTCAAAAATATGTTATCTAAAACTCATTATATCTAATATATATTACAAAACTTTTCATATTATTTATTTTTTATTATCAAAGTTAATTTTTGGTATAAAATATGTTTCTTCTAAAAATAAAATTATCTAACTGTTTTTACAATCATATTAAAAATAAATTTATAGTCTTATGTCAAACTTTAACATCACAAAAATGTCCCACTTCAATTTGGCTGGACATTTTCTTAAGCATGAAGTATACATTATAAAGACATAAAGAAATAATAAGAGAAAATAAGTAATAACGCTTTGGAAAAGAAAAGAGGAGAAGAGTACTTTCATGCTTTTAAAACAATGAAATTGGAACACAATGTTAATTTTATTGAGAGAAAGTAAATAAGAATACAATTTTTGTTATATATATCAAATGCCAACGAGTTAGATAATATTTGTAAAATAAAAGGTATATCAAGTATAATTTAATAAGTCTATTTTGGTACTCGTGTAATTTTGCATACTTAATATTGTTTTCATTTATATTTTACCATGTAATTTAATTAATATTTGGGAAAAAGATATGCAATATAATTTTAAATTAAAGTTGGGTTGAATTTGAAATTTTAGGTGAAAATTACTTATTTGTTAAAATATTTATGACAATAATACTCAATTTTTTTAGTACAAATATTTTCATTTTTAGTCAAATCATAGGAAATTCAGTCTAATTTGAATGTGTTTGCACGTACATAATGCGGATTATTTGCCAGCGAATTTCTTCCCAATTCCCATTAATTAGCCCTTCATTATACCTTTCTTAATCTCTTTCAAGATTTGCTTTGGCTTTCTTTAGTTATAGATGAATACGTTCCTTATACCAAACAGGAAATAAGACGGAAACCTGATCTTGCAGGTTTTTAATTGTCGCAGCTTCTCATGCTGTTTGCCCACGCATTGTCGTTTCTGTTATTTTATCGCTATGTTTAATGTTACCCCTTCCCTTTTTTCTCTATCGCTAAGGTTGAATGTATTTGAAAGATGGAAGCCTGATCGATCTCCTGAATTATTTGCAATGATCTGTAAGGCTTACAATAAAGAGATAGTTGTCAACATGCGAAGCCATGATTATGGCACTAATTTTAATGCCTAAGTAGATGATTAGTTGATAATGAGAGCAAAGTGCATGTAACAATACCTGAAGAGAATCATTAAACTATTTATTGAAAAATGCACCTAAAAGAGGTAAATAGATACTTTTATAGAAATATAAGATAACTTAAAAATTCTTAAATAAATATGCAAAAACATAAATCTTGTAGAGTTGAGAAAATCATGTCAACAAGATATTGTAAAATATAACTAAATAATTAAAAATCAAGAAGACTAAAAACGATATTGTCAACAAGGTTTTCAAATAGATAATGTAATAACAAAGGACTAAAGTTGAAGAATAGAAGAAATACACCATATATATATATATATATATATATCCTAGTTTGGTTCCTCAAACTTATGTCTATTCTCTTTGCAAATTTCAAGGAATTTTTATTATTTAATTAGATTTACACAGCAATAAGTACATTATATTTTTAAATTTACTTAAAAATTTTACAAATAGTTTTACATATCACATACAAACTGACTTTTTTCTTAAAAAAAAATAGATTTACATAGAAAAGATAAAAGGTTTGATGAGCCTTATCAATCAAGGAATTACAACTAGATTCTCATATTAACTCTTAAATAGTCAAAAAAATTAATCACTCGAAAAGGATAAATTTTAGAATAATGAGAACATGAAGGACTACAGTAAATTTGAAAATAAGAAAGCTTTGTATTCACTTATTGTTGTCATTGTTATGCACTTCTTCAGTTTATCTAGATTTCCATGATTCTAGTCAAGAAATTTCTTTAAAGTGCTTGTTAAAGCAATAAGGTCATCATGGGTCTTGAGTAGCTAAGGAATGCCAAGCATGCTTCTCTTTCAGCTAGTTTTAGGCAAACTAAGATCATCTTTGTTATTGTTTCATGGTTTTGCTTCACTAAAACACTTTGAACCAACAAGGAAGTTTATGAAGAGGCTCAAGTTGTCCCTTCTTAATTAAAGCTTATAGAAACTCATAAATGTTACATATAGAAGCAAGGTTAACTTGTGTTTTTTTGAAATGTCAAACATAACAATAGATAAAAGAGAAACTTTCATAAAAATTTTTGCTTTTAAATAAGGTGAATAGATAAAGTGCTGGAATAATTTAAGCATTTATGTTTTTTTTTATCTTTTTTGCACAAATAACTTGGTTTAATGAAAAAAAGTGATTAATAAATATAAAACATGAGTCGGTTTTTATCTCACATTAGACTTTGGTTATCATCAAACTCAATTGTGGTTGTGAGAAGTTTTTGGGCCAACATTTATGATTGATTTTTTTTAAGTATTATGGTAATTGATATTTTTTATTAGATTATGACAAATATAATGGGATACATGACATGAACTCGTGTTCTGTGTATTGCAATATGGACAAGGGTGCAAACATGATGATATAATCTTGAGCCATTAAGGAGAAAAATTTGATATGGCTTGTTAGATTGGCTTGATCAACCTAATATGTAATCTTATTTATCAAGTACACCTTATAAGTTTTCTTATTTCTAACAAGTAACAATAGTTGCAAAGATTCTTTGTGTGAAGCTCACTATCAATTGATCAACGATGTTTAAGCAATTATTTGTGCAATTTTTTCCTTAAAGTTGCATATTGACTACAAGTTATTTATCAATAGAGTATAAATTAAAAGAAAATTTGTCCAAAATCTCTTTTTCCTCTTTAGACATCAAGTAAACACTTTGTCCTTTCTATTTTTTTTCACTTATTTTCCTCCTCTTTTGAAGAAAAAGAATATGACTATAAAAACTAAACAACTAGCACTATTTAATTTATGGAAACTGAAAGAAAGCTACCTCTAGTTAAAAAGTCCTCTTTATAACTTTGTTTTTATTTCTCCACTTCTTTGTTTAGCTTTAGCCTCATTTACCATAAGTTTCAATTGAAAGCAACATAAACCTTCGATGTCTTTAATGTTCCCTTAAACATGAAATACCATAAACATGGTAAGTGTTAATAGGTAAATATATAAATTTATAAACTTAATTAATAGCATCCATACATGTATATATTTATGACCTGATATAATCATTTTGGCTTGAATGTCCATATATATATATATATATATATATTCATAAACTTAATTACCAATTGTTGCCCTTTATTCCCTTTTAACATTGGTGGCTACTTGACATTGCTTCACTTATGCGCTTAGGACTGGCTCCCTAGACTAACACCCCAAAGGCCCCCACCATTAGACCTTCACCTAGGTGTATATGATATGCTCTCTCCACTTGCTTACAGATATGAAAACTATTCCAATTTTGAATGTGTTTTGTATAGTTTACATTGATTTTATCAATCATAATTAACCATCATTTCACTGTACATATTATAGGTGAAGGCGCGTGGGCCAGCATCTTCATTCGAGCAAATTAACAATATAACATTACAGAGTAATATTAGATCAGATGTGGGTCGATGAAGTTAGAGACACTCCATACATTGTTGCATGGTTACCTGTGTGATACCATATCCTTATATGTTTTAATTCAT
This sequence comes from Erythrophleum ivorense, assembly GCA_026724425.1. Classification (NCBI taxonomy): domain Eukaryota; kingdom Viridiplantae; phylum Streptophyta; class Magnoliopsida; order Fabales; family Fabaceae; genus Erythrophleum; species Erythrophleum ivorense. The sequence goes on along the minus strand of JAIUCV010000199.1, from coordinate 611,338 downwards.
TATTTGCATATTATATGGCATCTATACAATTCAGATGATGTGCACTAGTTGATACCTGACTACTGCTTGCCCTCCTTAAACATATGACTAGCATTTATACTACTTATTTGCTTTGATGTTGTGGAGTGGCATCATGCTAATCATGTGCTCCAACAATTTGGTAGAATGTAGCCTATATCCTATGATCGCTCTTCAGAGTACATGAGATGATACCAAAGAATTACCCGTTGGTGGATCGAGCTTATTAGTGGTGCTCAGAGTTTTATGGTAATTTTTAGGACCTATTACAATTACTTTACTTCACTTTCCATATACATATTACATATATGATTCTTGATTTTTTTTTATAGGTCGATTTAGCTAACTGCTTACAACTACTTGCTATGGATAACCTTCACTGTATGATCTGACTGTGGTGAGTGATTATACTAATATCCTCTATGCACTTGATAAGTATCGGGACATGACGATCTCCTAACCTACTTCTTTTGTACCTTGATTGCTTAGGTCTTAGCTTCCTCTAAGTTGCACAAAAAAGAGAATTCATAGATTTATATCTAATAGAATACCCATTATGGATGATCAGGCTTATCGTGATTTTGCCATTAGTGTTGGCACTACATCTGTGACAACTGTTATATCTTCTTACACATCAATACAGATGCAGGCCTACCATGATGCTACTGGTCCATATTCTTTCTTAACTACACAAACATAAGCCTACAATAACACTATGGGTCCATCTTCTTCCATGCCACCTGTGCATTTTGCTAATTTTGGGGATACTAGCTTTTCATTTTATATGTCATACGGTACTATCCCTTTTATACCCTTATTTTCAAACCAGCCAATATTTGATTTTGAGTTTGCTTCTAGGCCTTCTATATATATTGGATCATAGTAGACGAAGTATATTACACCATATCAGCTAATTCCTCTAATTCAATCCCTTTAATGAAATATGAATTATGTGGCATACCAATGGATAGAAGATGAAAAAAACAATGATAATGAAAAAGTTGAAGATGAAAACAAAGTCGAGGATGAAGAAGAAGACGAAGAAGAAGAGAAGGAGGACGAGGTGGAGGAAAAAGAAGAAGAACACTGCTACTTTTTTTTTTTTGAAAGTGTACATGCAAGTATACGTATCGTAACAGTAATAAAGTAATGAATAGAGTATTATTCTCATAAGAATTTGTCACTAAAATAATTGTTAAGTACTATAATTGTGCATTTTAATATAAATTAAGCTAACAATAAAAAGTGATGTGAAACTAAACTAAACAAAAGATATAAAAATAAAATAAAATAAATAAATGAAAGACACCATTTTAGATGAAATTAAAAAGTAACATAATTTGGAATTATGACTTCCCCTAACATTTCATACGAACTAATTACTTCTCATCATCTTACTCTTAATATCATTAATAGTCTAAGACTCTAATTTACCTACAAACATCTTTCAAATTACATATAGGCATTTCCCTAACTAATCCATAATTTCTTATGCAATTAATTTATAAGCTTAATCAAGAATAGGTCCTCATAAGGTTATGTGAAACCAGTAGGTATATTCCTATCTTACAAGCCAATCAATCCACTCAATATTGCAAATTTCATAAACCTACACTATCCAATCCATGGTCAAGTCCTAAAATTTCTTCCAAGTTCATTTAGATTACCTAACTTATCTAATGAATTTCACACACTTTAGAAGCATGAAACATAAAGATTGAGTAATTAAATCATACTATTAATTACAAATAAATAGAGTAATTACAACATATTACAAGTTAGAGTTTATGACAATCCCAAATCAACAAATTTAGCTTATAACTATAAAAAATAACAACATTAAGAGCAAAGCATTAACCAAATGGGCAAAAAAAAAAAAAAACAAGGAAAAGTAAGGAAAGAAGAAAATAATTGATTTACTCAGTGAATCTTCCTCAAATTTAAGCTTTTTCCATTGCAAATGAAGCTCCAAACCTTTCTTTTTCTTCTTCAAAAACTTTAGAATGGCAACTTCCTTCAAAGAAATGTTAAAAACCCTTTAAAAACCTAAAATATGTGGCTAAAAACAATGCATTTTGCATTTTTCTAGAACTGCGTCGTGACGTAGATGAATTTTTATATGCAGCGATCAAAAGCGCCATCTTTTTATAGCAATTTTAAGTGCTATTTTTTTCTCCTTTTTCTTTTCTTCTTTTTTTCACTCTTTTTTTTAATCCTCTTTCATCAAATCTTTTCAACTCTTTTTACTTTGCATTTCAAGACTTCTAAACTTGTTTCTTTATAATTTTAACCTTACAAGAACATAAAATTTATCTAATTACTATTTACAATCTATTAACAAATATTAAACAAATTAACAACCTAAAAATTTAGATAAAAACATTATTTGTACTTAACTAATACAAAAAATTAACTCAAAATTAAAGAAATAAAATCATAACTTACCAAATATTAGCTTAACTAAATATTATTTATTTTATATATTAAAAATATAAATTTAAAGCAATATTCATATGATAAATTTTTTAAAATATTAAAAAAATCATAACAATTTAAAGACTTATCAAATACCATCTCATGCGACAACAATCAAGAACAAGACCCAATGTGAAATAGGAAGTTTTTTTCTTTTAGTGGTATGTATCACTTTTTTTGTACTTATGTATTTATATCGTAGTTCATTGTTCCAAATTATGACTTTTCTTTTGAACAATTATAAAACTTTAATCACTTTAATATTGAGTTCAACAATATTTAATAAGTGTAATTAGTTGCTCATCAAAATTTTAAACTCTTATTGATTTATTAGTTTAAAGGAAATTGAATTAATGTTTATTTTTATTTTAAGCAATTACATTTTATTTTTCTAAATTAATTTTACAAATTTCATTTGAAATAATTTTTTAAATATTATAATTAATATTTAGCTTTTTATATATCTCAATTTACCAAATAATGAAATTAATGCAAATAAAAACCTTTAACAAAAATTAGGTTCACCCCTCATATATAAAAAAAATTAAATTAAATTTAAATGTCACAATTGGGCCTTGTATATATTAAAAAAAAATTAAAGGGTCACCGTCGAGGTCCATGACTCTAATTTTAAGAAAAATAAATTTCAAGGCACATGCCATGATTGTTTGCAAACCTTGACCTTTAGAAAAAAGAAATTCATATTATATTTGAGAAAAAAAGAATAACATTTATGCACAACAGGAATTAAGAATTTTATCCATTATAGTACAGTCAAATTCCCAACATACAAATAGAGCATATATATATATTTATATTTATATTTCAGCTTAACCAAAATAAATAAATAAATACCCTAACTGTGTTATCTAGCATGTGCTTTTTCAAGCTTTAAAAAGTTCGACGCAAATAAATGCCGATGGTATTTGAAGTTGAGTTATGCGTACGTCATGGGTGTACGTGTATGTGACATCACTTTGATAACGAGCTTGCTACAGTTACTTTGACTTGTTCCAGGGAATCTTTCTACGTTGGGCAAGCCGCGAGCATATGATAAGAACTTGGAGGAATTTATTGGTTGGGCCAACTTCGTTTAAGAGAAGGTCAAAACATTAAAATATCCGCAGAAATATAGGAAGAAATCAACTATAAAAAATTATATTTTTAAAATTTAATTATATTGCTTGAAAAATGAGAGAAGAAAAGAAATAGGATGCTGCTATACACTTACGCATCACTTCTTAAAAGATACTTTTAGTTAAAATTATCAAAATGAGTCAAAATTATTGTATCGATTCGTTTGACTTTTTAATTTAATAATATAAATTTGCCTATTTTTTAAACAAATTTTATAGTAAATTTATTTTTATTCGATGCACTTATTATTCGGGTTAATTCATGTAACTCACATGATAGCCTATTTAATTTTTTTAAATACAATAATTTTAAATGTCATACGACCAGAGAAGGATTGGAATCGAGAATTAATTTTAACGAAATATGTTTACTGTTTTTTATTAAAAAAGCACTGTATTGAATATTCAACGTTCAAAGAATATTGTTAGTCTTCGCTTATCCTATCAATTTTAGCAATGCTTCAGAGCCATTGAATTTCTGTAACATTTATGGATGCACTTCAAAGTTTAGTATACTACTTTTTAGTTGAAAATTGAAAGAAGATCCCCAAATTAATGGCATTTCATAAGAAAATTTTGAATGGGCTGACACTTCAAAGCAATGTTTTAGGTGTTTTTTATTTTTAATAATTCACTTGGTGAATCAAATTCAAGATCATAATCTATTTATATAGTTAAATAAATTTAAATAAATCAACCCGTTTAATCTATATCTTATAATAGATTGGCACAGACAAATCAGACTAACCCATTTGACAACTTTACTTTCTAGCTATGTGACTTAAAATAATATAACTTTGGGCATAAATATTGGGAAAGAAGCTAACAGAGGTTGGAAAAACGGTGTGTGCAGGTTTACTGTTTAGGATCATTTTTCATCCCCATCGCAATCTCCTTTTCTTTTTAAAAAAATATTTTATATTTTCAAATTTCTCACAAGTGACCAAATTAACGACACAGCGCATGGTCACGGTTACTCATGCTCTCAAAATATTCCATGACACACATCCATTCACACTCCTAAACTACAATATCATGTGTGGATGCATCTTGCACATGTGGCCCCAATTGGCAGCCCACTTTCAATCTCACTGTTTTTTTCTTCTTCTTTTTTTTTTTTACGTGCGGCATGCCCATGTCAGGACCACTCTACAAGTAGGGTTAATTTTGAAGATTTTCTTTTTTGAGGAAAAAAATTTCTCCTCTCTTTATTTTGAGAATTACAAGGCACATTAGCCATCCTAATAATATATAAGAAAGAAAAGGAAAATCACCTTTATTTTAGAAAGTTGAATATATATATATATATATATATATGAAATTAAACTCGAATGAAGTATACATGTTCGTTTTATTTTGTTAAAGTTCAATTTAAACTTGACAAATCTTGTGTCTATAATGATTGAATGTTTTAATATCATGTAGTTAGATATACCATCTCTATTTAATTTATATCAACTTTTTTAAGGTTAAATTGTAGGAGTTTATTATTATTATTATTATTATTATTATTATTATTATGTGAATTGTCTAATTTTGTTATAAATAGCCTTGCTTTAATCATACTGTGAAGCCAAATTAATAAAGTTGCGTATAAGGTGATCCTGACTCAAATAACTAATATTGTTATCATTATTTATAACACTTGGGTTGCCTCATATATATGCGGATAATTTTATGTAAATGAGAAAATAATTTTAAAAGTGCAGGGTGTATATATTGAAAGAAAAGTGAAGAGCGAAACATCATTGATGCAAAATCAAATGATTTAAATATTTATAAAATTAGAACTGATAATTATTAACTATGTCTAGCGAATGAAAATTGATTCCACAGATTTACTCACACACACATTTGTAACACTATTCATACAGACAAGAGCTTGAACGAACACAAATATTTATGTAAAAAAATTATGATTTGTTTATAAAATTAGGGAAGAGAGGGAAAAGGTTGAGTAAAAAAAAAAAAAAAGAAAGGGTGGGCACGACAAAAGATGAAATATTAAAAAGAATGGAACTTCTAGAGGACAGGAAAGAGATCCCTCCCGTTGACTGAGTCCGGACTGCCCGCAGGGGCAACAGCTGATGCTGGCTCTGAAATAGAAGAATTTTTTTAAGTGTATTTAGAACATGGTATATTTAAAAAGATCAATGACCAAAATTAATTTGGTATAAGTGGGGTTTATGTTAGTCTAAATAGAATTTATGTGCAGAATAAATCTTAATTATTGAGTATACAAATGATATAACGCATTAAGTATACATAAGAATTGCTCCTAAAATGAATTTGTATTAAATTTAGATTATTTAAATTTAATATTTTATATATTTTTAATTTTACTTATTCTTTATTTTAAATTAATATTTAAAATTTATTTTTATTTTATAATTGATATATTAAAAAAATTATCAAAATATAAAAAATTTAAATTTAAATCTAAATTTAATCTAAACAATTTATGGCGCGAGAGGGATTTTTTTATTAAACGTCCTTGTGCTCAATGGTCTGGTGTACGTATACAACTTGTACAAGTAATTAAGCTATATTATTTTGTTCATTTTCCCTCTTCTTCACTCTCTGTTCTGTAGTTTCCCTTCCCACTAACACTGCCTCTTCTCGGTTGGCCCCTTGGTTTCCTTAGTGATTATCTCTCGCCTGAGAAAATTAAGATGACTATTCCTGAAACACCAAAATCCTTGGTCAGCCTTTTGGCTTCAAATTTGGCGCTTGTTTTCGCTTCGTCAACCTTGAATCCATTCCGTCAAGCTTCTTCTTCTGCTCCTCATGGTGATGATCCTAAACATCAATTTGCAGAATCGGCTTCGGCTTCGTCTTCGTCTTTGTCTTCGTCTTCGTCTTCGTCTTCCTCATCAGCAATCTCTTATGGAGAAGAAGATAATCCATCACCATCTTCACTTTTCCGCCACTCCCAGATCAAAAGTATATCCCCCACTAGGGATTCTTTTTCATCAAACGAGCTCTCTCCTTCACCCCTTACCAAACCCAGCCATGACCCTAATGCCCGCAATACCAACTCACAGAATTTATACTCACCTGAAGCAGAAAGGTGGGAGCATGTGATGCAGACAATTGATAAGCAGGAATTAGGGAAGCATATTTTGGGTCTTGCTATCCCTATGGCGATGGGTCTCGTCTTCTCTAATAACCCACTTGCCATGACCAAAAACATGAAGGGTGTAGCAATTTCACTCTGCTTTGCATTTGCTGCTATTTGGAATGGCCTTCTGCTGCGTAAGACTTACGGTAAAGCTTCCACACTCATTCTGATATTGGGAATTGCCTTGATGATGTTGGCATTTTTCGCTTTTGTGGGTTGCTTCTTACCCTTAGACCTTCAATGGATCCCTGCTCTCTGTTGGCTCGCCTCTTTTTTTCCACTTGTTAAATTTGTTATAGCCTTCTTACGCACAATGAAGGTGCCCAGATCCGGAGAGAACAAGGATCTTGAAAAAGGAGTTTATTAGCGGCATCATTGGTAGGTGCATGGAGTCAAATAATTTTATGTACAGCCGTGTTTTAATGGAGACATCCATCTCTTGGGTCATCATTATTCTTGTGTGTTGTATTGTATGAATAGTCTTTACTTTCCTTTGGATTTCGATCTCTTTTGTCCTTGTTGGTTTGGTGGAGTCAAATATCATGTGGAGCATATGCTGCTTAATCAGATTCAATGTGGATCCATTTTGCTGTGTGTTGATATGGAAACAAAAAAATTTGTCTTGGTCCCCATCTCTTGTTTCATCAGTTTGATTTAGCTCTACTCTCAAACACAGGCATCTGAGACTCCAGCAAAAGTAATTAAATATGTGCAAATTTTTATCATGGGAGAGTTTTTCAGTTTCTTAATCATTGAAGCTCTTATGAATATATAGTTCCGCCTATCAGTTTATTGAATTTCATAAACTTTGAATGCTGCTGCCTAGTTCGGAATCCCAATTCCATTGGTCGTTGCAGCCAAAGGGTGCGTCGCTTCCTTTTACATCGCCAACAACATTATAAACGACCTTTACTAATTAATTTCTCCAATAAAAAAAGACCCGGCTCATAAACCTGCAATCAAGTCAACAGAATTAAATTTTTTAAAAAAATATTGTTTATTAAATTAAAATGTTCTAAACCACTATAGCTATAGCCCCAATTAAAATCTATAAACGGACTTAAGTTTTCATGAGAAGATTACTATATGATTATTTAAAAATGATATAAAACATGTATTATAAGGTTATGCGTATATGTAAGTTTTCAAATTAGTCAGAAAATATTATTTTTTTTTCCTATTTTAAGTCTTTCACAATAATTTTGAAAACTATTCTGTATAATGTATTTATCAAAAGTACTTGTAATCAACTTTGTCTAAAAAATTGTGTTCTCTCTATCCAAAATAAAAAAAAAATGTTCTCTTTCTCATTTTTAAAGGGAAATTAATAAATAATTTACATGTTACACATTTCAATTCTGTTGCTTAATTCAAGTTTAATGCCACTAGTTTTTGAGTTAAAAAGTGCAACAATTATATATCTTGAAGCTCCCAAATACCTTTGTTATCTCATATTGTATTCGTTTATCTTATGCATATGCATATTATTTTCCTTTTATTGATAATTTTATCATCCGATTATTGGGTTTCACAGATATTGATGGAAGCCACAAGCGACATACTTTATGACTCTTCTTCACTAAATTAACGGTTCAGTCCGTTTTACTCAATTTAATCAGAATAATGACTAGGAATAGTAATATAACTCATTCCTCTTGCATTTATATGGCTCTTCACGTTATACAAGCATATTCCTTACTATGTGATATGCTTTTAACCTGAAGTTCTTCAATCAGAGATCTCAAATCTGATTCATCATATAAAGTTTCTTCCAATCACCGACTTCCCCACAGATTGGCCGACAGGTCCTCGCTCTCAGTCTCTGGTCAACATTGGGATTAGGATATGACCCTTGGTGTGGGGACTGGAGTGGTTATATACAAACCTTAGATGTTAAGGCTTTCAATTTAGGATTTTGTCTTTTTAGTAGGCTCTGCATTTAATTCAGCCATTACAATTCATGTCTCCTTCTCAGCAAAGAAACATAGGACCTAAAGCAAAAGAGCTTTTCTCTTACCCCCAAAAAAAAGGAAAAAAGAGAAGAATTTTCCTGGACTAAATTTCGGTCCACTCCTAAAATGTGCAGAGTACAGAAGTACCCCAAACAAAAAATCTTAAGATAAACAAGCGAAAATGATCGGTCAATATTTTCGGCAGCATTAGGAAAACAATTTGTAGCTGACCCTTATTGATAATTCTAGAAATTAAGAGAACTAGCGTCCGTAGTACTCGTGCATTGGGATTTTCTTTTTTTTTTTCCCCGCAAACGTGATATAGAACAATATAAATTTTAAAAATTGTACTTATGTTCTTATGTCAATTTATAAAAAATAATATTATGCATCGCTACCTAATATATTTTTCTTTCACAAAATGAAAAAACACCCATAAACTTAATTGTAGGTTTCACTCCTATACCACCTCAAATAATATTGAAACTATAAAAAAAAATGTTAACAAAAGAGATATAATTTACATTGTTAATTCCATTGAATTATTATATAGCAATGCCTATAAACAAATAGATGAATGTGTTTAATTGAGAAATTGTAAAGAAGCAATCCCTTCAATCTAGCAAAATTAGAAGGAACAATTGATTTCTAGTATACTAATGTTATAAAATCCATATTTTGAGAATGGAGATAGAATTTAAATTTTAAAATGAGTGAATCGATACTATTTTTAAAGTAAGATTTGGCCCCTATATAATATTACAAAGTCTACACAAATTTGCTTTTAGGACTAACTAAAAGCACTCTAAAGAACTAGTCTGAGCAAATAGAGAAGTTCTATCTCTTAAGAGAAAGTAAAAGTTCAAAAATTAGGGATTACAAGAAGAGTTTTTGTATTGCATTTTGAAAATGAGAACCAATGAATTTATAGACTTTGAATCAACCATCATGCTATTTCATTCAAAGGATGTGATTTTTAATGAGTTGTTTCACATTGTCCAAACCTCCTAATAGTTAATTAACTATTAGAATTAAAGAGACATGAACTTCCAAATTCAAGGACAATAAAACGGATTATGAACTTTCAAGTTTTTGGCATTTCAACAGCGCCCAATTGACTACTCTAAAGGGATCAATTGACTGTTGTACTAACAATCACTTTTTACTTGTTTTTGAAGAGCTTGCCAATTAACTAGTTTGAACGGCAATCAACTATTTTCAATCAACTAGTCAACTAATACTTATTCATGAGTTAACTGTTATATTATATGAACTCTATCTATTTTCATTTGGGTTAGTCTATTATTTTATTCCACTGATCAATTGATGTAATGATTAGCCAACTTGTCTGTTACGCTAATTGATTGTCACTTGTAAAGACATATTTTTATTTTTATTTTTAGAAGTCTAGTCAACTGACTATTACCCATTAGTTGATTATTTCATGTTAGACTTGGTTTTCTTCAATTTTTTAAAATATTCTCAACATTATTTCACTTAGTTTGGAAAACCAAGTGATATTTCTACTTATAAACTCATGCATAATGAAAAGTATCATGAGATTTGGACTTCTTAGTAGTGTAAATAATTTGGAGTTTCAATAAGATGACTGTTAAACATTTAACCACTACTCTTCCATTAAAATTAAAATTATCACACATATGACTCTAAATACCCTTAACTTATACTCATAAAAAACTAGCATAATTATAACCATATGTTAGCCCTAGATTCCATAAACTTTTCTAGAAATTGTAATTTTAATTTATAAGAAGAGCGAGTCTACTTTTGGATGTTCATATGGGGTTTCCTTTAAGAACCTTATAGGTTTTTCTTTGGCTTCATTAAGAGCATTAGGCCCACCTTCTTATCTTTAATTGTACATAATTATTGAATCAATTTATATGATTCCTTAGTGTTTCACAGCTACTCATCAGTTACTTATTGTTATCCATTTAAACTTCTTGAATAGAGTTCATCTAAGTAGAAATTGGGTTTCCATTACCAGTAACCTTAGGTATAAGCCTTCGGCTCATTCCAAATGATGGTTTTTTACATCATTTCCCTTGATAATCCTTTTGTACAAGGATCTATTTAAGTTGTCTTGTGTTGTTACATATTGTATTATGATAATATCATCATTGATCAATTGCCAGACACGCTCATGTTTTAGACTAATATGTCTAGACATTCTATTATATACTTTGCTATATGCCTTAGATAATAGCCTCACATGGCAAGGTAAAGAGATGACTAACATTAGTTATGACTACAACTATATGTTTGTTAACAAATTCCTCAACCATTGGGCCTCTTTACCAGCTAAAGCTAAAGCTATAAGTTCAAATTCTATTGTGCAATGAGTTATGCACATCTATTTCTTAAAGCCCATGGAATTGTATCTTCACCTGTGGTAAATATCTAACTAGATATAGATTTATAGTCTTGTATACTAGTTAGCCAACTAGCATAAGCATGTCCTTCTAGTATAGCTAGAAAATTGTTATAAAACAATCCTAGATCCTTTGTATTTTTTGAGTACCCTAATGCTCTAGTTATAGCTTTCCAATGAATTGTACTAGGATTACTTGTGTACCTTGCAAGATTTCTAATTGCAAAAGATATATCAGGTCTTATACAATACATAGCATATATTAGACTTCTTATGATACTAGAATACTCAAGTTGTGCAGTTGATCTTTTCGGATTTTTCAACTAACTTTTATGTTGAATTATAAAAGGGCATTTTTCTCTTTAGTATCCAAGTGCTTATACTTGTTTAAAATTTTCTCAATATAATAAGATTGATTAAAGGAAAACTCCTTGCTATATCTTTTGATTTTATTACCTAAAATTGTATATGCTTCCCCAATATCTTTTATCTTGAATTATGAAGTTAGATATTTCTTAATTTTATTCACACTAAGCATATTAGTTCCAACCATTACCATGTCATCAATATATAGACATATAATAACTCTATATCTATCTATAAATTTTGAATAAATACATTTCTCTGCATTATTATGTATAGAACCATAAGATAATATGACAAAATTAAAATTTTCATGCCACTGTTTTAAAGCTTGTTTGAGCCCCTATAGAGACCTAATTAGTTTACACACTTTTTTCTCATTTCTAGATAACACAAACCTTTAAGCTGTTCCATGTATACCTCTTCATTTTGCCCATCATTTAAAAGTGCAGTATTTACATCTATCTGATGTACATTTAAATTATTTATCATTGCTAATGTAACTAGTACCTTATTAGATTTTATCTTAGCCATATGTGCATATGTATCAAAATAATCTATACTTTATTTTTGCTTAAAACCTTTTGCTACTAACTTAACTTCAAAGGTTCAGATAACTCTATCAATGTTATATTTCCATCTATATACCTATTTACACCCCATAGGTTTGGATTTGAAAGGTAAGTCAACTAATATTCAAGTATTATTAGACATGATAGAATCCTTCCCATCATTAATGGCTTCATTTCAAAAATTAGTATCTCTAGATGCTATTACTTCCCTAAAGGTTTTAGAATCCTCTTCTATATGTAGTAAACAAGGTATTTGACATAAGTTTGTGTTTTTATTTCATTCTAATAAGAAGTCTATTGCTTGAGGGGATATGAAATCTAGTTCTAAGTGTTTCTCTTTTCTAGTTGTTTGACTTTTCCTAAGTTCACTAAAAGGATCACTATATATTTGTTTATAGATAAAAGAAGAGCTAACACATAATTGATTATTAGGTTGTTCAATTTTCTCATTGGTAAAGTCAACAATGAATTTGTTCTAAAAGAACTTTGGATCAATAGATTATACTATAACACTAAACTTTTTCTCTAATAACCTATATGCTTTTGAATTTTCAACATATCCAATAATAGTACTTTTTAATGCTCTTAGCCTTAACTTGGTTCTTTTAGAATCAAGTACCCTATAATATGCTAAGTGTCCTTAAACTTTAAGATAACTTAAGTTTAGTTTCTTCCCATTTCATAGTTCATATAAAATTGTTTGATACTTCCTAAAAAGGTAATCTATTAGTTACATGACAAGTTGTTAGTAAAGATTCACCTTATAAGTTCATGGATTATTTAACACTTAAAATCATGGCATTAAGGTTATGTTAACTAAAGTTTTATTTTTTTTTTCGGCTACACTATTTTTTTTATGGTGTATAGGGAGTACTAGCTTGATCGATTATATCATTTTCTTCACTAAAAGTTGTAATTAAAGTCATTGGAGAAATATTTTCCACCCTTATCACTTTTAAATAGTTTTATTTTCTTACCTTTCTTATTTTCAACTTGAGACTTATATATCGGTTTGAAACATACTAAAATCTTGATCTTTGGTTTTCATTAAATACATATATGTGTACTTAGAGTAATCATCAATGAATGTATGAAATACTTATTTCCACCTCTAGATATTATACCATTGAGTTCACATATGTCAAAGTATATTAAACTTAAAGTTCAATTGTTCATTTAATAGATTTAAATGTCTTTCTAGTGATTTTTTATTGTACACAAATTTCACACTTATTATATGTATAATTACAAGTTGAAATCATGCAATTTCTAATCATATAATGTAGATGATTAAAATTAACATGTCCTAACATATCATATCACAAAGTAAAAGAAGGCTCAACAATGTAAATTGAATTTTACATATTATTAATAACACTCAACTTAAACATCCTATCACAAGAATATCTCTTTCCTACAAACATTTCATTCTTAAAAATTACAATTTTATCATATTTTAGGACAATCATCAAACTTTTTTTTACAAAGTAGAGTCACAAAAACTAGATTCTTCCTTATTTTAGGAACATGTAATATATTAAGCAACACTAACTTATTTTCAAAAGTAAATTGTAGTTCCACACTACCTTTCAAAGCTTTTTGCAATATTGCCATTGCCTATGAATACTTCTTTTCCATATTCCACAATCTTATATTTAAATTGATTCTTGTCATGACATACATGGATGGTTGCATCAAAGTCATGCCACCAATCAAGTGTCTTGAAAATTGTTGCAATGTTTACCTTAGATATCATACTAATGTGCAAATCTAAAACCACAACCACTATCTCATTACTTTCAATGTCTACCATGTTTGCAACATCAGTATTTTCAAACTTTTTCTTTCTTCTAAATTTGCAATCTCTTTTGAAATAGCCCTTTTTCCCACAATGATAACAAAACTTTGTAATCTTCTTTGGCTTGTGGTCAAAAGTATTAGAATCAAGGTTCATTCTCTTGTTTGCATCCATATAATTATCCATATAATTTACTTTGCTAGAAACAATTTTTAAATGCTTTTTTTGGTAAAATTATTTTTTTCTTTCTCAATCCTTAAATGTTTCAAATTTTGTTCTATAGTAGACATGCAACAACTTCTTTCTATAATCATTTGAAGTTGGAGGCAATTTTGCAACTATGGCTTCCACTTGCAAATATTCAAAAATTTCAACCTTTAAGTCCTCGAGTTTAGATACGAAAACTTGCAAATCATGAACTTGGTCTATGATTGAAGTGTTGTCTTTCATAGTAAAAGCAAAGTAATTTAGGATTAAAATTTTATTTGTCCTTTGTTGCTTAATGTTATACTTGAATTCGAGCGCTTGCCAAATCCATTTTGGTGATGAGATAGATGTGAACATACAAGTGATCAGAGAGAGTATTTAGGATGTTACTATGGCATAGTACTTCATCCTCTTTTCACTTCTTTCTTTCGGCTTTCACTTTCTTAGTATCTTCATCAAATGGTACGAGGAGTGGCTGTAGATTAGGATCAAGGACATATGCTACTTTTATGATAGTGAGTAGAAATAACATTTTGTCTTTTCATCTCATGAAATTAGTGCCATCAAAGTGATTGAGTTTCATGAAGGTTTGATTCATGAATTTGAAAGTAGATTTAATAATGGATTCCACATTAAATCTTGCTGAAAGATTGTTACAAAATTTGTATTTTGTGAATGGAGCTAATGATAGAATTTAGACTTTAAAACATGTGAATCTCACACTATCCTTAAAGCAAAATTTGTCCTTTATGTAATGTTACAAGATCTAGACAAACTTGATTATAGAACTAATTTAAAATACCCTAGAGAACTACCTTTAACAAATAGAAAACTTCTCTCCTTCAGGAGAAAACAAAGGTTCAAAAATTGGGGATTAAAGGGAAAGTTTCTACATTGCATTATGAAAACTAGAACTAATGAATTTATAGACTTTGAATCAACCATCATATACTCTTTTACTTAAAGAATATGACTTTCAATGAGTTATTTCAGATTATCTAAACCTTTTAATAGTCATTTGATTGTTAGAATTGAAAAGATATGAACTTCCAAACAAAAGGACACTAAAACAAATTTTGAACCTTCAATTTTCTAAACTTTGATTAGCTGACTACTTTAAAAGTAGTAGTTGACTATCGTGTAAGCAATTACTTTTTAACCATTATCTGAGAGCTTGCCAATTGACTTGTTTGAGCACCAATTAACTTATCTTTGTTTATTAGTCAATTGTTATACTACAGTAGCAAACTCTATTTGTCTTCACTTAGACCAATCAACTAGCACTTGTAGAGATAGATTTTGTTCAATCCTATAAAGAACCAGTCAATTGATTATTGGCCATCAATTAACTCTTTCATGTCATACTTAGTTTTTCCTTTATTTTTCCAAACTAATCTTAACAACTGCTTCTCTACTTTTCTCATTTCTTATTAAACTTAAAGTTAAAACTACAACAAAAAATATTAAAGAAACATATAATAAAAGAAATAGAGAGTATAAAAGAGAATATAGACAATATTTTGATTTTTAATATCTTAGTTGTTCTTCTCAAACCTCCTCTCTCTTTAAATTAATATAATATAAATTTTACAATAGAAGAATCCTTTAAAAATTAAGCGAATGAGAAGGTAAGACAAAATATGATTCATTTTGGCCTGCATGTATTCATATCATATAAGAGAAAATTAAGTGCATTAAAATTATTATTCACTGTGAAAAAGATATTAAAGTTATAACACAAATCTTATCATATAATCTTTTTTTATTGAGTTGCATGTATTCATATGTAATGCTTCTAACAATAGTCATAATTAAAACAATATAGGTAATAATTTCTTGCTCAAACATAGATATCATACATGGAAGAGGAGGGATGTAGGGTAGGTAATATAATGATACTAAAATAACCTTCAAATGACCAAGTATATCTTATGAAAAAATGACTTTTATATATATATATATATATATATATATCCAAATATTTTGTTTTCTTACAAATATTAAAAACCAAAACTAGATCATTGAGTAGAACTTTGGATCCTTTAATTGTTTATTTGTAAATTTCTTGTAAATTTTGGAAAAAGAAAAGAGAAAAGAGGGAGTTTGTGAAAAAAGAGGAAGTGAGCCTTATGTACACTTTCATTCTTATATATCATTAATCTTTCTCTGAAATTTATAAAAAATTCACAAAGAAAAACTTTAAAGAATCCATATTGCTTGAGTTGTTAGCTAACTCAATGAAAAATATTAACTAGTCTAATTAATTACATATTTAATGTTATAATTATAATATATAATGAAGTATGTAATTAGAAGTCACTAAATATGTCTAGTGTTGAAAGGTTAACTAGTTAACAAGAAATTTTAAGTTCAAACTTATATCTTGTCTTGTGGCAAGAAAAAAGTATGCAAGTGAGGGATTTTATTGATCCTTGTGTGGGTGTGAGAGATTAATTAATGAACCTAAATTTGTATACACAAATTAAAACTAAAGTCACTACAAAAAAAAGGGGTTTTAGTTGCAATTTTTTTTAGGTCTACAGGGTTTAGCTGTGGTTTGGAGAATCGCAATAAAATCGTTTGCAGCTACTAGTTTAATTACAGTTTTAGCTAACCACAATTACCTTCCCTTTGGGTAATTGTATTTAAACATAGTTATGCTGCTTTTTGTTAATGGCTAGTTAAGCCTTGGCTTAGCTAGGTAATCCAAACCGAGTTTTGCAAATGTTTTAGCAGTGGTTTAAATTGTTGTTAAATTAATTTTTTTAATGGAAAAAAGGCCACTGCAAGAAAGACAAAAATTACCAACTGAAAGATCTATTAGAAAGATATGAATTTCTACTAGAAATTATAAATTTTTTATTGATATTTCAACCAGATGATCCATCACTTTTTTATTGTCGTTATTTCGACAAAATTGTAATTACTTAACAGACATTAACAATGCCTCACATTTTCTCTTTCAATAGGTCATTATTAGTTATAGCTTTTTAACTTTAAAATAAAAATTGTATTTGATATATAATAAACAAATGCAATATAATAAAGAATTAAATAATAAAAAATAATGCAATATAATGTTAATAAATAATTAAATAATTAAATAATTAAATAATTATTAGAAAAATATTAACAAAAATTAATGATAATTATTTTAAGTGATATAATTAAAAAATTTTAAAATAAAAATGAAAATTGATTAATTTTAATTTATTTATTTTAAAAAAATAGATACATCCATTTAGCTGTTAGAATACATTTCCGACGAACTACTTGCCCCAGCATGTATTCATCGGAAATAGTTATGGTCATTTTTTTTTATAGGAAATGCTTTCTAGGTTATATTTATTTTAATTTATGTTATATTTATTTTTGTTTTTGTATATATTATTATTTATGTTTTCTAGATTTTTTGGATTGCTTCCAATTCCTCTTTCTAGATTTGCGTTTTTCCTATCTTCTCCATCCATCCATTTCATGCCTTTCACTTTGATTAAAATTTCTAAGTATCTAAACTTCAAAATATTCAAATATTCTTTCTTTGTACTGTACTAAGGAACTTATCTAAAAGGATACATTAAGAATAATCAAAATAAGTTCTCATCCTATTATAATAAGCTAAAAAAGTTAACAAAAAACATTTCAATTATTTCAATCAACCAAACATTTTAACTAGATTTGAAAACTTAACCTACCAACTAGGTAAATTAAATTAAAAAACTTTAAAAAAAAACATTTTCATTTAAAACGTCACCTGAAAAAAAATTCAAATCATCTATAGCCAACCAAATGAAAAATCAACGAATAGAAGAGATGGAAATATTAAATGAGAAAGTAAAGACAAAGAGCGAAATCACCTCCTTTGAGAAGAAGAATATGAGAGGATCAAAGATACAGAGACGATGAGACTTGAAAACTACCTCTGAAAATGACAATAATAGACAGAAGAGTTAAACAAAAATGAAAATGGGAGCAAAAACAAAACTTACAAATTTATTTAGATTTATTTATAAGCATGAAAAATAAAAATTTGTTGGAACTTTAAAAAAAAAAAAAGTTACGCCCTTTGCCTGTTTGCTGGATTTTTTTTAAGCACATAAAATTTCGTATTTTGTAGTAATAACTTTATTATTTATTTGAAATTTGAAATTTTATAATATGAAACTGTAGAATATAGATTATAGAATTCTAATTTATTAATTTAATTATTAATTACATATAATCTACTTATATTTCATTAATACCATTATATTAATATTTAATGTATAATTATTAATACTTAATATATTATTATTAATACACAAGTGTATAACAGTAAATAGATAATATTATTATTACATCATAAAACTGCATGTGAAATGTTAAATTAATGAATTATAAATCATTCAGATTAATTGACTACGCCAATTGTAAGTAAGAATAGTTACAGGAAAAGAAAGAACATATATAAAGATAAACAATGACGAGGATTAAAAAGTTAAAAGAAAAAAGTTACATTCTTGAAGAGAATAGATGACAATATGCAAAATAAACAAGTCCATATCAATTAATGATAGTTTTTACTCTTTTTAAATTTGTGAAATCTTATTAACGTTTTTTTGGCCAAAAATCTTATTAACGTTTGGTCGCTAATATTTATGGGCGATCCTTTTGACGTGACGTTTTAATTTTTTTTATAGTATTAGACTCAAAAAGCCATAATAACCAACTGTCAAACTTTTTTTATTACAATACTTTTTTTTTAAATCGGAGTAAAAACAACAAGATTATCTGTTTAGTATGCAAAAAATATATATAATTATATAAATAAAAAATATCTATAATATCTTTATTTTTTATTATTAAACAATTATTATTAAAAAATATTAAATAATAATTATAAAAATAAAATTAAAAATTTTCAGAATTTTTTTTCTTCTCTTTTTTATAAGCGGAGAATGGGTTTGACTTAAACAATATTTATAACTATTGTTATTAAATTCATAAGTTGATTTTTTGAGTTTAACAAATTTAAATTTTTATTTAAAAAAGTCGTATTAATTTGTTTATAAACTCAGACTCAATACAAATTTGATTTAATTTGTCTTTGACTTATATAAATTCAGTTAACTCAATATTTTTTAAATTGAATTTAATAAGTTACTATATAACTGAGTCAAATTAAATTTAAAAAAGATAAAAATTATTAAATCTCATACAATCCAATAAAAAAAGATACAAAAATAATAATAATTTATGAAATTTATTAAAATTTTTATATTGAGAAATATGAATTATGGAATATAAATATTTTTTTAAAAAAATTAGTATAATTTGTTTATATTTAAATAATTATTTTATATGTTATATTTTATATATAATTATTAATAAATATAAAATTTTATAAATTTACGATATAAATTTATTTAAATTTACAAATTTAACAACTTGTTTATAACATCACAGGGCGTGACTAGCCATAGTAACGCAATATTTGCCCAAGTGTGAAATTGATGCAAATGTAAGTAGACGTAACTCACCGAACCCTATGTATTGAATATTAAATGCAATGTCATCCGCTGATCATTTCGTCAGAATTTTAAATTTTATAATTTTAAATTTCTCATAATTAATCTAGAATCACACCGGATTTGACGACGCAACCTATGATGACGGATGCATCTTCCATGTGTGGCCCTAATTGGCAGCCCCACTTTCAATGCCACCCTTGTTCTTTTGTTTTTTTTCTTTAAAAAAGGTCTAGAAATTTAAAAGTATATTATAATTAAAATAATAGTAAATAATTTGAAGAACCCAACATGATCCAGGACTATCATTGACTCATACCATACGTTACTTGCATCAATCAACTAATTAACTAAATGATACGTGAGAAAATAATATTAGTGAATATTGGACTAGGATTCTCTCCGGTGTAGTAATCTTAGCCTTTTATTTTTTTTAATTTTAATTGTTTATTTTTTGAAAAAAAAAAGTAAAATATAGAACACAAATATTTTTTCACTTTTTACTAGACAAATGAAAAATATTTTAAATTAAAACAATAAAAAATTATCTTAATATTTATCAAGTGAAAATTAAAAGACCGTTTTTATTTTATTTTATATTTTTTAAAATAAAAGAATAAATAATTGAGATTAAGATGGAAACAAAATATAGTATCAAGATTACTCACTTGTTATGCAGTTAGTGATATCAATTCATGAAAAATATTGAAAGTGTCTTCCAAAACGTGAATTAATTTCCAAGGACACTGGTTTGGATACATCAAAAAAATTATATAAAAGACGAAAGTAAAAAATATCTTATTTTTAAGAGATAAAACTAGAATTCTAGCGAAAAACGACTTGTACACGTTAGAGTGGTAGGTAGGTCAGGGGGAAGAATCCAAGTGATGCCGATGGGCCCCAGAGCCCAATGATTGGATGGTGGTGTCGAAAAAGCCGTCGAGAAGTGGGAGTACCTCACCACACACCCCAATTTGGTGGGCTGCGAGAGTCAAATGCAGGTGTATGATTTGGATTCTCTTCACCAATTTTATCCTCTTTTGTTTTTTTATTAAAATCTCAATCTTTAGATTTATTAATCACTTATAATTAATAATAAAAATTTTAAAAGACATAATCTTAGCCATCAGATTTTAGTGGAGAAACAGAGAAGAGAAAAATTAGTGGAAAGAATCTAAATTCGTATGTCATGGAAAAATGCTAGACGATGAAAGGATGTGTTAGGATTTTTAATTATAAAATTTAAAAATATATATAAAATAAAAATATGTATGAAAACTACTTTTTTTTAAATTTCTGTCTCTTTTTTTAACTTTATAAAAATTTATAATAAAAAATTAAAAAAAAATTAAAAAGACAAGAAAAAAGAACACTGCATGCATGGGCAGAAGGAATTCTCTGCATCTCAGAGAATAGATGCACTGTATACTGCTTAAATTTTAAATCTTTAATTAAATTTAAATCATTCAAATTTTATTAAGTTATTTTTATTTTGATTTTAATATTTTCTTATTTAAAAGAAAAGAGGATGTAGAATAAAAATAACATTTTAACTGTCAATTTTTTAAAAAATTAATATTTGATATTAAAAAAAAAAAAAAGAACTGTCACTGCCTTGTAATGCAGAGATTTTGAATTCACATGTATGGTGCTCTAACGGGATAAGGAACTGGCCCCAAAAAATGGGTTCTAGAAGTAGACTATGTTTACGCGTGTCAAATCAATATAATTCTATACATTGCACTTGGATTTGTCAAGATTTGTTCAGACTCAAGCTTTTAATAAATACTTTTTATTTCTTTTCCTTTTTGGTCATAGAAAAGAGCTGGAGAGTATGGAGCAGAGTAAGGTATCGGTTATTGAGAAGAAGAGAAGAAATTTTTAGGAAATTAAGGAAGGAAAAATGGAGTAATCTTTTCTTTGAAAAGAGGAAGTGGGATAAGGATCTCCAGAAATGAGAGGAGGGATAATGAAATGAGGTTTCTAGAAGAAATATGAAAACGAAAGAGTGGGTAGGGAAATTTCCTCTCTTGTGTGGCCCCTCTGACTACATAAAGCTCTCCATTTTCTCCAGCCTCTATCGACATGTTTGATTTTATTTTAGTTTTAATATTTTTGAAATAAATATTTTTTAAAATAAATTTATTTGAATCATTATTTTAAAATTTTATTATTTATTATTATTTTTAATTCTGTAAAATAAAAGTTAATAAAACATCTTAAAAAAATATTGTGATCTTTTTGTTTTTGAAAATGTAATTTTATTTTTATATTTTATAAAACAATTTTTAAGAACATATTATTAAACAAGTTTTTATTTTTATTTTTTATTTTTAAAAACAAAAAATTATTTTAAAAACAAAAAATCAAATAAGCCCTATATCTCTCTTGCTTGAGGAAATTAAAATGAATCCAGAAACATTAAATTTCTCTCCTTCATCACCTGGGATGGCTTTAAGGTAAAATTATTAGGGAGGAGAAATTAAAAAAAAGTTAATATATTTATGCATATAGAAACTTTATTATTTTAAGTTTTTCTAACACTTGTCATTCAAAAATAATTTTTTTCAATAATTTTATTACATGAGAGAGGGGTTTTCGAATAGCAAATTATATATAATTTAAGTTAAATAAAAAAATAAAAAAAATTTCATGAACATAAATACCTTCTGACATGGAGTGAATACATACAGCGAATGTATGAACCTTCCAAAGAATACATGCACGGTGTCGAGCATTACATCAACGTTACGTATAGCCAATTCCGTCTCTACCGACCAATAACAACTCACAGAATTTACAATGAGCAGACGGAGGGAGGGGGAAGCACGTGATGCTCCACTACTGGCAGGACCAAGAGCTTGCACGGTGTAGCAATTTCAATCCCCTGGCTCATTAGGCAAGTCTTGGACATTAAGGCTTTGGATTTGGAATTTTTTGCTGTGTGCAACTAATTCAACCATTAGAGTTAATGTCTCCTTGTCGGCAAATGGCATACCTAATGTAGAATTCAGGTAAATTGAATCATTTTATTTTATTTTTTTAAAAAACTAATTATAAACGCACGGAATCGTATGAAAGAATGTGTTTTTAAAAGAAAAAAAATTTATATCAAATTATATATATATATATATCAATATTTCAATTAAAATATGATAAGTGTATGATTTTTTAATAATATCATAATAAGTGTATAATGTTTGTGAACAATTATATAATTTTTTAATTAAATTATATATTTATTATAATATTATTAACAAATTTTATACTTGTTTTGTTTTAATTAAAGATTTTATAATAAAAATATAAGAAACAACATTTAACTGTAATCCTTTTTAAAATTGCTATGATATACAATATATATATATATATATATATATATTTTAAATGGTTATATATGTTATAATTAAAAATGTTTAACTAAAATTTGAAATAGAATTTTAAAACATAATTGTCTTGCTTTTGTTCCTTTTTAAAAAGTACAGTAACGCATCAAAATTCTCTGCACTTTCTAAAGAAATACATATTATGTACATTTTTGAAAAGTAATTTAAATTATTTTAGTTTAATTTAGATAATACAGATTTCAAATTTCAAATTTTTATTTTTAATTTAAAGCATTATTTTAAATATATATATAATTAAAATTTTTTATCCCATTTTTTTAAATTAAAAAATATTAAAATTAAAAAAAATCTAAACTTATCATATTTAATCTGAATGGTTAAGATAAAAGCTCTTTGCTCTCGGTGGTATCATGTCACACAATCCGATCCTTTGCATTTTGCATTGCATTTTCATATTTGGATTATTTGAATTTTTTAAATTTTAAATTTTTTTAAAGAATATAAAATAAAAATAATTTTTTAACTGTAAATTTTTTAAAAAAATAATATTTTAAGTTAAAAATATAAATTTAAAATTTAAAATCTAAACTATTGAAATTGAATAAACGATTGATATTAAGGTTGAGCCCAACGTGCACTCACATGAAAAGCATAGAGAATTGGGACACCTGCTTGATAGTCCCCATTCTAACTTTATCTCCAGATCTTTCTTGCAATTTTCAACAAAATCAGCACAAGCCCTTATTGTCTTGAATGTCCCACGACTGGACGGTTCTGTTGGCGCTCAAAATGGAGAGAATCTTCTCCCTATAAATACAAGTACGATCGCTCTCTGTTCTGCAGTTTCTCCTGCCGTCCTTGATTTCATTAGTGATCATCCCTTGCCGGAGAAAACAAAGATGAATAGTGAAACACCAAAACCCTGGGTCAGCCGTGATGCTTCATATATTTGGTAGCTTGTTTTCACGTTTTTAACCTTGAATTCATTCCATCAAGCTTCTTCTTCTGCTCCTCACGATGATGATCCTAAACATCAATCTCCAGAATCGACCCTGCAGGGTGGTTCTGATATGGGCAGGCCACCACATCCTTCGTTATTCAAATCGGCATTGAACTTCCGATCGGCTTCGGCTTCGGCTTCGGCTTCGGCTTTGGCTTCGTCTTCATCATCAGCAATCTCTTATGGAGAAAAAGATACTCTAACATCATCTCCACCTTTCGGCCACTCCCAGGTCAACAGTACATCCCCCACTAGGGATTCTTTCTCATCAAACAAGCTCTCTCCTTCGTCCCCTACCAAACACAGCCATGGCCCTAGTGCTCGCAATACCAACTCACAGAATTTACAGGCAGCAGAAGCAGAGAGGTGGGAGCATGTGATGCAGACAATTGATAAGCTGGAATTAGGGAAGCATATTTTGGGTCTTGCTATCCCTATGGCGATGGGTCTTGTCTTCTCTAATAACCCACTCGCCCTGACCAAAAACATGCAGGGTGTTGCAATTTCACTCTGCTTTGCCTTTGCGGCTACTTGGAATGGGCTTCTACTGCGTAAAATTTATCCTAAGGCTTCCCGTCTCATTCTGATATTGGGAATTGCCTTGATGATGTTGGCGTTTTATGCTTTCGTGGGTTGCTTCTTACCCTTACACCTTCAATGGATTCCTGCTCTCTGTTGGATCGCCTCTCTTATTCCTTATGCTATATTTGTTTGGGCCTACTTCCAAAGAAAGAAGGTGAAGGACCCTGAAAAAGGAGAGACAGATGGACCCAAGTTATAAGACGGACGGAAACGCGACTCTCTACTTCTTTTATCCATAGCAATAAGGTATTGTTTTGTACTATTTAAATCTAATTTAAATTATTTAATGTATTTTTTAGTTTTCATATCTTAATTTCATTATTTTTAAGTTTGTAATTAAAAAATTGTTTCTATCTTATGTTTTGATGCATTTAATTGTTTCTTTTTTTTGAATTTTTATTTTATTTTATTGAATTTGATGCATTTATCTTCTGAACGGTACAGAAGATAAAGCAGAGGATTGCGTTGGAAGACGGATGGGTCTCGTCTTTGCATTGAAATTGACTGTGAGGAACTTTTCCTGATGATGCGTAATGGTGTTGCGTGCTGGTGTGTGTGACTGGACGAGGGGCATGGCTGTGGAAGATGTCATGTGGATTCTGTGTCTGATATGTTTCTCTTTCCTTGATGACTCGTCAAGATAACGAAGTTGCGAATTGGTTAACAGTGAATGGTGCAAAGGGAATATGCCCTATTGTGTGGGTATCTTTGCCACCATCCCATCTAGTTGATATTCTGTAATGGGATTCTTTGAAGGCTAATGATGATGCTGAGGCCGCATTGGTGTTGGTTCGGTGGTTTTTTGCTGTTATTGGTGTTCCTTTTGTACTTTTGACTTTCTGGTTTTCCTGTTTTTTGCTTCCGGTGTTGTTCTGGTTTTGAGTTGTTATGCTCTCTTTTGCTTGCTAGTTCTTGGCGTGTCAGTGTTGTCTTGTGAAATAATATGTACAACAGAGTTCGAAGTGGCTCCATTTTGCTGTGTGTTTTGATATGGAAATAAAAAGAATTTGTCTTAGGTGCACCATCTCTGGTTTCATCATTAATTTGATTTGGCTTACTCAAACACAGGCTTCTGAGACTCCAGCATAAGTAATGAAATGTATGCAAATTTTTATCATGAGATAGTCTTTCAGTTTCTTAATTATTGAAGCTCTTGTGAATATATAGTTCCGCCGATCAGTTTATTAAATTTCACAAACTTTGAAAGCGGCTGCCTAGGTCGGAATCCCAATTCCGATGGTCGTTGCACCCAAAGGAGGACTTCGCTTCCTTTATGTCGCCGACAACAATTCGAACGACCTTTACTAATTAATTTCTGCAATAAAAAAAGACCCAACTCATGAAACTGCAATCAAGTCAACAGAATTAAATTTAAAATAAAAAAGCGCATCAGGTTTATTTAGTTAAACTGTTCTAATCCACTGTAGCTATAACCCCAATTAAAATATATAAAGGGGCTTAATTTTTCATTAGAAGATTACTATATGATTATTTAAAAACGATACAAACATGTATTATAAGGTCATGCGTATAATTTTTCAAATTAGCCAGAAAATATTATGGTCTAAATACAAAAAAAAAAATTATTGTTTTCATATTTTAATTCTCACAATAATTTTGAAAACTATTCTCTAATGTATTTATCAAAAGTACTTGTAATTAACTTTGGTCTTAAAAAAAAATGTGTTCTCTCTATCCTAAAAAAAATGTTCTCTTTCTCAGTTTGTAAATTAAGAGAAATAAAAGTGCTACTTATATGATAAAAGTGCTACAATTATATTTCTTGAAGCTTCCAATTATACCTTTGTTATCTCATATACTTGTATGATCATTTAGTTTATGCATATAGAGACATCATGCATATTAATTTCCTTTTACTGATAATTATATTATCCGATTATTGGGTTTCACATATATTAACGGAAGCCACAAGCCACATAAACTTTATGACTATTCCTCACTAAATTAACAGTCCAGTGTTTTACTCAATTCAGAGTAATTAGAATGATGAGATAGGAATAGGAATATGACTCACTCTTCTTCCATGTATATGCATACAAGCATATATGAGGATAGATGCCTTATTATGTGATTTACTTTTGGTACCTAAGATTCAATACAATGATACACACACACACACACGGAGAAAGCTATATCTTATATTTGTCAAAGGTTTAACCAAGTAATGTATAATTATAGCGGTAAATTAAATGAATTGAGAGTTACTTATTTGTAGATTATTTAGATTAAGAAGTTAAAATTAACGTTGACTTTTTGTTATACAAGTGGCGTTATTTTTATTGTTAAATTAAAGAAAAAATGCATAGATAATTGAACCGAAAATGTAAAATCATGCTACAAATTAGTAGAGATCGGTGTCTTTGTTTTTGCATTTTGCCCTTCAACTTCTTTATTTGCGGATGAAAAGTTTATGAAAACTTGTCCAACTGAATTTCTTCAGTCAGAGATCTCAAATCTGTGACGTTACATGGTTTAATATTATAAAAATTAGTGTGGGGGATGGGTACTTGGACTGGAGTGGTTTTGTGTCCATTTCAGCCACAACAAATTTGGATATTTATATTTGTTCATACGTGGCTTCTTTGGCTAAAAAAATGCAAAAAAATTTGTCTTGATATTTTAAGTTTTATTTTTTGTGATATCATATAAGCCTTAAATTTATTTTAATAGATTTGAATTATTATATTAGTTTACTATGCGTTATAATATGTTCATTGTTAAAATATATTAATGATAAAAAATGTTATAAATAAATATTTATTATTTTATATAAATATATATTGCTGAATATGTAGTCGTACCAATATAACATAATCAACATATATATAATCTGTAGAGGAAATTGTTGCTATTTAGTATTGAATTTGAAACATTATTGGCTCTTTTTTGTCTTCAACTCTGCAATTTTTTTTTCTCTGTTAGTGTATTTTTTATTTAAACTGTGCTTTCTTGTTCTCTGCACAGAAAATGAACAGATATATATTTTTTTAACTCGCAGTAACTTTTGCAAATTCAAGAGTTTTTTTTTTAAAAAAGGGCCCCACATCAAAAATAAAAAAAAATGAATTTTTTTAAAAAAATATGTGAACAGTACTAAAATAGTATATAAATAATACAAAATATTATATAAACAGTACACCACTGTGATGCTATAAACAATATATAAACAGTGTCAAATAAACAGTATTCTTTCCCACGACTTTTTATAAATATAAATGATGATAATTATAGGATAATCTATCATTTAACCGGATCTATTTTTTCAAAAAAAAAAAAGACAAATTAAAAATGTGGAAGTCAGCTAGGAGTTATTGCATCTAGTCTCACGTTCCCATTGCAATTAATTCAATCATTGGAATTAATGTCTGCTTTTCCGGAAATGGCGTGCCAAATTAGAATTCCGTTCAATTGAGTTATTTTATTTTTAGAAGATAAAAATTATAAATACACCAAATCATATGAAATAATGTATTTTTAAAATTGTTATGAGAAGAAAATAATTGAAAGAAAGTCTGAAATATTTTAACCATAGAAATCCAAAAAACAATGTATAGAGATCTATTTAAACGTACGTAATGCTATTAAGTAAAAAAGTTTCAAATTTTAAATGTTAAAAAATTTATTTTTCAAAATTATATATATATTGAAGATAAGGAAAATTACAGTTAAGCAATTAAAGTTAAAAAAATTATTTTAAAAAATTTATTATTATTTTAAAATAAATTATCATTAATTTTAACTAAAATTAATAATATCTAATAGTAATAAATTTTTTAAATTTTGACTCCTTAACTATAATTTTTCTTATACAATATATAAATTTTAAATTTTATATATATTATCGTTAAAAATGTATAAATAAAATTGGAAATAGTATTTGAAGACGTAATTGTGGATGTCATGCTTTCGTCAGTCTTACGTACAGTGTAGAGTAACATGACGCAACCGAAAGCAAAAGAACTTTCTTAGGCATTTCGCAACAAAGTTTCAGTCCGCACCAACCCGTACGGATGTAATAATAAAAAATTCCCAAATGAAAATGATCGGTCAATATTTGGGCAGTAGTAGCAAATCAATATCTAACTGGCGCTTGTTGATACATTCTAGAAATTGAGACCAACCACGTTGTACTCGTTCATTGGGATTTTTTTTTGAAAAAAATTTTGTTTAAAGATCAAAAAATAAAAAAAATCATTTTTAAAGATTCTTATCATTAAATTTAATTATTTATTGTTAAATTTAATGATAATTATTTCAAAATAAATAATAACAGATTCTTAAGAATAATTTTTTTAATTTTTTATTATAATTCTCTTTTTTTTTCTTTACGTGTGATATAAAATAATATAAATTTTAACAATTGTACTAATATTCCTATGTCAATTTATAAAAACTAATATTATATGTATCACTAACTATAGTATAATTTTCTCGCACAAAATGAACAAATACCCATAAATTTTATAGTAGGCTTCACTCATATATACCTCTCATACCTCTCCAAATAACGAGATTATAAAAAAACAAAAACGAAGTGATATAATTTACATTGTTAATTCAATTGAAATATTATATAGCAATAACGATGAACTCATAGTTAATTTGCTTACTTGAAAAATTGTAAAGAAGCGATCCCTTAAATCTAACAAAATAAAAAGGAACAATTGATTTCTAGTATACTAAATCTTTGCATTTCATTTCCCACAGACATTACTCTTTTTTTTTTAATATCTTGTCTTTTTCTCAAACCCCCTCTCTCAAAATATAATATAGCTTTTAAAGCAAAAGAATATTTAAAAATTAAGCCAATGAAAAGGTATAAGATAGAGACTTATTTGGGGCTGTACGTATTCATATCATATAAATGAAAATTAAGTGGATTAAAATTATTAATTCAATGTGAAGGAGAGATCGAGGGTATATAACACAAATCATATGGCTTTTTGGCCTTCTTATTATAGTGTCAAAAATTAATGCCTCTGACACTCAATCATAATTTTTTATTTTTCCATATACTTTTTTTTTTTAACTTATAAAAGATTCGCAATACTTTTTCTAAGAAAAAAAATCTGAGTCACAAAATGCTGCTTTCTATAGAAAGGGAGGGGGCGTTGGAGGAGGAGATGGGTGGGATATATAAATATATAACTATTTAATTTTAATATAATATAAATATTAAAATATAATTAATAATAAGAAATTTGTAAATTGTGATTTTATTAATAAGATTATGTTTTAATTCTTTTTAGTATAAATTTAATATAAAATTTATAGGATTATGATTTTATTTAAAAACAGGCTAGGATTTGTCACCGATATGTCTAGCTCTCATCCTTTTCAGGCGTGTGGCCACCTTTAACAGCTTCTTCCTGCGAGAGGACGGAAAACCTGCGACAATTGGCGAGAGAGAGAAACGATAAAAAAATGCACATAATTTCACATGACTAACGCTTAAATTATCCATGTATGTCCAATTATGATAAAAAGTCATCATAAGTTTTTTTGTTTGTTTGTTAAATTTACAATGTTGGATCAGTTTATATGTCAATTGAGATAAGATTATCTTTTAAGGATGTTAAAGGGTATTCTTTACTTTAATACATCTAGGAGAATGAATTCTCTTGTTCATCCCAAAATTTAAAATCAAATAATCAAAATAAATAAAAACCTTCCTTAATTACTAGGTCATTAAGATATAAAATTTAAGTTATACTTGGTAGTGGGAGGTTTAAATAGTTTAATTTGTAAGTAAATTTTAATTATATTCGAACCATCATTTATATATATATATATATATATATATATATATATATATAAATTACATATGATGATGGTAAGTTTATTTATTTATATATTTATAACATCAATTATTTGAGTACAAATTATAATTTGTAATTTATAAAGGAATTAGATTTAGATGCAATTTCTTATATTCTTATTATTAGGTTGTTCAATTATACTATGACAAGTATATATTGTTTTAATAATATTATTATTAGTGTATGATTTAATTAAAAAATCATTCAATTATTTATAAAAATCATATACTTTGCATATTATAATTTAAAACTTATATTCTTATTATATTTTAATTAGAAAATCTAATGATAAAGATATAAAAAATTGTATATAATTTTTTTATAAAATTAATTTTAAAATCAATTACATCTATAATCTATAATTACCAAAAAGTTAAGCTAAAATTGACTATCAATCTCTTCTTTATTCTTTTTCAAGGACATTACAAAATAAATTTTTCCACAAGTCTAATAATTAAAATGCAACTATACATTTTAATGTTTTTTAAGGTACATAATAGGAAGAAAACTTGAGATTTGAAATTCCATAATCACTCTTTATACGCCTCTTATAAAATATTTAAGCGGTAATATATATATATATATATATATATATACACTTATAAAAAGTAAGAAAATATATGTAAAATTATGTAAAGATATTGTTTTTCTTTTTCTTTAATGTGAGCCAATGGGGGCCATATTGATTGCCTGTAGATTAGATAAGATAATATCAAACGACAGAGGGAAGAAATTGTAACGCGTTTTTTTTTTGAACTACAAGAAAATAAAAAAAGGTTAAAGGTTAACAAAGATCATAAAAACGCTTTAAAGTTAAATAAAGTGCGTTAATTTTACTTAACCAAATGATAGGAATGTTTCACCTCCCTTGTCCTTTTTTTTTTTTTCCATCAACATCGCTTGTCCCTTTTTTTGTGCCCTCTAAATCAGAAGAAATGTTCTCACTGACTTATTCATCTACTTTCGTATCGGAGGCTGCCAAACAACAGTTCTTGGAAATTAACTATTGCATATAAACCCTCCTTGCTTTTATTTAATTTTATGAAATGTTTAGGTCTTTTTTGAAAAAAAGAAAAAAGAGTTTATTGAAGGTTTCTATTTGTAAATCAAATCCAACTTGGTATTATATGTATGTATATTAGAGGGGTATAATTTATTGAAAAAATGTGTAAGATTTTTACATGTATATTTTTCAGAAATTCATTTTTATTTAAAGTTGAATCTACCTAGAGATCCTCCAAACCATGTGGGGTGTGTTAGAGTTTTATTATTGAAGAAGTTAATTTATTGGAGTTTTTGGTTTTCTAAAATTAGTCTGAAATTCGCTCAATTATGATGATTTAAGACTTATTAATAACCTGATTTATTGGGTTTAATTTTACCTTGTCAAGCTTTAACTTTATAACAATGTGATGGGAACAATATTTTGTAAGTTGGGGATTGAACTATATAACTATTAATTTCATTAACGTATAAGCAATGGTTGAATTAATTTTTTTTTTTAAGAAATGACAATTACAATTTGCTTCTCATCTGAGCCATTTCTGAATAAACGTGGATAGTAAAATAAAGAGTTTGTCTGGATGTCGATTCTCGAATATGTCACAAGTTATCAGCCATTTCCATGCATGGACTATTAAATATATACATATTATTTATAATGACTTAGTTGTTTAATTTAGAGTTTTAAATCCAATACAAACTCTATAAAATTCTTGCATTATGATATGAAACCCAAATTTTTGAATCTAAAGGCCGTAATAATAAAATTTGCATAAAACCTTCAATGTTAGAATATGAACTTTCAAGTTTCTAACAATGGAATTGAGATTCCAATGAGGGTAGAGGGATATAACACTAGGGCTTTCGTTTACCTACATGCAAAGATCATGAACCCTAATTTGATTAGTCAATTACTGCGCAAATCATGAGAAATAAGGATCTCAAAATTCGAATATTAAAATGCACATAAGATGTCTAAGATTTCATTAATTTGCTTTTTCATAATCTGTAATCTTGAATCCTTGATGGTTTTTAGGTTTTATAACACGAGAAATGGAAGGGATAATTTAGATTGCTTAAAACTTCCAGTTAGTCATTAATGGCGAAGAAGCTCAGAGTCAATTTTTTGGAAGCCTCAAAATCTCAACCATATTGAAAAACTCCTCGACGGTTATTGTAGATAGAAGCATGGGCAGCCTGTGATTAAATTTTGATCACAAAAGATCTCGAATGGTTTGGATTTTATGGCTGAAAAATCACCCATTTTGCTAGTCCAAGCAGAAAATTTTTAGCCGCACATAATGTAATCTATTTTTTATACACGTTTAATAATATCAAATTAAACCATATAGTTGTTAGGTCATACATTCCACTATTCAATAAAATATTATCATATAAATAACATAGAGCCTGCATCCCATTATTTATTACAGCATTATCACCTAAATGAAATATCATATAAAATCTAATTATATAATTTAACTTAATTTTATTAAATAATATATAAATCACATGGTACCGCAAAAATATTCCCAGTCCAAACTGCATCTTTGTGGAGAGGATAACAGGTCCCCCATCGCAGACCACGCGCGGGTCTCAGAGCGTCGTTCCTCTTGCTTATTAGGAGCTACAGCTGCAAGCGTTGCCATGGGTATGGGATCTTGGGATTTCCTCTTAGGCTATTGCTGGCCCATAATTGTACTCAGACGCGTGGGAAAACAAAACGAACATGAATGGTCTTGTTGGCCCAAAAATAGAAAAAGCATAGATCGTCTTGCAAGTTGGAACCACAGCCCAAAAGGGATCCCTAGAGTACTTTTGGTGAAGTTGGAGAAAAATAGAGGGGCGGAGTATTTCAAGGGATCCCATTTCAATTCAAAGTGTCAATAAAAGTACAAAATAAATAAGGGCCGATTTCTCTCTTTTTTTTTAGGGTTGATTTAATTATAAAATGGTTTCTTTTATTACAAAAATTTATAGATATCTTTATTGAAGTCAAACGTTAAAATAAAATTATATTTATTTTGATTAAAATATTTTTATATCTATTATTTACTAAATCTTTGCGTCATGCAAGTGTTCTATCAAGATAGTCTTAAAATAATTTTTACTATTATATTTTTTTGAAAATGGATATATTTCACGAATATAAAATTGCTACTTCTCTAAATTTAACAAAATTTTAAATTATTTGATAAAAAATAGACAACTATTAAAAAACAAAAGAGGAGACTACAAAAGTAAGAATTACAGGTGCCTATATATACGTTTCATATAGCTAGCTAGAGGTCCAAATGTGAAAGGCAACTTTACTCATCTCACGAATTAGCATTGTTTGACAACATCTATCAAAGAGGAGATACTACATACACACAAAGATATAAAGGGATTTGTCACCTTTTTCAGTAATGTAATGTATATTTAGAAGAGAGAATGATATAAAAAAAGGAAAAAATATGTATGACTATCGAAGCGGACGCCATTATTTCTGTCTTTTTTCATCTTTCTATATGTGAATAAATCGGAAGCAAAATGAACCCTCTTATTCCACCATAATTCTTACATGAGTAACATGACAAAATTAAGTCATAGCAGGAGAAAATAAAGAAAGTATCTCCACTCAGTTAAGGTATATACGTAGTTTAAACTATAGCTAGGGTTTCTAGCTATGTCCACAACATACATATACTAGCTTAGGGCACGCTATTATTTCGGTCCCCTTTCAGGACCGTTCTCTTGTCGATTTACGCTGTTCATTTTGTGGAGGAAGACCAGAATAAACGGAAAAAGAGAGGCAAACCAGCTGAGCCTAGGGATCCATTTAATATGAGTAGGTACAAAACAAGCCACAAAAGCACAAAACGACATCTCCATCAATGCAATTCCTGCCATAAGAATCAGAGGGGAGGCTTTGGGGTAAGTCCTTCGCAGCAAAATACCATTCCAAATAGCCGTAAACGCAAACGACAGTGTAACTGCCACTATACGCATCTCTGTGGTCATAGCGAGCGGATTATAAGAAAACACGAGACCCATCATCATAGGAACCGCAAGACCCAACATATGCTTCCCTAAATCCTGCTCATATATTATATCCAGAATAGGCTCTCCCATCTCAGCTTTCAGTCCCGAAGACAACTCCAGTTCAACTGAATCAAAATTCAGTGGTTCGGCTTCCTTCCTTTTAATATCGGAGTTAGGAGTGTGCTTGGTGATGGGTGGCGGAGAGGACTCTATTGATGTAAAAGATGGCGACGGCGACGGAAGAGGCGTTGGGTATGGAGGGATAGAGTTTGGTTCGAATTTCTAGGTTTGTGATAGGACGAGGAATTGAAGATTCCATAAGTTGATGAGGCTTATTAGATCCAGAACCATACTGGGTGCCAAAGAAGGACTTCATCCACAGTTTCACCAGCCATGAATAAGCCAAACGACTGATCCAAGGTTTTGGCGATTCGGGATTCATATTTCATATCTAATTATTTTCCCGAACAGAACATCAGCCAAACCTCTGTTTCTTTTGGGGTTGAAATTCTATATATTTTCTGTAGAAATTCATATATATTCTGTGAAAAACGGTGAAATACTAATAATGAAGTGGGAAAGTATTGATCTTATGTTGACTAGCTAGATATACAATATAAAAAGAGAGGTTTTGTTCTTTAAGAAAATAGTTGCTTTCCTACTGAAATAAATATTTAAGGAAACAAACGCTAACTTATCTTTCAAGTTATACTAATTAATTGAGTATAAATCAAATAATTAAATTTAAAAATCCTCAAGAAAAACTCAAGTGAAATTGACCTGTCAAAGATTTTATGAGCAGGCTGTGCATGGAAGAGCGGAAGTGAAAGATGAAATAACTAACATCGGAAACTTCAGATTAATAGGAAACATGTAAACAGTAATTCACTTTTGAAAGATTGAAATAGCTAGCATGTAAGAAGGACTGCAAAAATTATGGTAAATCATTCTCCTCAAATTAATTATAAGATATCTGCTCTTCCATTTTAAAAAATTACTATTTTCTTCTAAAGTTTTTAAAAAAATTCATTGTACTAAGTCCTCCAATAATAAAAGGTAAAGTATAATTATGTTTATTTTAAAAAAAATTTATATAATAAATATTATATATATATTCAACAAATATAGAATAATCACTTTTTTGAATTTAGGATAAATTATAATTATATTTTTCAACAAAAAATAAATACTATTAAAATAAAATTTTGAAAATTTATATTTTTGATAATTAATTATATAATAAAATAAATTAATGTTATCTTTAAAAATATTTTAATCATTTTTAGTTTAAAAGAAAGTTTAAATATATCTTAATATTGATAAAAAAGAGAACAAAATATAACAAAATCAACTATCAATAACCGGCTAGTACCTACACCAGTGAACTTTCAGCTAGGAGTATCAACAGGCATTGCACCCTATTGTTTGTTTTTTTGTTTTTTGTTTTTGTTTTGGGGGGGGGGGGGGGGTGGGGATATTCCAACAACTTGAATTAATAAGTAGTCAAAGTTCAACAGCCGTGGAGGGGGAATTGAGGAGCTTAATTTAGCCTGCTTTGACAACTTGGTCCATGCAGTTGCAGCCAAAGGATTTGAAACATCGAGCCATCTGTAGAATGACACTTTTGACTATTTCAACAATCGAATCTTCACGGATATGGAGATTCAGCATAGATGCAAGCTTCTTGCCAATGCATAAGAACTGTAGATTTTGGTTTTGGGGGTCACTGATAATGTTGGTTTGGGAAACCCATCTAATTATTTTCCGGACCGCCCCTGTAGTAGCAATTTTATTCGGGAATACCTTAGTAAGTTCCTCCTGCAAAGTTTTAACTAAAGACAGATTGAAGAGAATTAAAGCTTGGATTTTGCTTTCACTTTGCAAGTTCTTAATTATCCTGCCTACTATTACCCACCTTTCCCGAATGGGCCTGTTGGGACCAAGAAAAGGATTTTGGGCCTTGACAGTACTTCCTTCTTCCAACCATTACTTAGAAAGGAGGAGGAAGAAGTCTTGCTATAAAAAAGAGGGCTTATTTAGGATTTATTTGTAATTTTAATTTGCTTGGTTTATATCAAATTGTCAAGTACATAAGTATTTATAAGTACACTAGATGACTAGTTATATGAACTTTATTTAATATCTAATACATAAATAAGACTTATACATAAATTACTTTAATTTAGGTACATAAATTATATTAATTTTAGATACATTCATTAAACCGTTTACATGTATTTATTTTGAGAGTCATTCTAAAAATTTTAAATTATCATCATCATCATCATCACCCCCTAAATTTGAAATTTTCTCCTTCACGCCTAGTCTTGCTCTCAATTTTCGAAAATCTTTAAATTTCAATGACTTTGTGAAAATATTTGTAATTTGATCTTGAGTCTTCACATGCTTAAGCTCCACTTCCTTGTTGGCATTGCATTAATCTCTAATAAAATGATATATTGCATCTATATGCTTGCTTCGATCATAAAATGCCATATTCTTTGCAAGTGCTTGTACAGACTTGTTGTCAGTGCAAATTTCTATAACTTCTTCTTGTGATAAATGAAGTTCCTTTAACAATCTTTTTAGCCAAAGAGCATGACAAGTACAAGAGGTTGTTGTCACATATTCAAACTCACAGGTTAATAGTGCAACAATAGATTGCTTTTTTGAACTCCAAGAGATAGCATAATCACCCATGAAAAATACAAAATTAGTAGTGCTTTTTTAATTACTAGTGTCTCCCATAAAATCATGATCACAAATTCCCATAAGTTTGAAATTATTAGATGAAGAATAAAATAGCCCAAAGTCAATTGTACTTTTTAGAAAGCAAAAAGTCCTCTTAGCAATTTTCATATAGGTGGAAGTAGGAGTTTTTTTTGAAATGATTTACTATTCCAACTGCATAAAGAAAATCAGGCCTTGTACATGTTAAATATTTCAAGCCTCTCATAAAACTTTTGAAAAGAGTGGGATTTTCTCTTTCTCCATCTACAAACTTTGATATTTTATTCCAATTTCCAAAGGTGTGTTTAGGGTTTATAATCAAACATTTTGAACTTCTTCAAAACTTCTTTTGCATATCCTTCTTGAGAAAGGAATATGCCTTTCTCCATTTGCTTCACCTTTAAGCCCTAGTAATATGACATGAACCCTATGCTGATTATCTCAAATTCAAGTGACATAGCCTTCTTAAATTCTTCCAATAAACATGGATTGTTACTAATGAAAATAAGATCATCCATATAAAGACAAATAGGCAAAATTTCTCCATTATCATGCATTTTGACATAAAAAGCATATTCATTAAGGTAATGAACAAATTTATTATCTTGAAAATATTTATCAATGCAACTATTTTATACCCTTCGTGTTTGCTTTAATCCATACAAAGCTTTCTTCAATCTCAAGACTTTATCTTCACGCCCATCAATCGCATAGCCTAAATGTTGTTCAACATAGATCTTTTCTTTGAGATAACCATTTAGAAGGGCCGATTTTACATCTAGTTGAGTAGTTTCCATTCTCTTAAGTGGCTTTTTTCTCCTCCATTGCTCTTCAAAGTTGCCTTAGCTTTGAGAACTTACTCATATAGCTCTTCTTGTCTTATCTTGATCTTATCCTCATGGGCTTATAAAGAATCTTTCAATTCTTCAATGGTGATTGAGTCTAGAACTTTTATCTCCTCAATAACACATATAATATAATTAAATTTGGGAGTCAAAGAATGAAGAATCTTTTCTATCACATATTCATCTTCTATCTTGTCTCTACATCTCTTCAGTTGAATATTCAAAATTGCCTTCACCTTTAAACAGTAGTTTGAAATTGATTTGGATTCATTCATTTTTTAATACTCCAAAATCACCCCTTAGTGATTGAACTCTCATCTTTTTCACTTTATCAACATCTTGGACGAACTTTGCTAAAATCTCCAAAGCTTCCTTTGAAGTAGTAGTATTAGTCACCTTATTGAACCTTGAATCATCCAAATATTGATAGATGAGGCTAAGCGCTTGTTAATCTTTCTTCCTTGTCTTTGACAAAGCATCTTTGTAAACTTGAGACAACTTTTTTTTTTTCATTTTAAGGCTTCTCATTGCCATTCTCTACAACCTCCCACACATCTTGAGAGCCAAGCAAGTCTTTTATTCTTATACACCATTTCTCATAATTCTTCTTTATGAGATGAAGGAATTAAGAGGAAGCCACTTCATTGTTTGCTATCTCTCAATTTTTTTTTTCTTAGCACTCTTCTCTCAATTCTAAAGATTTAAGCTCTAATACCACTTTGTTAAAAAGGAAGAAGAATAAGTCTTTCTATGGAAGAATGGATGATAGTTCACATATTTTCTATACTTTTAACCACCAATTCTGGACTTTTTATTCATGAATTGATGACGCTTTGAGTTTTAATTAGATATTATTTAGTTTAGAAAATAAAATTCCATACTTTGGAATTTTGTTGAATAATTTAGGCATTTTGATGATTTTATTTTTTTAGATGGTGATTTCATTTAATGGGCTTTGATTTTTTTACTTTATTTTTATTTTTTTTTACTTAGGGAATATCACGTGGAGAAGCATGGAATGCACTAGATGTGGTTTTGACTTAGGAGTGGGGGAGAAGGTAGCATCAATGAACCATTCACTCAAATTCAACCACAACTTCATTCATAATCACCCCCACGTAGCTCTCATTTCATGTTATGTGCACAAGCCACTTCCACATCCTTCCACACACTCACGTTATCACGACCCACTTTCATGTAAGAGCCTTCACACGGGATCATCATACAGGTTCCTTATTGATTTTCAAATAGGAAGCATGAGACTTGAGACATGGAGACATGGCATCAGATTCATATATCCAAGAGGCTACACATTACATACACAACGCATGCACAGTTGAATGGAGAAGGGGGGCCGACTAATTCATGAAGACTCCATGGGACAACCAACCATTCACACTCTCACTCTCACGTCACTTATTCACACACCCATGCACATGCATCAACACGTAGGCACGGACATGGAGGCATAAGGGAATAACGCATAACAACTCCATCATAACACATACACTCGACTAAGTCATGGGAGAACACACACGCATAGCACTCACCAAGTCTCACTTTACAAATAATCACGTATAGGGCACTCTTATGAGCTCATGTCGACTAAGGAGGGCATGGTTTATTATGCATAAGTTCATCCATATAATCACAGCTCACCCACGACATCCGTGTAACTTCACATACTAAAATTAACTACACACAGCATTGCATGAACACATTCATAGGTTCTTCCACATAAAGCATCCACTCACACGTAGATCCATTTACACTCCAGTAGCTCACTCACTAGGACGTGGAAGCAATTCAGTCAAGTTGCACATGGAAGATGAGGCTCGGGATTGATGGTTTAATTGAAGGAAGTAGCATGTGATTAAGAGGTCACATGAGAAGAAAAAAAGAGGGTTGGGAGAGAAGAAAAGGGATAAGCTTGGGTAGAATGAAGAGAGGAGGAAAGCATGCTTCGTCATTCATTCAATCATCCATTTCTCTCCATTCAAGCCGTGACTTCCTCCATTTTCTCCTCCATCACTTTACAATCAATGGTTGCTTAATCTCATTTGGTGGCTAATCTTGGATGCAACTCTTTGACAAAAATTAGAGCTCCGAATTTCATTCAAGGATATGCTAATTCCTTCATCTTCTTTTCTATTTTTTTTGTTACTTCAATTAATGTTTTATTGATTAGTTTAATTTGATGAAAACTTGATTGTAGTAGCTATTTTGGATTGTTAACATCTCTGAATTTTGTTAAAAAAATTAGAGATGAATCATTGCATTTAAAGTGTTCGATGAATTGTTCTTAAATGGTTGTGCATTTTCTACATACTTTGCTTGCAAATTCTAACTTAATTGTACAATGGCTATTGTGTAATTAGTGCTAGGATATATTTATGAATGGTTTAATTGAGAATTTAGGAGTTTAAGTGGTAATTTAGACTCTTAAGTGAAAAGTATAGTAACTTAAAAGAATGATTAAGTTCATATTTGGGTGTATTCTAATCCTCTTATATAAGTACTAATAAATTGATAATGTTGTGGTCAGAAGTTTTCAATTGGTTAATCATTGGTATTTCAATTGGTTAATTGATAATTTCTTTAATGAATGCATCAAATAAAGTGATTAGTTCCAGACTTAATATAAGGAGAGCAATGATAATTGAAGTCGAGGGAGTGAGTCTAACATTAGCTACCTTGTATTATTAGTTGATTTCACCATTTAGTATAGTCTTAGTTTCTTGTTGTTTTTTTGATTCAATTAAATTTTAGAAATTGAACCCTTTCAATTATTTCTTATCTTGTATTTTTACTTGGTTCTCATATTTAAGAACTTTTTTGCAAATAATTAGAATCCAATTCCAAGGAAAACGATTTAGGTTGCATTACTAATTACAAAATTTAATTTAACCTAGTTATTTGAGATTGCTCGGTAGAACCGTCAATGAACTTGGCTAAAACTTACTTGTATATTTCCAATTTGCTTGGCTTACATCAAACCATTAAGTATATGGGTATTTATGGGCACACTATATGACTAGTTATATGAACCTTATTTAATACCTAATATATGAATAACACTTATACTTGAATCACTCTAATCATGGCACATGAACTATATTAATTCTAGATACGTTTATTAAATCACTTACATATATCTAGTCTAAGAATAATATTCTAAAAATTTCAAATTATTATTATCATTCTTAACCCTTTTCATGCCAACAAAAAGTGATGCATCTTGTAATTGATATCTTTGAGGATTTTGATTGGGTTTAGTCTGAGGCCTTTATAGACAAAATGATTCCTACTTTCCCAAATTCCTTGTAGTTAGTAATGCAACCTAAATTAATTCTTTCCTTCCAAGGGGAAACTTGAGTGTTGGAAAACCAATTCCGTAGCCATCCTACCACTCTTGAGTTTCCAAATTTAGAGGTTCTGAGAGACATGAGGGAGGAAAACTAAATTAATCTAGAAAAATGAAATTAAGAAAGATGTGATCCAGTGTCTTTGGAACTAGGTTTCAAAAAACACAATTTGAGTTGACCAGTAGGTGGTGTTGTTTAAGGATGTATGTTTATAGTATTGCCTTTCTTATCGCCTTCTAAGTAAATAAGAGTAGCTTCTTTAAATGTTTAACTTCCCATAGGTTGACCCAAATGATGTGGGTTTATGAGACTATTTTCCAACTTGAGACAGTTGTATCCTTTGTTAAGTAAGTTCCATTGGGGCAGCCTATCCATATTAATATTTCTTTCCCGTCAAAGATTGGGAAATGTGTTTTCAAGATCCTCATCCTTGTGTCTCCTAAGTAGAAGGACGTTGGTGTTTGTTCTAATCATCGTTGTTTTGCATAATAAGATTGATAAAGGCATTGCATGCTAATTAATGCTGTTTGCTATGGCAAGCCCATAATTTAAATTAAAAAAAATTGTATAATAAGGTTTAGATTGTTTTGCTTAAAAACTCATTCACATTGTCATCAACTTGTATAGCCCTCCTCTTATATCTCAATCATGAGTGTACAACTCTTTGTCCTTTACTTTTGAGGAAAGATAATAAAGTATGGGGATTTAGAGGGAATGAAAAGCAATCCCCCTTGTAATCCCCCCTTCTTTTATGTATTTGTCTTTTCTCATTCACTCTTCATCTACAATAAAGTTGATAAAATAGAAATCAATTGATTTATTGAACTATTATAGATGAAGTACTTAACACTTTAGGAAATGCTTATTACATAAGTGCTCATTTGTGTAGTTGTGCAAAGAAGTAATGATTACAATAGTGTTTAGTGTTAGCGAGTTACCATCTTGCCAATATAACTATTTGCTAGAACAGGTTATGATAAGTGTTTATGGATTGTCATAAAGCTTGAATTGTATCTATGTTCTTTGAATAATGATATAATATATTTGACTTGATATCTCTAAGAACAAATACAACTTGATTCATGCCAATTAAGTGATATTTGGTTGGTTCAGAAAGTGGTGATGTTGAATCTAAGTGATAACTTACTCTTAACTACTTGTTGGTTTTATTTATTTATGGAAGGTTTGGAAATCTTGAGTTGATAAGGAAGGCTAGAGTAAAGGTCTACTTTATTTTATTACTCTTTTCTATTAGGTTTGTACTAATATATAATGCTTGGTGTATTCCATGACTATAAGTTATAACTTTGCCAAAAAAATTTGCAGTGCCCTTTGTTACGCAAAGAATTCATTATAGATGCGTGGCAGCTGTACTATGCTCGAACTAAAGGGCTGGTGCAGCCCTTCTAATTGCTGTTATTTTGCAACATCTTGACATCAAATACATGATCA
The DNA here is from genome assembly GCA_026724425.1 of Erythrophleum ivorense. Classification (NCBI taxonomy): domain Eukaryota; kingdom Viridiplantae; phylum Streptophyta; class Magnoliopsida; order Fabales; family Fabaceae; genus Erythrophleum; species Erythrophleum ivorense. Next base: position 568,610 of record JAIUCV010000199.1, on the reverse strand, counting down.
AGATATACGTTGTACTTGGACTGATTGCACTTGTTGAGGTAAAATTGATTCTTTTGTCTTTATTATGTATTTTATGTTTGGTGTAATATGGAACATTAATCAAAGTATTTTTTTTTCTTACTGATATTGGATATTTAAATAAATTTATTTTTGAAGCCAATTTTTGAGCTTTTTCCATGTTTATTAGTATGATCTTATTCCTGAGGTTGAGTAATTTAAGTTTTGTCTAAATGCAACCATTGATCATGAACTTCTTGAGTATAAGAATTCCATGCTTGAAACCAAGTATTAAGTAAATTGGTTTTAAAATCAAGAATCTAATGTATAGATTTCAACATCAAAACAAAGCCTAAGTTTTTAATTTTATCTTTTTGAACACATTTGTTTATAGGAATGCTAATCAAAATGATATCTAGGTCTTCTATTTTCAATAAAATTATAAAATTCTTTATGATTTTAAATTTCATTTTGATCTTTGTGGAAAAAGTGAGTGGACCTCCTTGATTAAGTTTAAATTTGAACCAGACCTAAACCAGATGAGCTTTAATAAGAATCTTGTATAGATATTATTATTTTTTTAATTTGCGGGGTATTTCGGTTCTTCTATTATCTGTGCAAACCTAAATTCCCGGAACTGCTTGTTTCATATTATAAAGGTAATGTGATTTTATAACATTAGTTATAGAAAGCCAGTTCCCTTAATTTTGCTAACCAAGGGTTTGAAAAAAAAAAAAAAGTCTACCGATGGCTTCAGCGGCTGCTTGCGCAATATTTAACTACAACTACTTTAACTGCAGTTAAATGGAAATCCCAATTAAACCACTCTCAACGGAGGGTTTAACAGCAGTTTATGGAATTGAAGCTAAACTCTTTAGCATGAGTTTGAACCGCAGCTAAGTCTAAAGGAAACCATACCTAAAGTAACTTTTTTTGGTAGTGTAAAGTCTGACACTATTTAATTAGGGCTTGAATTCTATATTTAGATCCAGGGGCTAAAAAACTTAAAACAAAAATAGAAATTGGACAAGCTGGACTTTGATTTTACAAATCAATATAATATAGCATATTAATTTAGCTTTTGATATCACAATATAAAAGGGAAATTACAAAAATTTATGTTCAATTTTACAAACAGGGCCTGGAAAATGTAATATAATATATATTAAGTAAGAGGAAACACAACTTTGAAAATAAAACAAGAAGCAGGTAACACATCTTAATGGATAATTAATATACATATATATATATATATATATATATATATATATATAGCTTGTGGCTTCCATTAATTAACATATGTAAAACTCAATAATATGATAATATAATTATCTATCAAAGGAAAGAGCAATACGATATTTCCATATAGACAAAATAAATGAATGCAGAAGCATGAGATAATCAACAAAGACATTTGTACGCTTCAGGACAAACGCATATATATATATATATATATATATATATATATATTTGTAGCTCTTTTAATTTTATCGTATAATAAAGCATGATCGGAACTTAAAAACTTGTGGCATTAAAGTTGGGACAAGACTTCGATAGAATTTCAATTATTTTTTCTCAAGTTCTCTAATAAAAATATATCGTATAGGTACAATTTTTTCAAATGACTTGTGGATATAAGTTTTTAAAAGATTTAAATAAGTGCAGGAGTTAACAACCTGACAAAAAGTTTATTCCTATAATTTGTCCTAAACTTGGGGTAGTTAACATTGAAGACCGGGCAGCAGCATTTTGCATGTATATATATATATATATATATTTATATATACAATTAAAGTTTGTTAAATTTAAACTGATCAGCTAAACTAATCATGAGCTTCCATACTTACGAAACTGCAAAATCCTTTAGTACTCCTGCACTGCCTGTTAGCTAGCTACATTGAGAGAGCTGAATTAAATTAATGATGAAAGAAGAGATGGTACTATCCAAGGCAAACTCTTTTTATTTCCATCAAAACACACAGCAAAATCGAGCCACATTGAATATCTATGTAGGAGACAATATATGGCTCTCCATATATATTATTTAACTCCTTCCGTGCCAACAATGGCAAAGGATAGTAGGCTACTCTCATACATCATATAAACGCAGATAAATAGTAGCTAATAAATTTGTCCATTTTCAGGATCCTTCCCTTCTCCGGCACTGCGTAAAAAGGCCATAACAAAAGCAGCAAGTGGAAAAAGAGTGGCGAGCCAGCAGAGGGCGGGGATCCATTTAAGCATTAAAGGTAAAAAGCGACCCACAAAAGCATAAAATGCAAATGCGATCAAGGCAACTCCTGCTATAAGAATCAGAGCAGAAGCGTTAGGGTAAGTCCTGCGTAACAGAATGCCATTCCAAATAGCAGCAAGGGCACACGAGAGTGCAATTGCCACAACGTGCATCTCAAACGTCTTGGCGGGTGAGCGAATAGAGAGTACGAGACCCAATCCCACAGGGATAGCAAGACCCAAAATATGCTTCCCTAATTCCTGCCTGTCAATTATCTCCATCACATACAGGACAGGCTCCCAGCTCTCTGACTTTTTTTTACTTGTAATTAGTGTAACCCTGGCCTCGGCTTTCATATCGGGGGAGTTAAGGCTGTGTTTGGTGGGAGTGTAGGTAGGAGAGGGCTCTTTTGATGAAAGGGATGATGAAAAAGGAGAGGGCTCTTTTGATGAAAGAGATGATGAAAATGAATTCCTTATGGAGTTATAGTATGGGCTTGTATGAAGTTGATGGTGGGGTTGTGGGTTAGGGTGAAGCAGAAGAATATTGGCAGATTTCATAGGTTGAAAAGGCTGATCATCAAAACCACCCTCAGGAGAAGCAGCTGCAGAAGCTTGATTGAACGGATTCAAGGAAGCTGGAGAAGCGAGAACGAGGTCGTTTCGGGCTTCTATATCTGCCAGGAATTCCACCTGCTGGAGAGTGTGATCAGGTGGGATGATAGGTTGAGGAGGCTGATCAGAACCACCGTGGGTTGACTTATCTGGGGGAGGTCGATGTTGAGGTTCATGAGCAGGAGGAGGAGCAGTAAAAGAAGAAGAAGAAGAAGCTCGATTAATGAATAGGTTCAAGGTTGAAGAAGCGAGAACAAGCCATAAAGCCACACGGCTGACCCAGGGTTTTGGTGCTTCACCTCCACCATTCATCTTTTCTCCAGAGACACAAGATCACTAAGGAAGGTACTTGTTATTTTTGCCTCAATAATCCATGATTTGCATTTTGAAGCGTTTAAATAAAGGACCTAGCTAGAGAAGGGTGTGAAAACGAGAATAATACAGAAAACAACTAAGAGAAACGCTGTGCGCGTGAGGTGTACGCGACAATTCAATACAATGAAATAATGTATGTATCACCCAATGGTAAGAGAAGTAAAGAAAAGAAAAGGATTAGAATAATCTCTTTGTCTTATCCACATTTAATGTTTCTATCTTACTTTTTTAGAAAGAAAGTATTACAATTTGATGATAGACCCTCCATCTTAACTATCCACCCACTCATCGTAACTTGTCTTCATTATTAAATTTCTGAGCTTATAATGTCATCGATGATGTGTGTTTGGTTGTTTGGCGTATAAAATGTTTAGTTATGAAAATAAAAAAATTAAAAAGAAAAAATAAAATAAATAAAAAATGTCCCTCATTTTTTTTAAAAATAATAATAAATAAAAACTGTTAAATAATAATAACAATAATATAATAAACATTGAAAAAAAGGGACTGTACTGAACGGGACCTTATATGATGAATCAGACTCATTGAACGGCATCACCTTGTAGCAGTACATTTTCTGCGCAACTTTACGTTTTATATAATACAGTATTACGTTCCCCAACCTACAAAGTTTATATGCTAACTAAATCGATATCATGATAGTCGGAAATGAAACAGTGATAGATTTTACACAACAAAAATTGGCACGACTTTAATTTACCCTAGATATAAATATCTCCATGGTCTTGCTTCATATGTTATATTTATTAATTTGGGTGTATCTTTAAATTATTTTCATCCCTTCGTTATTAATATCTTTTATATGATCTAATTATAAGCATATTATATTTTAAACATAAATTGTTGAAGGAGAAGTGGTGCAGGTTTGTAGTCAACTTTGATAGCTGGTGGAAGAGAGAAGGAGAGAAAGATAAATCAACTCTAACAAACCAGTGGGCGCCTTCGGTGGGGAAATAGACTTCAATATTCAAGAAAAGAAGGAACCCATTGGCTTATATTTACTAATCTAATCAGTTTTGGAATGGCTGATATTTATTGAGATATGAAAATGACCACAAATAATGTACATTATCTTCATATAATTAATTATTATGACGATAGACAAAAGAAAGAATCAAAGAATAATATATGTAGAAACATAGTGTCTCAATCGCGATGAAAGAAAATATTGCCAATGAAAACTGTGTGTGAATAGGGACTAAGCAATAAATTTCTTTTCCAATAAATAAAAAAATATAAGAAGTTACATTTGTATAATAATAATAATAATAATAATAATAATAATGATAATGATAATAATAATAATAATAATAATAATAATAATAATAATAATAATAATAAGAGAATTTAGTGTAACAGATCACAAATTATTATTTTAGTCAATAGAGTATAAATAATTACCATAAGTTAAATTTTAAGTGAAAAGAGGGAGTAAGGGAGTCATATATCAATATTTATATTGAACATAAAAGCATAAAAACATTTTAAAATTGAACTTTTTTTCTCCAAAAAGAACAATATTTACCGAGTTGCACAATGAAAAGCAGACTAGCCATGAGCACATAATGTTACCATGTGGAACCCATATTACAATTATAATATGGTTGTTTTTCTTTTTCTTTTTTTTTGGTGGACACATGCAATTGATTATTAAAATATTTAGATAGCTGGTTCGGCCAAAAACAAATATAATAACAAGCCAAAGTTTTGCCCTGAGCCCTGAGTTAATTTTTGTTAATTATATGCAAGTCTTGAAAGATTAAAAAAAAATATAAATTTGATCTATAAAAAACAAATTGTCTAAAATAATTATAAATGAATATCTATGTATGATAGAAGATGGAATGGCCAACCTAGGAACCTGATTTTCAAGTATATATGTTCTCAGAGAGGCCAATCATAGCGCAGATTATATATTTAGCCAATTGAAACCTACCTCTAGAGACTGGCTTCAAGGCTTTTGATGATCCTTTCTCAGAGGTGGGGCTGCATTGCTATTGGAGTTTCTACACCCCATACTTTTCTTTTATTTTCGTTGCTTCCTGGGTTTTTAGCCCCTTCCTTTTACCGAAAAAGGGGGAAAAAAGTTAGCGTTACTAGAAGTCTATCAATAAATTTATATATTTATTTATAATTAACACATTTTATTTTATTTTTCAGATCAAATCCATCAGATAATGTTTTCAAAAGATTTGGCAGCTGTTAAAAAGTTTTGATCTTGTAACTCGATTAGTGTATAAATTACAATAATTTTAATTGTTTTTAAAAATTTTAGAATAAATTATATGCAAATATCTTTTGAATTTTATTAAAATTACATATATTTTTTATTTAAAAAATATATAATTTTTTTGAGACAAAAAATAATGTTACACTTTAGTTTAATTTTAAAATTTTTAACTAAAATACCCTTTATTAACTTAAAAATATATTTTTTAATTAAAATATTCTTATTTAATTTAAGACTTTGTTAAGTTTAATGAAAATAAAATATATCTTTTTTATTTTTACTTGTGCATATTTAGATGGCCTCTAATTCTGGGGAAAAAACCTAATATGTATTTAAGTTAATAAAAAATATTTTAGTAAAAAAAAATTAAACTAAAATATATATTTTAAAATTAGAACAAAAATATATATAATTTAAACAAAATTTAGTGAAAGTCTAGGTAATTTATTCAACATTTTAATATTGTTTTTAATTAATTAGTAATTAAAACGATCTAGTAATTGTCTTTCAAAAGAAAGATCTAATAATTATAATAATTTATTAATTTTAATTTTTTATTTTTAATAAATTAACCCCCCTAATAGGCTAACCTACATCAAAAGTTAGTTGGGTTGATAAAACGAAGCCCATATAAAAAGGACCAACTCCGCCCATGCCACTAAAATTACAACCCACTTTGGATTAAGCTGGGCAAGCGGATTTGGATTGGTACTATACTTAAATACATTTTTTAAAATGTTTTTATTATTACATTTTTAATAAAAATATAATATTTAAAAATTTCAGTGAAAATTTTAATTATGTAATAATGAATTAAAAAAATAATGTCTTTGTCATATTTTTATAAAAAAAATATAATAACAAAAATATACAATTTATGAGAATTTTTTTAATTGTCCCATTTTAAGACAACCTTAATAAAAAAAAATGATCAATAAGTACAAAAACATTAAAAATAGAATGAGAATTGATACTTGCCATAGAAATAGGTTCAAGTAAGAAGCCCAATAATCAGCTAAAAGAAAAGTGCTCAGCCCAACTAACTTACAGAGAGAATACACTAGTAAACCCAACGTGGAATGATGCACTTGCCTAGATAGTGAAGGAATTCATTTGTGTAAGGAAAATGATTGTGTGACTCTTTTTTTTCTTAACCAGATGGGGCCGTGTCAACTGCACGGGTCTTGAGAAAATTAAAAAAATAAAAAGAGGAAGATTTATAAAAAAAATGTCACATCTGAAATAGGTTATAAATAATATAAAAAATTGAGTTTTAATATATAAAATAAATTGTGTGATAATTATAATTTTTCCCCGGACCAAAAAAGACCAGGTATCGCTCTTCATTAACAAATCATTCATGATCCTCTGTATATAATTTTGATAATTAAGCGGTTTCCTCTTTGAAGACTTATTTTCAATAACTGAAAGGTACATATAACAAGGTAATTTAATTTTTTTCAGTGCCAAATACAAATGGGGTTTCATATGCTTCTTTTGCTACCAAAAAAAGAAAGTTTTTATTTTCTTCGTGGACATATATTTCCTTCAAAAATCATGAAACATTCATGAAACATGAAATAGATGACTTCGTAGATTCAATATTCACTTCATCTTGGTAATATATAAAATAGACATCTTGTTTTTACCCTAATTTAATCTGAACATATAGTAGTGCAGATATATATTCGAAAATCTTTATATATTAAGACCACGGTTTTAAATTATGGTTTACAAATATAACTGCAACTGTAATATTGCTGTTAATAAGTATCATGCATGTGATTGCAGCGCAGATAGCTATATAGTTTTTTAAAACAAAATTTTCACAATTTTCAGCAGTTATCGCAAAACCAAAACAAAAATTTAAAGCTTTTACAAGCTTTAAATATTTCCCTTTTTTTTTTTTGAGGCGGTGGGGTGTGGGGAGATAGAGGCTCTGGGGTGAACTAACGTACTCATACTGGTGGTTCGCATTAGACTAGCTATATGTAGTTATAACTATAAATAACTGCATGTAATGAAATATCACATCGATGTGTGCCAAGTTATCTTCTAAACAGAAGAAAAAAATAGAGATATAGATTACCTCTAGAAATTAAACCATCACCAACTCCATGAGAGGTCATGATACTTTCGCCTCATTGTTTCAACAATTGCAGAAGCACTCAATTCAAACCTGAATCTGCTTTATATATATACACTGGTCATTCTCAAACCGCGTAAGATGCTGCTGGTTGCACTGTTAAACCTCCAGAAATTAATTAATCACTTTCAAACCTATTGCAAAAAATTATAATATATTTTTGCTTATTTTTCTATTGCCAGTAGACAATATTCAAATTTCAAATTCAATTTCCATCCGCATATTTTTATTATTCTTGACAGCGAAAGGTTGGCTATTGTACATATTAATTAATCATGTATTCTCTCTTCTACCAATAATATCAATATTTAAGTTGGTTAGATTATACAAAGGAAAAAAATATATAAAAAGTGAGTAGATGGGATAAAAATTAATATTTTTATTTTTATTTTTAAAAAATAATAAAAATATTATAAAATAATAATTATAAAAATATAATAAATATTATACAAATTCCTTTACTCTTGCAACAAACTCGACGGGACGTTAATCTTTCAAATGGTCTACAGGTTGTGATATTTGTTCTTATTTGCATAGTTTCTTAACAATATAATTATCTTAATTATTAGTCGTGTACCTTGGCTGTTTCATTATTTTTGTAATCATAATAGGCATAGTCAATGGGGTTAATAGTTGTTAAAAAATGTATATTTTAAAATTATAATTATAGTTATCACCGAACGTTTTGTTCACTATGATGGATCGTATTTTATTCAATTGCCTGACTAGTTAGTCTAGTTCACATGGCTCCCAGCGTTCAAGCCATGTGTCGTAGCTAATTAATATATATTTTATTCACTAAATTCAACCATTAGAATTGTATTCTTCTCAGCAAACTGCATGCTTAGGTAGCAAAGTTAATAAGAATTATTATATTATGTTGGAAGTGTACCTAATTGTAATTTCCAATCATACTGAGAAAGAGATATTTATTATTATTTTTGGGTAGAATTAGAGATATTCATTATTAGTGTAAAATAAATTATATCAATTTTGATTAAATTAAACATGATATTTCTTTTTTTTCAATATAATTATTTAGCACTCATAATATTTGATACATATTATAAAAACCTCTTTTACTATTTACTTTTCGTTAATACTTTCTATATATACTAAATACATTTAAAAAAATTATTTAATTATCTTTATTATTATGTTAAAAATAAAATTACAATATTATATTAGACCTTTACCTAAAAAATATGCGTCACTTTAATTTGCCTAGATTTTTTATTAAACAAGTAGCATACATCATAACGCAACAAATAATGAAAGAAAATTCACAACATTGCTTTGAAAAATAAAAGAGAAGAGTGTTTTTGTACTTGAGAAGTTCTATAATATTTGAGAAATAAAAAGATATCAAGTGTAATAAATTTGTTTTCAATACTCATGTAATACAAAGTACTTAATACTATTTTTATTTGTCTTTTATCATATAATCATTTTTTTTTCTGAAAAATCACCAAATCTTATTTTAATTCATTGTTAAGTTAAATTTTAAATTTTAGACAAAAATTACTTATTTGTCAAAATATATATGGTGGCAATACTAAATTTTTTAATACTACCAAAGTATATATTTTCATAATTGAGTCAAACTACGGGCTATTTAGTCTAATTTACTCTTTAGTTTAGAAAATAAGTATTCTTTCTAATAATGCCGTAAAGGGATATATAACTTCCATGATATAAGCCACTTTGAGTGGTGTTTACACTTCCATAATTCAGGGGATTATTCCTCAGCAAGTTGCTTCCCAATTCCCGTTAATTAACCCTTCATTATACTTCTCTTAATCTATTTCAAGATTTGCTTTTGCTTTCTGCAATTATGGATGAATATGGTCCCCGTACCAGACAGGAAATAAGACAGAACCTGATCTTGCAGGTTTTTTGTTTCAGCTTCAGAGTTATGTTTGCCCGGCCCATGCGTTGTCGTTTCTGTTATTTTATTCGCCATGTTTAATGTCCACCACCCCCCCCCCCCCGGGGGGGACCCCTTTTTTCCTCCATCTCTAGGGTTTAATGTATCTGAAAGCCGATGGTGGCCTGATGACAATTTCCTCAGTTATTTACGATGGTCTGTAATGCTTACGATAAAGAGACGGTGGTCAACATGCAAAGCCAGGATTGCGACAGGTAATGCCTAAGTCAGTGATAACCAACTGATAGTGAGAATAGAGTGCGTGTAAATGTTGCTTAAGGAGAATCTCTCAACTATTTACAAATAATTCATCGAAAGTATTATGGTAATTGATCTTGGTTTGATAGTGACAGGTATAATGGGATACATAATACGAACTCGTTAGTTCTGACAGGCATCACAACATGAGCTTCTTAAGTATGTGATCCTTCTTAGAGTTATGATCAGATAGAGGTTGACTCTAACGTACTCCCGAGCCATTAATAAGAAAAATTGGATGACTTGATCGGCTCGATCAACCCAATATATGATCTTATTTATCAAGTACCATACAAGTTCTCTTATTTATAACAACAGTCGCAAAGATCCTCTCTGAGACGCTCACTATGAATTGATCAACGGTATGTTTAAGCTGCCGTCTACCCATTTTCTATAATCATAAGAGCTTAAATAAGCATACACTTTTCTTCGAGCGTAAAAATTAATCTTTTAACATCAACAATGCACATATCCTAGTTAATAATGCTTTTTTTTTTCTTCAAATAGCAAGATCGACTAATATTAAGTTTTTTAGCCAATACTAACCTTGGCGGTTTGTCCGTTTCAGTGAGTATTTGATGAATCTCTCAAATTGGAATAAGAGGGCGGCAAACTAAAATATACGATAGTCAAGAATCATCACCCAATGGCAAAGAGCCAAAACTTAGTTGACTTTGAATAGTACTTCCTGTGAAATAATACGGAAGTCGCATCACTTCCTGAGTCATCAATCACCTCTTCAATTTCTCAAGTAAATTTTTAGTTATCATATAATTAAGATTTAAGAGATGATGTCTGAATATATAAAATAAGAGAATACGTGTTTCATGCCACCTTTATTTAAGAAGCATTGCTTAAATTTCGTCATTTGATAGGTATGCATCACACTTGATATACATGGGAATATAGAGGAAAAACCCATAGTCTCTAGAATACAGAAAATGGAAGGGGAAACAAGCAAGAAAAGCAAAATAGAGGTAGTAATCTTATTAGTGTCAATAGCAACGGCTTTGTCACTGACCCAACTCCATTACACAAAGGTGCACGGAAACACAGTCCCAACTATCATATTCAACCGTAATCATCCCTCCTTTTTCCATGCTTTTGTACTGTCTCTCAACTTTGCCTTCTTTGGTTCGTTCAATTCCCTAACACTTCGCGAGGGATATCCAAGGCTTGCAAAGAGTTCCCTGCTTCTAGCTCTTTTGTCCACTGCCACTGGAGCTGCCATTCTCATCTGCCTCACCCTTCCCATCTTCTTCGATCTTGTAAGGAATCTGTGATTGCTAGTCCTTGACATGCTCTTCCTTGTAATATAAATGGGTTAGACGATGTGTGTGTATTAGTTGTGCTTGTTAAGCAGTAGTATGCTAAATATATATATTGGTTTATTAAGATATATGTAGTAGGAAATTTTGAGGCTGAAATGCTTTATGACATGATCTTAATATAGCTCATGTTACGGGTTAATTTGTTATTGGCTGGTTACTATATATATATATGTGTGTGTGTGTGTGTGTACGTATGTACGTACATGTGTATGTGTGTGTGTATATATATATATATATATATGACATATTGTCCCGGTGATTAATCCTCTTAATTAATAAAAAATTGCATTAAGAATCTCTAAAGTTTTTTATTATAAAATTCTTGTAAAGATTGAAAAGAAAGACAACAAGTGAAAAAATATAGAAATTTTTTTAAAAATTTTACAATAAAAAATTTTGGAGGATCCAAACTCAAAAACATCCTTTCACTGTTAAGTTAACCTATGTGAAATTCCTAAGCCGCCCAATTTCTATTTTGTTTAAAACCAAAATTTGTCCAGCTTTTCTTTTTCCCCACCGCTGTCTCTCTATCTTTATATTCTGATTCTCCGTTGGCCGTAGCTTTGACTTCATTCAAAGAAGTCACTTGACGCTAGAGAGAGACGAAAAGGAGGCATGGGGATTGCTTCTTCCTCCCCGCCCCACCAAAAAAAAAAAGGGTCTCCCTTTTTAAATGTAATTTTTTATTTTAAAGATAGCCTTCTATTTTTTTTAGACTAATAATTTCATTAAATAAAAGATATTGTATCTCAAAATACAAATGCAATAATATGAGATTGATGTTCTTTAACATCTGAATTTTAGAAAAATGTTAATAATTTTTCAGTTATATCTTTTTTTTTTGGGTGGTACCGGTTTTCGAACCTGTGCCCAGCAGTTTGGAGCATAGCACTGAACCACAAAGGCACAGGTTAGTCGGTAATTTTTCAGTTATATCAAAGATTGAAGAAAGAAAATCTTGTACTTATTTGATTGATCATTTACTTTAGTATTGACTCTAGAGTTGCAAGAGCAATAAATGAGAGGTCATTTTCAATTATGAATATTATAAAAAGCAAATTTAAAAATAAGATGGAAGATAATTTTTTTATGGACTATACCATTATTTATATTGAAAGAAAGATTGGTGAAAATTTTGATACAGATTCAATTATTGATAAATTTTTTGACAATTGAAAAAAATAATGCTCAATATTTATAAGTAACCAAAAGCATGTTGTGTGCATATATATATATATACATATATATATTGACATAAAATTTATATAAATATATAAATATATCTATATATATATATAAGTATGTTAACTTTTTTTTTTTTTTTAAATTCCCTCTCTCCCGGTAGTTCAATTTTATATCAGTCCATGCTTGACACGCTTTTGGAAATGCCAACTTAGCTGCTTGCAAGTGCTTATTTATAAATCAGAGTTTCTCATGAAAAGAATAAAGGACAAGTCTATGAAACGAAGACATGTTGAAAAATAGCAATACTTCCCGATTGATCCTTCGTTTCTTTTGTTTTTTGTTTTTTTTCCTCGTGACATTTTATGAGCATGGGATTAGTTTTCTTTTTCTTTGCTTGTCAAAAGGATTCTTTCTTTCTCTTCTTCCCTTTTCTTTCACTGTTTTATATTCAAAAGACGTTCAAAGTAAAGTAAACTATTGATGGACTATTGAAGTAGGCCCCGCCGGCAAAACCAGGAGCAAATTCTACAAATAAAGATGGCATTTTCCTCCACGCTTCCAGTGATTATTTCGAATGAAGTCAAAGCCATGGCCAAGGGAAAATCAGATAGCGATAGAGATAGAGCCGATGGAAAAGATTAAAACACACACACACACACACACACACGTATATATATATATATATATATATATATATATATATATATATATATATATAACACAAAGGGTAATAAACAATTGTAAACAATAGAGTATGGATATTCTAAAATTTTTATTATAAGGTTCAGAGAGAAAAAAAGAAGTGAGTCTCATAAACTCTTTCTCTCTCCGTATTGCTTTCTCTATGAAATTTACACAAATTTTATAATAAAAAATTAAAAAAAACCCTTATACAAAAATAGTAATGTAGGAACTTTATATAACTAAAATTAAATTTAACAGTGAATTTAGATGGTAGGAGATAGACTAATAAATTATCCTTTTTATTTCTTATCAATTTAAAACTTATTTAAATGTTGAGTCTATATACTTTATATTTATCTCTTTTTAAAATCGATAAAAAATAAAGAGAAAGGAAACGAAAAGAATTTAAACTAAATTATTACATTTAATAAATTAAGAGAGGTATAATTAGAAGATAAATCAATGTTATTTGATACCCCGATAAAAACATGATTTTCTTCTAATTAAAGACCGAATGCTAAAAAATAAAACACCTAAGACCAGTAAAACATGACTTATTTACAAATTTCATCCTCCACCGTTCCACCCCTTGGCCTCCTTTTCAAGATCCACTGCCGTGTTTCTTCCTTCCACCAAACACACTCACCGGATCGATCGATATGACACAATCTTATCCTCCTCGTTGAACATTTTGACAACGGACAATAGACCCTTTTGTTTCATTAGGGTTGCGTCCGCATTAAAATTTTATGAAATTTAAAATCTAAGAAATTTGATTAATTTGTTGCAATTCTTAATGTTTTAAAATTTTGTGTTTGAATAACTACAATAATTATAAAATTTGTGTGCGATTATATATACACACACACACAAATACAAATATACATATATACATATATATATATATATATATATGTGCATACACACAGGTATATATGTGTGCACCGGGGCGTTTACACAAATGCATGTGTGTGTATATAAGTGTGTGCACATGTGTGTGTCTTAAAAGTAATATATCTATAAAAAAATTACTACAAAAACTAAACCCTTGTTTTGTGGCTTGATACAAAACTAAACCATAAAAAATGAGAGAGAAAGAAATTCTGAAATTTCACCTATTTAGGTAGAATTTCAAATTCTTTGAGATGTATTTGATTGAATTACTCAAAAATTTGAAAGTTTCATCCTTTCTAATCCAAAGCAAAAAAAAAATTAATGATAGAATTAATGTACATTTAAAAATTAATTTCTCTTCTTAAATTGCCTCATCAAATAGTGAAGGATTTATAATAATTTGTATAAGATATAATTGTACACGTCCTCTAAAAAAACGAAATAAAAAAGAAAAATTACACTTTATTTTGTAGTTTCACCAAGTATCAATTTGTCCTAATTATAGTTTAAAGAGTGTGATCTATGACACTTGTGGTTTGTTCAACTATCATTTAATCACTTTGTAGTATTTTACATTCAAATTCTAACAAAAATAATCACATGATTAAATGTTAAAATAATGATTAATTTTATTGTTAAACGTCTATTTTGTTTATATTATAAATATTTTTGCAGCATTCTAAGAGTATTGCTGAGATTAAGTAAACAATTTTGATTTTGAAATATTAACACAATCACAATAATAGTTTTAAAAAATTATAAAATTGTTTAAAATATAAGTAAAATATAAATTTAATAATAAAATTGTGCACTATTTTGACTTGCACATGATTATTTTTGGTCAAAATTAAAAACAAAATTATACCACAAAATGATAAGTTAGAATGAAGCAAACAAATAAATGACAAAGTTTAATCCTGTCAGTCAAGTCCTAATAAATGAGACATTTTAAACCAGTGACAATCTAAACCAATAATATTGAATCGGATGTGAGACTTTAAACCAGGGTTAACCCCAATAAACAAGCCCCTTGACCGGACATTTAATCAGATCAGATTTACTTTTGAACTAGTCAAAATTCAACAAAACCAGTGGGTTAATTAAGAGCCTGAACCAGCTAAATAACCGTTCAATTGAACCGGTTTTAACAGTTGGTGAAAAAAGAAAAACTCAACAGTGGACCACAGTAAAACAAGCATAGGACCGTGCTTCTACGAGCAAATAATAACAAGGGGTCTTATTTTTAGGGAAGTGAGAGAGCGACTTTGCTCTCCCTTCAGATGTACGACTTGCAATATATAGAGGAGTACATTCTTTATTGCTAATATGGCAGTGCCCAAAAGCCCCTCCACACTCCGTCATATCATCGCATGCACTGCATTCCATCTAAACTCTAATTGAAGCAATGGCTCACTTAGCATCAAAATAGATTACTACTTTTTAAAAATATGAAACTAAGATTTAAATTTAAAATGAAAATGAATACATATTATATATTAATGTATTAAAGTAAATAATATCATATAAAATGTTTTATTATATTAGTTGAAATAATATTGAACTGATATTAAAATTTACTTTCTGAAAATGTTATACATTATTATATTTAATGTAAAGCATATAATTTTTTTTTTACACTAAAAGTAACCAATTTAACTAATTTAATTAGCGACCTATTAAACCAAAGACCTCTTATCTTCATCAGTTCTAATAACTACATGTTTTAAATCACATGAGGACAAAATGATTTCGGACCAAACCATTATAGGATATATAACTTGTATGTAATATATTCGAGAGAGAGAGAGAGAGAGAGAGAAGAGGAGTTGGTTTTTATCAAATTTAACTTATTGACAATTGACATCAAGTTGAAATATGCCATTAGATGGTGATCTTATCACATCCCTTGAAATAAGGAGTGGCCGAAATGGAACACAATATTAATATATATGGATCTTATAAGCTTATAAATTGAGAGACCAGCATACAGATATATAATATCTAAAATGCTTTTACTGTTCAAACATTTTTTTTTTGAAAATTTTGACGGAATCTTTCCTGTGGTCCGAGAGATCTAATTTCTAAATTACAATAACGTGACTATCTCAAAAAGAATATAAAAATATCATATGGCCCCACACAAAATGTTGGACTCAGAACATTAACAGATTGTGATTCTCTACCTAGAGCTGTGTCTGGGCACGAGTTAACCAGACCAAAAGTGACGTCGTTTGTACTCTTCTTTTTTGTTGATTAAAAGTTGCTCTAGATAACAGTGTCGTTTTGGCTCTCCATTTCACACCGGATGAAAGCCCCCGATACGTTGCACAAACTTTCATCTTCTTCATTAGTTTCATTAGGCAGGCAAGCAAATGTGGCCAACGAACAGAAGCACGATGACAAGAACCTTTAAAAAAAGTTTGATTTTTAGCTAGATAAGGTAGTTGTGGCCAAAAACCGACCAAATGTAGTTTGGTACAAAGTGTTAATTGTGTTTTAAGAATGCAACCAGAGGCAATCTTCAAGTCTCTCTTCTCCATCACTATACATCTCAACCAGAGGAAAATTTAGAAATGGCGAGAAATTAACACCATGCATATATTAAGTTGTGTGTGTTTTGTCTTTAATGTTGTAAACTTTATTTCCCATGTTAGAGGTTTTTTATTCTTTCATTTGTTTTGCCAGTACATATCAGAGTTTACCAAAAACAAAGGGTAGAGAAGCAATTATACCATACGTGCAGCTTATCTAGCTAAAGACTAAGGATACCTAAATTTCGATTGGAAATTCACATGGCTGGTAGAGTAACTCAGCACTATCAAACTATGTTAATAGATTTTACACGTTTTATATATGAAATCGACACAGAAGGATGAAAATGACAGAGTTATCACATAATTGACCATCGTCGTAATGCAGCATTAAATAAGGACAAATACGTTGCTAAGACAAAGAAACCACAAAGATGCACGAACACAAACTCCTCCAATGTGGTAGGGTTAGAATTAGATTACCAAGATAATATTTGCCAACAATGCGGACAATCGGATGGCCATTGTTGTTAGAACCTTGAAGACAAAGGAAGTGCAAGAAATTGAGATTGGACAAGTCATTGTTTGGAGAGAGGAAGGGAAAATAGTGATGAAGAGTCTCATATTTTGGTTGAACTTGTGTTTCTAGGTTAGTTAAGAAAGGGGAGTGAATCAATGCCAAGGTCTGATGCCCACACCAAATGAAAATGCGTTGCATATAAAGGCTTCATCTGGTCTTAAAACGGTGAGCACTGAGATGTCAAATGGATAGTTACGATGGCTCAAAAATGGATGGGTGAGATGCAACTTTGAATAAGCCAAAAAAAAAGTACAAAAATGGCGGTGTTTTGCTCTGGGTATCGCATGCCTTGAGTGCCTCTAGGTAGAGGATTTGTTTCCGAACATTAACATAGCTCTAGCTAATAAAGCAATAAATTATGAGTGGCATTTTATACTTTTATCTGTAACATATAAAATAAAAGGGTGAATTTTGAAAATTGAATGAGTAAATAATATACACCATAATTAAAAAAAACAAAAAAACATGAGTTTTATGAAAAAGGTTTTAAATTAAATATTAAATTAAAGAGAGTACAAGAGAATTTACTAAAAAAGACATAATATGTAAAGTTATAGTGTTAACAAGTAGTTAGACAGTAATTAATTGAGAGAAACCAAAGAAATTAATATAAGAATCAAAATTAAATTATCACATCAACAAAATGAAAATATAATACAAAGAAAGATCAAGAGACATTAAAAAAATTAAATAAATGAATTCGCACATGTAAATATACAACTCGTAAGGGCAACTAAATAGACACAAGAATTTACAGTTCACGAGAGCAACATTAAATATTGGCACACAGCTCATAAGAAAAATTAACCATTATGAATATCTTGTTCAACTTAATTCCCTCTAATACAATCCAACCAATCTACATATATTAACATACATATGGGGGCTAGCATCCGCTTACCGCTGCTAGTTAGGATTAAGACCAAAGGCACACCAAAAGTTAATAGTTATTGCCATTAACCACAGTTTTGAAACAAAGTTCTTTCCAATAAAAAGCAATTAAATATGGTTGCAATTATACAAGTATAATGGTGCAGATATAGGTTAAAAAAATGGAAGTAAGAGCCAAGGCAATAGCTCTCCAAGCCATACATTTTTTCCCAAAATTCATATCTAATAGTGTTATAAGTATAAATCACGCCGCCAAATAATTCATATTACAATTCCGATGGAATTTTTATCAAAGCGTACGTATCATGTGAATACCATCAATAAATTTATCATGGTTAATCAAAAAAACACTACAAAGGTTTACTTAAATCATTTAAGCTATTCAACAGTATGCAATTTACAGTTTACAACTTACAATTACAACAGAATTTCTGTCAAAGCTTATCACGTGAATAGTATCAATAACTTTATCATTGCTAATCAAATAAACACTCCAAAGTTCTACTTATATAAATGATTTAAGCTATTCAACAGTATGTAATTTACAGTTCAACCTCAACAAGTCTCTTTCAAGTAATCAGTTAAAACCAATACAATTCTTGATTCCATTAATTTTAATGAAGAATACTTATCAAAGCTTGTGTCCTGTGGAGATAATTAATTTGAAATCAAATAGCTTAACATAAGAGATAGTTAGGCAAAAACGAGGAACATTCATAAAATGAGTAATTAGTGGAATTTACGAATAAT
Source organism: Erythrophleum ivorense (assembly GCA_026724425.1). NCBI lineage: Eukaryota > Viridiplantae > Streptophyta > Magnoliopsida > Fabales > Fabaceae > Erythrophleum > Erythrophleum ivorense. The sequence goes on along the minus strand of JAIUCV010000199.1, from coordinate 549,963 downwards.
ATTTCTAAAAATGATAAAAATATATTATGGTGATAGTATCTACTCATAGACAGTACTGAAATTGAGAATATAAAAGGATGATATAAAAAGAACTGAAATGATTATATATCAAAGAGAGAAACGTATAGGTTTAAATACGGACGTACATGCGTGTAGTTGCTCTCCAATTGATGAGCTTACGTTTGGATTTGAGAAGAAGCTTCACCATCCAAACAAGAAATCGAAGGAAGTGGTAGAAATCAATAGTAGACAGCAATATTCCAATAGTATTTGACAAATTTATTTCAAGTTTGGAACCTAGATGATCTTTTACATGCTTGGGGTTCAGCAAGCGAATAGCTTGCAAGCCGGCAAATGAAAACCAGAGTATAATGAAGCACATTCCCATTGTCAATAGACCCATGCAGAAGTTTTTATTTAGAGGGATGCCACCCATAAGTAAGACAAGAACACTCGAGATCCAATGAAAGTGAAAGAAGTGATATAAATAAAAGCTTCATGATTATCGGTATTATACTAGGCAAACACAGCTGTCCAAGCGGGACAACTGTATTCATAATGGAAGGAGCAGTTGAATAGAAAGTTAGGATCGAAATCATTATAACCAAGAACACCATCCATGCTCTGCTGCAAAACACCACCTGGTGGGTTGATTGCAGCTTGGAAACTAATAGTTGATATTACTGTGGTCATTAACATTAGTGTCCCTCTAGTCTCCTCAATCCAATCGCCCTTGTATTCTAAGTATTTTAATACTCTGCTGCACCAATTTGGCTTTGAGAGCTCTCTGTCAGATTTTACAGCGGGTGATGATGGTGGCAGGAGTAGTGCGGCTCCGGATTTATTGATGTTGTCTTTCCTTTTAATTCCAGAGTCCATCAATATTTGTCGAATCTCAATAGCTCTAAATTCATTTGTGCTGTTTTCGATTATATCTAAGGCTGTCAGACCCATCCATTTTCAGCGTTGGCTTCTGCTCTAACTCCACGTACTGTACCTCAAGGTCTATGTAGATAGCAGCATCAGCAAGCAAAGCATACTTCACAGAACAAAATCGATTTTAAGGAAGAGAGAGAATTAAGGCTCCGCACGTTTTGTGAAAAAAAAAATGAATAAATAAAATTGTGTTTATTTTGTTAGAAAAAAGATAATTTTTTTTCTTCCATCTAAATTTTTCAAGAAAAATTTTCTCAGTCACGTAAACTATCTTCAATTTTCCTTCAACTCATCATTACTATTAGTGTATCACCCCGTTACTATCCATAGCAGGCCAGCATCGTCATACCAAAGTCAACCATATCCAAATGAGTTGGACTCAAACCTAAAATGTTTCTGCCTATACCAAAAAACGAATTTTGGAAGCAAGATGAGCTTGGGCTTGACTTTTCCATTCAAGCCTAAATAAAATTTTGAAAATATGATGAACTTGATACTGATACAAAAAATTTTAATTTGGATCAATCGAGTAACTTTGAGTCCATATTTTGAAACATGAATATGCCCAAGTTTAGATTCATACTTGGATCTAAACATTAATTTTCATTTGAGCAAAGCAAATTAAGAAGTTTGAAGTGAGTTTTATTTAGGCCTGAACTCTGCAATTCGGTCTAAACTTGAGCCCAAAAGAGAATTTTTAAAACAAGTTGCGCGTAGATTGAACACAAATTTTGAATCTTTTTGAAAAGTCCAACCACAAGTTATGTGATCTAGTCTACCAGTGATTATACCACTACAGCTTGTGTCCCCTCTGACCAATTACCGCCTTCCCACACAACATTGTCTATCATTTATCATCTTTTTTTTATTCATGTAATTCAAAAAAAAAAATTCACGGAATAATTTCTTAATAAAATAAACAATAGAAATTTTTTTATATAAAAAAAATTCAAAAAAGAACTTTCATTTTCTCACGAAACAAGGGGAGCTCAATGCAAACAAAATAAAAAATCGATGAGAAAAGTTTGTGTAGATACCTCAGTTTGCTTCAGCATGACAGCTAAATGTAGGATGTTGTTTTTGCAGTTGTCACAACTTCTGAAATTGATTATCTCACTGCGATGTGGAGGCATGCCATTGACCAACGCTTTGAGGGTCTCCAAGTAGTTATATTTGACACACAAGTGAAAAACCCTTTCTCCTTTTTTATGAAGAGCCTTGATGGGCCCTGGGCAAGCTCTGACTAGCTCTCGCACAACCTCAGCTCGTCCCCTCAGAACCGCATAATGTAGAGGAATTTTGCCCTCTTTATCAGCAACCATGCATGCGTGGTCATACACCTGCAGAAGCTGTTTGGTCACATCAGTGTGTCCATCAGCACAAGCAAAGTGCAATGGTGAGCGTTTGAGGAGTCCAGCTCAGAAGCTAATTTGGGTTTATGGATAAGAAGGGCCATAGAGAATGCAAGGTAGCCCAAGCCAGAAGATTTGTGTAAAGGAGTTTCATTGAAAGTGGTCAATGAAAGTTTGCTGAGAAGCAAGGCATCTTTCTGCATCAAATCTTCCAATGTATGTACTCACCCTTCAACTGAGGCCTTGTATAGAGCATTCATCATCGCATAATCTACATCGCAACTATCCATCATCACATAAACTAAGTTGTGTGTTCCGCCAAGCCAGCACTATATGTACAGACACATACTGATTCAACCATATCTTTTAATTTTCACACCTATATATAAGCTTCAGCTTGCCAGTCAAATATGTCCGGAAAATTCTACGCAAATGTTTGATAGATTTTGTTTTGCACACATAGAATATATCAAACTTTGTCAGATCTGAATAATGTATGTACAAGTGAATGAACTCGATCGGCATAAAAAGCTCTAAGTCAAGTTGGGATGAAATTAAGGTTGGATAAATCAAAATTGGGCGGAAGTTACATTGCGATGAGGATTGGCAGGCAATATATTTGTATAGAATTTTCTGAATGTAGAGGCGCGCGGACAAAATCTACTCACATCAAGAAGTAAAATGAACAGTACATGTTGTTTGATAGATCATGCTCAATCTAGTGAAGTAAGGCTAGATCCCTATATGCTGGTTTTTATCAAAGCTATCTTTAAGTGATTGAACGAACTTCCAAATTTATTGTTGTCTCTAGAAATTAACTTCCCATTTACAAGGGATTAAAATCCATGGAACCAAGACAATCTGAAAAATCTAGGACAGAGAGGAAGAACAGAAGTTAGAAAAAAAAGAAAAAAGAAGACTTGGAAAAATATTAGACTGCAAACTTGGAAGATGGCAACCTAGTGCAAAAATAAATGAGTCTGTTTCATCAATTCCACCAAGAGTAAGTCATAGAACATAACCATAGAATGGCAAATGCCTTCATAAGCAGTTCATTAACCATATCAGCAATAATAAAAGTAACATATTTTTCTCCATAAAACTCCACTTTATTTTTATCCTTTCACTAACAGAACAATTTTACATCTATTTAATTAATGCGAACCCACCCTTTCACTTCACATGAGAGCATGAGCTTTCAAGGCCAGACTGTGAGACTAAAATAAGATTGGATGGATCTTTGCCGATATCCAACTGATGGCTTTAATTGGTCTCGACATTTATAACTCATTTATTGCATTCTCTCCTATAAGTAAATAACATTAGATTTAAATTTAATTATCGGTCAAGTTGATTTAGAAACAAGATGAATCTGCTGAAAAAATGAAATAAAAATAAGGCTTGGACTCAACCTTCATCTAATTCTATTTATGTCAAAAGGATCTCGGATTCGACTCGATAAAAAATAAATCAGACCCAACCTGTCTTAATTTATTGGGTACGAAAATAATTATTAAATAAAAATACTCAATTGCTCCAAGAGAGACACAGGCTACAGAACTCTCCTCCGTACAACAACTGATGACGCTTGCAAATGTATGGGTACGATGAAGCCATCACCATCACATCATTCATCAAGAAAGCTCCCTCAGACAGAATTAGTGAAGCCATCATCAAACACCTCCCAGGACGCTAGCAAACGTAAAGCTCTCATTATAGGCATTTGGCATAAAGGATATTTGGGATTTTTGGAGTATGGTAAAATTAAAATATTATTATTAATTAATAATATAAAGATAATTTAATATAAGTCATGCTTAACCTTAAATTGAATTTTAAAAAAATTTGAATTTAACCTGTATTAAATTTAGACTTTTTTAAATAAATTCATTTTTATTAGATTTTTTTTGGAGTTATATCTATTTTTTCAAGTTAAATTTAAAAAATTGGACAAAATTTTCAATCCATGATCAATTTTATTTGAACAAACATTTAAGTCTACTCTCTCTAAAATAAAAAAAATACACTATACTTATTTCCTTTATAACTATAAATAATTTATAATTATATAATAAATATTATATATGTTTTTGAATTTTGACAAATATAAAATAGTTAATTTTTTAAATTTAACTAATTTATAGGTAATAATTTAATTTTAAAATAATATTTGTATTAAATATATATATTAATAAAAAAAATATTATTGTAAATTTAATAAACTTTTAAAGTAAATTAAATTTGCAGTTTTTAACGCAATAATAATAAATTGAAATAAAAATTTTAAAATACTTTTTAATAAATTATATTTATAATAAAAGAAATTAACATTACTCTTAAAAGCATTTAAGTTATATTTTGTTTTTAAAGAAATAGATATAAAAAAAATAAAAAAATGTAATTTAAACATTTTTCACCGAAGAAGAAAGTAATTTACCCATTTTTATATATGGTTGTCTAGCGCGATTAGCATAAGGCGATTCCAATTTCCAAATATGCACGCAGGGGGATAAGGAGCCCCTTGAGAACTTTACCACGTAAAGTTCCTCGAATGTCAACCCTTCATTTTAACTTATATCTCATCTATGCATAATATTATGACACCTCATCAGTTAAAACCTGTAACACCAAAACGCATAGCTTCGCCCTTGTTTCATCACCCACTCTTCTCCTCTCCCAGTTTCCCTCGTCTTCCCTTTTGGCTCTTCACATGACGCGAGATGACGGCAATTCGGTATTGTTCGAAATTGCAGACGCCAATCCCGAACTTGCTAGAAAAGCTCCGAAGCTTTGCTTCTAGTTCCACCAATTCGAGCGATCTCAATTAGGGTGAGCTTTTATTCGCTATTCTTTACATATAGAAATTATGCTAGTAAATTGTGAAATTTAAAATCGCTTTTATTAATATTATTGTAGTTTATAATTTTTTTTAAAAAAATATTTTATTGTTAAATTACTTTAAAAATTATGTATTTAAAAAGTAAGTTAAAAAGGTTAGAGATAATTATGGTATTTAACGATTTTAAATGAAAGTATTCTTGTCTTTAAAAGGATAATTTTTTACTTTTACTTCTTGCTTTAGGAGAAAAGCTTTAATTCTCTGCTTATTTTCCATAACTGAAAAACTACTTTTGCCAGACTGCCATACTTAAAAATATTTTATTAAAAAATAAAAAGACTTGGCCAAACATTGTATAGTTTCAAAATAAGTATTTTTTGGGAAAAATAATCAGCATTTTTTCTTTTACTAGAGAAGCTTAGCCAAACAGGAAGTATTTTTTTAGTGGAGAAAGTTGGCCAAATTAACAAGAAGTAAATTGAAATTTGACGTTTTTATTTAAGTCTAAAATTTAAAAAAAATTATTATATTTTAGATTTCATAGACCAATTTTATCGTTAGCCCTTAGTTTTGGACGATAAAATATAATTTCCCAAGGACACTAAAAAAGCGTACAATTGATGGAGAAAAGTTTGTGTAGCTACATATATACCTCAGTTTGCTTTAGCATGACAGCTAAAATGCATAATGTTTTTTTCGTTATTGTCACTACTAAAATTGATTATCTCATTGTGATATCGAGGCATATCTTTGACCGACACTTCGAAGGTTTTGAAGTGTTTATATTTGACACAGTTGAAAAATCGTTTTTCCCTTTTTATCAGGAACCTTGATGGACTCTGGGCAAGCTCTGATCAGCTCTCGCACAACCTCAACTCGTCCCCTCATAGCTGCATAATGTTGAGGAATTTTGCGCTCTTCATCAGCGACAAAACATGCTTGGTCATACTCTTTCAGAAGCTGTTTGCTCACCTCATTGTCTCCCTCTGTAAAAGCAAAGTGCAATGGGGAGCGTTTGAGGAACCCAGCCCAGAAGGTAGTGTAGTTTTATGGATAAAAAAAGTCGTAGAGAAGGCAAGGTAGCCCTGGCCAGCAGATATGTGTAATAGAGTTTTATTGAAAGTGGTCGATGAAAGTTTGCCGAGAAGCAAGGCGTCTTTTTGCATCATTTTCTTCGGCCCGTTTTGAAGGTTGAATAGACCAAAACTATGACTGATTTACTAACTTTTTAGTTGAACTAACAAGCCAAATATTTTAATCTACGCTTTTTATAAATCTTGCGCAATCTTGTGATGTACAGCCAAATCCCTGCATGCATGCTGGTTTTAATCAAAGCTAGATTTATGTAATTTACCAAACTTCCAAATCTATTGTTGCGTGGAAATTAGCTTCCTTTATTATTTGGCTGATATTCCTGTAAACTGAAGGATTTCTATTATCATATGCGAACAGTTTGATGTTAGAGAAGGAAGCAATCCAATTGGGTACGCTATACAGATAGAGTTCCGTCCTATTTCTCGCTTTTGCTAAGACCAAACTTCTTCATCAAGTTTCATAAATAGATTTGGGCCCATAAGAGCCATTGAAGCTAAACGTCCACTTGATAACAAAATAACCCTAGAAACATTAGGCCGAACAGTATACTAGTTACGAGCCTAGAATTTATCGCGTCGCAGAAACATCTTATTTAGGTTAAACAAATCAGAAGCCCATAACATATTTGATACAAAGTTGCCCTGAGCCTCTCACGTAGAAACAAAGCACCCCTCCTCTTTTCTTTTTGTTTAGTCTTTTTCTTTTTTTTGGTTTTAGAAGTGTTCTTTTTTATCGAAAGTTTTGTTTGTTTTCATAGTAGGAATTTTGGCTTATCTTAGGAGATCTACAACAGAATTCTTCACATCAAAGAAGAACGAAGCTTATAAAAATTAAGACATAACTCTCAAAGAGGGGGTTGGGAGGTATGTTGTTTTTCTTTAAACTTCTTTAAGTATTTTTCTCGTTCAATTGTTATATAATTGTAATACTAATTTGATTTGTCGCTTTTTTTTTCTCATTTTTGGTATTGTGGTACAGTATTTATGCTTGGAAGTGCGTTTGCCTCTTTGTTTTTTGGTCTATTCTCCTTACTCCAGAAGTGCAGGCTTATAATGTTAATTAGGTTTCTAGTGTTGTGCTTTGGAAAGCTTCCAGAGCATCCTTAAATTTGCGTGTCCTTATAAAATAAAATAAAATAAAATAAACTTATGCATACCCAATTCATTAGTATTCCAGCTATTTGTTCGATCAGAATATATATAACTCTGTCAAAATGTGTACTTTCATTACTATAATGTTTCAATGCCATTGTTATTTAATCATGTAAAAATTAGAACAACCATTATAAAATGTTATAGCATTGCAAAGAAGAACATACACAGAACTTAACTTAACTTGGATAATTGAAAGGTTTTTCGTAAAAACAAAAACTTCAAGAGATTAGAGTAATTGAGATTAATTAAGAATAGGAATTAATTTGATGAATTATGTTAATACTTAATAAAATACAACTTAATTAAATTCAAGTATTTTAAAAAATTACAATTACATTAATTTAAAAATAAATAATATTATTTTAAAACAGATTCAGAAGGAGAATAACATTTGTTCAACTTTGACGTGCTTTTAATTTGTTGTCAGTTGTAAAGCTAGAATTAATGTAAATTAATTTTTATTTTTTAAGAGATGTTTAAATTATACAATCTTTTTTAATTATTTTAAAAATATACATAAATTTTCCTCAAAGCTAAAAATTGACCAAAATACCTTTAAACATATTTTTAAATTTTTATTAAAAATATAACTTATTAAAAGTATTGATCTTAAAGTTTCATTTTAATATTTTGTGTTTGAAACTATAAATTTAATTTATTCAAAATTAAAAAAAAATATTATTTTGTATTAGTTAATTACATATTTAATACTTATTATATTATGTAAGTGATTGTAATCAAATTATATGTAATTGTAGCTTATTTGTTATTATAAAAAAAGTTGCATTGTTTAATTTATTAAAAAAAAGTATGATTTTTAAAAACATAAAAGAAGACTATATCTGTCATAGGCAGAGAAGACCCTTATAGTTATTTAATCAGGACATCAATTCAAGGCTTGGTTCTTGGTCGGATAACAAAAAAGACCTTCAAATTAAGAATTTAAACGCTAGTTTTTCCATTTGGTCGTGTCTTAACGGTTGAGGAAGCCCTGGTCATCTTGGATTTGCAGGTTTCCTTCAATTCGACAATCACTTAATAGGGTGCTTGGTGGTCGGATCAGAACACCAAAATGGTGGAAGAAAGCTTGCTTATGAATGGTGAAAATTGGGCTTAAATTATGATCTATATTAAGACATGCATAATAAACTTAGTGTAAATTTTGGGCCAAATAATTCAAATTTAAGCGTGGGGTCTATATACCTTTTAAAGTTAAGTTAGCCTAGATTTGGCTCGAAATGGCCCAAGGATTTTAATTTATTAATTTCTTTACATTTTAGATTTTATTTTAATTTATCATTTGTCTTTCTTCTTTTTATCTATTTTTTATTTTCACTTTATAAGCTTTATTCTTTTAAATAATCAAACATGATAAAAAAAAATAATTTGAGCCCCCCAAAAAATTTGTTTTATTATTTAAAAACTTTAAATGTGTAAAATTATTAAAATATCTTTTACATTATTTATTTTATTTTATTTGTATCTTTTTCAATAGATTTTCTATCTTTCTCAACAATCTCGCTCACATATACGTCACAGATTTAGCAGGAAAGTTTATGCTGTTTTTCTCTCAAAGATGAAGATTCATTGTCTCTCGCTGTTTGGCTAAAAATTAATTGGAGATAATGCCCTCTAATTTTTTTTAACGTATATTATCTAATAGAATAATATTTTAGTTTCGAATTATATGTGTGTCTCAAAATAGGGAGCGAATTAAAATATTGAATAAAGTTTCCATTGAAGTATTTTAAAGTAAATGATATATAAGCAAGGGACAAGGACCAGAAAAATAATTAATCGACTTTGAAATTTGATGACTTCCTCCGATGTTCTAGCCTATCTCTTTGGATTTATAATACATCTTTGGTCTAGTGATTTAGAAAAAATGGAATAAGTTATTCACGGTTAGTAATATGATTTGTTTATGGTATCTTAAACCGTATTTAATTATCAAATTTGTCTTTTATTATTTAAAAAATTAGATGTCTAATATTCTTCTGGATCTTTCACTATAAATAATGAATTCATGTTGTCCATAAGTATGCACTTAAATTTTACAGTTAACCTAAATAATGCTATACTATATAGTATATACTCTCTAAAGTTATTAATTAATGCCATCAGCGGTTTCTTTTAAGTCATTATCCTCCTAATTTTTTTTGGCCACACTACAATTTTTATTATTAATTTTTAGCTATAGCAAACAAGAGATTATGTAGTTAAAAAAGTTAGCTCAGTTGATAAGGAAAAAATAATATCTTTCATTAATAATTTGAGTTTAATTTCTGCTGTGAAAAGCATTCTAAAATTATAAATTTTAAATGTATTAAATTGATATAAAAAATATGCGCTTATTAATATCATTAAAAAAACCTGAAAAAAGTTCCAATTTACATAATAAAAAACACAACAGATTATATTTTTGGGGCATAGAGTTTTGAGTTGATGACCATCATAATAAATTATAAATTTTCATCTCCCTTAATATTTCCATTTCACGCATCTGGACTTCCTTGCTGTTAAGCCCACGTGTCTACGACTTGAGAGTGAAACGAATTATTCAACTGCTGACGACAACGGTAACGAAGTCTGTCAATATTAATAAAATATAACCTACTTATTGTTATATATTTATTTAATTATTCCATGCAATTTTAAATATCACCATCAGATAATTTTTAATGGCTTATTCAATTTTATTTTAGATAATCTAATAAAAAATTAATGTGGCATTTAACTATTTGAAATATCCTTGATCTCTAAATTCTGCATTCGTATTTTATATAATTCCAATATTCAATATGTTTTATAATTTAGTATCAGATATGCCCATAAAATGGTTAAGATCTTGGTGAGAGGATGCAGAATTGAAGTAATATAAAAAAAATCACTGCCATTACATTAGAGCACTTTTAAATTCCATGATTTTTGATATAATAGATAGGTCCATCCTCATATAAATACTGTTTTCTCTAGTCTAAAATGTAAATCACTTAAAAGTTACTTAGCAATAATAATTATTATTATTTTTATAATACTTTTTATTTAATATTAATAGTTATGTTAAAATTTTTTTATTTTATGACAACAGTTATATTTATTACAAAGATCAGACTAAAAAGATATGATAATATTTAAAAAATTTAAAAATATAATTAATTTTAAAAAAAATATAAATTTGTTAAAAATAATTTATATTTTGAACTAAAAAAAATATTTTAAAAGGCAACAAGATATACAGAGTTAACGAGTCTACGTCTTCTAGAAGGGTCAGTCAGAGGATAACCATTCGGCTTTTTCATTTTCCCGTATGTGTGTGTGTTAAATTAAACAGTATGTGAAATGTTAAATTAATTAATTACACTATATTTGCGTCACTATTGGAAATTAATTTCACAAGCTACGAAAAAGAATATATATCATCCATAAAACCTGCTTATACATTGTTAGCTAAAAATTTAAAAACTAACGAAAAATAAACATTTAACTAAAGAATACATCATAATTGCCTCAAAAAAAGAGATGGGAATATATCATGGTCCGGTAAAGCAACTTTTAGCGAATCTTGTTTATTTATTTTAAATGGCAGCTAACGTTCAATTTAAGTGAACTCTGTAATTCTTTTAAAATTGCAATTTTTTTATTTGTTTCGATTTTAGGTGCAATTTCCTTATAAACTAAATTGCAATTTTAGTTTAGATAGAGATTTCACCTCAAATGTGTAAATATCAATATATTCATAAAATATTCTTTATCGTCCCTTATCATGAGATCTTGCTTAGCAGCATATAAAAAAAAATAATTGTAATTAAACCAAATAGAATCTTTCTTCCAAATTTGAAAATTTACAAGAATCTATACATGTTAACACCTTCTTGTCATTTCGTCCCAAAACTAAACCCCAAAAAAAAAATTGCTTGCCATTAATTGTATAACTATGAAAAAAGAGAAGTTAAAATGCAAGTCGAAGAGGGAAGAATTAAATAACTTTTCACTATTTTTTGTTTATTTTTAAAATATTAAAAATTATTAAATTTAAGTTTGTATTAAAAAATAAATTAGAAAGAAAATTTAAAAATGAATCCCAAGCGACATGTAATGAAATATGAGTTTGCTAAGTATCAGGCACATTAAGGGCTGATGAAATGAACCAAGTTGAAGGAGTTGAACGTCAAACCTCCCGGAGTCAGCATTGGCGGCTGCAGCTTGATATCAATAAGATGCCCCTTTTATGGTCGAGACTCGAGGGTCAAAAAATCAATAAAAAAAGCTGCCCTTGCTTAGAATTCAGATTATGGACGGCAAAACCTTTTTGTTTTGCGTCCCAAAAGTAAACCAAAAAAATATTGCTTCCCATTAATCCTGTAACTATTAAAAAAAGAAAAGTTAAAATGCGTGTGGAAGAGCGAAAAGTTAAATAACTTTTCACTAATTTTTTTTATTTTTTAAAAATATTAAATTTAATTTTGTATTCAAAAAATTATTTAAAAATAAATTAGAGAGAAAATTTAAAATGAATCCCAAGCGACGTGTAACGAAATATGAGGTTGCTAAGTAGCACGTACATTAAGGGCTAATGAAATGAACCAAGTTGAAGGAGTTGAACATCAAACTTCTTGGAGTCGGCATTGGCGGCTACACCTTGGATAGATTATAAGAATAGGTTTAAGTTTTCATTTGTTTTATCAGAAAAAGTCTCATTCGTTGAGCCTGCTTATTTTAAGGTGTATAAATTGTTAAGAGGAAGAGTAAGGAATTCCATGTTATGTACTGTAAAATATATTAGAGTGATGATATATGTTTTTATGAAGATATTTTTTAATTGGACACAATAACTATTAATATTATTAAATGTAAACTAATATTTCATCTAAATAGATTTATTGCTATAATCATACTTATTAATTACAAAAAAATTAAATTAATTCTTTTTAAGTGTTATTAATTATCAAATAATTTATTTTACATAATTATTTAGTAAAATATTCTTTTATATTTGATAATTATTACATCATAATTAGAGAATAAGGTGTTGCTGAAATCATAGTATCTTCAGTTAGTATGTCATAGCTAGCCTTTGCTAATAATAAATTGTCAAAAGAAAATGACATGCCAATTTGATTAACTGCATGTTATATTCTTATCCCAAAGTCATTAGGTATAATCAGTAGAAAGGCGTGAGTAATTAGTAAGACATCTTATTTAATATCAATCAAGATTCAATAATTGATTGCATTAGGCTCACTTTTAGTAAGTATTTTATTTTTTAAGAATTTCAAATTTCAGTTATTAACTTATAAAAGATTCAAATATACACGAGATATATAAAAAGGAGCAAAATTTTTCCATATTTTTTTATGACATATTAACCAAGAGAGATCTTGACTATATTCTTTTAAACTCATTATCATATAAATAATATTGTGTTTTTATTGACAAAAAGGAAGCATTTTCAAAAACTTGAATACATATTTGCCTAACTTCACCTAAAAACTTACTTAATTGGTTACAGTAGGAAACGTCAAGGGTGCAAGACAAAGCTCTCTTTCTTTTTCTGGTTTGTAAAATATGGGCTGAAATTATATATATATATATATATATATATATATATATATATATATATATATATATATATATATATATATATATATATATTTGGTTCAAAGCGGAATGAGAGCGTATTTAGGGAAGGGGAGAGGGAAGTGTAAAATTAGACTCACATTCATCATCATTCTCTTGGCACTTGAATTTAAAGGAAGTGTAATCTGAACAAGGTATTTGGGAGAAATTATGATTTAATAATACATGCATATATATTTTAAAAGGGAAGAAAATGCTTCATTAAAATTTCCCCGTAGTTTTAGAGTTTGTTGTTATGAGAAAGGAAAAAAAATTGGAGGTTTTAACTAACTTTTAAATCCTCTAAAATTCTTCCTTTTCTTTATAAGTTTAAATTCTCTTCCTTTTGAAAGATGTTGAAGAAAAAACCAACCACGTGCATTAATTAATTCATTATTTATTAAAGTGACATATCAATAAGCTAAATTATTATAATTAGTCATTTTAATAAAATAAATAAATTTTCAAAAAATATTATAAGGAGTCATTTTCATCTTACTTTATTACCTTGCTAATTTTTTAAATTTGATATAAGGGAAAGAAAAGGTATTATTTAATTAGTCTTTTCTCGCCTCTCCTTTTGGATTCCTTTTCTTTCTTTCTTCTCTCCCAAACACACCTTCAGAGCTTCCTTTTGTACCAGAGTTGGAAAGAAGTTACAGATAATTTAGTTTGTTCAAATTATGAATAAAATATATATATATATATATATATTTATTTATTTATTTATAACACGAAAAAGACCAATCCAAATATATTTGCACAAATAAAATGTATACAGATGTGGATATCGATCTACATTATTTGAGTCCAGCTACCAAATCAAGACAAAGGAGATCATTTAAAGATCGATACTGTAGTTCCCACGAACCAGGAGCCTGTCCTGTCGGTTCCCACACATACACATAGATTTATACTAGCTGCGTAGGGCGCGTAGGGCTCCGCTTTATTAAACAAAACGGAGTATAGAGATTAGCGCATGTAGCCAGAGACTACTAGGGTTTCTAACAATTAAACGTCTGGCTTCTCAAGATCTGTCCTTTTTGAGGCCACTTTATTCGCCTTCTTCTTCCTGCTGCAGACAAAGGCAACAAAAACAGGAACAAGTGGGAAAATACAGAGGAACCAACAGGCAACGGGTATCCATTTGAGGTAGATGGGTAAGATGCAAACCACATCGATATAGAGAGCCAACATCATCAGGGCTACTCCTGCCATGAGAATGATAATGGAAGCTGTGGGATAGGTCCTTCGTAAGAGGATTCCATTCCAAATGGAAGCAAAAGCGATACAGAGGATCACAGCAACCACCTTCATCTCTATGGTCTTGGGCTTGGCGATTGAGTCATGAGTAAATAGAGCCATCACCATGGGCACAGCCAACACAATTATAGCCTTTCCAAGCTCTTGCTTCTCAGCTATCTCCAAGACCGGATGGGTCGGGTCAGCCTCATCATCATCAGTGGGCAGGGTGGGTGATTCTGGGATATCGATTTGAACTTGATGGAGTTGGGGTGGTCTGGGAGAAGAAGGGGCAGATTCAGAGAGAGGAGACTCCTCTGATCTGAGTGAGTAATCGAATGGTGGGATGGAGATAGATGAGTCAGTGGGCAATAGCTTGCGCTCCTTGCACTCATCCCCTTCTTCAACCTGTTTCATTTCCTGATCATGGGACTCAGAACCTCCATCAGAGGGAGACATGGTGAGAGGTGAACACCTTGAAGGGGATATTTAAACCCTATATATAGCGATTGGAGAGGGTTTGAATATCCCCTTCAAAGGGATATTCCCCCTTCCCCCTTTTCTCCCTAATGAAGTAAGTTTATACGTCATGAGAATGAGGACAGCATTCTTGTTTGGTGGTTCAAATAAAAAAGGACAAGCAGCTTTCAACCAAGAAAAGAAAAAAAAAAAAGGACAAGCAGCTAGTACCTAGTAGCCTATATTATATCAGCTAAAAATTAAAGTGTGTCTCATGTTCAGAGTTTAAGCCCTACCTTTATATCTTGAAAAAAAGGAAACAACAATAAGAATAAATACAAGACAATAATAAAAAACACTATAACAAAATTATTGAAACAGAACTATAACATCACTTTTGGTTTGGAAATTTCTATTGCCCATTTAATTTATTATTACTTAGTGTATAATATTAAATGGACATTATGACAAAATTAACAACTAAATGTTAAAAGTTAAATTGAATTTAAGTCATTAAGATAAATTTAATTCCATATATGTACCAAATGTGAGAGAGGGACGAATAAAGATAAAATCCACAATATTCAGCAGAAAGCTTTGGGAGGAAAACAAAATTTCCAATTTCTAGAAGAGAGTAGATTACAATCAATAACCATAGCAATCAACTAATGGGTGGTGAAGTAGATTGTTTTGGCTGCTATCGTATGTGGATCATAAAAATAATTAATGACGCTACATGCTAGTTAAGCCAAAGCAATAAAGAGGAATGATTAATCTTAGGAGAAATAGAGCTATAATTATACTAGATTTATAATTGTACATGAATGCACAGGTATAAATTTACAATTTAAAAGAACGATAGAAAAACATTTAAATATTTGTTATCGGATAAAAACTCTTATTAGCATTTCTTGTTTATAAGTTGAAATATAGCTAGCTAACTAAAATTTACGAAATTTTGTTCTTGTTTTAATTTATATAGAAATTTCACCTAAGATGGATAAAAATCAATCATGAAATAATCTTCTTCGTCTAATATAAGCAAATTGAAATTAATTTCCTAGAGTTGGAAATTAAGTCTCATTAACTTCT
Organism: Erythrophleum ivorense; assembly: GCA_026724425.1. Classification (NCBI taxonomy): domain Eukaryota; kingdom Viridiplantae; phylum Streptophyta; class Magnoliopsida; order Fabales; family Fabaceae; genus Erythrophleum; species Erythrophleum ivorense. The sequence continues at coordinate 534,175 of JAIUCV010000199.1, read as the reverse complement.
TATTATTTTAAGGTATAAAATATGCCCGGAATCGTAAAATTTAAAGCATTTAAACATGATTTAATAATCAAAAGAAAGAGATGCTCAGTAGCAAATGAATGGCGAACAATTTAATTTCATATGGTAATATCTTGTATTTATAAAAACTAAGAAAAGTAATGGTGACAGTATGATGCTGATCATGAGTCATTGTTTCTTCAAAGGGGCAAGAACCAAATCAATTTAGAAGTGCATTAGCATAGCTAAATAAGTAAATTGTGCGAAGATTACAGTTATTTTATCATTATCTATTCAGACAAGAAGACGCGTGACTGAAGACTGAGGTTGTGCATATGTCATCGTACAAAATTTAATAATCTATTAATAGTACACAGTAAGGGAAGAAAAGTATTAATCCGAACGAACTCATTGTGGTATTAATTGAAGAATCAGTATAGGAAGCTGTGAATGGCCGAAAATTTTGAAAATCACAGCCCTCCACTGAATTGAAAAATTAAAAGTATGTTGTCATTTATTGTGAAATCACAGTCACTTTTTATAGATTGACCTTTTCATTTAAGGAGAAACAATTAAAGAAAATAACTTCTTCAATCTTCATGTTCTACCTTTTTTGTTTTTTGTGATGCTCTGATGTTTAAATTGCCAAATATCTCATTGTAAGTTTTTTGAAAAAAAAAAATTCAGGCTTTCTTATAAGCGAAGTTTAACTTGAGTTGGCAACCTTTTATGGTGTTTATCTTTAATTATTTGAAAAATTAAAAGGTTGTCATTACTTACAAGTTGATTATAGGATGTGCTAAAAAAATTAAAATACTACATCTTTTTTTTTTCTTGGTAAAAAATACTACATCTTAAGGGTTTTTTGTTTATCTTTAATTATTGAAAAAAAACTTGGAATGCATTTTTTTTCAGAAAAAAAAGATGTAGCATTTTTTAAATAAAATTTAGATTAAATTATTTATATGTTTGTTATAATTTTTTTAATAAAGTTATGATATGTAATTTATTTTTGAAGTAATCAATAATATGATATTTAGTTAAAAAAATCAACATACAATATATAATAAAAAAATATTTGCATGAAATATATTGATACAAAGTAATATACATACTTATGATTTTATTATTATTATTATTATTATTACCAAATATACTCTCAAAGTATTTGCGATCTAAATTCTCTTTTTACACAATTTTAGAGTTGTATTTTCTCACATACTAGAATTTAAAAGAGTATGCGAATTATTATTAATGGTATTATTTTTTAAGTTTTTTAAATTTGTTTCCTGACGCACACACACATAATCACAAGCCATTAATAAGTTAATTAACCATATATATATATATATATATATATATATATATATATATATATATATATATATATATATCATAGCGTAGTAATTCCTTTTTAAAACAGAAATCATATTTAACTCATCATGGTCACATAACATATTTTCCAATTAACAAATTATTTTTCAAATAAAAACTTTTACAATACAAATTAGCAGCTGCGTGTACACACACATAATAATAAGGGCCTGTTTGGTTATGTTTTGGTTTTAATGTTTTCAAAACAGATACTTTTTATAATAAATTTTAAAAACAAAGAAATTAAAAAATCTATTCAAATCATTATTTTGAAAAATCACTACTCTATTTTTTTTCTATTCTGCAGAATAAACATTACAAAACATCTAAAAAATGTTTTAATTTTTTTATTTTTGAAAGCATAATTTTGTTTTAAAAAATATTTTATTAAAAAGCACATTATCAAACAAGTATTTTTATTTTTTGATTCTTAAAAATAGAAACTATTTTAAAATATGAAATCAAATAGGTCGTAAATCTCCATGGTTTTTTTGCTTTCGATTGAGTTGGAATCTTCTAAATTTTTTTCTATAAATTTTGAAAAAAAAAATAAGTGATTGAAAAAAGAGAAATTGAGCACTATAACGTTCTTACACTTTTATGTTATTTTCTTTTTGAAATTTACATAAAATTTACAAAAAAAAAAATTAAGGGTTTTTACACTTTTGGATTTGTTTCAACTCAAAATGGATCCACTACATTTGAAAGCCAAAATGTAACGAGTGCATTCAGTGAGAAAAAGAAAGAACTAGGAGAGAATAAAGAGAAAAGTATATATGGTTGTGTATGATGAGATCCAACCATTCTCTATTCTCTTTTTCTCACTAAATACACCACTACGTTTGGTTGTCTGAATGCAGGAATCTAAATTGGTTTCAGGTCATAAGTTAATAAGTTTCATCCCTTCATTTTCTATATCTGTTAGATGTTTCACAAATTCTATAAATCAGTAATGATGATAGATTTTATCTTGAGAGGGGGTATATTCCTCTCAAATTCTCTATCCTAATAAGCATATTAATTTTTTAACATACAAACAAATTGTTGAAAGAGAACTTGGAGCTATGGTCAACTGCGATGGGCGGTGGGAGAGAGGAAGAAAGATATTAAAATGTATTTTTTTCCAAAAAAAAAAGATGTAGAATTTTTTTAAATAAAATTTAGATTAAATTATTTATATGTTTGTTATAAATTTTTTAAAATAAAGTTATGATATGTAATTTATTTTTGAAGCAATCAATAATATGATATTTAGTTAAAAAAATCAACATACAATATATAATTAAAAAAGATTCGCATGAAATGTATTGATACAAAGTAATATTCATACGAATGATTTGTTATTATTATTATTACCCAATATACTCTAGAAGTATTTGCTATCTAAATTCTCATTTTACACAATTTTAGAGGTGTATTTTCTCACATCCTACAATTTAAAGAGTATGTGCATTATTATTTATAGTATTATTTTCAGGTTTTTTAAATTTGTTTTCTGTCACACACACACGCATAATCACATGCCATTAATAAGTTACTATAAATTAACCATATATATATATATATATATATATATATATATATATATATATCATAGCATAGCAATTCCTTTTAAAAACATAAATCATAGTTAACTCATCATCGTCACATAACTTATTTTCCATTTAACAAATTATCTTCCAAATAAAAACTTCTACAATACAAATTGGCAGCTGCATGTACACACACACACACACACAAAATAATAATAAATCTCCATGGTTTTTTTGTTTTCGATTGAGTTGGAATTCTAATTTTTTTTTCTGTAAATTTTCTATAAATTTTGAAAAAAAAAAGTGAATGAAAAAAGAGAAAGTGAGCACTATAACGTTCTTACACTTCTATGTTATTTTCTTTTTGAAATTTACAAAAAAAAAATTAAAAGGCTTTTTACACTTTTGGATTGTTTCAACTCAAAATGGATCCACTACATTTGAAAGCCAAAATGTAACGACTGCATTTAGTGAGAAAAAGAGAGAACTAGGAGAGAAGAAAGAGAAAAGTATATCTCATTGTGCATTGTGAGATCCAACCATTCTCTGTTCTATTTTTCTTTTTTTCTCACTAAATACACTACTACATTTAGTTTTCTGAATGTAGGAATCTAAATTGGTTTCGGTTCCATAAGTTAATGAGTTTCATCCCTTCATTCTTTTATATTTGTTAGATGTTTCACAAATTCTTTAAATCAGTGATGGTGATAGATTATATCTTGAGAGGGGGTATATTCCACTCAAATTCTCTATCCTAATAAGCATATTAGTATTTTAACATAGACACAAATTATTGAAAGAGAAATTGGAGCTATGGTCAACTTCGATGGGCGGTGGGAGAAAGGAAGAAAGACATACCAAATAAACTCTTACTTAGCCTACAAGCTTCTTGGGGTGGGAGTTGGAATCCAAACATTCTAGAAATTAGAAAGTCGTTGTGTCACGCAAGAGGACCACATGCAAAATGAGATGGGACAGAATGGTGGGATTGACGATCAAGTGGCTGGTGGGGGCAATAGCATGAGTCACGTGCGTGAGGCCCATGGGGTGAGAAAGAGTAACCGAATCAGGAAAGCCACGTGGAAGGTGAGGAAAAGTACTTAAGATAGTGGGCAGGCAGTACAGAGGGGGGGGTGGATGAACGTCTTCTCTCTGGAATCTTTCTGTTGCTCTGGCTCCTTCTCTTCCATTCTGTTATCTTCTTTTCTGCAACTTTATTACTTCCGTTTCTGTTATCTAAGACCATTACAGTTTGGTGCTCTCGTTGAGAGACGAGTATGGCTGAGGGAACTCGCTTGAAGGACTTAGTCGCCGATATGAAGAAGATGAATGATTATGTGGAGCATGTGGAAGTATCAACTGGTGCACGTATGGAACGACTGGAGAAACTCATTGAAGCCATGACTCAAACTCCAAATGTTCGAATGGACCGAATAGAGTCTTCCATAAAGAAATTGACTCGCGCCGTGGAAAATAGCAATCTAAACAACCAGCAGATTCGGAATCACAACGCTGATATGCAAGGCTCTCAGGCAGCAACCGTGCAGTATCAGCCATTTCAGCTTAGACAAGTAAAACTTGATTTTCCTAGATTTGATGGAAATGACCCACTGCATTGGCTATTTAGAGTAGAACAATTTTTCGAGTATTATGAGACCCCAGACACACAGAGAATCACCATTGCAGCGGTACACATGGAAGGAAAAGCAGTCCCATGGTTTCAAATGATGCAGAAAACCAATCAGATTCCCACTTGGAAAGCTCTAGCACAAGCCATTGAGAATCAATTCGGACCTTCCAGGTTTGAGAATCTCCGGGCTCAGCTCCTCAAACTAACTCAGAGGGAAACGGCTGCTGATTACTACCAGCAATTTATGCTACTGGTGAATCGAGTGGAAGGAATGTCCGAAGATGCTATTATGGATTGCTTCATTAGTGGTTTGAAACCTGAGATTCAGTTAGACGTGATTGCCAGAGCTCCCTCAAATTTACTAGATGCGTCCTCATTGGCTCGATTGTATGACGAGAAACAATCCCTTTCAGTGGTAAACCGAACACGAACTCCTTCCTCTGCTACTCAATTTAACATATCAATAACAGGGACTGCAACTATGACAGTGAATCAACCAGCAACAGTGAAGGCCTTGCCACCGTTATTGCCCACACCTCCTATAAAGCCAGGACCACCTATTAGGAAGATGACACCATCGGAGATGCAACTTCGAAGGGAAAAGGGTCTCTGTTTCACTTGCGAAGAAAAGTATAGTCCTAGCCATAAATGTCCCAACAAACACTACATGATTTTACAGTGTGATGAGGATGAAGACAGTTCGAAAGAGGAAGACGCAAGTGAAGAAAGGGAAGAAAACAACACGGAACAGTCAATACTTCATCACTTATCCATTCATGCATATCAGAGATCACCAGGGCCAGCCACTATTAGGTTTGATGGGACTGTTAGGGGACATCCAGTACAAGTGTTCTTAGATGGGGGAAGCTCTGATAGCTTCATACAACCAAGAGTGGTTCACCACCTTCACTTACCAATAATACCGACTCCCTGGACCAAAGTGGTGGTAGGAAATGGAGAGAAAATGCAGTGCGAAGGAATGGTTAAAGAACTTGAGATTGTCATTGGTGATCATCATTTGATTGTACCCGCGTATGTACTACCAGTAACAGGCTCTGATGTAGTCATTGGTGCTTCTTGGTTAGAAACATTGGGTGCTCACATTGCAGATTATAGTAAATCACTGATCCGGTACTTAGAGAATGGAGAATTGGTTACCTTACAGGGGTACAAATCTGCACACACTACCCAAGTGCAGTATCACCAAGTTACCAGGTTGCAATCCACGGAAGCCATTGCTGAGTTTTATTATATACATATGCTAAACACCAAGGAGTTTGCACAGGAGAGCATGAAATTTACTATTGATACTCACCCTAAAATTAAGGCTATACTAGTGCAATATCAACAAGCATTCCAGATTCCCAAAGGATTACCCCCAGAAAGATCACAGAATCATCGAATAATTTTAGAAGCAGGAGCAGGACCCGTGAAAGTAAGACCATATAGGTATCCTTTCAGTCAAAAGGTAGAAATTGAAAAGCAGGTGGCAGAGATGTTGAACGAAGGCATTATACAACCCAGCTCCAGTCCATATTCAGCCCTGGTATTACTAGTTCGGAAGAAGGACGGGACTTGGAGATTTTGTGTTGATTACAAAGTACTAAACGCAGTTACAGTGAAGGACTCCTTCCCTATGCCAACAGTTGATGAATTACTCGATGAATTAGGTGGTTCAAAGTATTACACTAAGTTGGACCTCCGTGCCGGGTACCACCAGATCCTTATGCATGCTGAGGATCGAGAGAAAACAGCTTTTCGGACACACCAGGGACACTACGAGTGGTTGGTGATGCCATTCGGACTTACTAATGCTCCAACTATGTTCCAGGCGTTAATGAATTCAATTTTTCAAGATTATTTGAGAAAATTTGTGTTGATATTTTTCGATGATATACTGATCTATAGTACCACATGGCCATTACATTTACAACACCTCATTTTTGTGCTGGAGAAGCTAGTGCAATCCTGCTTGTTTGCAAAATTCTCGAAATGTTCATTTGGACAGCAACGTATAGAGTATTTGGGTCATGTTGTATCAGGGCGTGGTGTTGAGATGGACTCTAGAAAGATTCAAGCCATATAACAATGGCTTGTTCCTACCAATGTGAACCAGTTGCGGGCTTTTCTTGGCTTAACCGGGTATTATCGTAGGTTTATATGTTCCTATGCACAAATAGCTAGTCCCCTCACTCAACTATTACAAAAGGATGGATTCAAATGGAGCAATAAAACACAACTTGCATTTGAGCAGTTAAAATCGGCATTAACTAAGGCTCCAGTATTGGCACTACCAAATTTCACCCAACCCTTCATTCTTGAAACTGATGCATCAGGTACAGGTATAGGGGCAGTGCTAAGTCAGTCTGGACATCCTATAGCATATTTCTCCAAGAAATTATCACCCCAGATGCAAACGAAGTCTGTGTATGCTCGGGAGCTACAGGGCATTGTGGATGCTGTTGCTAAATTTCGACATTATTTGTTTGGACACTTCTTTATTGTTAGGACGGATTATGAAAGTCTTAAGCACTTGAATGAACAAGTGATTCAGACTCCAGAGCAAGAAGCATGCTTGCCAAAATTAATGGGATTTCGTTATCGGATAGAATATAAAGCGGGAAAGACAAACCAAGCAGCAGATGCGTTATCCCGAAGTTATATGACAATCACTACGGTACATAATTCTTTCATTGACAATATTCAACACACTTTACGTACTAGCAGTGCATTGCAACAGTTGATCTTAAAGGTACAAAATGGATCAGATGACAAGTTGAATTCACGGGTACATGATGGGTTAGTTTATTTCAAGAATAGACTTGTTATTCCACAAGGATGCACTGACCTCATACAGTTCATAATTGGTGAAATCCACTCCTCTGTTATCGGAGGCCATGCTAGGACATTACGTACCTTTCACAGAGTTGTTGCTACTTTTTATTGGCCTAATATGCCCAAAGACATCCAAGAATTTATTCGACGATGTGAAGTTTGCCAACGCACTAAGGTGATACAACTCCATCCTGCTGGTTTACTGAGTCCTCTGCCAATACCCAAGCGCATATGGGAAGACATATCTATGGATTACATTACTGCTCTCCCTGTTTCAAAAGGGTATTCCGTTATCTTAGTAGTTGTTGATAGACTTTCCAAGTATGGGCACTTCATTTCCTTACGAGCTGATTTTACTAGCCAACAAGTAGCTGAAACTTTTCTCACTCACGTAGTCAAATTGCATGGCATACCTAACACTATAGTGACAGACAGGGACCCAACGTTTATCAGCTCCTTCTGGAGACATTTAACTAAGTTACAGGGGACTAAGCTTCATTATAGCTCGGCATATCACCCTCAGAGTGACGGGCAAACTAAGGCCCTTAACAAATGCTTAGAAATGTATCTTCGATGCTTCGTTTATGATGCTCCCAGAAAATGGCTTGAATTCTTACCATGGGCTGAACTATGGTATAATACATCTTTTCAAACTTCTATCGAGATGACACCCTTTAAAGTGGTGTATGGGAGGGATCCTCCTCCTCTCCTTCGAGTATCTGATGATGATATAGTACCCCTTGATATACTCGCTCGATTACATGAGAGAGATGAAGTGTTGAATCAGCTGAAACGCAATATTGAGAAGGCCCAACAGTGGATGAAGTTTTACGCAGATAAACAACGCACTGATCTCACTTTTCAGGTTGGTGACTTGGTTTTAGTCAAACTCCAACCTTACCGCCAACATTCGGTTCGCTTACAGAAGCACCATAAACTGGGGTGTAAATATTTTGGTCCATTTCCAGTTACAGCAAAGATCGGCACAGTAGCATACCATTTGGGGTTACCTTCCGAAGCTCGTATACACCCAGTTTTTCACGTCTCCCTCTTGAAGCGTTATTACGGTAATACTAATCAGCCATATATACCATTACCTCTCATCACGGCTCCTGAAGGACCCCTTTTACAACCTCTCAAGGTCTTAGATATCCGTCAACAGGGGTTCACTGGCTCAGCTTACACACAAGTTCTCATTGATTGGGGTGATGCCACACATCCGTCCTGGGAATCTCTTTCTCTTATTCGTCAATATTATCCAGCTTTTGACCTTGGGGACAAGGTCGAATCTTATGAGGGGGTGAATGTCACGCAAGAGGACCACATGCAAAATGAGGTGGGACAGAATGGTGGGATCGACGATCAAGTGGCTGGTGGGGGCAATAGCATGAGTCACGTGCGTGAGGCCCATGGGGTGAGAAAGAGTAACCGAATCAGGAAAGCCACGTGGAAGGTGAGGGAAAGTGCTTAAGATAGTGGGTGGGACAGAATGGTGGGATCGACGATCAAGTGGCTGGTGGGGCCAATAGCATGAGTCACGTGCGTGAGGCCCATGGGGTGAGAAAGAGTAACCGAATCAGGAAAGCCACGTGGAAGGTAAGGGAAAGTGCTTAAGATAGTGGGCAGGCAGTACAGAGGGGGGTGGATGAACGTCTTCTCTTTGGAATCTTTCTGTTGCTCTGGCTCCTTCTCTTCCATTATGTTATCTTCTTTTCTGCAACTTTATTACTTCCGTCTCTGTTATCTAAGACCATTACACGTTGGGCGATATTCAATCCAATTTAGTTATTGGCAATGATCAATATTTATGATCATGATGAAAATGACCCAAATATTTGCATTATCTAATATGATTAATAGAAAGAGATTAAGAAAATGTCATAACGAACAACATAAATCCCGTGAAGTCAAAGAACCTTTTCTCTGTTTCTTAATTGCAGAGAAAAAAACAACTCATGTTATTTATAGTGTCTAAAAGAAATTAGTTTCATCTCTAAAAAAAAGAACCTTTTTTTAGAGATGAAATTAATAATAAATAATTCTCAATAATTGAAGATAAAATAGAAGTTAAATTAATTTTTTAGTCTTTTTAATTTAAAATTTTATAATTAAATCCTTATAATTTCAAAAACCTATAATTAGGTTCTTATAATCAAACTTTCATTATATCTCTGTCAAAGCTTGTTGATGTAGATATAAAAGTGCCATGTTGGCAATTAGTAACATACTCAATTGTCCACCCTCAAGCCCTTCTTCCGCTAAGATCATGAACCTATCTTGAGTTACAAACTTTTCTTTCCCTTGAAACAGGTTATAAGCAATCTTGAGATGTTGCGAAGAACCTATGGGGTTGAAGGAAGAGAACAATGCCTTTGAATTAAGAAACACTTTCCCTGTGTTTCAAGGAGAAGGTGTTGGCAAAGCTAAACAAATTCAATGGCTTCAATAAGTTTTAGCAAGATTCATTGTCTCAACGAAAAAAGGCCTTGAGAGAGGGAGTGGGTGACACACATGGGCAATTGATTGTGTTGACTGGTTGCCAACATGGCACTTTTATATCCATATCAGCAACCTTCGACAGATATATAACGGAAGTTTAATTATAAAGATTTTATTAAAAATTTTTAAAATTATAAAGTTTAATTACAAATTTTTAAATCATAATAACTAAATTGAAAATTGAATATAAGTATAAAGATTAAAAGATTAATTTACCTAAAATAAAGATACATTAAAAAAAAGATAGTATATATGAATGAAATAAGATTTGTGTGTGTGTGTGTGTTTACGTTTGAGACTTTTGATATCTTTGATTTTTTAAATTAATATTAAAAAATGATATAAAACATAAAAAGTATAAATTATGACAAAAAGGTTAAATGGTATATGGAGATATAATTTTTTATTTTTTATTTTTTATTTTTCAAATTAACAAAATTATAAATTGATTTTTATTTAAAATTATTTAAAAATTAATTAAAAAATAGTAGGTACCAAAATGGTGAAATAAGATTATGAATGGATAATTGCGATAGAAGTCCAATGAGGACGTTGAGGTAATAAACCCAAGTGGACTGATCCACTTGCATAGACAGGCCCATGATGGGCCCCAATCGATTCTGGCCCTAGTCAGTGAAAGATTTTCTTTTTTAACCAATAGTGAAAGGAATGTTTGTAAATCTAAATTCAAGTATATTAAATAAACTTAGATAAAGGCCACGTCAAAGTGGATTACATGAACCTAGATAAAATCAAATATAAATAGTCGTAAAAACTATGAGGCATTTTGAAATGAAAATTGAGTAAATTTTTAATTATGTAACTAGTATATTTTTTTCCAACGATAAAAAAGTAACATTTTTTTTCTTCTTCGTTAACAAAGCATTCCTCCTATTACTTTGTTTAAAATTTAATTTTAGGTCATTTTCAGCCCCGACTACTCATTTTCAATATCTAAAAAGTATTTTTATAGACGCGAGTAAAAAAGAAACTGGTTTTTAGTGTTTAGTGCTATTACAATTAATGGTTTCATCTACTTCAAGACGGATAGTTTCATTCAAAAATTAAAACATTTAAATACACCTCCGTCCTTTAAATTTGCATTAAAATTTATGAGAAAACTTTAACCTTATTTTAAAATATAAAGGATAAATTAAAAAGGTAAAACTTAATGGATGAAAATTGAGGATGATCATGGATGGAGTACTATAGTCCTTATTCCTAAATCCAAAAAAAGAAAAAAAGAAAATTTCATTTCCAAACCTATACCCTAACAAGTAACAAACTCAATATCTATTTTTTTCATAATTGAATCCCTAAATCCCCAAATCCAAACTCATTTATGCAGAAAATTTTTGAAATAAGTATTTTTTTTTCTCACGTTAAGATTTATCAACATGAAATTTATTTACATAAAATTACAAAAAGTCTGACAACTATCAATTTATATTATTCAAACACACAAATTAACACAATTTAAAAATTGTCTAATCTCAACAATTTTATATCTATCCTTGAAGGCGAGGCTAGATTATTAATTTTGAGATTGCAATCTTTAAAAATGAATGTGTGTGTCTGTCTACTGGTCTACATACCACCTGCCTAGTTATCATGTAACTTTTTATTAGTGTTCAGGAATTAATTAAAGATGACATCTTATTTATATAATGATGAATATTTCAATGGATAAATAGTTAAAAAATTAATTGGTTAAAAGAAAAATTAAGATTGAAAATAAAGATTAAAGTGAATAGTTGTAGTTCTCTCCTTACTTGGCATGTATTTATTTCTCATCTCGTGAAGTGCATCCAATCAGACATACACTGTCATTTGGAAGAGAAAAGAATTATAGCCTTTTCAAAAATGTTAATTGTGACTTACTTTCTTAAAAAGTCATAAAATATGTTTTACTACATTTTTATGAATCACTCTTAGATCCGTTTTATAAAAAGGACAATGAATGAGGATGCTAGAATCCTGCGGCATTAATTCAAATCCCATTATCTTGGAAATTTGAATATGAATCCCTTCGTAATTTGGAGTAATTAAATGGTTTTATTTCTCTAAAATATTGATTGTATAGTTAGTAGTTTTCTCACAATAGGCACACGGAAATTGTACATAATAATGTAGAAGTTTTTCTTCAAGATATAGTGTGAAATACATACGGTACTTTTTTCCCGTGATTTCAGAGCCTGGCTTCCATTAATCGATGTGCCTTCATTGCTACGAAAAAAAATCTTCTGGTTGCATTGCTGTCGTCGAGATCCTTCTTTGGTGAGCCTCTATTACTGTCGAAAAGAGAACCCTCCAGTTGCTGGTCGAATTCCTTCATTCCTTCTTGGTTATCGCTACCAAAACACCGTGATTTCACCTTCCCAACCCTTGTCCAAACACTTCGCCCAACACAATCACATTCTTTTTCTGTTCGTCTGCCAAGAATCACTGTCGACATTCTTGGCATTTTGCCGCTTCAAGCCGTTGGTCAAATCCACTCGTCCAAACCACGTGTCAACCACCACCAGTTAAGCCAACAACCAACAGTCGACTACATTACCGAAACAAACAGCTATGAGTTGCAAAGTATTCAATCTATCTAGGTCACTACAAAAAAGTAGGATTTTTCTCACAGAATCTTTTCATGAAAAAAACCCCAAAATTCTATGATAAATGACATTCTCATGGAAATTTTCACAAATTCTGAATCATGAAAAAAATAGTCATAGAAAATTAAAATTCTCACATAATTTTTCTGTGAGAAAGTCTCATTGCATAATTTTTTTTAAAAAAAATCTATAAGAATAAGTTGTTCAAAATTTGTAAAAATTTTATAACTTTATCACAAATTTTCTCATAGTAAAATTCTGAAAGAAACCAAAAAATTTGAAAGTGTTTTTAGATTTTCACGATATTTTACTATAAGAATTTGCATATAGTTCTCATAGTAATATTTCGTGCCTAGACATTTATTGTGAGAAAATTTCAACTCTTACAATATAATTCTATGAAAAACAGAAAAAGTTTGAAATTTTTTTGGGTGCTCAAAAAACTGTATTGTGAGAATAAATATGCAGATTTCTTATTATAACATTTTATGAGAAACTAAAAAATTCAATTTTTTTTGTTTCCTGCAAAATGCTATTGCGAGAATGATGAATTTTTTTAAAAAATTTTGGCCAATTTTTTCAAATTTCTTATGGCTATTTATCACGAGAAAAAAATATTGTAATTTTTTGTTTTCTCACAATAAAATACAATAAGAATGAAAAAAAATCAAATATACAATGTTTTCATAAAAAATTTCACAAAGAAACTGCAAATTTCTATTGTTGACATTGCATTTAAGTATTAACAATTGTTTAAACAAGTGGTTCTTGTTTAAACAATCAAGAAACACAACACCTAAATTCAACCAACCAACAACAAAGCTATAACTAATCAATAGATAAATAGTAAATGCGTGTTAAAAATATCACACAGTAAATCAAATCTAAGATAAATATATGCTAAAATTCATAAAATTACATATCATAAATATATAATAAGTCACATAAACAACAACCTTAATATCATTCTTCATCATCCTCATCCTCCTCCCCATCTTCATCATCTTCATCATCATTACCATTATCATGAATGGGTTGAGATTGGGAAGTGTCACATCTTTCCATGCATACATTCATGTGAGACTTAATTTGTTTCATGAAGGTTTTCATCTTGGCCAGGCTTGTCTCATAAATTTAAGCTTGTTTAAAGAGTTTCTCCTCTAATTTTTTTCCTAAAAAAAGGCCTTTAAGTGCACCTTCATATAAGAAAAGCTCATCAAAGTTGTATCCAAAGTATTATGTACCATTAGAACTATGGAGACTAACCTTTAACCTAAACTTATATGCAAGAGCTCTCTTGTTCTTTCCTTTAATAACCTTGAGCCATATGAAAAAATGAGTGTCATCTGACTCAGACTCTTAAGTTTGCATCATCTTCTCATACTGGCTTTACATCGACTAAAAATAGGTAAATTTATATATATATATATATATATATATAAATTAACCATATACTTATCATATAGTAACAATCTTATTTATGAACTACTTAAGTGACTTACTCAAGTATCAAAGACTTTCTTATATATATATATATATATATATAAATTAACCATATACTTATCATATAGTAACAATCTTATTTATGAACTACTTAAGTGACTTACTCAAGTATCAAAGACTTTCTTTTACCAACCTAACACCTTTTCTTTTTATTGTGTTGGATCTTCTTAAATACCTCAAGGATCTGAGCCTTTCTACCCAACTCCACTTCTTACAACGCTTAGGTAAAATACGTTAAAATTACATCAATTAAAACAATATAAATATTAATCTTATGAAAACTAGCACATTCAAATAATACTTACCATCCTTTTTTCATACTTTAAGAATGGCACATGCTTACTTCTATGTAAACATCCTCCAATATTTGTAACTTTGTTTATCTTATTTTGCATTAACTTGGCATTGAACTCATCGCTTTGCCAATATTTATTTAGCTCAGTTTCAGTTACTACAAATAACCATTTGTCAATTCTTCCATTGCGAATGTCTTTAAAGGATGCATGCAATAGAATACTATACTTTTTTCCCTATATTTTGTAAATTCGCCGCTCAATACATAGATCCTAAGCATATATTTTTTGCATTAGAAATAAAACAAAGTTGATTAGCTAAAGAATAATAGTAACACATTAATTATACTTATCATAATACCTAAAGAATTATAGAATTAACTCACTTTAAACTCTGTAAACCATAAGTGCTTTATAGCGTCAAGGATTTTGGTAAATTCTAGCTACCTATGCTCAAATTTGCTATTGATGATCTGAGATAATATGGTGACTAGTGGAATATTTAGATAAAACCTATGAAATGGAGATGAGTTATATAGCAAAAGTACAAATAAAGTAACAATTATAGTTGGAAAAAAAAGCAATGTGTTTAAAGGATTTTTACTCATGAATACCATGAGATCAAATAACAAATCATCCATAACTTAATATTGCCCTTGGCTTGTATCTAATAGGATAGGAAGATGAACCAGTCACATCTGTGCTTAGGATATGTGTAGAAGGTGTCTCTGAACTAATGAAAGTGGATCAATTGAGTGGTGTCTGAATGTGGAGGGGTGAAAAAAGATGATGTAGACACTAATCCTGAAGAGGTCCTAACATGTAGAGATAGTTGAGGAGGTGATAGTTATGCAGCAACTAATAGTATAAGAATTGACTTAGACTACCACACAAACTTCTTTTTATCCTTCTTGGTAGCAAAAGATCCTCCATCGTTGTTGTGGCCTCCATTTGACATTTGGAAATGAAAATAATAAAGCATTTTAAAAGTAAGCATAAATAAACAATTCATGTAAGTCAAACAAATTATTCAGGTTAATCACAATAATTTACCAAATTCTATCAATCACTTGCTAAATAATAATCATTAGGAAGATCTTTTTTAATTTTATCAATCACTTACTAAATAATAATCACCTTAATAATCGCTTGCTAAATTCTATCAATCACTTGCTATCTAATAGTTCCTTATCCAAAACCTTATTGCTTTCTTTTTCAATTTCAATAGTTTCATTAATAAAAGAGTCAATATACATACGATCTACTTTTTTGTTCTGACTTGTGTTATCTTTTAAATCTTGCTCACTGAGGTCATTTTCAACTAATAAGGTGAACTGTTAGTCTCATCTTGGAATGATGCATCTATATTTTTATCATTAGAGCCATCAATCATATTCCTTACTTTTGTCCTAATCATAAGAAACTAGCCCTTTTTATTAGGTATTAATTTCAAATATGGTGTAAGATACACTTAATTGGCTTATTGGACAAAGATAAAAAGGCCATTACTCTTATATGTTCCTTTTATCTTGACCTCCATAATATCACATGTAGGACAAATTTAAGCCTCTCGATTAATAAGATCTTACCAATTGCAATCAAAGACTATTAAATACTTAATTGGTAAGTCAGTAAACTTTAATTGTATAATTACTTTCAACACACTATGATATGAGAATTAAACTGGACTATGACTAGTTTCTTTTGCACACACTCCATTATTGTTTGCCTTATCCCCTTTATGTTTCTAACTATATCTATATAATCTTACTTTTACATTTCGTTTCATCTTACCATTCACATCCATCATTGTGTTAAACATATTCTAAAAGACATTTCCTTCTGTATGCATTACATTTATATCATGTGGATTCAACAAGTCAGGCCAATAGGGAAGGTCCCAAAAAATATGATATTTAGTCCAATTATAGTTTTGACCATACCTCTCCAAAGACAAGCCTAAAGATTCTATTATTTTATGAAGTCCCCTAACATACTCAAACTATTTTTTTCTTAAATATCTCAATGGTGGTTGTAAAGTTTTTATGGTATTTTTTAAAAAAATTTGTTTATTATGTTGAAATGGATAATTCATTGGCAAAAATTGACAATGGAAATCAAAATAATAGCTTTTTCCTCCATGTTTTAATTGGAATACCTTTAAACAATCCATACAAATAGGATACCCTAATTTTCTTGTAGTTTGTTAACCACTTAACATACCGTAAGTTGAAAAATTATTGATAGTCCACATAAAAGTAGTTCTTAAGTTGAAATTTTATTTCACAGAAATGTCATATGTTTACACATGCTTTCCCCAAAATAACTTTAAATCATCAACTAAAGGTTGTAAGAAAATATCAATCTTATTTTTTATATTATGAGGCCTTAGTATTATGCTTGTTAAAAACATATATTCCCATCATATACACATGTCAAGTGGAAGATTATATGAAGTAACAATTATAGGTCAGCAAGAGTATGACTTGGAACTCAAACTAGATGAAGTAAAATTATGAGTACAAAGACCCAACGTGACATTCCTCAGCTCTAGTGCAAATTTTGGATGAGTTTGATTAAAATGTTTTTAAGCATTCGTATCCAATGGATGCGACAACACATCTTCATCACAACAATTTCATAATGCCATCTCATGTACTTGGTTAAGGCTTAGAGTCAAACAATCTCTGAAGTATTCGAACAATTAGTAAATACCATATTTGTTTGTTGAAAGCCTCCTTAAACCTATATTTTCCTACTCTTGCCTTCCTAAATCTTGCTTTACCATAAAATCAACATTATCTACCATTAGCTGTTTTGCCACAATACTTCCCTTATTACAACAATTAATCTTTTAATAACCATAACCAAGTTTTGAAATTGATTTTTTTAGTTTGTTACAAGTTAATAGGTATTTAAAGATTAACTAACAAAATTTCAATCATCAATGTGATCATATCATCGATATATGTCTTAAGAATGTTATAATCAAACCTAATGCTCAAAAATCTTATAGCCACTAACAATACCATATAATTTTCACACCCATCTCATAACGAAACTTGTATAGCAGTTAACATGTCATAAAACTTTGGAAAATTTGGATTAGCATCCTCAAGCATATCATATCTCTCAAATGACACTTCAACTACATCCCTAACCATTTGCTTATACGAATTAAAATTTATATAAATGTCGACATCAATTATAGCCAATAATGGACATTCCTCTCCCTAATTATGCCAAAAGTAATAATCAGGCATAATTTTTCTTTAATACAAATGCATCCTAACTTCTTTGAGCTCATGATATCTCATATATTTGCATTTTATGCAAAGACATCTAAACCTTTCTTCTTGTTTAAATACATATAATTGACTTGCAAACCAAACAAACTCCTTTACACCTACAAAAAACTCTTGTGTAATTATTTGACAATCACCCTTTATTTTATTATACATCCAACAATGGTGCTAAGAAAGATCCATTAGACTTAATTCCCTCAAATCATGATCTGAATGATGGTCAACAATGTCATTTAAGGAAGGATGAGATAATATAATATGCAAAAAGTTAAATGGAAGACTTTATAAAGGGAAAGACATGTTGGGTCCTTATTGTGTGTGTATATATATACATATATATATATTTATATATAAAATAGCCTCCCAAGTAGCCTTACTTCTCCTAAAGCACAATTTTCACTCTAACTTTTGCCAACACATAACAATGAAACAAAATAACAAATAACTTTTAAAAAAGGAAGTAAAAAGAAGTCAAATTTCATGCACTAAAACTTCAAATTGTTATTGGAAGAAGTTCCATTGGTATCTTGAATAATCATTTTTTATTCTATAAGTCAATTGCATATTTATCTTTAAGGTGGAATTTGTAAGCATGACCTGGCCTCAACAAGTAACAAAATATCAATTTTTGTCACATTAGCATCAACCATCATCTTCATAGTTCATTGAAACCACCATTTCTTACCCGTTAACTTGTCATGCTTATAATGATTATACTAAAACTTTGCAACCTTAACTAATAAGCACACATGCAAGGCCTAAGGTCTAGTCATAAATGATGAAACTAAAGCAACATTATATGCCTCACTAACTTTACCCTAGCACATGATGCAAGGTGAAATGAAATTACCAAATAAATATACATTCAATATTATACATTGTCAAAATCTTATTAGATTAATTCTTCTATAAAACATAATTCATCAGTGCTTAGCTTGCAGTAACACATTAATATATTGCTTATAGTGAATTGATATAAATATTAACTAAACTCAGACTAACATATTTGAAATTAATTTAAGACTTACATTTTTATAAAACATAAAATTCTTGCTAGGAAACATGCCTAAAGTCATGTGAAAGTCAAACAATATAGCAAGGTCTCAAACTTGACTTCATGCTAAATGTTTATGTAGAACCGAAATCAAAATAGGAAAGATTGCAAGCATGCATTAAATATCAACTCATATTCATCATCTAAAATAACCATTAAGCATTTCAAATCAAATTATTATATTGGTATTCTTCTTATAACATAACAAATCCTAATTTTTACAAAATGAAGGTAGCATTTCAGTTCTAATATAATGAGTGATAATTTTTAACTATTCATGTTATTGTACATATTTTCTCTCAGTAAATATGATGTTAGCTTCCACTTATAGGGTAAATAATACTTCCATAGAAGATAATAAACATACTTAAATAGCTTTATACTCAATACTTGCATGAAAAATCATCATCTTTACCTTCATTTTTTAGTATAGTGATAACTAATCACACTTTATTTTTCTTATAAGATGCATGTTTTGAAGAGTATTGAGCAATTTCAAGAGAAAGAGGCTGTAAAGTGTTGGTTTTGCATATCTTGCCGCGACCAAGTTTCATTACGCCGAGGCGGAAAGTGCAAAATCCAAGGGAAAGCGTGCTGTACAACTTGCGCCGCGACAAATAATGTTTTAGCCGCGATGATAATTCAATCAGAACCAAATATTGCTGCGGCGAAATATTGAGGAGTCGCGATGCTAATGGATTGGAGCCAAATCCTCGACGTGTGTGAGGAGCTGTGACGAGAAGTCACACAAAACCAAAACTCGCCACGGTGAAAAATATGTGGGCCGAGGCGAGGAACGTGTATACTCTCAGAATTCACACAGAAGCCAACCTCACTGTGACGCTCTGTCACCCAAAACTCAATCTCGCCGTGGCGCAATACGAATTAACTGAACGCAACATTTTGTTTTCAAAATTTTTGAGAGTTTGAAGCTTCATATGCAAGGGGGAGTGGAAGCAGCCATCATTCTGGGTTGGTTTTATGATGTTTCAAGGGTGTAGAGGCTAGGGGAAGGGCTAAGAAGGCATTTCGAAGCAAAGTGAAGCTGGAGATTGAAGATTGAAATTGAACCCATTGCGTTTCTGAGTTTCTTCTTCCTTTCTTCTGTCTTTATCAATTTTTCTGATGTGTTTGATTGTTGCTTCAAGTTTGTTTTTAGTTTTTATGATCATGTATAGCTAAACCTTATCTAATCTAGGATTATTAGGAACTCTTGTATGAATTAATGGTTGTTTTTCATTCTAACTTTGCAATCCGTTAATGTTTGTTCATTCAACTTCATACTTCATGCTTTCTGATTGATTGGCCCACCAATTAGATTGATTTGATACCTCACTTGAACTTGGGAAAGGGAAAGGGAGGTTAAATCAAAAGTTGAGTAGTGTGGGTGCTTGAAACTTGCTAGGGTAAGTGGATGGTTCAGTTATTGAGATAGAAGTATGCTCAATAACCTCACATGGTCCAATTAGGTATTGTAATCATAGATTGATCTTAGTTAATTTTGTAAGGGATTATAAAATTAACAGGGTAACCCTATATAAGATTTGAAAAAATATATATAGGAACAACAGAATCCTCGACCAACATGTATTATTATTGAGAGCAAAAGGGACTGAATGTTGACCTAATTACTATGAAGTACAAGAGGACTAATAATCCTAAATGCTAATATTCCCCTGAAAATCCAAATACTAACCTCAACTTCTATATAGCTTAGAATCCATAAACAATTTCTTTTTAACACCAACATTTAAGAATTGATTTGCTTGATTTAAATTAGGGTATGAATTTCAGTACTTGGCATTGTTTTAATAATAAATCCTTGAGGAAACAATCTTTTCTTACCACTATATTACCTTCGCGATACGTATACTTGCATGTACGCTTCAAAGAAAGCAACAATGAGCTTAGCACTACAATCGAAGATAATCTGTAGTTGAATCAAATAGAGCAGCGATTTGTAGCTAGATTTTAAAATCCTTTGGATACTCCTAGTAATGAGGAACATAACAAGATAATTACCTAGAATTAGTAAACATCCCAAATTCATGTTAAAGACATAGCACCATAGTAGACACTTTAATTCACTAAAATTTTGATTGAAGCATTATAATTAAGAATGTAAACTTATTGAACCAAACAAGAATAGACATTAAAGAGATTCAATCCTATGATTATCGCATTCATAACCAAAGGAACAACATATAGTCTCACCCATAATCCAAACATTCAAATAAAGGCACTAATAAAATCACATGTACTTGACATGATGTAATGAGAAGAATGGATTCCAAAGAGATTGTGAGCACTCATCTTTCTTCAATCAATAGAGAAATTAGAAATGAAAAGATGAATCAAAATGGAAAGGATTACCTTGAATGAAACTTTAATTGATCAATTAAAGAAGATTATATTTTCTTCCTCATTCAATTTAGTTTTTATGCATCCTTTGTGCCTTTGTTTCAACTCTCCTCTTTTCTTCAATTCTTTTTTAGCTCTTTCTTGCTCTCAAGTTCTTCCTTTACTCTACCTCCTATCTCTTTCTTTGTCTTATGTTCCATTCACTTGCTCTCTTTTTCAATTGCCTTGTTCAACTAACCTCCCTTTTTAATTTTTGCTTCTTCTAGTTTTATAGCAAGTTCCTTGAAAGCAAATCATGCATCTATTTGAATCCATATAATTATTTGCAAAAATCATATACTTGTCATATTATTATTAGGGACTCATAAACCTATCATGTTTTAATTAAAAAATTTGATGGTAAGGATATAAATTGGACTTATAATATGTCCACTTATCATATACTTTTTTTTGTAAACCATACTCTTTTGTGTAAGGATATAAACCATACACGTGGCAACAATTTTGTTGTTACTAAATAGTGGTGACTTATCATATATAGAATTCTTTTATGGTTATAGTTTAGTTGCCACAAAAGACTTTTAGTGATGACTTTTTTCATGTTATCATTAAAAGTTTTGACAAAATGAAAGATACTCTTTTGGTGATGACATTTAGCAACGATGACTTTTTTTTTATATTGCCACCATTGTCACAAAATACTAAAAGCATGTTTTTAATGGTGAAATTTTTAGTCGTCACTAAAAATATGTTTTTTGGGTAGTGTCTCTAATGCCCATACATTAACTTATTTTACATTTTAGTGCCATCGTATTTCATTTCACAAATTTATCTCTAGTGCTTCCCCACCTTATTATTTTATTTTATAACATCATCATGCTTTTGTCACATTTTAATTCAGTTAGGTACATCCAAATTGTTACATTTGCCAATTATTATAAGGTTTATGCTATATTATATCCATTACTTTTCAAATAATATAAACAAATAATAAAAAAATAAATGAAATTAAGAGTAAAAATAATTCATATATATTATCTTATAGTTATCAATTAATTAGAAAGAAATCAATTCTAAGAAAATTATGTAGGAAAAATTAAAAAAAGAAAAATAATTTATAAAATAAATAAAGGAAAAATTTTAAATAAAGTTTCATAATAAGAAAAAGAAAGGGAATACCATAAGGGTTTTACCATCATCTACAATTTTGCACATATGAGAACATCACTATTCTCATATCACACATACACAAATTCTACCATTATTTACAATATATTACACAATTGAAAATTTTAAAGATTTAAAATTTGTTTCCCTATAGTGTAGAAAAATAAAAATGATTAAAAATGATATTTAAATATAATTAGGGTATAAGTGAAAGATACTACCTTGTTATATATATATTCATTGAAAAAGACCAATAGTAAAAGTCCTTTTTAGTAGCTTAAGGAACAATATCAATTGATAGGATATCCTTGGTGATGCCTTACAGAGAAGGAAATTGATGGTTAAAGGTGTGGGTAACTCTCCTAGGCACTTGCACCTTAAGAATTTGAATGCACAACTTCCTTCCTTCACTTGAGGAGTTTTATGCCACCAAGAAGAAGAATTTCAAATATGCAAGTTGAATGGTGACTGACCATAGAGAAACAAAGAAATTGAAAAGGAGAAGATGAGGATAAATAAAGAAAAGCCAAGCTTCAAGTGGCTCTCCAAGATTCACAGCACTGCAAGGGAAGTAAAAGAAGAACAATCTGGAAAAGACGCGGCAGATATGTAGAACTTTTGGCAACACACCATGCTGGAGAAGTGACGATGGTGGCAAGTGAAAAGTGGCCAGTGAACCAACATTGACTAACCAACTTGCTACATCTAAGGAAGATGTTGCACGATGGATGAAGAAAAAAGTTGTAGGAGGAAGGTGCGCATTATCTACATGGAGAAGGAGGTGAGCTTCCAAATGTCGTTGCTTGTTTATGATCTATCTAGATTACTTTAAATTTTTTCTTTTTTTATGTTTTTAATCTTAATCATCATCATTTGTTTAAAGTTTACAGTTAGAAAACTATTTTCATTTTATATTATGCTTCCTTTAAAACAAAAGTGAGTAAAAATTAAAAAAAAAATGAAATCTGAATTCTCTTGATCAAATCCAAACTATCTAGATGCAAGTAGCACCATTTGAAAGTTGTAGAGAAATCAAACGTGGAGAAGGAGGTTATATGGCATTATGCGTGAGAATGAGGAAAATGGGAAGAAAAAAGGAAAAGAGAAAAAGAAGAAAGAGAAAAGAAACTAGTTTTTTTTTTTATTATTGGACATGCAAGGTAAATTAATTTTTTTGCTCTAGAAGTAAAATAAAGGTTCTTTAAAAATTTAGGCCTAATAACAATAAATTATTTGAAGGCTTTGATATACAAAGAAATCTCACGGGGCATAAGTCAAATACCTAAGTGGCTCCACAAAATAATTTTCAGGCTTTAAAATTTAATTACAATTAATTAATTATTATTACTTACCATAAGATAATTTATTTAATATTAATAAATTATTTCTAAAATTTTTCTTTCTAAAAATTATGGCTATAAGAAACGGTATACTAGGTTTATTTCCAAACAGCAAGAATGATGCTTTTTAAGTTTTAGAAGCTCGGCATGTCCGTCGGTTTCGGTGTAGGATCTGATATATAGCACTCAAAGGAATAACTGGCGACAAATTATAACAACTAAAAAAATTTCCCATTGAAGTATGTTATGATGATGATGATATATATATATATATATATATATATATATATATAACAAGGGACAAAGACAAGAAAAAAAAAAGACATTGAAATAATATATGATGCTGAACACATCAAACTCATGTCAATTTAAAATTTGAGAATGTTATGATAGGAATTATTAGCTAATTGACTCTAGTGATGATGAGGTGATCTCATGTCTGTGCTACTTTCCCTGGTTCACTATATTCATTAAGTTAAATTGTTTAAAAAATGTGATAATCAATTATAGATGATTACATTAAATTAATTAAAAATATGATATATAATCAATCATCAATTAAGTGGTGTTTAGCTAATTCAGTATTATTGCTCAAAAAAGTATTAAGTATCAAAAATTAATATTTTACTCATTTATTAATTAGTATTATTAATCTCATTATGAACTTATGAATTTACCAACCCCGCACTTATATGATATGAGCTAATATTGCTCACATAACGTTATTAAAAATTAGTGTATATTTCATGTCAAGAGTACAATTCACAATCTTAAGTTTTGTCTCTTGAAATAAAAAATCACGCATTTATGTCATCAAGTAACTTAAATAACAGTTACTTAGAAAGTGACATCATTAGAAACGATTTCTTGAGAAATCATCCAACATTTTAATATAAATTTTTGATCATATCGAAGAAGATTATATATGTATCCATCGAACGTTGGATATTATATGATTCGTGCATATGAAGCGGTAAGAACTTGGGATAAATATTTTATTTGCCACTAAACGCGTTCCTTGTAATATGCATCTTGAAATACTTGTTTCACAGTACTCATCAGTTATAGATTACAAAAGATTTCTATATCAAGTTCAACCATCTTGCAGAATATAGAAGACCGACCCATAACAAGCAGAAAAATGAAAGGAGAATCAAGCAAGGAGACTCAAATTGAGGTAGTAATCTTATTAGTGACAATAACAACGGTTTTGTCACTGACCCAACTGCGTTACAGAAACGTGGAAGGAAACCCAGTCCCAACTATACTATTCAACCATAGTGATCCCTCCTTCTTCCATGCTTTTGTATTGTCTCTCAACTTTGCTTTCTTTGGTTCATTCAATTCCCAAACACTACATCACGGATATCCAAGGCTTGCAAAATGTTTTCTTCTTCTCTCTCTTCTGTCCACTGCCACAGGGGGTGCCATACTCATCTACCTTACCCTTCCCATCTTCTTCGGTTTTGCAAGGCGTCATCTGATAGCTAGCCACTGATGTATGTGTAAGAGTATGCTCCTTCTTGTAATATAAATGGGTTTGATCATGTATATATTAATTAGTGATGCATGTTAAGTTTGTATAATTAGGATTTAAGGAGGAAATTTTGAGACCGAAGTGCTTCTTAATATGACATGACAAACATACCTATATTTATGTTGTGCTATATTTTTAAGAGTGATATAGCACAACATAAAAATAACCAGATATATAAGAGTGAAACAGGATGGCAAACTTTAGCAGGTCATAGCGCAAGATCTATCAAAGATCGGTGCATACCTCTCTGCAAATTTATTGCTATGCTCCGAAATCAGTTTGCTATACATATGTATGGGATTAAATATTAATATCCGTTGAACCAGCAAAAGACGTCTGAAAAATCAACGAGAGAGAGGAAGAGCTGAAGAAAATAAAATGAAGAAGGCAAAACTTGTCGCATCTCCCAATACAGCATCGAATTTATTATGAATCCCAAGTTGCTTTTTATGGGGATTTTATTGGAGACTAATAAAGATATTTGTTTGGATATTCAAATTGTAGATGAAATATTGCAGACGGGTTATAAAGCTGATTGAAATTACAGTCGGGCCGTACATTTTTTTAATCTGATTGAAATTACAGCCGTGCCATACATTTTTTTTATCTCTTTATTTTTTTATTTATTTTAATATAGGATGGAAAGGTTTTTTTTAATAAATACTAAAAACATTTTAGACAATAAACTTACATCATCTTGAAACTGAGACTGAAATGTAAAACCTACAGTTTAAGCAAAGACCAAATGTCTTGTTGCAACACTTCCAAATGGACTGGAAGAAGACGTGTTTGCAGTAAATGACAATAAGATCTTACAAACGGCATGACAAATTGCCTCAAAAAGAACTGCAATCTTGGTTTAACGAATAGGAGCCACCCAAACCCACTTGCAAAAAACTGTGTGCCCAAACCATGCTAATATGAGAGCGTGATTCTTTGTTTGCTGGGTATTTGTCTAGCTACCCAAAACATAACCTGCCAATGGTTTGGAAAGATTCAACCTAACCAAGTATCTATGACATTAGCATAGGCACACTTCCTTTGAGAATTTAACTGAGACCTTACAACCTTGTACCCACAACTAAGACGTTGAACCATCTGCAATGCAAACTCAAGCCTGCATTCTTTATCCTAAAAAATTCTACAATTATGACAATGCCAAATAACATACAAAATAATGAGGCAGACCATGTTAACTGAATCATCATATGAGGATCTTACCGAGCTTTGATCAACCCATTGTTGAACCCAAACTAAAATATCCAATGGGTGTAGTTGATTGATTCGTACTCTTAGCAGAGAACCAAATCAAACCTTTAGCAAAGGAGCATGACCACAAAAAAAAAACATGACTAATGGATTACTGCATTTGCTGACAAAAAAAACATTTCCTCAATTGGGAAATGATGCACACGAAGCACCGATGTTGTCGGTAAAACGTTTCTTACCAGCTTTTGCTAACTACCAACACCGCTCATCAATTGATCACAAATAGCAGCTTAGATGTACTGAGTTTAATTTAAAAACTTCACCTTGGAACGAAGAAAAAGGGAAGTGGTTAGCGGTCAAAGATGTCCATCAGTATGGTTTGGATACTATCAAATCGAAAACTTATTAAATTGTTTAACAAAAAATCAAACCAACTAATTTAATTAAAATGACTACAACCAAACCAATTAAATACAACTTTGATTAGGTTTGAATTAGATTGGATAGTCAGTTTTATAAATAATGAAAAAATTCAAATTTGTATAATATATTTTAAAGTATAAAATTTTTATTTATTTAATCTTAATTATATGTAAAGATAAACATTTGAAATATTGTTAATCAATCTCAAGATACAATTACTCACATATAATTATATGTATTGCAATAATAATATAGAAGTGAGAAAAAGTGTTGTCCCATAAGGATGTGGTAACAAAAAATACCAAGTACTAAAATTTACGCTTTAACTTAAATTAAGAAAATTAATTTCAAGCACGTGTGAAAATCAATTTAAACTTACAAAATTTAGAAACAAAACAAAATTTAGATTATTGGATAATTCAACAAGAGAAAGAACATATGATTATTAATCTCTCAAATATTTCATAAAGAGCCAAATTATCCCTCTTTATCTTACTATTAAAGGTGATATATACTAACATAGGGTTCAAATTCATCTATCAGTATTTTTTTCAAATCACTTAGAGACATATTCTTAGCTAACTTCACAATACTTTATGAAATTAAACCAACAAGCATTTAATGGCACAGTCCTTAAATACATGAGACCAATGAATATGTTTCTATCTCATTAGCAAAACTATTTACTCAATTTAATAAATTTCAAGTACTCACACAACTCAACTTAAAACCTAATTCCAATATTCCTTTTCCAAGTTCAACTAGAATACTAAATCATTTTAATTGGTGGTCAATTAACTAAAAAGTATGAATAAGTAAGGAGTTGAATAAATATATATGTACCAGTAATAACAAGAAAAGAGAGAAAACAAATTTAATTGATAAAAGGGTTCATAATAATTCTAGATACAAGATTTTAGCTACTCGTGACAAAGTAGATTATCACCAAAATCAAAGTATATGACAAAACCATTAAAACAATGCAAACAAAATAGAAGAGATAGGAAAACTAAAGTTGAATCTTGTCTTTTCTTGAACCTATGCCTTCTCCTTGTACTTTGAGAGTCTCCACAACTCCTTCAAAGAACACCTAAAAAGTTGGCTCTCTTCTTGAAATGGTGAAACCCTATCTAAAATGGTTCTAAATCAAAGCAAAAAGTGTAGACATTTTGAAAAATCATGGCTAACATTGCGACTTTAGCTTCTCGTCATGGTGCTAGTGCAAAAAGGAAAAAAAAAATATTCACTAGTGTTGCGACTTGGGATTTTGAAGTTGCAAAACTGGTTCTTTTTGCTTCAAGGAGGCCTTTTTGTCATGTCCTGACTTTAGGTTTCTAATGTTCCAACTCCAAGAAAACTCTAGCTTAAATTATCTTATATTAACACTCAAAAAAAGTAGTCAAAATATGGTCAATTCTTATTTAAAGCAAAATTAAGTCAAAATTTGCATTTATAATATCAAAATTGCAATATAGAGTTATATAAAATAACTATGCACATTTTTTTCTAAAATCAGTCATTTTAACCTTAAAATTAGTCCACTCTAGCAAAAACGTAATAACCCAATAAATTAGAAAATTGACTGATAAGTTCTAAATTGTTATGATTTTCTTAATATTTTAAGGGACTTATCATATGAATATTGAACTTATTTTATATTTTTTTATATATAAAATTAATAAATTCTAACCAAGTTAATATTTAATAAGTTTTGGTTTTATTTCTTTGATTTTGAGTTAACTTTTTATATTAATTAAGTATAAATAGTTTTTTGTGTTTTATCTAGATTTTTAAGTTGTCAAATTGTTTAACTTTTATTAGTAAATTATAAATATTAATTAGATGAATTTTATGTTTTTGTAGGATTATAATTATAAAGAAACAAGTTTAAGAGTTTTGGCATGCAAAGTAGCAAGTATTGAGAAGATTTGTTGAAAAAAGATCAAAAAGAAAAAGAAAAAAAAAGAAAAAAAGACAACAAAGAAAAAGATGACATTCAAAATCACTATTAAAGAAAATATAGCGCCACAGCAACAAATTTAAGCGCTGTGGCTCATTGAGAAATAGAAACAAAATAAGCTGTGGTATAAAATTTTGCGTCACAACACTTTTAACCATTGCAGTAAAAAATTCATTTGCGCCGTAGCGCTTTTAACTGCCGTCACGGCATAGTTTGAAAAAAATGCAAAGCACACCATTTTTTAGTTGCGTTTTTTAAGGTTTTAATAGGTTTTCAACACTTCTTCAGGGGAGGTCATCATTCGGAAGGTTTTGGGGAAGAGAAAGAAGGGTTTGGAGCTTCAAATGTTATAAAAAAAGCTTGGGTTTGAGGAAGATTCATCAATTAAATCAATTTTTCTCTGCTTCCCTTGCTTTTCCTTGTATTTCGTTGCCCATTTGGTTTATGTTTTGTACTTAATGTTGTTATTCTTATAATTATGAGCTAAACTTGTTGATTTGCGATTGTGATGAACTCTAACTTGTAATATGTTATAATTACTCTCTTTATTTGCAATTAAGGATATAATTTAATTATTCAATTCTTATGGTTCATACTTCTAAGTGTGTGGAAACTATTAAATGATTTGGGTAATCTAAATGAACTTGGAAAAGGAATTTTAGGACTTTACCATGGATTATGTAATGTAGGTTCATGAAATTTGTAATGTTGAGTGAATTGATTCGCTTGTAAGATAGGAATATACCTGCCGGCCTCACATAGTTATATTAGAACCTATTCTGGATTAAGCATCTAAATTAATT
Source organism: Erythrophleum ivorense (assembly GCA_026724425.1). NCBI lineage: Eukaryota > Viridiplantae > Streptophyta > Magnoliopsida > Fabales > Fabaceae > Erythrophleum > Erythrophleum ivorense. Next base: position 504,747 of record JAIUCV010000199.1, on the reverse strand, counting down.
GCATAAGAAATTATAACTTGGTTAGGAGAATACCTATATGTAATTCAAAAAATGCTTATAGGTAAATTAGAGTTCTAGGCTATTAATAACTTTAAGAGCAAAATAAGGAGAGGTAATTAGTTTATATGAAATATTAGGGAAACTTATAATCCCAAATTATTTTACTTTCCAATTTTATCTAGAATGGTGTCTCTCATTTATTTTTTATTTTATTATTTTATGTCTTTAGTTTAGTTTAACTATATATCACCTTTTTATTATTCACTTGATTTAGATTAAAGTGTACAATTTTAGTACTTAGCAATTATTTTAACAACAAATTTTTGTGAGAACAATACTCTATTCATCACTTTATTACTGTTACGATACGTATACTTGCATATATGCTTTAAAAAAAAAGCAACATTGACATAATAAGAAATTACTCAAAACCAATAATTTAATAATAATTAAAATAAGAAGCAAATGAAACTCAAGAAAATTAATATAAATAGTTAATTAAATTGTAGTGGCCAATAAAAAATTGTGAACTTAAATAATTGAATAATAATAATAATAATAAAATTAAAATAAATTAAATGGGGCCTAAAATAAATTTTAATAAAGAGAGAGCTGAAAACAAACTTGTCCTAGTTGTAATGGCTAACACTTAGCACTCCACTCCTTTAGCATGCATGTTTTTAAGCTAACTGAGACTACATCTTTTCTTTAAAAAAATTATATTTTCCTTCATTATCTTTTATTATATTCCCTATTCCTACATCATCAAATTGTCCTTTAGTGACCTGAATTAGATTTCTTCCACCCTTTTTCATTGTTAACCGAAGCTGCTATGTTGTGCCATTGTCATTTTCTTTAATTGGTATCAGCCCTTCTTCCTTTTGAAATTTTTGGGTGGTCCTCAGATATTTTAGCACCTATACACATGTCTTCTCCTTGTGGTGTGCTCTGGAAATTTCTCCTTAGACTTCGACCTTCTTTTACTTTAATCAGCCGAAACCACTTCATCCACTCCCTTTCTTCTTTGTGAGTTCAGCCTCTCTTAGGACATTGTTTTCTTTAACTTATAGCAGCTAGGTAGTTTTCTTTGTTTAGCTCCTCTTTGTGCGAAGGTTATCTTTCATAGCTTTCCTTCAATCTTTTCCTAAATGTAATGGGCTCTATTCTGTCCTCTTAGGTACAGCTCCATGATCAAATTTAGTCCATCATTTTCATAAGGATCATTTGTTCAATTTGAGCCTTGGGTTTTGGTTATGGCTTTCTCAATTGGTTCTATAGCAACCTCTTATGGCAGGCAAGTGTTTTTCTCTATTCTTCCATATTTTCCCTTTCACCTAGTGTATTATGGTTGCTTCGAAAATTTCAGTAGCACATGTCATGTTTTCTCTATTTTTTTTCATTCGACCCCCACTATGCTTCTTAATATGAATTTTCAACAGCTAATGCTTATCTTATTCCCCGCTCTTATGGTTCTTATTTTCAGCCATTGAATAATCGTGAGCTTGCTTTTAGAATCCATTTGGAAAGTATTATGTTAGAAGTGTGCAAAGTGGGTAAGTATCTAACTTAACATATTGGTTTGCATATTCATAGTATGCCAAGGGAATTTTCCTTTATATTCCCTTACGGAAAAAGTCAAGTGAAGAGTTGAAACTAATGAAATTTCCAAGTGTAGTAAATTGCTTAATTTGATGTTGGAAATATCATGGGTAAAGTTATAAATTTAATAATGAAAGACAAAAAAAATCCTATTAGAGATTATAGAATGTGGATTAACCATTTAAGATAGGGCTTGTGCTAGAAGTAAGGATCCATTAGGTGGAATTTAAGTTAAGATAATTAGTATTTAATTTAGGATAATTTAACCAAATGAAATATTGAACTAAGTTATAATTAAAGTAAGAGCTATATGTAAAGATTTAACTAGATGAAATAGTAAATCGATTATGTTAAACGAGGATGAGATGTTAATTGATCTAACCTTATGATCTTAACCTCTTAGGGTAAATTCTAAAAAATAAAACCCTTAAATTGGTAGCAAAGTTAATTGTTAAATGAAGCTAGGTAATGTAGGGGACTAGGTGGTAGTTAAGGTAAGAGTAGAAATTAATCTAAGATAGAGTAGTTTGATGACATAAGGTAAAAGAAAAAAGCTTTTGCTTTGTTTCCAACATTTATAAATGTTGTTAAATTTGTGTCTAAAAGGGTATTTAGTCTTTCCTATTGAAAGGATTTGACGGTGGTTCAGTGATGGAAAGGTTGACACATATGCCATTCAACTTTAACTATGAATAGATTATAAGACATGATACATTTTAAACTTTCCTTTTATTTAAACTTTCTTTAATTGTTGTTTATATTCTCTATTTTTGTTGGGACAGACATCCTAAGTAATAACTTCTTATATGTATTATGTATTATTATTATTATTATTATTATTATTATTATTATTAAATCTTCCAAATTATGATACATTATACATGCTTATGTGATCAAAATGCATATGAAATGGTATGATGACTCAAGTGATACATTTGGGAATTTGAAAAGTGATAAATTGACCTCAATATTTTTATATGGGATTGTTTAAGTGTTTTATGCCTATGAACTACTACCTTATTAATTGTATAAATAGATATCAAATTAATTCATGTGGGAGATTTTTGTGTATAATCTACATGTTATTATATGATATTATATTTTATAAGGTAGAATTGTGCTAAATGCTGGTTGTTACTAGCAGTTCTATTAGCCTTCAGTGTATCTTAAATATTACCATGTTGTTTCTATGATTAAGTACTTGAATGATACTAAGCTGGATACTCTTGAATGTTCAGGGGCTGTGGGGATGGTGGTAAATGTCCCGCTTATGATTCCTACCTGTAAGTCCCCCTTACAATGCTTTAATATTGCACACGATTGTTTACTCACATGGGTTATGTGCCCATGTTAGTATATAATATATGTTAGAAATTACAGTTATGTATGGACCTTCCAATGAAAATGTTTTATGCAATTATTTCTATAATCGAATCTAATTATTTTTAGTACTTAATTTCAAAATTGGTTATTTAATCATATTTCACTCAATTGTTTTTTTAATCGATAATTGTTGCTCTTTAAAAGTGTCCATGCAAGTATATATATTACATAAGTAATACAGTAATGATTAGATTATTGTTCCTATGAGAATTTGTCACTATCATAATTACAAAGTACTAAAATTACACACTTTAATCTAAATCAAGCCATCAATAAGGGGAATTAGAATTCAAACAAAACTAAAAATATAAAAATAACAAAATGAAGGAAATAATATTCTGGGCTAAATTGGAAGATAAAGGATTAGGATCATGAGTCATCACAGCGTTTCATAAAAACTAATTAACCTCTCTTTATCTTACTCTAGATGATGATCTTTATTAACATAGGATTCTAAATTATGTATAAGCATTTTCAGAATCACCTATAAGTTTTTTAACCAATTCATAATTCTTTATACAATCAATCAAGAAACATAATTAAGAATATGTCCTAATATGGCTATAAGAGGTTAGTAGGTATATTTCTATCCTACAAGTAAATCAATCTACTTAATATTACAAATTTTATAAACCTATACTACCTAATCCACAATCTAGTCTTAAAATCTTTTTCCCAAGTTCTTTTAAGTTATCTAAATCATCTAATGGTTTTTACACAGTTAAAAGTATAAAGAACAAAGATTGAATAAGCAAATCATATCATTAATTACAAAAAAAAGAGTAATTACAATCTATTACATGCTAAGGTTTATCTAATCCTAAACTAACAAGATTAGCTACTCATTACACAAAAATCCAATATTAAACCAAAGAAACAATTAACAACATTAAGGAAAACAAATGAAAGAGAAAGGAATTAGAGAAAACTAATGAATATTTTGGTTTCTTTTCAAACCTCCAAGCATTTTTTTACTTCCAAAATGTCTCTTCTTAATCTCTTCTAACCTCTAATAAACCTATAATTGTGGCCAAAGCAAATGGAGAGGTTTATTCATCAAAACCTAGCCAAAATCAACAACTAAAATGGCATCGTTCTAACAAGTGCAAATTATGTCGTGACTTGGAATTTTAAATTGCAATGCAAATGCCTTTTGGAGCACTTCCTTTGAATTGTATCATGATTTGAAATTTTGAGTTGTGATGCAAATGGTTTAATTACCAAAACTCCCACTTTGAGGCATCTAAACTTCAACTTTTCAACAATCCTGCCCTAAAATGATTCAAATTTAATTTTTCTTGTATTTACACTTTATAAAAAAGAGCAAAGTATGAATAATTTACAATTTAACCACAATTAAGCCAAAATTTTTCACCTATGGTATAAAAGCTTATATATAGAGTTATATATCCTATCTATGTATATTTTTTGTATAGTTAGCCATATTTATTATTAGAAAAAAGTGTTAAGCACTTATTTTTTTAGCAAAAATGTGCAAAATAATAAGAATGATTAGGAGTTAACAATAATGTAACCAAAAAGGGACTATATATATATAGGTACGTATGTACCTTGGTAATTATATATAATTGTTTCTTATTATTGTTGGTTTAATTCTAATAAGAAACCTTTTTCATATGCCTTAATGTATTTCTTTACTTATTTTAACATCTTCATGTAAAATTTTATACAAATCAATTAACTATGATATTATATGGTTGCACTCTCTTCTTATATATTGTTCCTATTATTCTAATACTAATTAATTTTATTACAATTTTATTATAATATCCTTTACTTTAAATATTGAAATTCCATTCTTATTTGAGCTAATCATTTTCAGATTTTCATTTAATTTCTTGTTATATAATATTCCAACAAAACTTATTTTGAATAGAAAAAAATCTCCATGATTGCTTATCCTTCTGGTATCGTGCTTGATCTTCTATGAACCAAGTACTATGGATTGTTCCATAATTTATTTTTGCAACTAGAGAAAATAGTGTCCAATGCTTCTTAGTTTAACTTTAGAGTGTTGTTAGTGAAAAACTACCAATAGATTTATTTGGTATTAACGGTCTATTTTCTTTGTCTATTTATGTTGTTCTCTAGATGTCTGCTCCACAGACTATAGGCAAGATTCTTGCCCTATGGTTTATCTTTTGTTATTGATTTCATAATTGAAAGCAAAGCTCTCTATGATGTGTAAATACTAAATTATTATCTGTAAACAAATTTAGGGCATCCCAAATTTAGTGAAGACCTACCAAAATTTTTATAACAAACTAATTATGATTTTGATATGAAATATGAAAATTTGTGAAATTTTGAACTCAATATGAATAAAGGAAATTTATGGAATTATGTTTCAATTTGAAATTTTGTCATTTATAATTTGAATATACATCAAAATTGAATATGGATTTGTGTATTTGTTAGGTTTACAGATGCAAGGTTTTCTCTTATTTTGTGCTGATCATGGCTTTGTCTTAAGTTGTGACAAAAAATGTACAAAATAACATAAATTAATAGGAATTAAAAAATATTACACTAGATTATTCTCTATATTTTTCACAGCCTGTGTAATATCCGGTTCTTCGAAGAAAATAGAAAAACGTCAGAAATGTAACGTATGGTTTCTCCGTAAACGTATAAAATTTACCGGATACAAAAGGAATTCCCCCAGAGAAAATGATTTGAGACCAAATAAGATTAGGATAAAATTTAAAAAAATAAAAAATGAGGATCCAAGGTCTAACATGTCCGAAAACTAGAGTCGGAGTAATTCAATAAAATTGCCAAACATATAATGGCATTTTCATAATTTCAAAAAAAAATTGGAATACTTATAAGAAGGCTTTTTAAATGGACAATTTGAACTCTCCAAGGTTTTCAGAGACCCTAAGAACCATTGGAAGCCTCAAGACAGTTAAAACACATCTAGTGTACGTTTTTTAACGTCAGTTGATCCGGACTTTGACCGTTTTATTTGGGAAGATTTTAGCTCCAAATTAAGTGATTCTAAGGAATTTTATAAGTTCGAGAACTTAAATTTTATGATGAAAAAGACGGTTCTAAAAAAGGAGCTAAAACAAAACTAAAGCAAAAATGCCATGTATGCAGGATGTAAACATCATTTTTTAAAACAAATTCTTCTCCATTCTTCCTTTAAAGGTGGCATCCTCTTCTCTCTCCCTTATGACCGACATATTGCTTCATCCAAAATAGAAAAGAGATCTAAGGAGAATATGCACCAAGAAGGCCTAGAAAGAAGGAAGAAACCAAAGGAAAAAGGTGAGAAAATTTCAAAAATTTTATGGCTTCCTTCTTTAGAAAACTAGTTATCCTCTTTTTGCTTCATCTTTCTATGGTTTTGGATGCTCATATGGTTCTGTTTTGGCCTCAAACCAGAGGGGAAAAGTTAGAAATCCAAAGAGAAGGCTAAGGCAAAAAGAAACACTTGTGAAGAAAGCTTGAATCTAAGATAGTTTCTTGTCTTTTATTGTTTCACCTTCTTCTTGCTCTCCCTTGTGTGTGTCGGCCAAGAACAGAACCAAGAGAGGGGAGGAATTTCTATCCAAGATCAAGAGAGAATCCTAAGTTTTAAACCATGGGGAGTCAGGAAATGCAAAGAAATTGCAAGAAAATCAAGTGAAATTCAAGAATAGAAAGTGTGAGGCTTTTGAACATAATGTAAAAATTGATTTGATACATGAATTTCCTTGCATGTGTGAATGTTTGTTTGAGCCCCTAAGACCTTTAGGAAGCTTCCCAAGTGTGTCTCCCATTAAGGAAAAATCAAAAAGTCCATGGGCTCTTCCTCCCTCCATAATCTCGGCCAAAGTTAGAGCAATAGGTTAGGGGATGCTTTAATTCATTATAGACTTGGTTTGAGACTTCATATGATGGAAGAAGGTAGGAGAAACCCTTGAAAAAATTTAGAAGCCATAGATTGGGAGATAAGATAATAGTTTTCATAATGTAACCTTAAGAATCAACTTGTATCTAGACTATTAGAATGAGTTTGTAATGACTTTAAGGAGTCTAAAAGGAACCAAGAGGTCTAGACATGAGAAGAAAATAGAGATAAGAACTTGAATTATGGTAGTTACTTTATTAGGCCACTAATGGAACCAATATGAGACCAATAAACAAAGTGTGTTTCTCAAGTGTGAGTTTAATGTTTTAGCTTGTTCCAAGAGAGTAATTAAGTGTTATTTGTTGTGTTTAGGCCAAGGAAATTAAGTTTCATCTCATTATGGTTGTGTAGTTGAGAAAGGGAAGGAATAGTCAAGGAAAAACTTATGATTTATTGCTAAGGTAGTTCTTCACTCTATTCTTGATTGTATTCTTGGATATGTATGTGACATTATATACTTGGATGTGCTTTTATATCTTGAGACATGCCACTTGATGTTATGATGTGCATTGGTACTAATATGCTTCCTTGAATATGAATTGATTATGAAATTGCTCATAAGGGTGAAGTGGCACCAAAAGTCTTGTGTTATGGGTGAAGAAATGCCAAAAGCCTCTAGGTATGTGAGACGACCAAAAGTCTCATGGATGGGTGAGGCCAAGTTAAAAGTCCCTAAACTAAGGACAATGTTAATTTAAAAGTCCTAAAAATAAGGTGAGGCTAAACCAAAAGTTCCTAGAGCTCATTCTTGACCTTGTGATGATTGTGTGGCATGAAAATATGATTTGAATGCTTTATGGATAAGCTAAATTGCATACTTGTGCTCTTCAACGTGTTACATGTCTTGAATGTTTACTTGAATGAGTGTATAAACTATTGAGATTCCATGAATCTCACCTCCTTCCCTCTCCCACCTCATATTGTCTAGGTGGAGCTCAAGAGCCAAAGAATGAAGGCCATGAAACATGATTGGCCACTCCTTAACACTTTGCATAGTTATGTATAGTTTTGAGGCAAAAGAATATCAAAATACTTATGTACATATTATTTTTGAGTTGTAAACATTTGAACAAATGTAAAATCATGTAAAAATAGTGTATGAACTAAAGTGGTAGCCCAATGAATGAGAAATTGCAATTTGGCTACTTGGTAGCTTAGTTGGAATTGTGTATTATAGCATGTGACATAGTGAATTCATGATATATGGTGGTTTAGACCTTTTGAGAACCACATACATACTACTTTTGTGCTTTAAAATTTGCTTAAAACATGGTGGAAGCCTTAGGAGATCGATTGGACAAAGTTGGACACTTATATGAGGCTAAAATGACTATAATGGTAAGTTATGGCCAAATCTATCCAAATGAACTCCTTTTTGTCTGAAATTTGGCATGCATATAGGACTTGTCTAGAGCTTTTAGGAAAGCTAAATTTTATATTATTTAGAGCTTTAGAGAATATTTGGTGAATTTCTAAAATTGGTTAAAATTTCTAAATTTGACAATGACACTGTTCATAGGGTCAGAAATTTTGCTTCTATCATTCATAGGCCAAATGGTATCTAATGGATATGAAATTTTATAAGAAGAAATTAGATAGTTACAGTGAATTATGCCAACTAGAAGTACCTTAATTAACGGTTTGTAGATGGAGAAATAATTTTTTAAAGTTCTGTGTTAGTATCAGGGATGCCAGCAAACCTTAATTACTATTCCATCAGTTTTTGAGGTCTAAAGACTTCTGAATTGGTCTAAACTTATTTTTTGTCTCTATTTAACATCTGTAGCTTTTCAAATTAGTATATTTTTTCCAAATTGGATTTTTGTGAAATTAGTTATGAATTTTTTAAATTTATATCAATAAACTATGTCGAAAACGCTCGGTAGTCTGACCTATGTCAAATTTTTATTATCAAACATGGCCCAAACGATGTTATTATGGCTTGAAATTTTTTTAGTATAAATTTAACATCCAGAGCTTTCCAGAAAGTTATGGATTGCTTGATTTCAATTTTTCTAAAATTAATTATAATTTTTCAAAATTGGTGCCAAAAATCTGAATTCTAAACCTACGAGAAAATTGTTATTTTTCTGGCTTTTGGCTCCACATTCATGGTTTGTGAGATGTTTTGAGTCATTTGTGAGTTGTATGGGTAGAATATGAGTAAAGAACATTATCAGTTAGTTCATAGGGTTTATGAAACGCAGAATAAATTTTGTAAACCCCAACATAATGCAAATAAATTCAATATTTTAATCCTTTTCTTGGTTTTTCATTGGGTCCACTTAAGACCAACTTTGGATATGAGAATATGATGCTCAATATATTATGGTGTGACAGCCTAGGCTCATATCCTTATGTAGTTATATGTGTAGACTTGATCTATGAAATATAAAATCAAATTAATAATAAATAAATATGTAAATATGCCATATGTAAGTCTCACTAAACAAGTTTAGTTCATTTAGAACCCATGTTAAAAAGGTCCCTTAAGAGAGAGGTATATATTATGTATTAAAGTTCAACAAATATTTTTTGAAACAGCTTATAAATACAATTTGTTTATAATCCATAATTAGTAATTAGACCTTTTTGAATTTAGCTATTACTTTTAAGATGTAGCTTCTAGTCAACGAAACTCATGGAGTTTCATTCGATACAAGAGAATAAATTAAATATGTGAGAAAATTTTAAGTTAAAAAATACAAGAATAAAACATTTTTGCAAGTGTTGCTTATTTGAAAGCGTACATACAAGGATATGTATCACAATAATAATAGAATGATGAATATAGTATCGTTTTCATGAGAATTTGTTACTATGATAATTGCTAATTACTAAAATTATACACATTAATTTAAATCAAACTAACAATAAAAATGATAGGAAATTAAACTAAATTAAAAACATAAAAATAATAAAATATCATTCTAGATGAAATTAGAAAGTAAAAAGGTTTGGAATTATAATTCCTCTTAGCATTTCATATAAACTAATTACTTCTTTTCATCTTGCTCTTAAAGTCATTAATAGTTTGAAACTCCAATTTACCTACAAATATCTTCCAAATATAGACATTCACTTAACTAATATATAATTCCTTATACAATTGATTAAGAAACTTAATCAAGAATAAGTCATAGTATGGCCATGTGAGGTTGGTAGATATATCCCTCTGTTACAGGTGAATCAAGTTACTCAACATTGCAAGTTTCATAAACCTACACTACCCAATCCATGGTCTAATCCTAAAATTCATTTTTCAAGTTCATTTAGCTTATCAAAATCATCTAATCATTTCCATACATTTAGATTAGTGGCAACAATAAATAATTCCATTTCTTGATCACAAGATTGATAAAAAACTCAATTAAAGGGAGACATGATGAAAGGTGAAAGGTTTAGAATTGATCACCCTTGAAGGGGTATTCAATCAACTGATAATTGCTATGTATAGAAATTAATAAAACCCTACTAATGGGCAAGATGAGATCTAACAAAATTCTTTATCTCCCTTTCCCCCCATAAATGGGCTATTGGGCTTTTTAACAACTTTGTATGGGAGGACAAAACTTGTATCCCATATATCCCATCGTTAAAACTTTTTCACTAAACATATTTCATATTTTTTTATAATAACTCGAAGGGAAAGATGGCACACTATTTAAAAAATTTATATTTTTTAAAAAATCCTAAACATAGAGAAAAGCACTTTGCATTCAACTTAAATAATTTCTTTTTATTTAAGGAATGCAAAGACATCACGCTTGCATTCCTTAAATGAATTTTTTTTTTATTTAAGAAATAAAAAGGCATCACATCCATGTTCTTTAATTTATTTTTTTGGTAAATTTTATAAATTGAAGATCAACAATTTCAAATGATCTTTTTTCTTTTGGAGAAAAAGACAAAAAAACTATTTTCATAATAATTATAATAAAATAAAAATAATATAATAATTTAAATTAAAAAAATAAATGTAAATTTGACATACATCAAGGAAAAAAACAAAAAGGTGACTTGAATCAATCATAATGAATTCCTGTCCCATATTAAGGATGTCTTCTAAGTTGTTATGGTCAGCATTACACTGACTCTTCCTTTTTTTCTTTTTCTTCTTCTTCTTCCTCCTCCTCCTCCTCATCTTCTTTTTCTTCTTCTCATAATGATTCACTATAGTCATTATTGCGAATTTGTTAAGAATTCAAGGCCCATTAAGGGAAATGAATAAGTGGGATCAATTGATTTGGGATGAGAGACTCTTATTGATATGATGATCCTTACTATCCAAATGATGTTCTAACATACACAACACTAAATGCAAATGAACATGTAAGTAGCGTCATGAATAGGACTCCGCTAAAGTACATTGGCTACATCATTAGAGTGAAAAAAAGGACTTTTTGGGGAGACATTAAGGCACTAGAGATGTATAATAAGAGGTATTGGCCCTTTCTGTAGTCTGTGTATTGCTTAGTTGGCATAAATGTCCTCAAAATTTGTGAATTGTAAGGTAGGTGTAAATAAAGAAAGACTAACACCTTCAAAGTCTATGCCTGACACAAAAGTAAAGGAAACAACACCTTTGAGATCTCCCTATGTCAATGTTAGGTGTAGGAAGATCTTGTGGCATCACAACATATTATGTCATCCACCATCAGCTCCCTAGATGAGACAAAACCATACCTTCTATTTTGTGGCCTAGCCTCTGGTTCTAGTAGCCTCAATAAGTAAAGTGGAGAAGGCACAACTTATGAAACCATAATCTTCTAATGTTTGCTGAGGGCCTATAGCATGGTATTAATATCTTTACCCACCTTTTCCCTTAAATCACCATAACCAAGCATTTAAGGATCAATGACAATAAGCCTATACAAATCCTCCAATATATCTACCTATAGAAATGGAAAATTGATAGGTAAATGTAAATATATAAAGAAAAGGAGGAAATGTAAAGACAACCAACATATAAAATCATATTACAAAGCCCTATGAACCACTTGCAAGATGGATATACCATCATGTATGTCTCCATTACTAACGAATGTAGTTTGAGCTATGATCTATAAGACTTTCTTTGATATCGATGTAGGCCATAACATAAGGCCATGCGTTCCAAGACACAATGAAAGCCATATGCTCCTATCATTAGTCCTTGTGAACTTTTTCTCTCAGTTGAAGTGTATGGAGGGAGGCTATGTCAAATAGCCTTTGTGGGATATGCTAATGCCAATCAAATTAGTGGAGAGCTCAATCAACATAATTGTGTGGGCTTATCATTTGTCTATTTTTTATTAAAGGTTAAAAATACTATTATGATTTGAAGTAATCAATTATTTAATATTATTTAGATTAATTTACCCAGGCAATTGTGATATTTTGATTTATCAGCACCTTGTACATGTTATTAGCTTTAAGATGAGCATATCTACATGTTAATAGCTTCTGAACAAATTTATACTTTATACATGTTATTAAAAATTTACATATTATTTGTGATATTTTCATTGACTAATACATGATATTTTAATTTATATGTGAATAATTTAGTATATATTTATACCTTAAAAATAATAAAATTTTGGGGCAACTAATTTATATGTTTAATCACGTCTTTTAAACTTTTAAGCCTTGCATTGATGCTCTTAACTACTTGAAGGCCATGATTCAAGTCGAAGGCACAATTTTATATGAGAAGTACAATGGTATCTTGCTAATTGCAAGCTCATATAATGGGGCAAGAAAGGTAATGTCCCTGGCATTTGCGATCAATGAAAGGGAAACACACAAGGTATGGGTATGGTTCTATCACAATCTCTAATAGTGAATGATTCCTTACAAATAGGGGCTTTGTTTAATTTTTTATTGACATTATGATATTTTAGATATCATATTTGACCCACAAAATGGTTGGCAGCCACCTAATGCATATTATATGTTCTGCCTTAACACATTACAAACAATTTGAACACAACATTTAGGGGTTAATGGCTAAAGAAGAGGTTCATCAACATTGGATATTTTCATGAGCATCATTTAATAGATGAATACTTAGCTCAACTACATGAAAAGGTCATAAACTAGATAGAGGACATTGCGAAGAGTAAATAGTCTTAGGCGTATGACTATGAAAGGCGTCAATAGGGCATATGACAATGAACCTAATAGAGTATATAAATAGCATTTTCAAAGGCATTAGGTTCTTATCCATAAGCAATTTGGTAAAGGCACCTATGTATAAGCTGAATAGATATTAAGTGGAGCATGCATAAAATACAATCGCATAAATTGAAGTGGGCAAAATGTTTTTTAAGGATATGTGGAAAAAGTTGTCAATGAGGATTCAAAAAGCCTTTACCTTATTTGTGTGCAACTTCAATTGGTAGGTATCATAATTCCAAATTAAGGAGCCACACAATCTAACAAGTAAGCAGTATGATTAATGTTATAAAGTAAGCGTGGCCCCCATACATGTAATTGTGGCAAGTTTTAATTTCAAAAGTATCACCATCAAAATGTAATGGTAGCCTATGCCAAGGTCTCACTTGAACTAACACAATTCATACACTACATTTTCTAATTAGACATAATCCTAAATACATACTAGAGTGAGTTTCACAGAATGAGTGGCAAAGTATATTGGCCCCATACCATGAGACCAAGACTCATGCCAGACCCTTTAATGCTTTACTAGAAAGGTTAACACAAGTCATCCAAAATATGGAATGAGATGGACTAAAGAAAAGGTCTGACGAAGCATCAAAGATATGGGTTATGCAAATAAATCAATCATAACTAAGCAACATGTCCAACCTATCATCTTGAGCACCCATAGCTTTATGAATGAGGTGATGTATTTAGAAAATATGACATCAATTTATCTATTTAGTATATTATGTATTTAACATGATGTATTTGATATGATGTTTTAGTTGTTTGACTAAATGATGTTATAGTTATACTAAATATTCATTCTAAATAAATGACAACTGTGTTTAGTATAACTTATTGATTGCAAAGTATTTCATGGATCACTAACATAATGCTAGCCCAGAGGACAATTCTCTTTTATACTTGTAATCTTGTTATGTGTTATAGGTTATATGGTAAGAAGGCAAGTTATGTAAACCTCTCATCATCCTTATATTTTTACAAACTTAACTATTATGTTGGCCCATGTCCCAAGTTATGTATACCTTACAATGGGCTATTATAGGATGATTAAATTCTTAACATACATTGAATCTCCTAAAAGCACCATATATTTGAGCCTTCACTTACGATCATTCCCTATGTTGAACAGGCTAGTTTCTATGGAGTGTCCTGACTTAGACATTTCAATTTTAATACTACATTTATTTTAACCCTTGTAAAGAGATGGCATCTAAAGACGTACCTTCCATTCACCAGAGGTGAATGAATAATCATACTTTAACATGTTGTAATCTAGTTGGAGTTACCTTGCATGGGGATGCAATATTAGGACAAATAAGTTATAACTAACAGGTTATGTGTAATGATTTACTTGGTGTCTCCCCACCAAATGGGATGCTAGATAGATAGAGACTAAGTGTTCCTTGGCTTGTAAACACATTTGCAAAATTACTAGACAATGTAGATGATGAGAATGTCTGACAATTCATGCAAGCATACATACTATAGTTGATTAGGGAATATCTTATGCCAGATAGGATTGGTCATAAGGTGATGCTAATGTACCTACTTTTGCTTGTCAATTTTGAAAAAGCAAGTAGGTATAGTTAAGGATCAATGGTGTTAGCACACTTGTAATAAGAGATGTGTAGTGTAACTTATTATAATGAAGTAAACATCAATGGTTGTCTGACTCTTTTGCACTTATGGCCATTGGATTGATTCATTTGGCTTGCTCTATAAAGACTTCTACAACCTAACCCACATATAGAGATCTATCCTGTGAGAGAACCACTAGGTTTTAGGGGGGAGGCATGTCCTCCAGCATTCCTGTTCAACCTTAGAGGCTTTGTGGTAATATAAGATTCTGTTTGATCAAATAAAGGATAATGAGAGTTTATGGCAATACAATGATACTTTTTTTTCTCTCATATTATAAGTACTAGAAATTTTGCTTATTTGAAAATGAGCTATTGTATACAAGTTATTTGGCTTTCATATGACTTATTGACTATTTGTCAGTTAATTCCAAACTATTGTTTAACATCACTAAATTTCTAGCATGCATGTGTCTCAATACTTTGCTTTTGGATGGTTGAGTGATATCATACCAATCATGTTTTCTGCTAGTTTAGTCGACATCAACATATCTCACAAAGGACATTTGACATAAACTCTCTCTATACACTTCAGCTAAAAGGAAAAGTTCACGAAGATTGGCAACAAGAGCACATACTAACATCAAGGAAAGTCTCATGGATCACATTGTAGAAATATTTTTAATTATTATTAGGTTTACAGGGTATTTTTTGTAAATAACTTATTTTAAAGGAGCTTATTGTAAATTTAGTTTAGCTTTGGGCGTATATATAGTTGAGAACATTATATAAAAATTGATATAGTAGAAATTAAAAAAAAAAACTCTTTCTTTTATCATGGTATCAAAGCACTGGAGCTTTAAACTCCCTTTTCATCTTCTATGACTTCTTCCTTTAAGCCCTTCACTCTTATCCTGTGGCCTTCTTCCTCTTATTCCTTATGGCTTTACCATTGTCACTAAACTACCCCAGTTTGATTTTAAATTGGTCCAAACACTTAAGGAACGCCTTTAAATAATGTCAACTAGCTTATCCCAAAAAGCTGAAGCTCTAAATGCCACCAAACGTGCCCTTATGTGCCAAATCTTAAAACACAAGCTCACCCATGCGCTTGTGCGTGAAAGCACGTGAAGCCTCCCCTAAGGTCGCCATCTACTCAGAATTGATCATCAACCAATACATTATCAAGCCCACCCATCTCTTTTCCTAGTTGGCACATGTTCATAATACCTACCTTACTTTAGCCTTTTATTCTTCGTGTACAACATTTATTCTTTAATTAGCTATATGTAAGTTGTTTTTATGTTGTTGTAATCTAGCTTGTTAGATGTTTCTTTATGGTTATCTAATTGTCTAGTCAGTTCTTACACTTTAGGAACTATAGTTTTGCTATTATTGTAAGTAACTTGTTATTACAAAACTTATTTTATTTGAAATCTATGATAGCATCTAAAGCACCTCAAGCTAGACTTTAAGTAGGACTTCTGGATAAGATATTTCAAGCCATAGATCATAGGGGTCTGCTTAACTCATCACTGGGCACAAACCAAATGGCCATAGTTATCTTTAATAAGCAAAGTTAGTAACGATATTTGTCTCAGGCAAAGGGAAAGATGACCTCCTCATTAGAGCAGCCATTCCTCTAGAAACAAAGGATCGTAAGTATAAAATGTGGAAGGCAAAAAACAATATGGCCATGTCCTAGTTAGCCAATACCATGGATAATAACATTAGACAGAACTTTATGTTTTATAATACTAGCCATGAGATTTGGACTGTTATAAAGGAAACTTACTCTACAAAGACAATACTGCTAAATTATTTAAGATCAAAAGAACCCTTCATGATCTTAAACAAAATAAGCCACTTGTAACTCAATATTTTACTAGGTTAACTCGCCTTAGGCAATAATTAGATGTCTTCAAGAGTTCAAATTAGTTATGTCTTAAAGATGTAAGAAGATATTGAATAATTATTGAAAAGGAAACAATTTTCAAATTCTTAGTAAGTTTGAATAAATCTTTGGATGAACCTTACGAAAGAATTTGTTGTATCAAGGCTCTACCATCACTCAGAGAAGCTTTTTTGGAAGTTATAAAGGAAGAGAGCAGGAGAAACCTCATAAGATGGGCTTTTTCACCTATTTCTACACCTAAATGTTATATTCTTTTATTATGAAATGTCAAGCAAAGTATTAAAAATAAATAAATAAATGGCAGACCATGATGTGACCATTATTGATGTATGGGCCATGCCCGTGAAACTTACTAGAAGTTAAATGGCAAGCCAATAGATTAGAAACCCATTAAAGAGAGAGCCAACAAAGGATATATTGCCTTCTTAGAAGGAGGTGAAAATACTCTTAATAAGCCAATATTGTTTAGTAAAGAGTAAGTAGATTAGCTTTAAAAGATGATCAGAACAAGGTTCATCAGCTATTGTTGTTACCAATGGCACAGTATGGAAAAGTACTTTCTTAAATGCACTTTATGCTTGAGCAAAAGATGTAGCTTCTTGGATAATTGATTTTGGTGCTTCAAGTCATATGACCGAGGATGCCTCACTATTCTATAAATGTAAGCCTTGCTACACTAATTATAACATGAATATTGCTTATGGGTTTACATCCACAATAATAGGGATTGGAAAAGTGAAAATCTCTGCGGCCTTAACATTTGAATCCATTCTCTTGGTTCCAAGTTTGTCCTGTACTTTATTATCAATCAACAAGCTTACTCAAGATTTAAAATGTGTTGTTAAATTCTCTTCCTTTAAATGTCTCTTTCAGGATTTAAATTCAAGGAAGACGATTGGTAATGCTAAGGAGAGTGAAGGTTTGTACCAAACCAAGGTTGATAATAAGATCACTTAAAACTATTATGTCAGCTTCTCAATAAGCAATTCTGATTGCATTGTTATGTAATGGCACCATTTTTTGGGCCACCTAAACTTCATGTACCTAAACAAAATATTTTCCTCTTTATTTATCAATAAAAGTCCAAAGTTTTTCTATTGTGAGATATGTCAATTATCAAAACACTTTTGTAATACCTATCCCATATATGATTATAAACCATCTCAACCATTTTTTGTCATTTATAATGATATTTGGGGACTATCTCAAATTTAAATGTAACAAATGCTTCTTGGTTCTTATCTTCATTGATGATCACACTCGTATCACTTAGGTATTTCTTATGAAAGATGAGTTTGAAACTACTTTAATTGTGGAAAATTTCCATTCCATGATTAAAAATCAATTTGAAACTCAAATTTGAATTTTCAGACTAATATGCTAGAGACTATTTTAATTCAACCCTTAGCAATTTTTGTTCTTGAAAAAGTTATTGTTTATCAAAGCTCTTGTGCCTACACTCTTCAGTAAAATGATATAGATGAAAGGAAAAATAGGCATCTTTTTGAAATTGCTAGGTCCTTTATGTTCATAAATGATGTCCTTAAACAATTTTGAGGTGAAGTTGTCTTAACTACAACTTATTTCATCAACTGGATGCCCTCAAGAACTCTTAAATTTGATTCTTTGTACTAAGTCCTTCTCAAAGCCTTTCCTCAAATACACACCACTAACTTACCATTAAAGGTATTTAGATATGTTGCTTATGTTCATATCCCTCTACATTAGAAAAGTAAACTTAACCCAAAATCTATCAAGAGTATTTTTCTTGGGTACTCCCTATACCAAAAGGTTATAAGTGTTATTCTCTTCTCACTTGAAAATCCTATAGCTCCATGGATATTACCTTTCTTGAACAGGTGCCATATTACCCCAAAACTCATATCTAATGGGAGGTCCCAAAAATTAAAGAAAAAGAACAATTTTAGACCCATAATCCACTTTCTTGAACTTGAGACTCCTAAAACTTTGAGCCAAGGGCCTAACAAGGATCTCAAGGTATATTCGAAGCATAATAAGCAAGTTGAGGAGTAGCACACTATCTTAGAATATTGCTTATTTGACCCAAGTCCAACTCCTATAGAAGGGACATAAAGTAATCAAGGTAATGATGATTTTGAAGCCTCTAATGATCATCATCTTCCTATTACATGGAGAAAGGGAACTAGATCATGTTCCTAGCATTGTATTTCTCACTTTGTATCCTATAAAAAGTCATCTCCTAGTTATAGGATATTTACAACTAACTTGGATAAGATGGAATGTCCAAATAGTATAGAAAAAGCCTTCAAGCATCCAAAATGGAAAGAGACTATGAATGAAGAGCTCTAAGCACTTAAGAAGAATGGCATATGGCAGCTCACTCAATGGCCTTAAGGGTAATAGATCGTGGGTTGCAAATGGATGTTCAATGTGAAGTATAAGATGGATGGCAATGTTTGAAGGTACAAAGTAAGATTAGTAGCAAAAAGCTTTACACAAATATATGGGATAGATTACCAAGAGACCTTTGCTCTTGTAGTAAAACTAAATACAATTTGGGTGCTTTTATTTCTAATAGTTAATCTTGGTTGGAAGCTCTATAACTTAATGTTAAGAAAGCATTCTGTAATAAGGACTTAGATGAGCAGGTTTACAGGGAGACACCTTTTAGTTTGAAAAATTCCAATAACCTATTATACATATTACAAAAATCTTTATATGAACTCAAGAAATCCTTGAAAGCATGGTTTGAAAGGTTTACTAAGGTAATCAAACAGCTAGAGTTCACACAAGGACAGATAGATCACATCTTTTCATCAAAACATCAAGTCATAAGATCATCGTTTTCATTGTTTATGTAGATGATATTATTGTAATAGGGAATAATGAAGAACAAGTCACTCACCTCAAGAAAGTCCTTAGCAAAGATTTTAAGATTAAAGATTTGGGAACCTTAAAGTACTTTTTAGGTATAGAAGTAGCTCAGTCTAATAAAGGGATTTCAATATCCCAAAGGAAATATACTTTCAATTTACTAAGGGAAACTAGTATGCTTAGTAGTAAGCTAACTAATACTTCTACAGATCCATCAAACAAAATTGGGACAAGGGAAAGTTTTGTCCCAGTTGATAAAAGGATGTACTAAAGACTAGTGAAAAAATTGATATATATTTCCTATACTATACTAGATATCAACTTTGCTGTGAGTATAAGAAGTCAATTTATGAACAATCCTATTAAAGAATACCTAAAAGTAGTCAATCGAATGCTTCAGTATCTAAAAATGATAACTAGAAAAGGCTTGTTTTAAAGAAAGGAAACAACAAGAGCATAGAAGTGTTCTCTAGTGCGGATTAGGCTAGGTCTCTTACTGATAAAAAGCTAATCTCAAAATATTGTACTTATGTTTGGGAAAATCTCATTACTTTAAGGAGCAAAAAGCAATAAGTTATGGCCCAAAGTAGTACTAAAGTTGAATTTAGGGTTATGGCTCATGGAATTTGTAAAATTATATGGTTAAAAAGGCTTTTTTTAAGGAACTTCAAGTCCCTACTTCAACATCCATGAAGTTACTAAGTGACAACCAAGCAGTAATAAGCATTGCAAAGTTCATCATGACAAAACCAAGTATGTTAAGGTTGATCAACACTTTATCAAGGAAAAAATAGAAAAAGGGATAATTGAGGTAACACTACAACAATGCAAATAATTTGCAACAAAAGTATGCAATAGAATTTCAACAAAAGTAATTTTTACTTTTTTAACTTTTATATTCAAAAAATTTAATAGGAAACAGAGGGAACAATAAAAAAATGACAAAATAATAAAAAGCAAACAAACATTAACAACATAGTAGCAAATAGAAACAAAAATTAGGTACCTGGCAAAAAACAAAAAATCAATTGGTTGTAAGTAACCAATAATCTATCATTAAAACAGTGATAGACTATTAGTTGATTATAAGTATACTTAAAAAAATCTAATAAAAAATAAAGAAAATTTAAATTATAATTGATTAGTATATAATAAATTAGAAATGATATAATCTAAATATTTATTTAATTAGAAATTATTAATATATTATTTGTATTTATTATTAAATAAATAATAATTATTTAATAAATAAATGTTTATATTATTTAATTAGTATATAAATAAATATAAATAATATAATTAAAATTAAACTTTTTATTAAAAATATGGATAAATTTCACATATATTTATTTTTTCTTATATGTCCTACTTTTTAACCCAAAAAAAAACTTTATAACATATTATATATATAACAATATGTTTTATATATATTATTTATTATCTATATATAATAAATTTAAAATAATATAATCTAAATATTTTTAATTTAGATTATAACTATATTATAATTTAATAAATATGTAAATAAATATAAATAATGTAATAAAAAATAAAATTCTTATAAAAAATATGGATAAATTTAAAATGCATTTTTCTCTTATATTTTGTTATTTTTTGAAAAAAAAAGCTATATAATATATATATATACACATATATATAACAATAACAACAACTATGTTGCTATCACTAATGGTATATAATAATATTGTTACAATATATTATATACAAATTATGTAGTATAGTATAATAATAAATTATATTTTATATAATAATAAGCATGATACTGTGTGCATATTTTCTTTGTCGTTGAAAAAAGAGTTGGTAAAAAAATAGTTGTTAGATTGAGCAAAATAGTTATTGCATGCATCTCTCTCTCTCTCTCTCTCTCTCTCTCTCTCTCTCTCTCTCACACACACACACACACACATATAATATTTTCATATTAACGTGTATTCTTCTTTATAGTTCTCTTTTCTTCATAATTTTATTTTTCTCTCTTCTTCACAATTCTCAATCTTCTATAAAATATTACAATTATTTGAATTTTTTTATTTTACTACATTGCTTCTTGAATTTTAGTAGCGATATTTGCTATACAAATTCATTTTCTTAAAACCTTTCTTTAAAGGAATAAGAGGTAAGTATACATATTTGATTAATAATATTTTTATAAAATACTTATTTTCCATTTATTATAAATAATTATTTTATAGTATTGATTATTTATTGGTTTATGATAATATAGTAGAAAAATATTATTAGTTAAGATTTATAAATTAATATTAAAAATTATGGTGATGATAATAATTTAGGTGATACAAAAAAATTTATTTATTTGATAATATTTGTAAGATAAATTATTTTAATAAGAATTGTACAATAATATTTAAACTATTTATTATCATAGAAAACAAAAAAAAAATTCTAACAATCAAAGATAGATGTATAATAAGTTGAATTTTGGATATAAAGGATAGATTAATGAATTTTTACAAGAAATATAGGAGTTTATTAGCTTTGCTTATGAAAAAGGACCAAAATTTAAAAAGAAAAAAAAATAGAAATGCCTTTATAAATGTAAAAGTATAGCAGATTTTATGACTAATGAAGTAAAAATTGATTTTTATAAAAAAAGGTTTCAGTGTGGATATTGGTATTAGACATGTTATAATAAGATTAAATTATCCCCAATGAGTAACATTAATATCGAAACATGTGACTCATCCTGATTAATAAATAAAGACCATAATAATAGCTAAGAAAGAATGATTTTTGATACAGTTGGTCTTGATTTTGATGTTAGTAGCATTTAATGAAATAGATTATGATAATAATATTAGTCATATTAAGGAATCACCAAAGGTAGAGGCTCAAATTTTATAATTTATTAAATGCATGTCAACAATTATGGCCAAGATGTAGTAATTAGTCTGAATTGTCTATTGCCATAGAAATATTAAACAGTAAAGTTGATATCAATATATTATAATATAGTTTTAATCCGTTTGCAAGTCTTATGAAAAATAGTTATTTATTTAATAATGTTATATCTGATAATTGGTACCAAACTAAAAAGTTAATATCAAAACTTGGTTTATCTACACAAAAGATTGATGTTTATGTCAATAGATATATGTTGTATTATAAAGATGATATAAATAAGACAATATACAAATTTTATGGAGTACCTTGATATAGAACTAGTCAACGTAGTTGAAAACAAAATTTGAAAGTGATTTCAATTAAAAAAAATGCATTATTTACCAATTACCTTAAATTACAAAGGGTTTATATTTCAATGAGATCTATTAAACTTACGTAATAATAGTATTAGAACAATAGAAGACGTGAAAATGTATTATGTCATCCATTTGATAAAGAAGTATAAAAATATTTTAATAAGATATATCTTAATTTTGATCTAGAGCCATAAAATATTCGACTAAGTTTATGCATTGATATGCTCACTTTATATAGTCAGTTTACTTCACTCTATTCATGTTGGTCTGTGATAATTACTCCTTATAATCTTCTTTTGAGTTGTATATAATTACTTCTTATTTATTTTTTACAGCAATTATTCCTAGACTACAAATTTTTAAAATTAAGATTAATGTATTTTTGCAACAATTAATTAATAAGTTAAAATTATTATGGAAAGAAGATGTATCAACCTATGATGTCTTAAACAAATAGAAATTTTAGATGAAAGCAACATTAATATAGATGATAAATATCTTTCTAATATATATAATATTGTTAGGGTGGAGTACTTTTGGAAAATTATCTTATCCTTATTGTATAGATAAATCAAAAGCATTCACCCTAAAATATGGGGGAAAAAACTCTTGATTCGATTATCATCAACAATTTCAACCCATCTACCATGTTCTTAAGAGGAATAAAGATACTTAAAAAAAATAGAATTGAAAATAGTTTCCCTCTCCCAAGATTAGATGGAGAAGAATTATAACAACATGTAAAGATTTATCTCAACGTAGTAAATCAAAGGGTTTTTATATTAATAAGCTATAGGCAATATCACAATTGGACAAAATAAAGTATATTTCAGAAGATTTTGTATTAAAAACATCTATTTGTTAAACATAATTTAGAAGCCATGCATATAAAAAAATATATTTAATACTGTTATAAATATGAAAAGAAAGACTAAAGATAACATGAAAATTCATATAGACTTAAAAAAATATTATAAGTGAAGAGACTTAGAGTTATAAAAATTAGTTAACGACAAAGTAGTGAAACCAAAAACTAAGTTTATTTTGACGTTATCTCAATGAAGGACTATTTGTTGGTGGGTACAATAATCGAAAAACACTTATTTAATAAACTAAAAGCAAAGTTCACTTTGATGTTAAAAATGATATGATCTAAATATTTATTTAATTTAGATTATAATTCCATTATAAGTTATATTATTTATATTTATTATTAAATAAAAATGTTATTTAATAAACCAATTATTATATTATTTAAGAAATATATAAATAAATATAAATAATCTTAAGAAAAGATAAAAATTTTATTAAAAATATGGATAAATTTCATATATATTCATTTTTTTCTATATTTTGAACTTTTTAACTAAAAAACAACTATATAACATATTATATATATATATATATATATATATATATATTATAATATGTTATATGTTATATGTATTATAATATCAACAATGTTATATAGTATAATAATATATTATATTGCATATAATATATACATATATATATAGTTTTTTAAATTTTAGTTAGTTAATATATAATTAAGTAATATACTCTAAATCTTTATTTAATTTTGATTATAATTATTTATGAGTTATATTATTTATATTTATTATAGTATTTTAATAAAGTAAATATTATATTATTTAATAAATATATAAATGAATGTAAATATTAAAATAAAAAATAAATTTTTTATTAAAAAGTTGATGAAATAAAAATATTGAAATAATGACAGCATGGTTGGCTTTCACCAATCATGTTGTTGTCATGACATGGATATATAATATTAATAGTATTATATAGTATATTATATTATTTATAATAATATGTTTAACTAAAAAAAATTTTAAATTTCTAATTACATAATAAGTTACATTATTCATATTTATTATTAAATAAAAAATAGTTATTTAATAAATCAATTATTATATTATTTAAAAATATATAAATAAATAAAAATAATCTAATTTTTTTTATAAATTTCCTATATTTTGTACTTTTTAACTAGAAAAAGGAAGATATAAAATGATATATATATATATATATATATTAATAATATGTATATAATATATAATATTGACAATATTATATAGTATAATAAAATATTGCATTACATATGTAATAATACACTAACAATATATGTGTTTAATTTTAATTAATATATAATTAAGTAATATGATATAAATATTTATTTAATTTAGATTATAATTATTTTACATCTTATACTATTTATATTTAGTATGTTTATTTTAAAAAATCAAATATTATAGTATGTAATAAATTTATAAATAAATATATATTATAAAATAAAAGATAAAACTTTAATTAAAAAAATGATGAAATAAAAATATTAAGATAGAGACAACATGGTTGCTGTTAGCAACCACATTGCTATCCTAAGATGAACATATATAATAATGAGTGTGATTAAAAAATGTTAACATAAATTAAAGAAAATTTAAATTTATAATTACATTACAAGTTATACTATTTATGTTTATTATTAAATAAAAATAATCATGTAATTAATTAATATATTATTTAAGAAATATATAAATTAATATTAATAATCTAAAAAAAGATACAATTTTTATGAAAGATATTTTTAAATGTCATATCTATTTATTTTTTTTCTCTATATTTTGTACTGTTTTACTAGAAAAAGATATATAACATTTATATATACATATTTTTTATATAATATATATATATATTAATATGTTATATATATATTATGTATAATAATATTATCTTATAACATAATAATATATTGTATTACATATATAATAATATAATATTATATTCTTTTAAATTTTAATTAATATAAACCTAAATAATATAATCTAAATCTTTATTTAATTAAGATTATAATTATACTATATGTTATACTATTTATATTTATTGTTGTTGTTTAATAAATCAAATATTATATTATTTAATAAGTTTATAAATAAATGTAAATGATAAACTTAAAAAATATTTATCAACAAGTGGATATAATAAAAATACTGAGATATTGACAACCATGTTCTATGGCTAACATGGACAAGTTTTTTCTGACATGTAGAATAATATATAATAATATGTTTGATTAAAAAATTTGATATAAATTAAAGAAATTTTAAATTCTAATCAGTTAATATACGATCAATTAAAAATAATATAATCTAAATCTATATTGAATTTAGATTATAATTGTATTATAAATTATAATATTTACATTTATTATTAAATAAAAAATTTTATTTAATAAATCATTTATTATATTGTTTAAGAAATATAGAAATAAATATAAATAATCTTTAAACAAAATAAAATTTTCATTAAAAATATGGATAAATTTCATATATATTTATTTTTTTTCTGCTATATTTTGTGCTGTTTAACTAAAAAAAAAATATATAGACACATTCATTTATTAATATATTCAAAGTCAAGTTGGAATGTTAACTTAGATCAATCAAAATCACGTGGAAGTTACATTGGATGAGGAAAGGCCGGCAATACTTTTGGATCTCCGCCTCCATGAAAAGGAAATCTAGTGAAATGAACAGAGCATGTCTTTTCATAGATCTTGCGCAATCTTTTAATCTAAAGCCAGATCCCTACATGCTGGTTTTAATCAAAGCTAAATTTATGTAATTCACCAAACTTCCAAATTGATTGTTGTGCCTGGAAATTAGCTCCCTATATTGGATGGCTAATATTCCCGTAAACTGAAGGAGTTCCATTCTTCATGGGAAAGGTATATGATGTTAGAGAAGGAAGCAATGCTATTGTGTACTCTATACAGAGAGAGTTCCACCTTTTTGCTTGCGTATGGCAAGACCAAAATTCATCAAGCTTCATAAATAGATTTGGGCCCCTAAAACTAGTGAAGTTAAAAGCCCATTTGATAACAAATTAACCCCAGAAACGTTAACCCAATATCCTTAATTAATAGAATCAGAAATGAACTCATTTCAGATCCCAAATAATGCATTAGTTACAAGCCCATGATTTTTTTGGTCCCCTAAACAACATTTTGTTTAGGTTAAACAATAAAAAATCAGAAGCCCATACATATTTGATACAAACCCTATATTTCTGAGCTTATGCACGAAGGTTACAGCCGGAAGCCTGCCTCCAAAAAACCCTAAAGTACCCCCTCTCTTTTTCTTTTTTATTGAAAGTTTCGTCTGTTTTCTTAGTACGAATTTTGGCTTATCTTACCAGATCTGTAACAATGTTCTTCACATCAAAGAAGAATAAAACCTTCAAAGTGACATCACTCTCAACGAGGGGTTGGGAGGTGTGTTATCTTTCTTTAAACATCTTTTAAGAATATTGTTCTTGTTCATTTGTTAAATAATTGCATGTAATGTTTATTAGATTTGTCACTGATTATTTTTGTATTTTAGTATAGTATTCATGCTTGGAATTGTGTTTGCTTCTTTATTTTTTGGTTTATTCTCTTTGCTCCAGAAGTGCAGGCTTACAATGTAATTAGGTTTCTAGTGATGTGCTTTGCAAAGCTTCGATACCATCCACTAATTTGTGCCTTTCTTAAATTTAATGGTATCAATATCTCGTCCTTAGAAAAAAAGAGCTCATCTCTGTAACGCAAGTCATTAGTATTCAAGCTATTTGTTTTATCAGGACAAATAATTCTACCAAAATTTATACTTTCGTTACTATAACATCAAAATGCCATTGTTATTTAATCATGTAAAAGTTAAAACAACCATAAAAGTTATAGCATTGCAAAGAAGAAGAGCATACGAAGAACTTGAGTTAATTCGGATATATAATTGGAAGTTTTTTGTAAAAAACAAAAACTTCCAGAGATTAGAGTAATTGAAATTAATTAAGAATGAGAATTAATTTGATGACTTATGTTAATAAATTATAACTCAATTAAATTGAAGTATTTTTTTGAAAAGTTTACGATTGAATTAATTTAAAAAAAATTGAAATTATTTTTAAAACGATTCATCGGGAAAAACGTTTGCTCTACTTTAACATGCCTTCATTGTTAGTTGTGATTCAAGCAGGTTAGAATTATTTAGCCAACACATCAATTCAGCAAGATTGGGTTCCTGGTCGTTATAAAAAAGACCTTCAAATTGATAATCACTTAACAGTTTATATTATCTAATCTAATAAAATAATAATTTTTTAAGTTTTGAATTGGATGTGTCTCAAAATAGGTAGCAAATTAAAATACTGAAAAAAGTTTCCATTGGTGTATTTGAAAGTCGATGATATGTAAGCAAGGGCCAAAGATCAAAACAGTAATTAATTGACTTTGAAATTTGAATATGACTTCCTTAAATAATGTTCTAGCCTATCTCTTTGGATTTATTCTTTAGACTAGAGGATTTTAGGAAAAAAAGAATAGAATAAGTTGTTAACGGTTAGTAATATGATTTATTTATGATATCTTAAATCGTATATAATTATCAAATTTGTCTTTTATTATTTTAAAAATTACATGTTTAATTACTTCTTCTGGCTGTTTAACTACATACAAAAAATAACCTGAATAAAATTCGAAAATACCTTAACTATAATAATAAAAAACATAAAAGACTATATGTTTCAGGCATAGGATTTTGAGTTAACGAACAATGATAATAACTTCTTATAAATATTCATCTCACTCAAAATTTTTGCATTTACACATCTGGACTTCCTTGATGTTAATCCACGTGTCTAAGAGAGAGAAATTAAAGTATTCAACTGCTGATGACAAGGGTAACAAAGTGTCGATATTAATAAAATATAACCTACTTTTTATTATTATTTATTTTATTATTCCATGCAATTTTTCAATATCGCCAACTTTAATCACTTCATTCTCTTTTTTTTCACCACAGAAAAATACTTCAATAAATAAAGCAGCAGACAGGTACAGTGTTTGGGAAGGGATATTACAAATTAATAAAACATCAACCAGTATAGCATCAATCTTAATAACTGATTAAAAAAAGAGTGGGTGGTGAGAATTCCAACCTAATGTGTACAATCCCTTATAAGAATGTCTGGAAAATCATCCGCTGCCGAGTTAGCCGACCTAAGAATCCAAGATAAAGAAAAAAAAAAAGATTTACTAAAGTGGATAATATCTTTGATAATAGCCTCACTCCTTCAATCCAAACAACTGTAGTTTCCTGTGATAGAGGATATCAGAGAGCTACAATCAGATTCAATTACCACATTCTTCAAATCAAGATCAGGTACCATGAGAATGCCTTTTTGAGAGCTAATGACTCGGCCATAAAACCGAAAAGGCTTTACACACAGCGCTGCATAATTCAATAAAACCTTCATGATTCCTGAAAGATAACACCAATCCCAGCAATTCCTGAAGAATCACCTCATTCAATTTTGTTTTAGATAATCTAATAAAAAGTTAATGTGGCATTTAGCTATTTAAAATATTTTTTATTTCCAAATTCTACGTATTATAGGATCAATATTCATTATGTATTATATTTCAGTATTAGATCCCCATAATATTGCTAAGATCTTGGTAAGAGGATGCAGATTGAAGTATTATATATATAAAAAAATACTGCCATGTACATTAGAGCACTTTTAAATTCCATGATTTTTTTATTATACAATGGATATATCCATCATCATACTTTTAAATTCCATGATCTTTTTATTATATAATAGATATATCCATCATCATATAAAGAATATTTTAGAAGGCAACAAAATATATAAAATTTACGATTGCAAGCATTGACGGTTGGAGAGGGGGGCGTGGGTGCTTCCCCCCTCCCCCTTTCCCCTGTCCTCTCTTGCGTATTATTGATTTTTTTTAAATTTTCAATATATAATTTTTATTTTTTTTCTAAAACTAATAATTTAACTTAACAAAAGATGTTACATTTTAAATATAAATATGACATTATGAATTTAATCTTTTTTTACATTTTAATTTAAAAAATACATCAATAATCTCCTAATTATGTCAAAGATTGAAAAAAATAAGAAAATTTGATACTTATTATTTGATTAATCATTTATTTATTTTATTATAATTGATTCTTTAAGTGAGATATCATTTTCAATTATAAATATCATTTTAAAAAAATAGAATAAGATAAAAGATAATTCTTTCCCTGACTGTATACTTATTTATATTAAAAGAAGAATTGTTAAAAAATTTAATATAAATTCAATTATTAATAAATTTTATGACATAAAAAAATATTGTATTTAGTTTCAATAAATTAATATATATATATAAGTATAAATTTTTTATAAGTATATTAATTTATTTTTTTAATTTTTACTCCCAAATAATTTAATCCGATTGTAAGTTTCTAGAAGGTTCAGTCACAGGATAACCATTGGGCTTTTTTTTTCTTTTTCATTTTTCAGGTCTTCTAGAATCATCTAGAGTTGCATTGTGTCTAAGTGGTCCTCTGTATTCCGATATTTTGTAATGAAATTATGTAATCTAAAAGGGTTTTAGAAAAAAAAAAAAAAAAAGCAATGCGGATAAGATCAAGGGACCAGTGAGTAGATAAATTTTCCTACGTAAACATAAAAAATTATTGAATCGGAAATCAGGGACTGGGAACCCCACTCAGGTCGATTTGAAAAAAAGTTACAAAGCGTACAATGTTTTATATAGATAATATTTGAGTGTGTGTGAGAGAGAGAGATAAAACAGCACGTGAAATGTTAAATTAATTAATTATTAATCATTCAGATAAATTAATTACACCAAGTTCGTAAGAAAACTTGGAGGAAGAGGAAGATTTAACATATATAAAGATAGACAAGAACCAGAAGAAAAAAAAATTGCGACGTTCTAGAAGAGAATAGATAACAGTAACTTATATGCAAAATAAACGATTCCATCAATTAATGGAAGTTTTCACTTTTCATTTTTTTTAATTTGTGAAATAGTATTAACGTTTGATCCTTAATATTCATGGACGATCTTAATATTCATCTCTAATTACATATGCCATATACTTTAATGTAATATAATTGTAGGATGACTTCAAAAAAAATTTCTTTTCTTTTCAAAATTTGAGATTTTAACACTATATGCAAAAAAGAATGTAACAAAAATTTATGAAAACTTATATACGTAAGACCATATTTAGTGAAAAGAATAATTTATTTTGAAAGCTTAGAATAGTCACTAATTAATTATTCTTAAATCAAAATTAACAATTGACAAGACAAAAACATTTGATAAAAATTAAAATGAATTTTAACGTTCATAAATACTTGTAAACTAATGGTTACTAATTGCTATATCCATATGTCTCTGTGTGTGAAAGTCATATAAAATATAAATTTTGTCTATAGCATTATGAAAGTCAAACTAGCATTTAGACACGGCGGGAAAAAAAAAGAAAAGAAAAAGCAAAGCAAAGCAAAACAAAAGGCTCTTTCACTGCTGTCTGAACCGTGTGTGAACCGTGCGTGGAAAACTTGCATTAAAAGTAATGCTAGCAGGTGACGAAAGTGTGGAAAGCTTCGTTTTGACCTTCTTGAGAGTGACAAGGTTATAATGCTAGCGAGTGAAGGGGACCGTTTACCCTCCATTAATTATGGAAGCCCAAAACAAGGTTATAAAAGTAACTAGGCTAGAGTCAAACTAAAGCCAAAACAACCAAGAGGGCTCAATATTAGGAGCAACAATTCTATATATATCTTAGCGAACTTATACCATATCTACGTCACTTTTTGAAATGAATTTCACAAGATATATATATATATATATATATATATATTGTTAAATAAAGATTGAATAACGAAAAATAATACATCATAATTGCTCCCCCAAAAAAATAAAGAATACATCATGATCCAATAAAAACTACTATTTAAAAAATCAATCAATTTGACTGAAAAAATCAATGTATTGGTTTAGTTAACCCATAAAATTCACCTAAAAAAATTGTTCAAAAATTAATTGAACTAATTAACAATTGGTTGAATCAATTATTACTTTTTTTTAAAAGATTCTTTTTTATAAAATAGCACAGTTTATCTTAAAAAAATTTAAAAAACTGAAAATGTAAGGCAATAAAAGAAAGAAAATGCTAAAATAAAGAGAAGTTTAAATAAAAGACAATATAAAAGAAACAAATACCGTGAGTTTGACTATTTTTTATACTTACTCTTTATAATACTTCATTTCTTAGTAGAATTTCTCTCATATATCTATGGCCAAAATTGATCATTCCTTTTTTATTTTTTCTATGACAAATAGAATCTTAATATAATTTGGAATCCTAAAAGTTTAATATTAAATACTAGTAAATTTTAATCATGGTAATTTTTATTTTTTAATTAAAAAATGACTTCTCAAATATATTAAGCAATATTGAATTAATAATAAAATATTTATTAAATTTATTAGTATTTATTTGTTATATTAAAATTTTAATATGTAAAATTTTAAAAAAAATTATTTAATTATTACTAGTACAACTATAATTAAATCAATTAATTATAAATTAGTGTCTCTACTAATTTAATAACCTATCCAATTTTAAAAACATTAGTAAAAACAAGGCAAATCTTTTTTAATTTTAAAAAAAATGGCAATTAACTATTAACTATCGTTAATTCAAGTTGTTTTGCACATTTTTGGTAGAAAATTGATAAATAATTGAGTAATTTTAGGGCTTAAGTGAGTGATTTAAAGCAAAGTGAATGACTAGACACTATACATAGCTATATATTGCAATTTTAATATAATAGATGACAAATTGTGGCTTATTTTCGCTTTGAATAGGAAATTGATTGAAGATTTTTAATTCTTGATTTGGCTTGTTTTTAAAGCAAGTTCCTAGGGTTTCCAAGGGAGAGCTATCATTCTGGGTATTTGTTAAGGTTGGAGGAGTTGTGAAAGGTCATAAAGAACAAGATAGAGGCTTGAGTTAAAGAGAAGACAATATTTCTTCTTAGTTTTTTCTATCTCTTCCTTTCTTTCTTGCATTTTCCTATTGATTATATCATATACTCTACTTTTAGTGATAGACTACTTTGTAATAAATAAGTAAACATTTCTAGCTAGAATTATTATAAACCCTAGTATGAATCATAGCTTGATTATCCTCTTTTCTTGTCATTAATTGGGGGGAGGGGTGTAATTCTATTCTTTGTGCTTTTTAATTGATTGACCTCCAATTAGATTGATGTGGTACTTTAGTTAAATTTGGAAAGGGAATATTGGAATTTGATTGAGACTTTAAATTGAAATGTATGAATACTTGAAACTTGTTAAATTAAGTTGATAGTTTTGACAATGAGATAGGAATATACTTATGGCCTAAGTAGGGATTGTGTAATTGAATGCTTAGTTTAATTTCATGAAGAAATTCATTTGAAGTTAGCTAAGAATATGCTAATAGAAAATTGTGAAAATACTAGCATATATCACTATTAAGCTCAAGATTAAAAGGGATAATTTAGGTTTCTATGAATTATTAAGGGGTTTAATAATTTTAAATTCTTTCTCTTATTGAATTTAGCCAATAGTACTCAATTTTGTTTTGTTGTTTAATTTTGCCAATTGAATTAGCTTTTATACATGCTTGTAATTAATTAGCTTAATTTAGGTTAAGTTGTTAATTTTAGTACTCGCTAATTTTTGCTTACTAAATTTTTATGGAAATGATACTGATATCTATATTACTTATATGATATATATACTTGTGTGTGAGTTGTTATAATTGGAAGCAACATACACTAACATTCAATGTAAGTGAACTTTGTATAATTCTTTTAAAACTGCAAATTTTTCTTGTTTTACTTTTAGGTGAAATTTCTGCATAAGCTAAATTGTGATTTTAGTTTAGACAGAAATTTCACTTGAAGTGGATAAAAGTGATAGTCATAAAATGTTCTTTATCGTCCCTTATCACGAGAGCTTTGTTAGTAATATATGTATGAGTGAGTGCCTTTATATATATATATATATATATATATATATATAGAGGGAGAGAGAGAGAACATGAAAGCCAAATAGAATCTTTCTTCCAATTTTGAAAAATTACAAGAATAGATTAACTTTTGGGGGACCTTTTCGTTATTATCCCTCAAACCACGTAGATTAGTATGAAATAAAATAAATTTAATTATTAACCATATTATTATAATTCTTTTTTTTTTTTTTTTGTTTCAAGAAGAATGGGAGCCTACTTAGGGAGCTGGGGGTGGGGGAGTAGGAAATTGGACCCACATGTATTAGAATTTTTTGTTTCTTAATTTTAGAAATGTTATTTGAGTCAAGGTTTTGATTTAATGAGGCATGCATACTTACTTTTAAATGAAAGAAAACGTTTTACTAATTTTTTTCCTAATTTAAGAGTTTGTTATAAGGAAGAAAGAAAATGGAGGATTTAACTAATTTTAAAAACCTTCAAAATATTCTCTCATTTCTTTGTAACTATAAATTCTCTTAATTTAAAAGATTTTGAAGAAAAAACCAACATATGTTGATTTCATTATTTATTATCAGTCAAATTAATAAAATAAATATTTTCAAAAATATATTATAATGAGTCATTTTCATCTTGTTAGTTTATTACCTTGTTAATTTTAAAACTAATAAAAATAAAGAAAAATGATTAATTAATCAATTTTTTTTTAACTCTTTTCTTTCTGGATTCCTTTCCTTTCTTTCCTCTCTTCCAAACACACCTTGAGGGCTTCCTTTGTGCAAGAGTGGAAAAGAAGTTACAGATCATTTAGTGTTTTCAAATGAGCATATATATATATATATATACATATATTGCTTCATTTATTTCGACTGAAGTATTAAGTCTTGACTGAGATGCTGATAACGTTTGATGAAGATTAAGAATTAATGCGAAGTGAATTAATGTGTGTGTGTGTGTGCATATATATATATATATATATATATTGTGGCTGCCATTAATACCTGTGTACTCTGTATCAAACGAAAAGACCATAATATATTTGCACAATAAAATGTATACAGAGATATGGATCGATCTACATTATTTAAGTCCAGCTACCAAATCAAGGCAAAGGAGATGAAATAAAGATCGATACTGCAGTTCCCACACGCATATAGACACTAGCAGCCTAGGGCACGCAGGCCTCAGCTTTATAAACCACAACACAGTGAGTATAGAGATTAGAGCATACATATAGCTAGAGACTACTAGGGTTTATGATAATTAAACCTCTGCCTTCTCAAGATCTCTCTCTTTTGAGGCCACTTTATCCGCCTTCTTCTTCCTGCGGCAGATAAGGGCAACAAAGACAGGAACAAGTGGAAAAATAGAGAGGAACCAACAGGCAACGGGTATCCATTTGAAGTAGATGGGTAAAATGCAACCCAAATACGTATAGAGAGCCAGCATCATCAAGGCGATTCCTGCCATGAGAATGAGGATGGAAGCTGTGCGATAGGTCTTTCGTAAGAGGATTCCATTCCAGATGGAAGCAAAAGCGAGACATAGGGTCACAGCAACCACCTTCATCTCTATGGTCTTCGCGAATGAGTCATAAGTTGTCAATAGACCCATCACCATGGGCACAGCCAACACAATTATAGCCTTTCCAAGCTCTTGCTTCTCAGCTATCTCGAAGACCGGGTGGGTCGGGTCAGCCTCATCATCATCAGTGGGCTGGGTGGGTGATTCTGGGATATGGATTTGAACTTGACTGGGTTGGGCCCGTTGGGGTGGTCTGGGAGAAGAAGGGGCAGATTCAGAGAGAGTAGGCTCCTCTGATCTGAGTGAGTGTGGGAATGATGGGATGGATGAGTCAGTGGGCAATAACTTGCCCTCATCCCCTTCTTCTTCTTCTTCTTCTTCTTTAATCTCTGTGTTTGATGATTCATGATTTGCGGGTTGTGGGTTGGTAGTGACTGGGTTGGCGGGAATAGCTAGTTCCATTTCCTGATGATCATGGAACTCAGAACCTCCATCAGAGGGAGACATGGTGAGAGGTGAAACTAATCAGGGTTTGGAATTGATCACCCTTGAGGGGGTTGTTCAATCACTCGTAATCGCTATATATAGAAATTAATGAAACCCTAACACTTGCCCTACTGAGACAGAAGGTTGAGGAAAGCACTCTTGTTTGGTGGTTAAAGATTAACCCTTTGGTTGTTCAAAGCATAGTTAGGGTTTAACCATACCTTTCTATTTAATTCTCTTACCTTTGTAATGGAAAAACGAGAACTTTATCTCATCATTTTGTCAATAAGCTTGTAGTTCATACAACATTAGCTAAAACTTAAGGTGTGTTTCATGTCAAGAGCTTAATTCTTATTTCTATATCTTGAAAAAAAAAAGGGACAAAGATAAAAATAAAATCAAAAGCACTCCAGATATATGATAAAGATCTATAGTCAGGAAATTAAGAAACATCGATAAAGAAAATTACTGAAACAGAACAGTAATATCACTAATATGGTGCTTTGGAAAATTTCTGCTGCACATTTAATTTATTATTACTTCATTAGTATAAAATATTTATATGTTAAATTAAATTTAGGAAGAATTACATTGAAAGGACCCAGAAATTAAAAAAATTATTTTTGAAGACCTATTACTACTAGGTTCAACTGTTTGTTGCTAAAATCAGTGGTATTCATCCTAAAACAAGTGGTAACATATCCTTAAAAATAAATATTTTTATTTTTGGTAGGGGTGTTCATTGACCCAATACTTCCTAGGGGCCCGCCTTAGCCCAGTTTAATTCGAGTCGAGTTGGGTCAAGCCAAAAATATAAATTAGCAGAATTTTAAATAAAACTATATCAAATCCGACCGGATTACAAGCAAAGGCATGTTCTATTCAACCTACCCTAATAGTTATTTTTTTTTTAATTATTAACATCTGGCAATCTTATATATATATATATATAATTCTTATTTCATTTTATTCTCTCTATATATTGTAGTTTTTATTACCTACACAAACCTTCATTACTTCTTAATTATTTTCATTATTGATGTGTATATTTTTTGACATTTCTTTTGTTGAATAACGAAAATACACATATTTATTTAAGGCTAATTATGTTAGTATAACTTATATTTTGTTTAATAATACTAAATTATTTTTTTATTACTAATAAAAATATAAAAGTTCTAAAAGTCTGTTTTGAAATATATATTTATGAATCTGTAAAAAGATATTTTTATATTACAAGTATCAATTTATTAAAAAATAAAAATAATTAGCCCTAGAATCAGGCTTGTTCGGGTTATGGGCATAAAAATAAGCCCAATGTCTTAATCGGGTAGGGCATCAGCTCTACTAGATGTCCGGCCTGGCCCGGCCTATGTACAACCCTAATTTTTGGATCCTTTATTATAATTCTCCCTTAAATTTAAGTTATCAAGATAAACTTAATTCTATATATGTACCATATATATGTAAAGAGGGTAACGAATAAAGATAAAACCCAATATATCTAACAAGAAACTTTGGCAGGAAAATAAAATTTCTAATTTTTAGAAGAGAGTAGATAACAGTTAATTAACTATAGCCTGCTATTATATGTGGATCATAAAAATAAATAATGACGCTACACCAACTAAGCCAAAGCAACAAAAGGAATGATTAACCTTAGGAGAGTTAGAGCTATAATTATACTAGATTTAATTATTTATAATTGTACATGAATACGTAGGTGTACATTTTCAATTTAAAAGAATGATGAATAAACATCTAAATATTTGTTATTGGATAAAACTCTTATTGGCATTAATTTCTTGTTTATAAGTTGAAATATAGCCACTAACTAACATTTTATGAGATTTTGTTCTTGTTAATTTTTTTTTTGATAAAAAAAACACGAAACAAGCAGACAAGCAACTAATGACTAGCAATTCCAAGGGAAAGAACCTTGATTCAGCAAATAACAGTCTTCCTCCAAAGCTTTCGCAAGCCAATCCGGAACATCACAAAAACGATAAATGCCAAGCATCATAGAGAGAGCAAAATGAGCAGCACAATCTGTAACTTTATTCTTCTCACACGGAATATAAGCAACATGCACTTCCCAATCTCTGTTAACCAGAGAATGAACTTCAACAATAAGCTCCTGATCTGGATGTAAAGGCTTCACAGGGTGCAAAATCATATCTACAACTTCCACAGCATCTGTCTCCAACACAACTGGTCGGACACCTAAATTCCACACCAACTTCAACCCATGAAGAGCTCCCCAAAGTTCAGCATTTAAGCCTCCACTTGGTTCAATCCTACAAACAAAACCCACTAACATCCGACCTTCATGATCACGAAGAACACCGCCACACCTAGAGCTAGGAGAATGATAGCTGTAGGCACCATCAACATTAATCTTCACAACACCAAAAACTAGAGAACTCCATCTAGAGTTAGTGTAGTTAACTACTTTATCGTTCCTCAACATTAATTGTTGATTCTAGGCTTTGGAATTATGATCCAACATAGCTTTAATCCTTATAAAGAGCTCAATGTTAAATGTCCTATGGTTTTTAAAAATTCTTTCATTACGCCTCCTCCAAATACTCCATGTAGAAATGGCAATAAGCTCATTGCCTAAGTATCCCCCCAGCTTCTAAGTAGTACGCAAGTTATCCTGAAGCCATATCTTAAAAGGAAGACTAAAGAAAAGTCTCTGGTGGCATGAAGGAATAATTAAAGCCCATAAGTCTTTTGTAACTTGACAGTCATGAAGTACATGGAAAGTATCCTCCTTGGGCCCACCACAAATAGAACACCCCATATTACCATGCAAACCTCACTCAAAACGGGAAAAGTTCATTAGAAGCCGCTCTCGAAGAGTAAGCCAAAGGAACGTACAACATCTATACAAGACTTTCAACTTCCAAAGATGCTTTCAGATATGATCACCTCCCTCCCTATGAACATCATGTAACGCTAAGTAAGCTAAACAAGTAGAAACGTGACCATTACTCATCCAACACCATCTAATCTCATCTTCTTCCTCATGTCTAGATTGAGGATCCATACTTTTAAGCTTCAAAAGAACCTCCCTCAGGAGAACAGTTGAAAGCGTAAACCAATCCCACAAACCATCATCTAAAATAAAGTCTACCACCTTAGCATCCAAAAGATCACTACCAACTAGCTCTTCAAGTTTCCTGTAATGAGGAAGCCATCTATCCTTCCAAAAAGCAATGTGTTTTCCATTGCCTAGTTTCCATTCAAAACCATCTAAAGTATTTTGCCAACTATTCTTTATACCCTTCCACACACTAGACCTAGATCTTCGAGCATCAATTTTTGGAATAATATCACTACCACATTTATACTTCCCCTTCACAACATTAACCCACAAAGCTTCCTTGTCATGCACAAGCCCCCAGCCTAGCTTCATCATAAAAGCCTTATTCTGCAATCTAGAGTGTTTAAGACCTAAACCTCCATGGCTTTTAGGGTGGCAAACGTATCCCAAGCCACGAAGTGAACCTTTTTATGATTGACAGTGCTACCTCATAGAAAGGATCGATTCAATCTATCAAGATCATCACACGTACTAGCTGGAAGCAAAGTAGTTTGCATGGCATAAGTTGGAACAACAGATAACACAGAGCTAATAAGAGTATGATGACCAACCATAGATAAAACATTAACCTTCCAACTTGTTATACGTGGGTTCACCTTGGTAATCAAATTTTGGTAAATATCCTTAGTCACACGAAAATGGTTCAAGGGGACACCTAAATACTTCCCCAGATTAGCAGTAACTCTGAACCCTAAAGCATCATTGATCTCTTGTACCCGATTTTAATTAACATTTCGAGAGAAAAAAATTCTAGTTTTAGAGTGGTTAACCTTCTACCTAGAGGAACCACAGAACTTATTCAAACAATCAACGATGATATGCACTTGCACCATACTAGCTTCTACAAACACTATTAGATCATTCGCAAAACAGTAGGTGCGATATTAACGGACCATTTTTACTGAGCTGAATAGGATGCCAATCCTTAGTCTCTATAGCCCTCTAAATTAAGTGGGCAAGTTTCTCTATGCAAATAACAAACAAATAGGGAGAGATAATGTTACCTTGTCTCACATCCTTCGAAGGTTTAAACACTTCAGTCTTCAAGCCATTCCACATTACCTGCATCTTTGAGGAAGCCAAACATTTTGAGATCACATCTTTAATATTCTCCGGGAACTGAAGTTCTTTTAAACAATTAGTCACAAACTTCCAGTTAAGTCTATCATAGGCTTTTTCTAAATCAATCTTGATTGCCATGAATCCCTTCTTGCCCTTCATGGTCCTCATGGAATGGATTACTTCTTGTGCAGTTATAATATTGTCCATTCCATGTCTTCCTGAGACAAAACTACACTAGTTCGAGGCTATGATTCTAGGCATAATAGAACTAAGCCTTTTTGAAATAATCTTGGTGATAGCCTTATAAATCATGTTGCAAAGACTAATAGGCCACAAATCCTTTAAGCATGAAGGATTCTTTATTTTTGGAGAAAGAACAATCAACATATCATTGATGTCACAAATTCTAGATGGATTATGCCAGCACTCCTTAACCATAGTCATAACAGAGGAACCAACCTAACACCATTGACTCTGAAAGAAGAAAGGATTCATCCCATCAGGTTCTAGAGCCTTCAGAGCACCCATATCAAAAATAACTTGTTTAATATCTTACTCCCCCACGTCACTCCCAAGGATGCATAGCATATTTTCATCAATATCTAAGTAAGTCACAGCGCACCTGAAAAAATTCCTAGTAGTATTCTCTTCACAATAAAGCTACATGAAAAAACTTCTTGCACGTTAAGCAAGCTCCTTCATATTAAAGCACCAAGCCCCATCCTCATCCATCAAAGCCTCTATTTTATTTATTCGTTTCCTTTTATTAGCCATGGCATGGAACAATTTTGTATTCCTATCCCCATGGCTATACCAGTTGCATCGAGGTCTCTGAAGCCAAAGGAGCTTTTCCTGCAACAAAACATCTTCTAGCTCTTTCCAAAGCTGATATTGTAAATCCACAGGAAATCTAGATGTTCTTCCACCTTTAAGACTTCTGCTAATGCCATCCAAGTAGTGGTATAACTCATCCTTCCTCCTATTAATGCTGCCAAAGACATTCCACTTGTATTTTCTCACATCCTCCATAAACTGATTAATATTCTTAATCCAATTCTTATTCTTCTTCCAAGAACCTTTTAGAAACTCCTCAAAGTTATCGTGAAACACCCAAGAAGCAAGAAAATGAAAAGGCTTACTCCCTCAACCTTTGGTTTCATTTCCTAACATTTTAATAAGCAGTGGGCAATGATTAGATTCAAGCATTGGTAGATGGAGAACTGTAGTACACGGATACAGATCGCACCAAGCCTTATTAGCCACTAATTTGTCGAGGCGACTCTCACACCCTCCACCACGCCAGGTGAAACAAGAACCACGAAACCCAATATTAACTAAATCCATGTCAATAAGCCATTCCAAGAAAGCCTTGTCTGCTCCTCTGTTGCGCAGCGAACTCGACCTTCTCTCATGGTTATAGAGGACTACATTAAAGTCCCTAACTATACACCAGGGTCCCATCACAGTCAACCCAATATGTCTAAGCCTATCCCATAAAACTTTACGTAACAAGGCAGACGGGGAACCATACACCATAGTAAGAAACCACACTGCATTTGCATGGGAAGAAATTCTAAAATGAACGAACTGAGCATCCTTCTCAATCAAATACACACCTTGATTACTGTTCTTCTAGCAAAACTAGATACTGCCACAGTACCCAACAATATTAACAATCTCCACTGAGTCAAAGCCAAG
The DNA here is from genome assembly GCA_026724425.1 of Erythrophleum ivorense. Lineage (NCBI taxonomy): Eukaryota > Viridiplantae > Streptophyta > Magnoliopsida > Fabales > Fabaceae > Erythrophleum > Erythrophleum ivorense. The sequence continues at coordinate 463,287 of JAIUCV010000199.1, read as the reverse complement.
CTTTGCAAAAATTAACTTAGCATTTTCTTCATTCTGACAAGTTTCACAAAGAGCCAATGCATCCATCTTATATCTACTACTCAGGTCTCTAATCAACCTCGGAAAGGATTTAGATCCTGTTCTTCTAGAATTCTAAGTTAAAAAATTCATAAGGACAATCAATTTTAAAAAAGGGCAGGTTGAGCCTGCTTCCTCTCAAACAAAAAAGCCTCTCCATCCCCGTAAATGGGATTGCCACCATCAGCAGATCTCATGGGCTCATCACTAATTTGCCCAACTTGAGTTGTGTTATAACTCAAGGAAACATTCATCTTAAACCCTTCATCCTCTAAAGTTGAAATACCATCCATGGATCTGCCACTTAACTTATTACTATTAAGGACAGTAAAAAGATTTTTAATTGAAATATTGGGTCGCACAAATTGGCCCGTGATATCCTTCATTTTTCCTTTTTCCTTTTGTATGGCTACAAGTTGAAAAACCTTATTAGGCCCAGGTGGAGGTTTCTCAAAACCACCCAGATTATTAGCTAACAACCCCAACTGCTATCTAATCATTGGTTGATCATCATTATCATTACGGGATCCTGAAACCTGTCTTCCCTTTGACTGTTGCAAACCTCCCAAATTCTTTTTGACTCCCTTTCCATTTTAGGCACTAAAAATATTCCCAAAATCTCGTTTACAACCATCTCCTTTACTCATCTTCCTATAACCCTGCCTTAATCTCATCCTAGATTGTCACTTAACAATCAACCAGGGTCCGAAATCATCTCCCTCAGCTGTCTCCGTCATAACCTTCCCTAGAGACGGACCTCCATTCCCTATGGCAGCCGTATACAAATGTTCATTAATCTTCCTTTCTATTGACGACAATCCAGTTCTATTCCCTGAGAACATCTTATGTCCATCTACTTTGCTCGACTAAGCCATCATGGCATCCACCTTTACCTCTAAATAAACCTCTTCCCGAACTAACTCAGGGCATATGTCTTTGTGGTGTCCATATTTCCCGCAATGGAAACAAATCATGTGTAAACCTTTTTACTCAACCTTAAATTTATGGTCCCATATCATCACACTTGGTAAGATTTGCCTTCTCAAATCAAGTTCCACACAAATACGAGCAAACCTTCCCATGGAGGTGTTAGCTATCGAAGTGTCACTAGGTGTTGAAGAAATCAACGTTGTATGATTGATCTTCAGAGTTTGACCAACTAAGTTTCCCACTCACCACAAACACCGAGAATTATAACAATTTGTTGGAAAATCTAGAATATGAATCCAAGCTACAATTCTACTAGCCTCCCTCTCAGACCACGGATCAAACATAGGCTGCCACTGTTGGATAAGGAGATAACTGTCCGCAGTCATCCAAGGGCCCTCTTGGAACGCATACTGTAGGTCATCCTTACATTGAAATGAGACGATGAAGAAACCATTATCCAAAGCTAGAAGCTTGAAAGGATGCTGAGGTCTCCAAAGCTGCTCAAGACGATACCGCAGAAAGTTCAGAGACACAGACTTCCCTAGTAGCTTAACAATTAGAGATTTTTTCCATGGCCTACACCATTCCTCATATTCCTTTTTTGTAACTTGCACCTCTGGGCACTTGTCCTCATGCACAGCTACATTCAGAACCTCCTCACCACGCTACATAATGAAATCTATCTCCTTCAAGAGTTGATCCCACCAATCATCATTATCATTCGAGGACCCATCGTCACTATCATCCGATGACCCATCATTGCCGTTGCAATCCTCCATATGATCATCACCCTTAAAGCCAACCTGGAGAACCTTGTCCCTATAGGAAGCCGTTTGAGAACCTACTGAATCCTTACTTCCAAGATTATCTGTACCCACCTTCACCTTCTTGTTTGAACATACAACCAAGTTGAGCTCTTCCAAGGAGAGACTACTTGGAAACTTGTCGCTATTCGAAGGACCTCTCGCATCCACGCTCTAGCTCGCCATTTTTTTAACTCAAACCGAGGTTTTGATTGTTGTTGAATTAATGAATCTTTTGTTAATTTTAATTTATATAGAAATTTCATCTAATATGGATAAAAATCAATCATCAAATAATCTTCTTTGTCTAATATAAGCAAATTTAAATTTCCCGGAGTTTGAAATCTCCTTAGCTTTTAAAGAATTAAAAGCTAAACTATATATTGTCATTCATTATGAAATCATAATCACTTTTTATAGATTCACCTTTTTCACTTTAGGGGAAACACTTAAAGGAAACGACATCTCTTCAATCTTCATGTTTTACCTTTTTTTGTTCTTAAAGCGATGCTATGATGCTTAAAATTTCCAAATATGTCATAGTAAGTTTTTCCCTAAAAAAAGAAAATTTTCTTATAAATGAAGTTTAATTTGAGTTGGGTTGGCAACCTTTTTGTAATGCTTATTTTTAATTATTTGAAAAATTAAAAGGTTGTCATTAATTACAGTTGATTATAGGATGTAGTATTTTGTTTTTTTACCAAAAATTAAGATGTAGTATAATATTTTTATAAAAAAAATGTAGTATTTGCTTTTTAAATTTAGAAAAATAATTTCGTGTTTATTTTAAATTTTTTTAATAAAATTATGATAATTATTTTTAAGTAATCAATAATATGATATTTAATTAAATAAATATTCAACTTACGATATTCAATAAAAGAAAGATTCGCATGAAATCTATTGATGCAAAGTAACATACGTATCAATTTTTTCTTACTACTGTCAAATGTACTTTTCTCTTCCTATACACTTTTAAGATTGTACTTTTCCACTTTGTTTGTGCTTTACCAATAATGATTAAAGCATTAATTGATAATTTTAAGTTAAAATATTTATATTAAAATATTTTAAACTATTCTAAAAGATAAAAAAAAGTAAAAAAATTAAACTGTATAAAAAAATTAAAATTTATGACTTCAAGTTAAAATTTTTTATTTTAAAATCTTTTAAAATAATTTAAAATTTTAAAAATTTTCAATATAAATATCTTTAATTGAAGTGCTCAAACGTGTGTGTGTGTGTGTGACATCATGGTCAAATAACTTAGTTTTCAATTAACAAGTTACTTTTCTAGAAAAGAAATTATATTTTTTAAAAATGGCAGCTGCGCATTTACACTAATAAATTTCCATGGTTATTTATTTTAGATTTGTTTCGAGTCCATCATTTGATAAGTGCCATCCCTTCATTTTTTTATATCTGCTATGTTTCAAGAATTCTTTAAATCAGCAATATTGATGATAGATTACATCTTGAGGGGGAGTGTATTCCTCTCAAATTCATAAGCATATTAATTTTTTAACATACAACAAGTTATTGAAAGAGAACTTGGGGCTATGGTCAACTTTGATGGGCGGAGAGAGAAAGAAAGATACACAAAGTAAACTCCTATTGCTACTTACCCCACAAGCTTCTTGGGGTGGGATGGGAAATAGAATCCAAACATTCTAGAAATTAGAAAGCCATTGGACCATATCCAATCTAATTTAGTTATTGGAAATGATCGATGTTTATCATGATGAAAATTAGATGACTCAAATATTTGCATTATCTAATATAATTACCAGAAAGAAATTAAGAAAATGAATAAAGAGAAAAACATAAATCCCGTAATGCCCAAGGCCCTTTTCTCTTTTCTTAACAGCGGAGCGTCAAAAAAAAAAAAAATGGAAATACCCATGTTATTAGTAGTGTGCAAATTTGACTATGAAGGACTGAATTATATGAACTAATACATAAAATAATTATATGAATTAAAATATAAAAGGAGCAAGGGTTGAGAATAGCGGAAAATTACGATGAAGATGAAAAAAGAAAATAATTTCATCACTAAAAATGAGAAGTTACATCAGTTATAAAAAAAAGAGTTCTTTATAATATAATATAATATAATATCCAAAAATAAGAGGATTTTGAATAAATTTCATATTATTACTCTGTCAATTAAGTATAAATAGTAACAATAAGTTACATTTTAAATAAAAGAGAGATTGACCAAGACATATATCTGACTGTAACTATATAGGTTGCGTATAAAAGCACGGATCAAAGAAACATTCAGACGCCCTATTAGTCTTTCTCAACAAATTTCAAAATTGTATTTAAAAAAAAAAACGTTTTTTGAATTCGCCAAACACTCATTAATAAATTTATAACTATTTTAGCAAAATCGAAGGGTCGTAGATTTAAGGTTTTTGTAATAGAAAACCTTTTATGTCTGAGGAATGGATTAAAAAGTTAATAATGGAAGATAAAATAAAGAAACATTAAGGGAAAAAAAAAGGATAGTATATATGAATGAAATAAGATTCTTAAAAAATTTAATATACACACGTGCATGGATATACACAAACAAGCACACACGCTATTATATGTACATTTGAGACCTTTGATATCTTTGGTCTCTTAAATTAATATAAGAAATAAAAAATATTTTTGAAAACATAAATATAAAATATGATTAAAAAAGTCAAAACTATATGGAGATATAAATATTTATTACTTCTCCTTTTATTTTTAAATTAAAAAATTATAATTTATTTATTAATCATAATTTACATGCATTATTTATTATTTATAAATTATAATTTATTTTTTATTTAAAAATACTTCAAATTAATTAAAAGAATAGTAGGTAACAAAATGGTGGTGGAATAAACATGGATTATTGAGATGGAAGTCCAATGAAGAGGTTAAAATTCGAAGCCTAATAAATTGCTCTTTATAATTAAGGAGAGGACCCAAGTAGAATGATCCACCTTCCTAGACAGGCCCATGATGGGCCCAGATTGCTTCAGACCCTACTTGGTGAAAGAAATGTTTGTGCATCTAAATTCAAGCACAGTAAATAAACTTAGATAAAGGTTACATCTAAGTGAATTAAATGAACTTAGATAAAGTCACATATAAATTGTCGTAAAAATTATGCGTATTTTCTTAAAATGAAAATTGAGTAAATTTTTAACTATGTAAGAAGTTTTCTTTTCCAGGAAAAAAAAAAGTAACATAACAAAGCATTCTTCCTTATTCTGTTTAAATTTTAATATTTAGCTAATTTCCAACCCCAAAGACTCATTTTCAATATTTGAAAAGTAATTTTCTAGACCATTGTGCAATAGAAAAGAAATTTGTTTTTGGTGTTTGGCTCCATTACCATTACTGGAACCATCTATTTCATGTACAAATAGTTTCCATTAAAAATTATAAAACATTCTTCTAAACATGAAACAAATATTGACAATTTACGTTGGAGCATTATATGAAGATCTAAATACAGTTCTGTCCTTTAAATTCACGTGAAATTTTATGAGAGAAAACTTTAACCTTATTTTAAAATATAAAGGATAAATCTAGAAAAGTAAAAATTAATGGATGAAAATTATAAATAATCATAGATAGATTACTATAGTCCTTATTTCCGAACTCCAAAAAAAAAAAAATACTCCAAGCCTATAGTTATTATAAGTAATAACAAACTCAATCTCTATTTTGTTCCTAATTGAATTCTTAAATCTCTGGATTTAGACTCATTTATCCTAAAAAATTTAAAATTAATAAATTTTTCTCAAGTTGGGACAAAAGTAAAAATCTCACTTCAAACACATAACTAACTAGTTCCAACAATTTTATCCTTGAAGGTGATGTGGGATTTTTTAGGGAGTAAAGTGAAGAAAGGGAAGGCTAGACTGTTTTGAAATTTCAATCTTTAAAAACATGTATATATGTGTATGAGTGTCCACGGGGTGGATACTTCTCCAAATCTATTCACATACCTAAATTTAAATAGATAAAATAATAAGTACTCATCAAATGCAAATATTTTAACAATCCCTAATAAAAGTAATATTTCATGCAAAATTGAGAAAGGAAAAGTAAATTTTTACCTATATAAAATAAGACACGTTATTGAAATTTTACTTGTTATTAAGTACATAAATAGTGAGTGTAAAACCAAAGCTTAGTTAACGGCATTTTATTATTTTTGTGTGCGAAGCAAGGAGCCAGAGGCCCAAAGGAAGAAAATTCTATAACATAACAAGTCATTAGATAGGCAGTTAGGAGGAGTATGCCACTCCTTGAAGCTAATGGCATGTTAAAATTGCTAAGGTTGTCTAATGAGAAGAAATTGTATTGTCCCCTTAATAGAGAAGAAATTATATTCTTCTATAGTTCTATTCTAAAGGAAAAAATTTTGCTCTCATGCCCAATGAGATATTGTATGTTTTTCCAGTGTCATTCTAAAATATCATCATAATATTATTAGTGGCACCATTTTAGAACTATTCCTCTCAAAGCACTGCTTACATGCTTTGATTTTTATCTTTAATTATAATTTTTTAATTAAAAAACTCTTAAATTGACTTTCGACAACTTTTTGCCTTCTAAATTAGACATTATCTCTAATTAATTTAATATCACATGCGTATGTAACCTTTTCTTAATGTTAAGTTAATTAAAAATGACATCTTATATCTATAAAGATGAACGTTTCAATGGACAAATAAAAAAAAACTAGAAAATAAAGATTAAAGTGAGTATCTGTAACTCTTTCCTTACTAGTCATGCATTTATTTCCCATCTTGTAAAGTGCTAGTATATGATCCTGTCAGAGATACATTAAAATTTGGAAGAGAAAAGAATTATACCCTATTAAAAAATGACAAAAAATTATATCTTTATTATTAAAATTTTAAATTAAAAAATGACAAGTATATAATTTTTTAATAATAATATGATAGATATATAATTTTTGCATACAATTATATATTTATTTAATTAAATCATATATATGTTTTTTTAATTAATAGAGAACCGTACATTTGTTATGCTTTGATTAAAGAATATAATAATGAATGTAAAAGAAATTTCATATAAATTTAGTACATTAAACATGTTGTAACTTATTTTTTAACATGTCATAAAACTTGTTTACTACATTTTCATGAATCAACGTAAGATATGCTTTATAAAAGGACAAAGCCTGAGGAAGCGCAAGCTCTGACCAATGGATGAAGAGAATTCAAATAATTCAAGTGGTCAAAGGCCAAATTGATTGCTGTGAAATTTGAAGTTTCGTCATTTAACGGTGAAGAGTAGAATGTTTAAAGATTCGGTTTGGTTCGGTTTTGAGCAAAAATCAATTGAACTAACCTAATTGATTTAGCATTTTGTTGGACTTTGTCGATTTTAAATTTTAATCGGTTTGGTTCGATTTTTATTCAGTTTGGTTCGGTTTATTTTGGTTCGTGTTTTTTTTTTGCCTAAAAGTAATTTTTTTAAAAAAAATTATTTTTTATAATATATAGAATTTAACTTCTAAGATTTTACATCTTTTAAAATTTTGACTAATAATAAATTTGAAATAATTTATTATTTTTATCTCTTTTTTTTGTCTAAAAAAATTTCATATATTCACAAAAAAACTTTAAAAAGTAAAAAAAAAAAAAAAGAGCAATATCTTATAATAAAATAGTATAAATAATTTATATATTTCTTGAACCATATAAAGAATATAACTTTAATACAAGTTTAATTAACAAAAAATTCTATTAATCCAAAAAGAAATAAAATATTAAATTTTAATTAATTACAAATTTAATAGTTCAATTTAGTTCAGTTAACTGAATCAAATATAGAGAAAATCGACAATCGAATCAATTTAATCGATTTTACAATCACAAAAATCAAACCAAACCAATTTTTAATCGATTTTATTCGATTTTTAACGATTTAGTTCGGTTTGGTTTGGTTTAATTATTTGGTTTGGTTTTATTCACCCTTAGTGAAGATGCTAAACTTTTTAAAGTATTGCCCTTACAAAAGTCACATGATTGTGGCTGTCATCATTATAAAATATTTCAGAATAAATTATAGCTCTTTCTTGTTTAAAGAGTACAATATTTTTAATTTGGTCATCCAAAATATAATTCTTCTAATTTCATCTTTTAATCACTTTTTCTTAATCAATTTAGTAATTATGCTTGTTGAATTGACATGAATTTAATTGAATTGCCAACATAACCTAATAAAATACTTATGTGTCTGTTGAGAAGTGGCTATATTCAATGTCCAAAAAAGTTGGAGAAAGTCTATGAATTTGGGGACTAAAGCGCTGGATATTTGACTTTTTTGGTTCAATAGACAAGTTCATGTCAGTTTACTAAACAAATTTAGACTAAATTAATTGAAAAAAAATTATTAAGAGATGAAATTCAAAGTGACCAAATAAAAAATTTCTGTAATATTTCAAGCTTGAAAAGTATAATTTACTAATATTTAAAAGAATTTTATTTATATTAGATGCTAGCATTATTTTTTCTTGTCTAAATTTATATAAATGTATTTTTTTGGTTTTACATATTCATAATATTTTAAACTGATTTTTATATTTTTACCAATTTTTTTTTATATTTTTACCAAAAAATGTTTTAGATATAATTACACAAATACTTTTTTACAGTAATTATATCATAATGCTATGTTTTAAAAAGCTACAACATTCCTAAAAAAATGATTTTTAAACTAGGGACGTTTTAAGCTACAAAAAGGTTTCATATGTTATATGGATAATTATTGTTTATAGTATAATAAAATGATACAATTAAAGGAGAATTTTCGGGCTGTTTGAATCCTGTTCTAAAAAACAATTTTTTTGTTTTTTTATTTTAAAAACAAAAAAAATTGTTTGATAATGTTATTTTTATCCATTGTTCTGAAAATACAAAAAACAAAATAGTGTTCTAAAGAACCAAAAAGGTCTCTTATTTTTTAAAACCAATAGAAACATGGAGAACATCTTGAGAGAATAGCTTGCATTAATGGTATTATTGTAATTTTAACGAAAGCACTGAAGACACCTTGAGAAAACAATTTTAATTCAAACAAGTTTTTTCATTCTCTTATTTTCAAAATTTATTTTTGAAAACAATCTGACAGAACTGTTTTAGAAACATAAAAACAACAAATAAAATCAAACAGCCCGAACTTTTTTGGGATTTAATAGGGTGGGGGCATGTTACACGAGGGAAGATTAATTCAAAAATTGGTTGGGTGGGATTCAAACAGAAGGCTTTACAAACTACAAAACTCCAAACATAAGGTTAGCTGGGTAAGCAAGATGAGGCCGAAGGTTGCATTCTCTAAACCACCGTATGTCATATTCATCACAACTTTTCATTGTTTTCTAGTTCCTACTACATACAGTTTCATTTCTCTCTTCTCTCAACATAACATAAAAATGTCGACATTCAAGATTCTTGGTTAAACAGCAGGGTTTCAAAGTTTGGCCTGCAATTACAATTGAAACTATACTATTATTGTTGCAGTTAGTTTTATTTTTTATTTATAATTATCACAACCACAACAATAATTAATCTAAAATCCTGTCAACACCAATGGATAATAAGCTATCTACAATCACATAAACTTTCATTTTTGGGAGGTAGCTGGGGAGGCCTTGGTAACAATGTGTGGGTAATTTTACGAAAAAATTAACTTTTCAACCATTAAATTTGTTTCAAGATTCTTATTTGAATTTTTTATAAACAAAATAAAAATCTTAAAACGTACGTAATGTTTAAAACACGCAGAAGAAGTTGAACTCTTGGTAGAAATATCTATTGTATATGGTCTATAAATCTCTATTTCGCATTACTCTAACTATACATATAGTTACTGTAATGAAATATCACAAAAGCATTACAATGCGTGTTATGTTTTAATAAACTAGAAATGGTACAAGAGACATAGATATTACCTATAGAAACACATCTCCGCGCTACTCCATAAGAGGTCATATGATTTCGCCGTATTGCTTCAACAATAATGCATACAATGCACAAGAGCCCAAATTCAATCAATGAATCTGCTTTATATACAATAATGCATTCTCAAAACGTGTAAACGGTATACTACGTTAAATTACCCGCCGAATATTTATTTCTTTCAAATATATAAAAAATTGTAATTAATTTTTCTTGTTTGATCTGTATTTGGACTAAGTAATTCAAGTCAATTTCATCCACATATTTTTATTATTATTTGTTTCCCAGCAACGCGGCTACTTGTAGATCGTATCAAATTAATGCTGTATATTCTTTCTTCTATCCAAGAATATACCAATAAGTATTCATGCAAATCGCCTAGTTGTGATATAATTGTCTTTTTTATTTGCTAACTTTCATGCAAATGCTGTATATTCTTGACTGATTCCTTGTTGTTGTAATCATTCATAGCGGGGTTCATATATATATATATATATATATATATATATATATATATATATATATATATATATATATCCCATAAGAAATATTGTTGATTTATTGTGATAGGGATCACCTAAGGGATTACTATCCAGTCTTTTTTATTCTGTATGGGCTATAATTCTAATTCACATTATGTTTAAAGTACTAAATTAATCGCAAGCCTACAAAATTCCAATACGAAGGCGGTTGAGTCAATTAATAAGAATTTGGTTATTTTATATATTTTGGAAGTGTCATAGTAATTTCTTACTACATGACATATAGAGAAATTTATTCGTTAGTTTGAATAAGGGTAATCTAAAATTATATTACTCTTTTATTTATTTTTTGTTGTTAATCGGAGAGGTCAAAGGCCCAAAAATTCAAGTGTTTGACGGTATGTGTTTCAATAGGTGTCTGCAAAAACGACAGATAACTTATAATCTACCATATACCCTACCTCTACCAATAAACAAAGCTGGTTGAATCCTTTAATATTGATGATATATTTTTAGGTAGACTTGGTTCACAAAACGTTAGAAGGCTAATTAAGTTAATATTAAATAAGCATAGAAGTAAGCGTGTTAGGAGAGATTCTATCAAACATGCTTATCGAAAGGATTCAAGCCAGGACAGAGAAGATAAAAGTGAACAATGGAGAAGTTAATAGAAGAGGAACAAGAGAGATTGTATATTATTGCATACTGATATAATTAAATCTGTACACCTGAGTACATATAGAAATAGATTCTATTGAGTAAGCCTCACTAACATACATACAGGTGTACTTATAGAACTGAACCTCCAACAACTTATCAACTTTCTTTTACATCACCTTGCAAACTTGGATAAATAACAAGCACCTTGTATATACTTAAGTTTTGTTCTTTGATAAATATGTTCCGCCATTGCTTGGAATAGGATCCTCAAAGCTTTTTATTTTTTATTTTAATTTCTGGGGTATCACAAGCCAGTTTATTAAAACCGAAGCAAGTACATATGCATCGAGAAGATGAAGAAAAATAAAATAATCTTCAATCCGTGTAGATAAATAAGTACTGCAAAGATTATCTATTTTTGCCAAACTGGGAAGATTCTATGTGCAGCTTCCTTTGCGCTCCTAGTTTCCCCAAAGATGCCCCTCAACTCCTGCCCTGTCAATAAATAAGTAATAGACTTGGTCTTAACCAAAAAAGCCGAGAAAGGTATCAGTTAATCAATAGGTAATTAAACAATGTCTTTCCATCCATTTTCCTTCCATCTTGTCCTTTCCTTTATTCTAACACAATGAAAGGGACCTCAAGAATAATTCCAGAATTATTCTCTCAATGTTTGACTCTTGTAGAATAATTCTGGAATTATTCCTGAGGTCCCTTTCATAGGTTATATATACATATATATATACACACATACGTGCTTTCATGATTCATCATTGTGACACAAGATGGATTAACATTTTCTTTTTTTAATTTTGAAAATTAATTTATAATTCTTATTTAAACTTAAGTAATTAATATATATGCTAACATACTCATTAATTAATATATAAAGTATTTTGACAAAAAGCAATTAATATTATTATTTAATTACACTAAATATAAAAATATTTAAGTTATAAAAAATAATTTTAAATAGAGATCAGGTAAAAAAATAAATAGATTAAAATCATTATAAAGAAACTTTTAATCCATTGGAGCTGAGAAATAAAACAAATTATTTTATAATTACAAAAGAGAAATAAGGCTTCAAAGAGTAGAAAATGAAAAAGGAGACGGGTCGAAGATTGAAAGAAGAAAAAAAAATTTAATCACATTTATTAAAGTCTATTTCTATGTCAAAATTAAAAATCAATTACGATAAGAATTGCAGCTTCCAAAAAAAGAACTTAATTCATTTTTCTCTAACGGTAAGGGCTTTTGAATATATACTTTTCCAAACGACAAAAAAATTAAACTTGTAATATTAACATGGAATGCATACTAGCTAGATTTAACTCCAAACTGCAAGAGTAATGCTTTTTAGGTCTTAGAATCTCGGCACACCTATCGGTTTCGCTGTAGGATTTGATATACCACCCAGAATGGAATAACAACTGGGCGGCAAATTATAATGAACGAAAAAAGTTACGACGATACATATAAAACAGGGGGCAAAGACAAATAGATAAATAAATAAATAAATGACTATGAAATAGTCTATGGTGCGAGAAGTGGAGTCCAATGAAACTCATTTTGATTTAAAACTTGAGAACGGTGTGATATGAATTATTAGCTATTTGACTTGAGGTAATGAGGAGACGGTCTCGGGGCCGTGATTGCTACTTTCCTTGGTTCACTATATTAATTAAGTTAAATTATTTTTTAAAAAATGATGGTAATCAATTATAAATTAAATAAAATTATTTTAAAAATATAATAATCAATCATGAATTAGGTGGTGTTTATTGGCCCAAAAAAATTAAGTTGTGTTTCATTATTATTGCACAAAAAATTATTAACTATCAATTAATATTTCACTCATTTGTTAATCATTATTCTTAATTTTTAAGTGATTTAGTCCTAAATTAGTTTATATTTTGTGATTTAAACTATATTACCCTGTTCATGTAGTTTTTTCCATTATTACTTAAATTCACATGTGTAGGATTTTTCTAGTGGTTAGATATGTGTATTCTTTACTTAAACTATTTAATTTGAAAGTGACATCATCAATAACAATTTCTTGAGAAATTATTCTAATTTTTTATTTAAATTTTTGGTCATATCGAATAGAAGATTATATATGTATTAATCAAAATAGTTGTTTTAAAGGATCAAGTTATATAGATTACACCGGATTTCTATTTCGAGTTCAACCATCTCGCTAGAATAGAAGACCAACCCATAGCATGCCGAGAAATGAAAGGAGAATCAAGCAAAAAGACTCAAATTGAGGTAGTAATCTTATTAGTGACAATAGCAACGATTTTGTCACTCACCCAACTCCATTACAGAGAGGTGGAAGGAAACCCAGTCCCAACTATACTATTCAACCATAGTGATCCCTCCTTGTTTCATGCTTTTTTATTGTCTCTCAACTTTGCTTTCTTTGGTTCATTCAATTCCCTAACATTACGCCACGGATATCCAAGGCTTGCAAAGAGTTGTCTACTTCTTTCTCTTTTGTCCACTGCCACAGGGGCTGCCATACTCGTCTACCTTACCCTTCCCATCTTCTTCAGTTTTGCAAGGCATCTGATAGCTAGCAACTGATCTCTCTCTCCCTCTCTCTCTCTCTCTATATATATGTATGTATGTATGTATGTATGTATGTATGTAAGAATATGCTCTTTCTTGTAATATAAATGGGTTTGATGATGTATATATTAATTAGTGATGCTTGTTAAGTATGCATAATTAAGATTTAAGGAGGAAATTGAGGCTGGTTGCTTCTTAATATGACATGACAGATATACCTTACCCTCATATATGTTACGAACTGGTTTTATTATAGGGTTTTTGGTACTAATTAGCTATATTTATGTTGTGATCTTTGGAGTAGTACTTAGTTATATCTCTTCTGCATAAAAATAACCAGAGACAATATATAAGAGTGAAACAGTGTGGCAAACTATAGCAGGTCATAGCGCAAGATGTATCAAAAGATCGAGGCATGCCTCGCTGCAAATTTATTGCTGTGCTCCGAAATTAGCTTGCTATATGTGTGTGTGTGTGTGTGGGATTAAATATTAATAGCTATGGAACCAGCAAATGACATCTGAAAAATCGAGAGAGGAAGAGCAGAAGAAAATAAAATGAAGGACAGGCTAAACTTGGAAAGTATCTAGGAACTTGGGCAACCTAGTGTTAAAATTGTCGTATCTCCCATCACAACGTCAAATTTATTGTAAATCCCAAGTTGCTTTGTATGATGATCTTATTAAAGAGACTCGTAAAGATATTTGTTTGGATATGCAAACTGTGAATGAAATACTGCGGACGAGTTAAAAAGTTGAATGCAATTTCAGCCGTGCCATACCCTCTCATATTATAGATGTAATCTAAGTTGTGTGTGTGTGTGTGTGTGTGTGTGTGTGTGTGTGTGTGTGATGAAAGAAGAATTTTAACCTATTGTCTCATGCTAACAACCTACATCGACTAGATCACACATAATAACTTAATATGAAATGTAAGTTTAATTTAAGAACTTCATCTTGGAATGGAGAAAAAAGGAATAGGGTGAGTCAATACCATGGATGTCCACCGGTTTGGTTTAGACACTTTTATCCAACCGTAAACTGATTAAATTGCTTGACAAAAAACTAATTAGTCCAATTAAAATAATTACAACCAAACCAATCCAATCTAAATTTTAATTAGTTTGAATTAGATTGGATAATGAGTTTAATTATTAGGATAAACATTTGAAATAATACATTAGGCTATTCTCTATTTTTCACAATCTTGGTTAATATCCTGGCAAAATGATGACTTGATGCAGTTGTGTATGCAGGCAGACTTGGTCTTAAAATTATTTTAAAATAAAGATAAAATTAATTATAAATAAACATATAAATTTGTCACATGTAAATCCCACTAGTTATTGTGTTTGATAAGTTTGCATATCCACTTATAATTAGCATAACTTGCATTAATAATTAGGTTTGTATTACATGACACAAGACATTACATGGTGTCTTGATCTTCCAAATGGACAATATACCATTTATAATCTGGTCATGAAGTGTCTCAAGGCAGCAATGGTTGGAAGAGGGTTCTCCAAATGGGCAGCATGCCCACAGTTGGGAACCTCAACCACATGATGCTTATTGTTCGATTCTTCCTGCCCGCTCTCCAAGCCAGAGCACATTGTGTTGATCATTGCCTCAGTAATTTTCTTAAATTTAGTATCTTTCTCGCCGTACATGAGCAGAAGAGGAATTCTGCAATTCTTCAAATCTTCCCACAATGAACTGTCATGCAGGGAGAGGAGAACAAAGAGAGAAAAAGAAAATATAAACACCATTTACAACGGTGCATTGAACTTTTACCAAACAGAACCTACATAATCCAGAGAAATTACAACAATGGATCATGAATTATTAATTTAAAACTTTTATCACTGGGCAAATATAGTTCATTCAGAACCCATCATAAAAAAGTTCATTAATAGCGAGATATTTATTACATATTAAAGTTTAATGACTATTATTTGAAACAGCTTATAAGTACAATTTTACCGTCTATAATCAGTAATTAGACCTTTCTGAATCTGGCTGTTACTTCTAGGATGTAGCTCCCAATCAACGAAATTGATGGAGTTCATTCAATACAAGAAAGTAAGTTGAACACGTGAGAAAATTTTCCAAAGTCAAAGAAATAAGAATAAAACATTTTGGAGAGGACAAAATGGGAATGGCGATTGACTATAGAAAATTTTATATGGGCATGTGAGCAGGTCAAGATATTCAACATGTACTGTAGGTAGAACCAAGGATCAATAGTTTATATCTCTAGTAAAACGCACCAGGGGAGATGGTCAAGAAATCAAGGAAGATGCTGATTACATGGATTTATATACTGGAAAATGATTAATTTATCAAAATAAGGCTTTTCTTTCTTTTTAACTTGCGCATAACCGGAATTCCTATTTCAGTCAAATCTCAGCTTTTCCCACTCTTGAATGTTTTATGCACTTAATATTATTCTACGAATTTAGATTTGCCACTTTCAACAAAATCATAAAATCATTTCAATTGTATCCTCAATGTCCCCACAACACTTCTGGAGCAATACTTTTCTCAATCAATCCAGACGGTACGCCAGATGATATTTTAAATGATGGTTTGTTTCTAGGAAAGTGCTCTTAGAGGGATAATTGGACTTACTAATCTACTGTAAGTTATATATATGGACCGAGAGCAGCTTCCCTCCAGTTTTGGCGCAAACTGGACGGTCTAGTTCTAGGGGAGAAGCTGCTTTATTTTATTGGTTTTCTATTTTCTTTCTTATTCTTTTCAAAGTTATATCACTCCCTTAGAACTGGATGGTCTAGTTTGCGCCAAAACTGGAGAGAAGCTGCGGGCATATAGAACATGTTTTAAATCAAGTCATGAATCTTTCTACCCCAAAAACCATACCAGCGAGACTTTTGAGATACTAAGGATCTGAATGAATATCAAACTGATTAAACCCAAAATCCTATGCTTCCAATTTTTGAAATCCAAATAACAGGGGTATGCAACTCCCGGAAAACAAGATATGATAACAGTGGGGTGTCATAATACAAATCTGCCTTACTTCTTTGACATATCAAACACAGGGAATTATGTAACGAGACAAATATGATCAAAGCTATGAAAATGATTAGTCAGTCAAGATTGAATATGCTTACGGTTGCCTCGCTATGCTTAAGCCAGACAGCATCTTTGCAAGGCTCTGCATATCATGTTGCTGCAAGCGACTTGCAATTATTCGATTGAAATGGGGGTGGCTTCTTAAGCTGTTCAAACAATGACACTTCAAAAAATTATTGAAGAAAAGGACAAATCATAGCAGTATAATAAGATCAGAAAAATGCCTGAACATTCTGAATGTTTGAAAAAAAACAAGTCACCTTCTCCACAGCTCTCCCGCATACCAGGATTCAAGAAAAAGTTGTAAACCATGTGCAACCATGGAGCGTGCTCTGGAATCATCTTTAGCTGCACGAATTTTTCTTGCAATTTTATCTTTTAACCCAGGGCTCCCAGATATTAGGACAGCTCCTTTAGTCTTCATAAAAGTTTAAATTGTTGATCAATGATCATGCAAACAACTCTAAAGTAATAAAACATCAGATATCACCAGTATACCTTGTAACCAAATTTCAGTGCCATGTATAATGCAATCCTTGCTCCCATTGAATACCCAACAAGAGTAACTTTAGCAGGAGTGATATGATGGATTAGGTTATGTAATAAATCAGCGACCATCTCCAGAGATAAACATGGTTCCTTGCAGGCATTTTTTACAGAGTTTATTATTGATTTTCCATGACCAGGAAGGTCAACCGAGATGCATCTTGCTGATCCTGAAATGGCTTTCATGATAGTAATCCAGTCTTCACCAGTCCCAAGAAAACCATGAAGAAATACTAGTATATTATCCTACATTGGATCAGTCAGATTGAATCAGCATTAACACAAGGATCTAATTACGCTTGCAGGTAGGCTGTCTCCATTACTAGGTTGTAATTTGTCTGGAGACAATCGAATAATCAACTCATAAATTACATCTTATAAATTGAAAAGATTCAATTAGTTAATAGGAAAAAGATGTACATCAGAAGAACTATGACGATCTACAAAGATAGAGCATTTTTACTCATATATTCAATGAAATTGTTACCATGAGATGAGTCTTTCAGTCAGCCTCAGAGAAAGTAAAGGCGCAAGGCATGGATAAAAAATCTAGCCATATTACTAGTCCATTCATTCAAGGAACCTAGTATATGCTCACTTAATATGCGTGGTTTGGCTTGTTTCTATCAAGCTAAGCTTTTGCAGCATATGGTAACTTTTGAGACAGGAATAGAAAATGAATGAATAGTTACACCAAGCTAATTTCCAATGATTTTTCTGGCAATTAATGGTACTAAATGTCAAAGTTCTGCAAAATTTTCGGTCTGTACCCCCTCATCATTAAAGCAATTTAACATATATTTTTAAGATCATTACCAATTACTTAAAGACTTTTGGATAATTGATCAGTACAGGTCATCTTTCAATCACTAAATGATCCCGTCTTATATATAATTATATGGCTCTGGTAATGCTCCTCAAGGAAATTGACTCCAAAGACCATAAGGCGCTGTAGTCTTACGGTTGACTATATTCATTTATTTTATAATGTGACAAAATATATATCCATTAGGTATTTAGGGTGCACTTTATCTAACAGTCTTGTTCCCATCGACAATACTGTTTCTAAAATTTCACATAATTAAATAGCAAGCCATTGATTAAAGTTGGAACATATGCTACAACTTACTTTATGCTCAATATTCTCAAGGATATAGAACCAAAACTATTAGCAATATGTACGGAAAACTGCTATACTTACATCATTTTTTGGTCCAATCTCTTGAACTTGAAAGAAACAAGAGACATTGTTAAGCTCTACAGTCAATCCGTACCTATGAACTTGCTCCCCAGTAATAATATTATTGATAGAATTCTGGTTGACTTGAAAATCCTGTAACAATCGACTGGCATCTGCCACTGATGCTTCAATAAAATTACTGTGTGAATTACGACCAATTAAAACAGGATTAGTTGTTATGTCTTCCTTAAGCCAACGATAGGTTCCCAGACCATGGGCTACAGATGGCGCTGCCTTATTATTTAACACTCTGAATCTACTTGCATTCTGCATGTCCAGATAACAAGAAAACAGCACATATGCAGACAAACTTAGACTGCTTTCAAATGCAGCACTGATAACAGCCATCTTTCCCAGCTGCTGGGCCCATTGGGCAATTAATGCGGCATTCTCAAATCCACCAACAACGCTTGGCTTGATAACCTGAAAGATCAGCAAGTCTATGATGAAAAAGTGAGTTGGTATTTTATATTGATGATATCACCAGTATATTATTAATTTTGTCTGTGCATTTCTCATTCTAAATTATAATAAATAGTTATTTAATCTACTCAAGGGATTCCAACTAGAGTAACAGTCATGGAACATATCCATAAAAATAAATAAGTAAATTGCCTTCACAACAACCGCTCAACAAGTATCAGCATCAACACCTCATCACTCCTTTGAGAAGACGGTAAAATTAATTATATATTTTAGGCAGTGCTATTCCTGTGAAAAGAATGAGCCTGGGTTGTTTACTTTTGTTTTACTTTTGGGGAGAATCTTTTGTCCTCTATCTTTGTATCTCTTTGTATTATTCTCTTCCCATCAATAAATTCATTTTCAATCTAAAAAGGATTATTAGGGTACAGAATATTGCAAATTAGGAAGGACCATCTGGTTAAATTATCCTATGAATCTACCAACCTGAACAGTGAGAAGAGGTAGACATTTAAGTGATTTGAGAGGGGGGAGGAGAGTTCCATATTTAAGTATACAAGAATTGTATAACCTGTCTGATATATTTTTGCTAATAAAGAAATTTTATATGTAAAGTTTACAATGAGTTGTTCATACATAAATGAGTAACAAATAATCCAATGACACTTCTTTTATTGTTGAGTGGAAGGGCATTTTGACAAAATCAGGGCTCACATCCACCAGTTGGGGCATGCCTTGATAGCCTTATGAGTGAATCGTGATTAGCTAGTTTGCAAGTGGGGGTTGAGCAACCATACTTATTCTATAAATAAATTTACTGAGCTTCAAATAAAAGTATATAGAGACAATAAGATAAATAAAATAATTATATAATAATAACCATAATCAATTATTATATTAGTAAGGAAATATTGCCTAAATTAGCTCCTAATAAAAAAGAAAACAATATATAAAAGAGTAACAAGATATAGTTAATTACCTTTTGAAGGGGGGAAAATATTCAGTTAGTTAATTACCTTTTGAAGGGGGGAAAATATTCAGTTAGTTAATTACCTTTTGAAGGGGGGAAAAATTCAGTTGCAATTGACTAAGTTCTTGGTGACAAAAAGTAGTGGCATTACTGTATTAGTAAGTGTTGACTATTTGTTGTCCATATTCTACTTCTTATTTTTAGCAATTAGCTTAGGGATTTTATTTCCTTTTCTAGCGTGATTTAATTCCTGGTTTATTTCCAAATTTTAAGCTTTCCTGTTTCTTGTAATTTTTCCCATTTTGTAGAATCTCAATTTTAGGTAGCTTTCTTGCATATAATCCTTACCCATTCACTCTAACGGAATCAGATTACAGAATTTCATTTCTTTCTGTATTTTCAGTAAGTTGTTAAAAGAATTTTTTTTGCCCTTTTTTTGGGGTTATAACATGTTTTCAAACCAGAGTGAATTTTTTTGGTCAAATGGAACCGATTGGAAATTCTGTGATATATTTTGTGTTCTTTTGTAACTTGATGGACGTTCTGGAAATTTTTGTTTTATTTTATATATATAGAACTGCCTTTCCTCTTCTCAGGGAAAGAAAATGGAATGGGCAGTCTCACGAGTTATAGAAGAAAAGAAAACAAAATGAAGAGAGTAAGAAAACCCTCTAGCATTCTAGAGGCTAGATACTCTCCTGACCAAAATGAATTCTTCCCTACCCATCCTCTCGTCTCCCCAGCCTTAAAACATTCTCTCACTGCACTACACCCCTTGAATCTTTGACTGCATATTCTGTGACTAGGTAGTTATGCCTGTATGGGACGCCTCATCCCTACTGTCAGTGGTCTCCGGCTTCTCTCCTACTGTTCCTTTATGTTTTCTGTTGTATACCTTAATGGGCTGTGACCCAATGGACCGATCATAACTTCAATTTATGTTAAGAATTAAAAAAAAAAAAGCACGAAATTGGGATATGAAGGACAATAATCTTATTAGTATTCAATAGAGGAGACAAGTGATAATTTTGAAGTTAACTACAAGAGAGGAGATTGTAGTAGAATGCTAAGAATATCAAATGACAATTTTATCATAGCATAATAATTAATTTTTTAGTAAATTCAAAGTACAAATTGATGTATTATTTGGGTACATTTTCCAATTACAAGTTGTGTAAGGGTCATAGGGTTACATGAGTAAAGACATGATATTATAGACTAAACTAAAGATATTTGAAAGTCTACTTACTAGATAATTTAAACTAATGGAAGAATTATATGTTTTTTTGCTCTGTAATAGATATGATTTTCTTTTATTTCAGTGCTCGATCCTGGGCTTTATAACTTTTTTTTTGGGGGGGGGGGCTTTTGGGGGAATGTTTTTAATAAGGACCATGGGAGTTTGAAAAAATTTTGGGAGGACCTTGGGCCCATCGAAGGTCTGCCGAGACCCTGTACTCAAGCATATAGCCATTTTAAGCAGGTTAGAATTCTCACAGGGACAAAAGATATTTCTGGTTTGGTACTATAATTTTACTTTTTTGACTTGGTAAGAAATCCATGACAACATAACATATGTTGACGGAAAATGCACATTTACTCACAACAGCAACTATTCTGGGGTGAGAAAACTTCACTAGCTTTTCCAGAAGATTTTCATGAATGTGATCTATGGTTTCATCCAGGGCAACAGGTAAGCCACTTTCTTCACAGAACTTGAGAATATCATCTTCATCTTGAACAGGCTCCTGCAAAAGGGATTTAGCCACGAAGAAGTTATAAAATACACTATGATACCATACCAAGTATGCATAGGCAAATAATTGGGTGAAAGTTAGGGAACAAAAACAAAAGCTGAATAGTGAATCTTAACAACTACTACAAGAGTCTCATTTTCATAGTCTACCTCTATATACTGCAGCCCACAATCCTTAACAAAAGAGCTGAATTCCATAGCTTCTTCGTAAGTCCATTTTCGATTTGCATCTGCACGGATGTCAATCTGGCTACCAACTTTCTTTCTCACTTCTTGTATTATTGAAGCAGAGTGCATTGGATTACCCCATCGTGCTACCTGTAATAGCATCACAACTTACTGGCCTTCCATATTCTCAATCCTTACCAGCCCACATAGCATGCAGCAGAGAGCTGGCAGCATATGAAGCAGCCAAACAGTGCAAAACTAACTTACCTTTAGTTTAATTGCACAAAATCCTTCCTCAACAAGTGCAGCAGCAACATTAGCTACTTCAGCTGGAGATCCATTTGAATCTAGTAGAGCACAAACCTGAACTTGTAATGAACTTTGGTATTTGTCTTTTTCATTTGTCTTGGGATGCAGTATGTCCAATAAACTGGAACCTCTTGCATCAGCTACAGCATTCAGGATAGCCATTTCCAAACCACATCTAACACTTGGAAAGATAGAAGAAGGCTGCATCCAAGTATAATAACTTCACTACATGAAAAAACAAACCTAAGCCAAAGCTTTAAAACAACAATAGCTGGCTACATCCAAGTAATGTAACTTTATTACATTGGAAAAAAAGTAGGCCAAAACCTTTTAAACTATATGATGATATGATAAACATTTTTTCTATTTGTGTCACAAATTGATATTGTATTGTAAAAATATTCTAGACTTTTCATTAGCGTTTGATCCTATATTAGCTAACACTTGTTTTAGAAAGCGTGAGGAACATCTTATCACGTACAAAAGTGGAAGGGTATGTTCTCAAATTGATTTCTTTCTTATAAAGAAATCGGATAGAAAACTTTGCATGGATTGCAAAATTATACCTGGAGAGAGTTTAACTACTCAATATAGAGTTTTGGTTATGGATGTAAGAGTGAAGAGGAGAGTAAAAAGTAAATGCAAAGATAGGGTGCTAAGGACTAAGTGGTGGCAACTAAAGGGAGATAAAGAAAAAAATTTGCAGAGATGAATTGTGGAGGAAGGATCTTGCGAAATACAAGGAAGTGCTAACGATATGTGGAACGGAATGGCTAAAGAGATTAGGAAGGTGGCAAAGGAAATATTAAGTGAATCAAAAGATTTTGGACCTAAGGATAAAGAATCTTAGTAGTGGGATGTAAGCGTACAAGATAAAATTAAAATTAAAAGGGAATGTTCTAAAGTATGGTCGTTATGTAAAAGTAATGAAAATTGGAAAAAAAAAATAAAGTAACTAAAAAAGACACTAACAAGGCAGTGAGTGAAGTGAGAGCGAGGGCATTTGATGAGTTATACCAATCTTTAGATACTAAAGTTGGAGAAAGAAGTATTTACAAATTAACTAAAAGTAGGGAAAGAAAGACAAAAGACGTGGATCAAGTGAAATGCATCAAAGATGAAGAAGGAAAAGTATTGGTCACGGAACAAAATATCAGAGAACAGTGGAAGGGTTATTTTCATAGGCTTTTTAATGAAAGACACGAGATTTTATTGCAATCAGATAGACTAAACACTAGAGAAGATGATCAAAATTATACTTTTTATTGTAGGATTTGTGAGATAGAGGTAAAAGAAGCATTAAAGTTAATGGAGAATGACAGAGCAGTTGGACCAGATAATATACCCATTAAAGTATGGAAGGGTTTAGGAGTGAAAGGCATAAGTTGTCTCACAAAGTTATTTAATGAAATTATGAGATCTAAGAGAATGCCAGACAAGTGGAAGAGAAATACTTTAATCCCTATTTATAAAAGTAAAGGAAACATTCAAAATTATGCAAATTATAGAGGAATTAAGTTGATGAGCCACACTATGAAATTATGATAAAGTGTAATTGAGCGAATGTTAAGGAAAGAGACTCTCAAGTTACGGAGAATTAATTTGGTTTTATGTCAGGAAGGTCAACTATAAAAGCAATATACTTGTTGCGAAGATTAATGGAGATATCGAGAAAATCAAAAAGATTTACACATGGTGTTTATTAATTTAGAAAAAACATATGATAGAGTGCCAAGAGAGGTTCTATGGAAGGCTTTGGAGAAAAAAAGAATTCATATAACTTATATTCGAGCAATCCAAGATATGTATGATAAGATTACAACTAGTGTAGTAACAAAAGGCGGACTTACGGAAGATTTTTCGATAACTATTGGTCTTCATCAAGGGTCAACTCTGAACCCTTATCTTTTTAATTTAGTCTTAGATTTGCTTACTGAACATATCCAAAAGCTGGTGCTATAGTGCATGCTTTTTGCAAATGATATTGTTCTAGTTGGAGAATCGAGAGAGGAAATGAATGAGAAATTGGAGAGGTAGAGACTAGCTTTAGAAACTCATGGATTTCATTTAAGTAGAAATAAAATAGAGTATATGGAGTATAAGTTTAGTAAGAGACACACCACTTCTAGCGTAGAAGTAAAAATTAGAGAACATATCCTACCACAAGTCACACGATTTGAGTATCTTGGATCCATCATACAGCATAACGAGGAAATAGAAGAATATGTAAAATATAGGATTCAAGTGGAGTGGATGAAATGGAGGAGTGCCTCAAGTGTTATTTGTGATAGAAGAGTACCACTCAAACTTAAGAGTAAATTATACTGCACAATTATAAGACCGGCAATGTTGTATAAAACTGAGTGTTAGGTAATAAAAAGTCAACAAGAAAATAACTTCAATATTGCAAAGATGAGGATGTTGCGTTGGATGAATGGACACATTAGACAAAATAGGATTAGAAATGAATACATTAGAGAAGGTGGAAGTCACACCTATTGTGAAAAAGATTGTAGAATCAAGACTTAGATGGTTTCGTCATGTGGAGAGAAGACCTATAGAAATTCCAGTTAGGAGAGTAGATAAGATAGAGAATAGTCCAAAAATTAGAGGTAGAGGAAGACCAAGAAAAACTATAGGAGAAATTATTAAGAAAGATTTAAATTTAAATAGCTTGTTTAAAAATATGATTTATGATAGGTATTTATGGCGTCGATTGATCCATGTAGCCGGCCCCACTTAGTAGGAAAAAGTTTTGTTGTTGTTGTTGTATTGTCAAAGAATCAGTTCACCTAATAGTTTAACTTGTTAGGTATAGGTCCAAAAGTGGGCTTTTATTTATAAATCTAACATGCCTCCTCACACAAACGCCCTAAGGGCTAGAAACGTGGACTATGGACAAAACAAAGGCCCACCACTATATTATGCTAAAATTTAATCTTAGGGTTTTTTTTTTTTAAGGAGGGAGGAGATTATAATCAAGGACTGGCTGAGACTTACAGTGTGGTTAAATATTGTTCACACTATTGTGTTTAACCAATCAATACTCAATTAACTACATAGTGCTGCTTAGGAGTGGTAATGGATATCCATGATCCACAAATCCACCTGATCTGTCCATTAAATCATCCGCCCATGAAAAATTATGAATCCAATGGATTGGGTAAAATACAATCCCGTCCTTAATGGATGAATCTAAAGTGATCCATGGAATCATAGATATCCAATGGATCCATCCATGTTTGGCCCATTAGATCCACCTTCATAGATCCAAGTTTGTATTTACATGCACACATATACAAACGCATGTATATATACAAATACATATATATATATAGACACACACATGCACACATGTGTACACACATACATACATATAGGCATGTACAAGCACATAGATGCACATATGCATATACATAAACATACACATACACAGATCCATGTACATAGACATATGCACATTTGTATGAAGCACACAGTACATGCACACATGCATGCATACACATATGTATATGGGCATGCACATGCATATACACACATGCACATTCGTATAAGCACAGAGCATATGCATGCACGCGCACACATACACATACATATACATATATATATAGGCACACACATGCATACATGTGGGCATACATATACATACATGTATCAGCATATGTATACATATAAATATATTTAGACATGCACACATACACATGCACATGCATAGCATGTGTGTGCACCCCCACACACACATAGAATAATGTGTTTGTTGGCTTGTACGCAAGACTATAAATTTATTATGTTAATTAACATGTCATCATCATCTTTTATTTTATTTATAATAATTAAATGTAATGGAGGAATTGGATGGGTCAGATATCCATCCATATATATGGGTCAACAGTTGGATAGATATCCATTCACAAAATAAGTCATGGATGGATTTAGATTATCCAGGAAGCTTTTTACTAGATATAGCAGATCCATGGGTTAAGTTTGACATGCCCAATACAATCCAATTCAGAATCCACCCAACCCATCCTTTTGCCACCCCTAGTGCTACAGCTTAAGGACCCTTGAGCATAAATATCACACTCAGCTAGTCCCCCATGGCTCCCTTTGATTTAAGTTGGGAATGGAGGCGGTGAGAACTGAGAACCAGACTCCCAACCACTTGATTAAAGAAGCTTTGATACAATGTTAAGGACCTAGGTCACCTAAAGGTTTAAGCACTTAAGTTGGTCCAGGAATAGTTTTTAGATTAGACAACTTACCGGGATACCCAACTCATTCCATATCCAATATGAAAATGATCCCTTCAATAGAGATAAGAAGCAACTAATTTTAACCCCTTTCATGGCATGCATGAGAAACCTAAGCTGATCTTCTGCATCTTCCAGATTTTCCCTGTGTATCTCAAGAGGTGCAACCTGCTTGGTGCAATAGTATATAAATAAGTAATTTTAGAGATTTTTAAAACAAGAATGGACACGGAAAACGAGAAAAGGAAGGGGGAAAAACTGGCAGTCAAATATTAAAAAAGTACATGCTAAGTTTTGTGCCAATATTTTTATTCTCTTTTCATCAGCTTTAAAAACTAAGAGAACAAGGCGCCACAGCACAGCTAGGCTATTTACATTTTGTACTTCGCATTATCAAAAGTATCAATAAAATGTTCTCTTTCTGTCTCTGTTATGCTTCAAGGCCAGATGCAAAATGCCATTGCAATGGCTTGTAATTTCCATTGATATTTCTCTTAACATAAACAAATCAACAAGTTAAAATATAAAATAAGAAAAGGTGTATAAGATGATAAAATATTAAATTGATACCAACCTCACCAAAACCCACACTTCCATCTTCAAGAAATAAGGATAAAATAAAGCCTTCTCTATAGAATTCTTTATGATAACGACCAAGAGACCTTGAAGTTGGCGGAGCACATAGTGCAATTCTGCCACAAATCATTGTATTATATTGCCAAAAAGAGAAAGGAAAAACAACAGAAGAAAAACATATTAATGACAAGTATCAAAAAATCAGCAAAATTAAGAGAATCTAACTCATTGTATTATTAGAACACTAACCTATATCGTGAATACTCTATTTTATGAACTTTGCAATAAAAGAACTCATCTTTTATAGAGCTTTGACCAAAAGGAGCTGAGAGGAATCTTATTGTGTGCTCTGCCGTCTGGAGAGCAAACTTTTTTAGAATACTGAATCAGTATGCAAAATGTATCAGCAAAGGTAAGAACCCAATAACTCATACTACATGTTAAATAAGAATCAGAGGACCTAAGAACCTGTGAAAATTGGCATTGCTGTCAATGGAACTCTCAATTTCAACTAAACAATCCATCTCTTCATGTTGTGCTGCAAACAAAGCATCTTCAAGTTCCATCTTTGTCCGCACATGTAAGTGTTTTATGCTGCAAATACATTGATTTTTACGTCAGAGGAGGGAAGGACAAGCTGAGAATGAACTACATGCACGCGCGTGCACACATAACACTCAAAAGTTAGAATATTGCTCCAATTAAACTGAAATGCATTTTTGTGCCTATTCACTTGTCAATTATCAGTATATATCACAGCAACTCTGCTTGATGTTATGCTGACAACTACTGCAGAAGCAAAAAAATATTAACTATGCTTTCCAGATTTGCTTTAATCAAACAACAGTCAACAGACCAATATCATCAAAAATTACCAAGGTCAAAGTAGAAGGCATTTCATTCAATTAATAAGCTTGATGGCACTGTCTATCAAGGTTTTCACTAGTCATGCTCTAACAAACATTAATTACACACAACACCAGCATTATAAGCTGTCTCAACAGATTATAATTTCCAACTGAAGATACGAGGCCACCAACAGGTCTATTTCTTAAGTATCCTCTTAAATTTTCTGAAACTTGCATTTCTTTACACCAATAGAAATTAGGATTAGTTAATCCATAGTTTAATCATTTTGAGGTTGAGCTGAACTTCAGTTTGACAGCTTGTCTAAGGTGTCAAGTGTTGACCCATGGCCCTTTTTTTGGTTTTTAATGATAATAAACAATTTGGGTAATCACACTAGAGAATATGCTAAGTCAAAACTTATAAATGATTGAAGAATCTTTTAGACTTTAGGACTTAGTATATTTTGTAAAAGGACTGGAGATTATTTAGAGCTTTTAAAATTTTGGAACTTAGGTATTTTTAAGGAACTTAAAAGAATATATTTTTTGGAAGTTGTTGGAAGAACTCCAGCCTATTCAAGAATGCAAAAACGCATTCTGACAGGACCAATCAATTGCTCGCTAGCAAAATAGTCAATTGGCAAAGGAAGCCCTAGACTAACCTCTTTGCCAACAACTAATCAACTGTTCCCTGGACTGACCTCTTTAACAATGACTAGTCAACTGGTCCTTAAGGAACAGTTGACTAACTGTCAAGGCAGTACTAGTCAATTGGTTCTTAAGGAACAGTCAGTGATGCCTTCCAGAGCTACAGCCTTTGGTCTTCAATGAGACTAGTCGACTGTCAGGGCCTAATCAATCAATTGGTACAGTATAAAAAAGGTTGCAGCAGTTTTTTAATGGCATTTTTTGTACATTTTGTCTTCCCTCTTATCTCTAATGGTTTTATTGGGATTTGTGTTATATACTAGTCCTAATATGAACTCAGAGCAACCAAGAAAACATACCAAAATCTGAGCAACATCTTCTTGAGCTATAAATCATTTTCTTCTCCTTTTAGGCTCAACTTCAATTATAAACTTGCTTTGTTTAGAAGAATTTTTTTATATGCATTCCTTTCTTCCTTATTGGGAGAGTGTGAATTGTCAAGGATAGAAATTCCTTGAGTGGGTATTGAGTGAATATCTTCTGTAAAGGTAGTGCTTCTCATGAGAATTGCTAATTTGAGCTTTGTTTGCTATAGTGGCTTGCAAGTACCTAATTAAATCTTGCTAATATAGTGGAAAATCTCAAGATAACTCTTAGGGACTGGATGTAGACTTGTTGGATAGCTGCACCGAGATAAAATCTCGTGTTTAATCTCTCTTCTCCTTCTTAACTTTATTTTATTGCACTTTATTTACTTGTTTTTGGTTTGTACCGTGCTTCACTCCTTTTGCTCTCAACTTAACCTTGTTTCAGTGTTTCCAAAATCAGTCCTCCAATTTTGTTTTCATAAAACCCAATTCACCCTCCCCCTTCTTGGGTTCTAGCCATTCCAAAGATCAAGCATATAAAGAAAGGAAATGCCAACATTTTATTTAAAAACCAAATATTACTTATAAAGATCTTGTAGGATTTCAAACTAATGTTAATCCTTTTATTTAAATCTTTATACAGATGAATGGGAAAAAATGTTTCCATGACCAGAAAATGAGTTAAGAAGCAAAATCAAGTTATCATTTATTATTCCTTTTAGATAAAAGAAAAAAAAGCACAGAATATAATTACCAAAAGGTAGAAAACAGAAACATTTATTCCTGACAAATATTTGGATTCTTACCCATGAGCCAAGCATAGCTTTCCAATTGAAATGTTATGAGAAGTGTAGAAATACTCATGCAATATACTGGGTTCAGTTTTATTTGCCAGAGGAAGAAAACTGAAAATTGCACCTCCATGATTGTTTAACACAAGTATTGTCATTGGTTTCCGCAATTTACTGAACATGAAAAAAATTCAGAATATCAGCAACAAGACACATAAGAGGTTGTTATAAATTGTAGCTTTACTTAACAATAAGTATATCAATAGATTACAGAAAATCTTGTGGCAAAGAAATCAAACATATAAATTTTCTCCTAAAGTGACATTTAATGCATGATGTAAACACCATCAAAGATCAGATTGCACCTACAGAAAAATAATAAGATTTCCTTCATTTTTTTATTAGCGGTGTTTGGAATGTACATACACAATATTGATAATGAAATTTGGTATGTAAGCTCATACCTCTGATTCAAAATTGCAAGACCATTTGTATCATGGAGAAAAGAAACATCTCCAATCACGCAAAACACCTAATGAAATAATAGATATAGCATAAAATGTGAAGAGAAAGAAATAGTGATGATTATTTAAGGAAAATATTGTCATGAATGGAAAAAAACAAAAATCTTTCCAAGATACAAACAGATAAACGTGAAATTTGAAGGAATTAGGTCCTTTCAGAATCATAACAGTGGATACACACATGCGTGCGCACGGGGATTTTCTGACAACTTTTTATCACATAAACCTTGACAGGTAATGCATTTTGACATTTAAGCTAATTAAACACAAAGGGATGCAGGTCTGAGAACAAATTTATATCCTCAAACTCAGAATA
The DNA here is from genome assembly GCA_026724425.1 of Erythrophleum ivorense. Taxonomy (NCBI): domain Eukaryota; kingdom Viridiplantae; phylum Streptophyta; class Magnoliopsida; order Fabales; family Fabaceae; genus Erythrophleum; species Erythrophleum ivorense. The sequence goes on along the minus strand of JAIUCV010000199.1, from coordinate 432,962 downwards.
TTCAAAAACAAGGTAAAAGTATGCATTCAGGTGTTCTGAAGAATCTCTCTCCAAGAAAACAAACATAACTGCAGTAAAATGAACGAAAAATTCAGTAGACTTTTGGATTAAAATGAAAAACTCTACAAGTTTTCAACTGCTATAAGGAATTTTTTCAAGAGAACTATTTGACAAGAATTTTAAATCATAAACTAAAATAATAAAGCCTTACAATTCATACAAGTATTTCTAGAGAGCAGCCATACTAATACCAGGTATGTCTTCTATGATCTCACAGTTAGGACAAAGGATTTGTACAGAGAAGTTACTTGAATATATGTAAATTTTAACCAAACATTATATAAACATATATTGCAGATAAATTTGGGGAATGGAAAGTCACAAGCTCTAATTTTATTCACCATGAATTTGGTCTTTGATAAAGCAATATATATATATATATATATAGAGGAAAACCTTAATTTAGTCCCAACAAGTAGGTGGAATTACATTTTGGTTTTCTACATATTATTTCTTTCAATTTAGTCTCTCAATCATTAAAAAGTTTGCATGTTGCGCTTTGTAACAACCAAAAAAAAAAAAAAAAAGTGGTCTACCCCCTGAGAGAGGACTAGAGTTTCCTATAGACATAGTGCCTGGGGCTGGACCAGTGTCCAAGGCTCCTTACAAGATGGCTCCCACCAAGCTCGCAGAGTTGAAAAGGCAGATAGAAGAATTGTTAGAGAAAGAGTTTATCCGCCCTAGTGTATCACCTTGGAGAGCTCTGGTGTTATTTGTGAGAAAAATGATGGTAGCTTGCATTTGTGTATTGATTACAGAGAGTTGAATAACTTTACCATTAAGAATAAATATCCTCTCCTTAGAATTGATGATTTGTTAGATCAGTTGGTTGAGGCATCTGTGTTTTCTAAGATAGACCTTAGATCTGGGTACCACCAGTTGAGAGTGAAAACTGGAGATGTCTCCAAGACGACCTTCAGGACGAGATATGGGCACTATAAGTTCCTTGTGATGCCATTCAGGTGGACGAATGCGGCCGCTGTGTTCATGGATTACATGAATAGGGTATTCAGACCGTATCTAGATCAGTTTGTAGTGGTCTTCATTGATGATATCCTAGTGTACTCTAGATCTTTTGAGGAGCACGAGAAGCATTTGAGATTAGTCCTAGAGACCTTGAGAGAGAAAAGATTGTATGCCAAACTTAGTAAATGTGAGTTTTGGCTAACCGAGGTGAGATTCTAAGGTCATGTGATCTCACAAGACGGGGTCGCGATTGATTCCCATAAAGTTGAGGTTGTGTTACAATAGGATAGACTTAGAACGATCACCTATCGACGATTTATTCAGGGCTTCTCTCATATGACCTTACCACTGACAAGGCTAACTAGGAAAGAGATACCGTACGGGTGGGATGATAGCTGTGAGAGGAATTTCCAAGAGTTGAAACTTCGTTTGACCACTGCCCTTATACTGATTATCCCTGACCCTAGTGAACCATTTACAGTTTATTGTGATGCCTCGGGCAAGGGGTTAGGATGTGTGTTGATGCAACAAGGTAGAGTAGTGTCATATGCCTCTAGGCAGTTGAGGCCTCATGAGGAGAATTATCCCACGCATAACCAGGAGTTAGCCGTTGTAGTGTTTGCTCTTAAAATTTAGAGACACTATCTGTATGGTGCTAACATAGAGGTTTACAGCAGAGCAGTAGAAATCGTGCAATTTGCGATTCAGAACGCACGATTCGATGCGATACTCCATGGAAACTATACTAATCGTATAATGAATCGTGGAAAAGCCAGAATCGCACTCTGAATCTACAGAATCATGCGCGTCGCTTCGGAAACGGCAATTCACGGCAGTCTGGCGATTCAAGAAACAACAACTGCGTCGGGTCAAGAGTCGGGTCCCTCGTGACCCGTTTGGCTAGAGAAGACGACGCCTTTCCTTTATCGTGTTTATCTCAAACAGTGTCATTGCCTCACAATGCATATCATCCGTTTTTTCAAACGACATGGGATGTGTCGTTTGATTTAAAAGACTCTTAAGTTAATTATTCCTAATCCTATATATGTACAAACCTAAGCATTTGAACCCTATTTAAATTCTGATTTATGGCAACCAAGAGAAGATGTTGTGGGTGGCTGCTGGCGATGGGAGAAGTCATAAAATTTTTTAATTTTTCTCTTGCGCAATTTCTTAATCTTTTTCTCTTATAATTAAGTCATGGCTCCAAAGAAAAAGGTAAAAAAAGATGTTGCTTGGGATCATTGCAAGTCTCTTGAGACTTGGTTACATGTTAAATGTAACTATTGTCCTAAAACAATGTGTGGAGGAGCATTTAGGATGAAACATCATCTAGCTGGAACACACAAAAAAGTTGTGCCATGTGAACAAATACCAAAGGAGGTAAGAAATTTATTTAAAAAAATTTTAGATGATATGAACAAAGATGGTGATGATGATGTTGATTGCTTTGATGATAAAGGGAACCAAGATCATGATTTACAAAATAAGGGGTCCATAAAAGCTTTTATAATAAAAGGAAAAGGGGGAAGTGGCTCTAGCTCTAAGCCAATGAAACAACAAATTATGAATGCAATGGTAAAGGATAGAGATCAAGTGGTTAGAAATATTTGTAGGTGTATATATGGTAATGTATTGCCGTTTACTTTGGTAAAGAATCCATTATTTATTAATATGGTGAAATCAATTAGTAAATATGGTAGAGGCTTAAAATCACCTACTTATCATAAAGTAAGAGTCTCATTCTTGAAGAAAGAGGTTGATCTTGTTAATGCCAATTTGGATAAATATAAAGTTGAATGGAGAAAAACTGGTTGTACATTAATGTCAGATGGATGGACTGATGAAAAAAGTAGGTCCCTTACTAATTTTCTTGTTAATAACCCTAAAAGAAATATTTTTTAAAAATCTATTGACACGAGTAGTTTCATTAAAGATGCTGAAAAAATGTTTGAATTACTGGATGAGATGGTAGTGAAAATCGGGGAGGAAAATGTGGTCCAAGTAGTGACAAACAGTGCCTCAGCCCTTGTATCTGCAGGAAATAAGTTGGTGGACAAAAGAAAATAGCTTTTTTGGTCTCCTTGTGCTGCCCATTGTCTTGATTTGATTCTTAAAGATATCGATGATATCACGTTATTTCATAATACCATTGAAAAGGCAAAAAAAATTACAATTTTTATTTATAGGCACACTTGGGTGCTTATGTTGTTTAGAAGTTATTCTAAAGGCAAGGAGTTAGCTGGGCCGGCAATAACAAGATTTGCCACATCTTATTTGACAATAAAATCTATTTTGGATCAAAAGATTGCACTCCGATCTATGTTTGCATCAGAAAAGTGGGCTAAAAGTGCATATACCTTTAGGAATGAAGCAAAAATTGTGGAAGGTATAGTTCTGGCTGATTCAAGGTTTTGGAAGTCTATCAAGTATTGCTTGAATTGTGTGTCTCCTCTTGTGAAAGTCCTTAGACTTGTGGATGGTGATTCAAAGCCAGTCATGGGATATATTTATGAAGCTATGGATAGAGCAAAGGAACAAATTGCAAATAATTTCAATAATGTGGAAAGCAGATATAAAAAAATATGGGAAATTATAGACAAGCATTGGGACTTTCAACTCTATAGGCCTCTTCATGCAACAGCATATTTTCTAAATCCTAAGTAAGTTTTTTTTACAAAACAATTTTAATTTTTATGTAATATAATTATGTTATATTTTATTTGTTATTATATCTTGCCTAATTCTAATAATTTTATAAGTTCCATTATGATCCAAAATTTAACTGGGACATTGAAATGAAAATTGAATTATATAAAACATTGGACAAGATGTGTCCTGATATTGAAACTCGAGTCAAAATTGATTCTCAAATTGAGAAATTTGACAAAGCAGAAGGACTCTTTGGATATAGCTTAGCAATTGCAACTAGAGAAAAGAAACAACCTGGTAATTATTTATTTAGTAAAATAATTTATTACTTTATTTATTTTAAACATTATATATAGTAATTGATCAAAGCTTTAATTATGTATTTTTCTTTTGGCTAGCTTTATGGTAGAATAGTTTTGGAGAAGAATACAAAGAGCTACAAACACTTGCCATCCGCATCTTAAGCCTCACTTGTAGTGCTACGGGGTGCGAAAGGACTTGGAGTGTATTTAATCATATCCACTCTAAGAGAAGAAACCGCTTAGAGCAACAAATGTTGAATGCTCTTGTATTTGTTAAATATGATCTTCAACTTGAGATTAGACAAAAGCAAAGAGAAGCGAAAGAAGATACATATGATCCTATTTGCTATCAGATCTTGAATCAGATGATGAGTGGATTACTGAACAAGAAGAGCCTTGCTTAGAAGGATACTCTCGGATGGATATCCATGAGTGCGTCAAGATTGATGAAGGAGATCCTACTAAAAAAAGAAAGAGGGGTATTACACTTACAATTTTAATCTTCTTTTTGTAAATTTTTAAATAAGTTTTTTTTGTTTAATCACTTATATGATATAATTACATATGTGATATGTCTATTTTTAGGTCCACGAAACCTTAATGCGAACAAGAACGATAAAGGAAAAGGCGTTCAAATACAAGATAATATTGTACAGGACAAAGGAAAAGGCATTCAAATACAAAATAATGTTGAACAAGATATTGAAGATGATGATGACATTGAAGAAGAAGAAGAAGAAGAGGACGAAGGAATCATCATGTTGGATGAGGATAAAAATAATAGTGATAGTGATGATATTAGTCTCGACGAATAGGAGGATAATTAATTTTGGACTTGGTTATTTATAAGTTATTTATTTATTTATTAAGATTATCACTTAAAAGATAATTGCTAAGTTATGACTTATAATTTATAATTTCATTTTTGAGACTTATAGTTAATTTTAGTTTAAATTGAATATTATGAACTTTTTTATGTATATGATTATACTATTTTTTAATATGTCTTTGAAACATATGATTCGATACGATTTACGATTCAAAAATTAACCGTCCAATTCACGATTTGAATCGCAATTCGATTACCTTGGTTTACAGTGACCATAAGAGTCTGAAATACCTATTTGATCAGAAGGAACTCAATATGAGATAGAGGAGATGGATGGAGTTTCTGAAAGACTATGATTATGTGTTGAAATATCATCCCAGCAAGGCCAATGTGATGGCGGATGCCTTAAATAGGAAATCCATCTATGTAGCCTATATGATGATTAGGGAGCAAGAGCTCCTAGAGAAATTTAGAAACATGAACCTCTCTTGTCAGGTGGTATTGGATAAATTTAATCTGAGTGAAACCCGAATTGAGAATGTATTGAGAACCCAGATCTTAGATACCCAGAGAGAGGATAAGTTCCTGAGACGGATCAGGAATGAGATTTCTCAAGGTAGGACTTCAGATTTCAAAGTGTCTGAGAATAGTATAATAGTATACTGAGATCAATTCAGTAGCTTTTGGACCTCGAAAATTGATGAAACAGTAACGAAAGTTGGATGGCTTCCCTAATGCTAATACAGAATTTCATAAAGTTATTTCTCCCTCTACAGACCTCCTATTGAGGTACTTCCAGTTAGTATAGGTCACTGTGGATATCTAGTTTATGCCTATAAAATTTCATGACAATTGGACACCGTTTGGTCCATGAATGACATAGATTCATTTTCGGACTAGTTGCATAGTACCATGACCAAAACCATCAAAATTTCCTAACTTCAACAATTCGCCAAATATTCCTTAGACCTCCAAATATTACCCACTTTAGTTTCTCGAGAAGCTCTCAATAGATTCTAGAGGCATGCCAAATTTCATATCAAGAAGAGCTCATTTGGTCATACTTTGACGAAGCTCACAAATTTAGCAGTTTCGGCACCCAAAATGGTTCAAAGTAAGTCCAAATGACCTCCTACATATTCTAACACCTCTTGGGCAAGTTTTAAAGTATAAACATAGCATATATGAATTGCTCAAGTGATCCAATTCATCATACATTTCAAATTTATTATGCTACGGGACAAAATGCACTATTACGTATAAGCCACAAAAGGGCCAAATCCCACATTTTCATTGCTTTGGCTCTCTATATAGTTCATACACCATTCATACATATTTTTACACTTGCTCAAATATTTACATCTCAAAAATAATAGGTGCATATTCATTTTGGCACCTCTTTACATTAAAAGATCCAAAATAGCTACACAACTCCCTAAGCATGCTCAACTAGGCTCCTTGGTGTGTACTTTGATCTCCTTGAACTCCACCTAACATGTTAAGATAGGAGAGGAAAGAGGATGAGATTCAGGGAATCTCAATAGCTCATACACTCATTCAAGAAAGCAATCAAGACATATAAACAAGTCAAAGCATGCAAACCATTCACAATTACACAACATATGATTTTTATGCCATGATATCATATCAATGCCAAGAATAAGCTCCAGGGACTTTTGGTCTAGCATCACCAGAGTTTTGAGACTTTCGAATTGTCTCACCCTTAGTTTAGGGATTTTTAGCTCCACCTCACCCATCTCAAAGGACTTTTGGCATTACCTCATCCGAACAATTTTCACAATACATATCATAAGCATATTGGTACCAATACATCAAGGCAACATCAAATGGTATGTCTCACAATACAAGCATATATACAAGCATACAATGACTTTTACACATCCAAGAATGCACTCGACCAAGAAACTTTTTCAAGTTATCTGTATGTTTTTAGTCTCTATCAGGGGTTTTGTGCTACGCCACCATCTATCAACTTCCTTTTGTAGTATAAAAGTAGCTAGCTGAGCTTTTTCCTCGGTAGTACAATCCATCACCAAGAAGTTCTCTAGTTCCATAACCCAAGCCTCCGCCTTATCCGTATCCAACTCCTCACCAAACGAGAGTGGACTATTTTGCCTAAAATGCTTCAACAGTTTCTGGATAGGCATCTAGGTCTGAGCAGCAGCAGGCTCCTGGGGAGGTGCAGGTGGAACGCCAGATGTGGATGACTGAGGTACAGGGATTTCTCTCCTGGCTTCTTCTTACCTGGCCAGGGTATCTTGCAAGTGCATGATCATATCATGCTGTTGCTGGGCAATATACCTCTGCTGTTCCAGCATCTCTTGGTGCTGGCCCATCATTGCCTCATACCGATCAAGCCTCTCCATGATGGTCCGCAGAGGATCCTCGGGCCCAACAGGAACCACCAATATGCTTATGATATGGATTGTGAAAATTACTAAGGTGAGGTAATACCAAAAGTCCTTTGAGATATGTGAGGTGGAGCAAAAAATCCCTAAACTAAGGGTGAGGCAATCCGAAAGTCCTAAAACTCGGGTGAGGCTAGACCAAAAGTCCCGGGAGCTTATTCTTTGCATTGATATGATATCATGGCATGAAAATCATATGTGGTGTAATTGTGAATTAGTTATGAATTTTTGAAATTCATGACAACAAGTTGCACCAGCACTAGGGACAGCCGGACCTCTGTCTCTTTTTCGATGTCAAACATGGTCCAAACGTTGAGATTGTGGTTGGGAATTATTTTTAGTGTAAAGTTAACGTCCAGAGCTTTCCAGAGAGCTATGGTTTGCTTGATTCTCATTTTTCTAGAATTAGTTATGATTTTCCAAAGTTATAGCCAAAAATCTGATTTTTGGACTCATTTGAGAAATTGCATTTTCTTGGTTTTTGGCTCCATATCCATGGTTTATGGATTGTTTCATGCTATGTATGAGTTGTATAAATGAATTTTGAGTAAAGAATGTGATTGATGGGTTCATAAGACCCACAGGGCAAATTATGAGTGGTTGAACCCCGTTTTAAAGCATAAAAATGCCACAATTTGTACTTGTTCTTGGGAAATCATATGGAATCAAGTTAGGAGAGAGATTAAATGAAGTTAAGACATTATGGTGTTACACGCTTCCATCCCATCTCTATCTAAAATTTAGCATTCTAACACTGACTTGGATGCCAAATCAAGATGAGTTAAAAGTGCCAACTAAACAAGTAACATCTAGGTCAGAAAACTTTAGGATTGTTGTTAAATTTTGGATGGAGATGGGATAGAAAGGCAACATTGCAAGTATTTTAATAATTGAGGGATTAAATTGAAAAAAAAAAATTGATCATGGAAGATAAATTTTCAAATTCACCTTTATGTCACGGACAAAAATAGAGTTTTCCTCAAACATATATATATATAGTATAATATTTTCTCCTCTTTTGCCTTTATTATTAGAGTAGAGAAGAGACGAGGTAAAAATAAACTAAGTGTTATGAATAATTATAAAAATTGGTATAGACATATACAATGAGGAGATAGTGAGATAAGGAATGAGAAAAAAATTAAGGAAACTGTAGTATAGTTATCTGAAATACGGTTACTTATTTAAATTGTATTTATAAGCCCATATTTTTTATTAACTTATATTGCAAACATTCAAATAGAATATTAACCTTTTCTGAAAATTTGGAATCAATTTCACAAATGGAAAACGCCCAAAGTTATCTTTAGTAACAGCAGTTTAGTTTTCATCAGTTTCTTGACTATGCCTCCCATTATTAACCATGGAGCTTATGTTTTTTGATCAAATCTTAACAAGTTACCCATCTCTTTACCAAAATTATAAATGTTTATGCATCATAAAAAGTTTGTGTGTTTATATTGAAGCATATATATTCATTGATTATATAACTAGTACACCTGCAATACCCATATCCTGGATCATTTAAAAGTTGTTGTATCCCCCCTAGATTTGGTGTGCTGTACTCATCATTTATCACTATTCATTGTTCATAGACATAAACATGTCAATGCTCTTATCGAGAAACTATCTAGGTATCCATTTTAACATATAAATAAAGATTATGGCACCCCAAGAATTTTATAAAACACCTAGAAAAATAAAATATCAAAAGAAGAATTATAAAATATCAGTTGATAATTTCTAGCAAATGTTCAATAATATATCTCTCAATCAATAGCATGAAATAATTGGTATATTTAATATCAAAACCACACATTTCTGCTTCAATCAAGTTGAATACACAGTGACCACTAGATAAACTTAAAAATTTCCATTATTGACGTGAACCCAATCAGCAAAGACACCTTTATTGAATGTCACATATGCTTCTGCTGGTATCTAAATAATGTCGAAAAAAGTGTCAAAAATTCTTGCAAGAATTTTACTCCATTGAAAATGTAAAGTAAATTTATGGGCCTTTCACAGTTATTCACTCTCTGTAGAATGTGGCAGAAATTAAATATTGAAGTAACATAACTGTTTCTGACTAATCATTTCCCCCTGTTCTTACATAGCTGATACACAGGAGTTTGCTGTGGTGCATTAGGAATCCATTGGTTATTGCTATTAACAACAGCACCTTTCTATACCAAAAGAAATGGCAGAGACCGGTGGAGGGAGAGATTAGAAAGGAGGTATGCTTCTTTAAGTTATTGATATTTTCAGTCAATGATATGTGTCACCAGCAAAAGAAACCATCACATAAAGAGCAAGCATGAAGACACATTATTGCTTTATAAAGGAAATAACTTTATGATGAAGCACGGGACCAAAAACATCAATCACTATTTCCTCAAACATAAGATGTTCCAGTCCATGAAAAATCTATAATTTAAACACTGAAAGAATAGTCCTCCAAACGCAGGTAATATGGCAACTACCAGATAATATTAACAAAATGGGTATCTCTGAAAATATATTAAAAAAATGTGGCAACTACCAGATAATATTAACAAAATGGATATCTCTGAAAATATATTAAAAAAATTACCTTTTTGTTGCATCCTACAGCAAAGCCAATGGCTGTGCTAAGTAGCCCATCAATACCACTAGCCCCCCTGTTGCCAGCCACCCTTATCCAGCTAAATGGTAAGTCTGAATTCAACATGAGAGATGTAACACTTTTACTGCAAATGGACCTATTTTGTCCATACATATCTGCATCACGTATTGGCATACTGTTCCCAAGAAAGAGAGAAGATTCAGAGGAGAGAGCTTCAGATATTACATGTGCAACATGAGGTTCAGTGAGGGAACACTCGGTACATATTTGAAACTGTATTTCCCGTTCAACCTAAAAATTAAGAAGTTATAAGAGAAAGTAGAGAGTAGAGACCCAGCAAGGGAGAGTGAATGATAATTTGAGAACAACAGTTAGACTGAGGACATCAATTTTAAGACAATCAAACAACTAAGCCCTATGTACATGCAAAATCAAGGTACTATCATCAATAACAAACAGAAACTTCATATGCTATAACCTGTCTGTGGAATTCTTGATATTTCTTTTACCTGGGAGATGCAGGGAGTATATTGTAAATAACTTATACTGAGGGAAACTATTGTAAATATCCTTTGGCTTTAGGCCTATAAATAGATGTGCTCATTGCTTGTAAAAACACACAGAAGTATTCAGAACATAATAGAATGTAATTCTCTACTCATTCTTTGCTAATTTTTCATGGTATCAGAGCATTAGGCTCTCTTTCACCTTCTATGGCCTTCATTCACATTTTATGGCTTTTTCTTTCACGCTCTATGGCTTCATTCCTCTTATTCCTATGTGGCTTAATTCTTGTTGTCACAAAGCCACCACTATTTGGTCCCAAATCGACTCAAACACCCTAGGAATCCCCACAAACATCACCAGCCAACCTATCCCAGGACATAGGAGCTCCAGCTGCCACCGCACACCAGATCATAGGAGCTAGTTCACCAACTCGCTGATGGGTGAGAGTGCATGACACCGTCTCCTTAGTTGCTGTTCACCCAAAAATAATCATCGGCGCCCCACTCCTTGGTTAGACCTTGTTCCTGGTTTTTCCTCTCCTAGTCATCTCCATTTTGCCGTTTAAACATACATGCATTCTAGCTCTTCTATTTTCTTTACTCCAGGCTAGAGCAACATATAGAGGCTTGCTTACCACCACTTTTGCTGTTCATCTCCTTTCAACCTCTGCTTTGTTTTTCACCTGAAGGAGATGATGCAAATAACACTGCTGGCATTTGCTATGATTGCATTTGCAACTGGATATATTATGGCTTCTTTCCAAATGATGATATTCATGTACACTGATGGTGTGGTTCTCACCGCATTGATGACTGTACCCAGTAAGGTTGAAAAGCATCCCAAGCCCTAACAATTTGTGAATGTAAATTCAAAGAAGAAGCCCACTGAGAACCTCTACCCTGTTCTTCACTCTATTATGGCCTCTGAAGCAAGCAAGGGATATGCTACCTCCTGAGAAGGAGGTGAAAAAGTTCCTAATGAACCTATATTTTTCAGCAAGGAACAAGTGGAATGGCAATAGCTTCAAAAGCTAATCAACCAAGATTCATCATCTATTTCCACTATTGCTATCAGTACCACAGCATAGAAAGGTACTTCCTCAAATGCACTTCATACTTGAACAAAAGATGCAACCTTTGCACAGTTGCTTCAGGTGCTTCAAATCATATGATTGGAGATGGCTCATTATTCTATCAATGCAAGCTTTGCCACAATAGTTATAAAGTGAGAATTGCTAATGTCGCTATCCATGGTAACCGAGATTGGGAAAGTCAAGATTTCTGAAACCTTCACATTTGAATCCATTCTCTTAGTTCCAAATTTATCTTGCAATATGTTGTCAATCAACAAGTTTACTCATGATTTGAAATGTGTTTGCTAAATTCTCTTCCTCTAAATGTTTATTATCAGATTTGGACGTGGGGAGGAAGATTAGCAATGTTAAAAAGAATGGAGGTGTATACTGAATCAAGGTCAACAATAAGATCACTCATACCTATCATGTTAACTCTCCAATAAACAATTCTAATAGCACCATTATGTTATGGCACTAACACTTGGGTCACCCAAACTTTATGTACTTGGCAAAAAATATTTCCCTCTTTGTTTATCAATAAAAGCCCAAAGTTTTTCCAATGCAAGGTTTGTCAATTATCCAAACACTATCATAACATTTACCATATTCATGATTATAAACCAACTCATCCATTTTCTGTTATTCATAGTGATATTTAGGGGCCATCTCATGTTCAAAATATGATCAATGCTCGTTAGTTCTTATCTTTTACTGATGATCACACCTATATCACCTAGGTATTCCTTATGAGAGACAAGTTTGAAACTGCCCCTATTGTTCAATCTATGATTAAAAATCAATTTTAGGCTCATTCCAATTTTTAGGACTAATAATGCTAGGGACTAATTCAATTTTTTCTTGGGAATTTTTTCCTTGAAAATAGTATTATTCACCAAAATTCTTGTGTCTACATTTCTCAGCAAAATGGCCAAAAGGAAAAAAAAATACCTTATTGAAATTGCCAAGCCACTCAAGTTCACAAATAATGTACCTAAACAATTATGGGAAAAAGCTATCCTAACTGCAACCTATCTTATCAACAAGATGCTCTTAAGAATTCTCAATTTGACTCTCCTTGTCAAGCTCTCCTTAAAGTCTTCCCCCAAACCCCTATACTTATTGACCTTCCTCTAAAAGTGTTTAGGTGTTTTGCATATATCCATATTCCTCAACAAGAAAGGAGTAAAATTGATCCCAAATCTATCAAGTGTGTTTTCCTTGGGTATTCTCCACATCAAAGTTATGTGCTCTTTAAAAGAATAGCACATGGCAACTAACTCAAAAACCTCAAGGGAAGCAACTTGTGAGATGCAAGTGGGTATTTAATGTGAAATATAAAGCTAATGGAAGCATTGAAAGAAACAACGCAAGACCAGTCACTAAAGATTTCCCTCAAACATGGAATAGGCCACTAGTAGACATTGACCCCTGTTGCAAACTAAATACCATTTAAGTCCTCCTCTTAATGGCTGCAAACCTCAATTGGAGGCTTCATTAACTAGATGTCAAGAATGCATTTCTTATGGAGATCTTGATGAGGAAGTCTACATGGAGATACCTCTAGGGTTGAAGAATTCCAACAATGCCAACCTAGTGTGTAAATTACTAAAAAGGGCTCAAACAATCCCCAAGACTATAGTTTAAAAGGTTCATTAAGGTAATCAAGCAACTTGGATTCACACAAGGGCGGACAGATCACACCCTTTTCATTAAAGCATTAGGTGGCAAGATCACTGTTCTCATTACATTGTTTTTGTAAATGATATCATTGTAACTGGGAACAATGAAGGAGAAGTCACTCATCTCAAAGGCAAAGGGATTTCCATATCCCAAAGGAAATAATACCTTTGATCTGCTAAGGGAAACTAGTAGGCATAATTGTTAGCCTGTTGATACTCCTATAGATCCATCAAACAAAATTGGGACAAGGGAAAACTCTACTCTCATTGATAAAAGGATGTACCAAAGATTGGTTGGGAAATATCAATTTCGTTATTAGTGTGACAAGCTAGTTTATGAATAATCCTACTAAAGAACACCTAGAAGTAGTAAACCAAATATTCCTATATTTAAAAATGACATCACATAAGGTTGTTTTTCAAGAAATGAACCAATAGGAGCATAGAGGTGTTCTTGATGTGGATTAAGCAAGATCTCTCATTGATAGGAGGTCAACATCAAGGTATTATATCTAAGTCTGAGGTAACCTTGTTACTTAGACGAGCAAGATGTAGTTAGTTGTAACTTGAAACAGCATTGAGGCCAAATTTCAAGCTATGGCTCATGGAATTTGTGAAGGTATATGGTTAAAAAAAGGCTCCTTAAGGAACTCCAACTCCCTACTTCGACATCCATGAAGTTATTATGTGATAACCAAGTAAAAATAAGCATTGCAAAGAACCTAGTCCATCATAATAGAACCAAACATATTGAAATTGATCAACATTTTATCAAAGGAAAAATAGAAAAAGGGATCATTGAGGTGATTTATACACATACAAATCAACTAACAGCTAATATTGTGACCAAAGCTATTCCAAGAACCCAGTTTAGTGTTCACTTATTCAAATTGGACATGATTAACATATACTCCTAGCTTGATTGAGGGGTAGTGTGGAATTCCTGATTTTTTTTTTCCTTTTAATAGGAGGTTTAGGGAGTATATTATAAATAACTTATATTCAAGCAGAGTACTGTAAATATCCTTTAGCTTTAGGCCTATAAATAGATGTGCTCATTGCTTGTAAATACACACAGAAGTATTCAAAACATAATAGAATACAATTCTCTGCTAATTCTTCACCGTCAAATGTCATCCTAGCAACATGTTGACAGTTTGGATTGGCACCATAAGAGATGCTTTGAAACCATATTAAGCTACAATAGAAAGGCTATTGCAAAAATACATCAATTTGGATGAAAAAAAAATTGTCAACATCACCATAACAAAAACTCATAAAGTAACTTGTCATTTCTTTGGAATTAGTACCATCTTACTCAATACGTGCAAGGAAGCGACCCACATGCTCCGTGAACGAGGAACTCTAACCTTTAGTAAACAATCCACAAAGTCAACAATGGAACTTTGTATACGATGTGTTACAATATGCGAAGGATCATGACGATTTGGATTCTTGTCAACCATAACATATGAAAAAGGAACACATTCGTCAAGCATTTGACAGATTCGTTTGCTAGTTATCCTACTTCCAATCTGCTTCAAATACAAAAAGGAAGGCCACATCAAACAAGTAAACTAGAATAACTATCATGTATATCAATATGTATGTGCAGAAAAGCACCCACTGGAAGAAATAAAGAAGCTATATAAGTAACTAAAGAGAAAAAGAAAAAGATTCATTAATACAAGATACCTGAATAACCACATCAATATCTAACCATCCCCTGACAGACTCTGAGAGTAGAGCATGATCAAGATGATCAACAAATAAAAAGTTCCCTTCAACATCAGGAAAAGAAGCTAAAAGCTTTCTTAACCGCAGCCCAGACAAGATATCTGTTACAATAGGCCACAGGAGGTGTTTAGCCAAAAGAAGAGCAGCCCATATCTCATCCTCTGTATGTATTGCACCAATGACCAGAAGTCCATTTTTGGCCCTTAGAATCAGACTTAAAACGTCAATCAAGTGGCCAGTAGCATTATTAAATCTACATGACTGTTGCATATTAATATACTTTGTATATGGTTCGGCACTAGTGACCCAAAAGTCTAAGCCCTTTAGACAACTTGATTTCCATTTGCTGGGACTGTTTTCCAATGGTTCTCTGAAAGGGCAGTTAATATGGACTGGACCACAAGGTGTAGAAGTAGCCCAACGAACAGCAGAATCAAGGGTAGTAAGTACCATCTTTGCTGGAATCTGATCTGTGGGTGTAGGAAGATTGAAGAAATATCTCACAAAAGAACCAAAATGGTTAACCTGACATAGAAATTTAAGAATGTGTATCTTCAATAACCAAGGCAAACATGAATATTGATATTCCCTCATTCAGAACAACTAATGTAAGTGCCAGTGCAACTAAATTCTGATAAAAAAACCTAAACATCTAATCTTTATAGATTTCCCAATTTTACTTGGCAAATAACAGTAGTAAAATATATTTTCACTGGTATGAATCTTGACTGCAGAAACACATGCCTCAATACACAATTCACAAAGTATAGCAAGAAATCAAAATGAATTGAAGTTAAAATCAGAAGGTTATGTCACTCAACATTATATATTATAGTAAATAAACTGAATACAACCTTGATGAGATATAAATCATACCACTTCCAACATCAAACCTCGGGCAAGATTTTTTATAACAGTAGTATATACTATGATTTATACATATCAGCATTTCTTAAAGGTCCCATGTTCAGATCCCATAGGGAGTGGCTGAGGTGGGACTTACTGGAGGTGGATATGCTATCCTTGCTATGTAGCATCCAACAGACCCAGGAAAAAAAAATCGATAAATGCCACACTAAATAAAAATATTCATTGCTTTTACCTGATAAATTGCTTGATTTGCTCCACATTCCTGCAGCTCTGGAGGTCGATCTGCTGTAAGTAAAATAAGTGGTACAAAATCATGACTAGCCTCCACAACCTGCAAGTCATTATTTACCTGATATTATTCTAAGTAATCAAAATTCAAAAACATTATTTGTACCTCAATCTCAACAAACATGGGCTGCATATTCCTCAAGAAAATAAAAATAATTTAAGTTCATGGAATCAAAAGTACAAATAATAAGGAGAAAAAAACCTAATGAAGCAACAAACAGTCAAAGCAAACCCTAGAAAAACCAGAAAAGGGCTCAGGCTCTCTCCCAATAATAATTATATAATAAAATTCTTCAACAAGAAATGCATTAGTGGAAGGCCACAGAATGAGTGGCCAAAATGAGATCATACTTCATTGAAGATAATAAATAAATCCATATCATTAAAAAAATTGATCAAACTCACAGCAGGAAGAAGATTTGAAACTGCAGTGCCTGACGATGTTATGACTACTGCTGGGATGTGAGATCCTCTTGTATATCCAACAGCATGAAAAGCAAGTGATCGCTCATCAAAACATGAAATACATGTGACTAAAGCATGAGTAGAAGCAGCAACAGCAAGTGGGGAAGACCTTGATCCAGGTGCTACACAAAAATACTAGAACAAAAAACAAGTCAGAATCTTGCATCATAATGGGGACAACCGATTTATGGTAATTTATCAGATCACCTTACCGTCAAACCAAGTCGTGAGCATTCTTCAATAATAAGTGATGCCCAAACAGTATTGATATTGGCACTTTCTTCCAGTGAGTACGATAATTTATTGGCTTGATCCAACTGACAGTAGAAAGAGACACAACCTGAACAATTTTCAGCCAAGTTTGCCCCTTCTAGCATTCTTAAACTAATTCCGCAATGCATTTTGTAATAGAATAATCAATAAAGTTGATATATTATCATTAGCCAATCAACAATAAACTTAAATTAGGAAGAGTCAAACTATTCACACCAGTGCAGTATGGCAAATTTTAATTTGAGTGCAGCTTGTCCCACAGACACACAGATGAATCAAAATATGCCACATTGCACACATGTGAATAGATTCCAGATGCTGAGCAGCTATCATTACTCAATTATGCATGATATCTGTGATAAATATTCCAGAAGGGATGGTGATAAACTGGTAACAATGTTGGGCATGCTTGGGAGTTCACCAAATTGTTAACAGTTCAGAGTTCAGACTAAAGAGTTCAAACTGCATTGTATTGGCCTATTAGAGTTTGAATATGGCTTGTCATTTACTCCTCTTCAAACTTTAGAATGACCATGTATATTATCTTGTAAAATACGTGCAGTTGTGCTGAACAGCAGATATGCCTTTATGTATCCAATAATTCAACTCCAATAGAGATGATCTTAGATACAGAAAATCAGGGCTAGCTTTGGAATCAGTTTCTGGAAATCAATAAGGATGAAGTCTGTTCTCCTGTACTAGAGCCACGTTCAGGCTCAGGGTTAGGGTTTGAATCAGTTTCTGGAAATCAGATAAGGATGGGGTCCGTTCTCCAGCACTGGAGTCTAGAGCTAAGTTCTGAGTTGTCATCATGTCCCACTTCTGATCTGCTTTAGCTCGGTCTATGCTTTAGAAAAGTCAAATGAGTTTAAAATATAGGAACATTCTCTTCCATATACTGCAGGTAGATATACCAATGTATACTAAATATATGCTTTTCTGAGTATGCCAACACAATAATACATAATTACATACCATGTTAGTCACAAAAGCAATGGTTGGTGAAAACCTGAAGCAGAATTGACTGGAAGATGGAGACTCTTTCTGTGGGAGGAAAAAAAAAAACTGTTCAACTATGCAAAGAACTGCAGAGTGCCAGTAATGCAGAATCAACAAGAACAGCGGATGAAAAGTTTACCAGGAAAAAGGGGATACCAGTTCTATGATGTCTGCCATACTCTCTCTTCCTCCAGGTGCAATAGAGTTCATGTACACCTAGAAAATTATGTTAACCAGCAAAAGATCAACAAACAATCAATAGATATAGCAACTTGCAGTAAACCACTTTCACAGAAGAAATTTTACAAGTTAAAAGAAAATAATTTAGATGTCAGATAACATGCTCACCCAAAGCACTACAGGAAAGAGAATATACAAAATTGGATTTAAATATTGCTTTAGTCAGATCAGCCCAAGTCAGCCAAAGGAAATAATACCATGTACTCTAAGATAGCTGTACATTAATATTAATCCTATATGTACGACTGACCACACAATTGCCTACCTTGACATTTCAGGATCCTCAATGTCCCTAAGATATTTAGCAATAGGGAAAAAATGGATCCTAGAATTTGAAATAATGAAGAAATGTCTTAAAAGCAAAGGAACCCATCTCATATAATGTCTAAATTAAA
This sequence comes from Erythrophleum ivorense, assembly GCA_026724425.1. Classification (NCBI taxonomy): domain Eukaryota; kingdom Viridiplantae; phylum Streptophyta; class Magnoliopsida; order Fabales; family Fabaceae; genus Erythrophleum; species Erythrophleum ivorense. The sequence goes on along the minus strand of JAIUCV010000199.1, from coordinate 414,591 downwards.
TGACCTGAAAAATTAGAGAGAAATTAAAACAAACTTTTAAAGGACCAAGAAAAGCTCATTACTGTCCTTGTCATTCTAAGAAAATGAAAGTCTCAGAATACTTTAGAATTATCCAATATACAAATGCTGGAAACAGGAGTATTATGTGGAGAAAATAATCAAAAGGGCATGGAAAAACAATAGATGAAGGAAGATCAACCCCAAAAATACCAAATGCCAAGGTTTAAACTTAACACAAAGAAGAATATCCAGAGGGTTGGAATTCTTTTACACAAATCCAGCTTTTTTTAAGAGAGAATGCAAATGCCCTAAGTAAACAAAAGAAAAAAACGATTTAATCTAACTGAAATTTGCCTAATATGTTACATATCACTGTCTTACAGCTGATATACCAAATACCAAGCAAGATTCAAACAAGAAAATGAAAAATAAAATTATTTTGTGGGACAAGAAATGAGGTGCTATGTATTAACAAGGGCTACGGGAAAATAATGCAAAAGACAAGCACCAGCATAAGATATAAGATTGACTAACAAGTATTGGCACTTCAAATACTAAGGCCACATTATTTTAGGAAAGAATGAACCAATACTGAAAAAATCAGAGGTAAAATTGCTCTGATTCAGTCTCATATTATTTGAATAATGACAGGTGCATAAATAAGAGCAGCCAAGACATAAGGCTGAACAAGAAAGGAAAGAAACATAGGAAATAAATACATTAAATCAGCATGATTGCCTAGACAAAATCACATAAATTCAGGGAGCTAGTCATGGTAGTTGACCATTGGGTCAGATTTAATTCAGATTTGACCTTTAGGCCAAAACAGTGGGGAATCAGCATTAAACAAATGAGATACTAATCAACATTAAATAGGCAAGAATCAACATTAAATAGGTGACATACTCCAACACTTCCCCCCAAGTTGGATTGTATATATTATACATGCCCAACTTGCAACTCAAGTCTTCATGTTTAGTTCTAGTAACAGCCTTAGTGAAAATGTCCGCCACTTAAAGGTGTGATGAAGTGTAATTTAATTCAATAACAGCCAGCTTCACTTTTTCTTTAATAAAATGAAAATCAATTTCCACGTGTTTTGTCTTGTTATGATAAATAGGATCTTTGGCAATGCTAATAGCAGCCATATTGTCATACATCACCTTCATTTGTCCTTCTATGGGCACCTTTATTTCTTTAAGCAGCCTAATCAGCCAAATGCTTTCACAAATCCCATGAGCTAGCACTCTGAAGCTTGAACTCAGCTTTAGCACTGCTTTTACCAACAACCTGTTTTTTTTTTACTCCTCCATGTTACTAAGTTGCCTTGGACAAATGTGCAAATACCTGAAGGTAGATCGTCTTAGTGACTAAACTAGCCCAATCTACATATGTAAAAAGCTCCACATTCCTACTTGTACCCTTTTTGAAATAAATGCCCTTTCCATGGGTCATTTTCAAGTATCTTAGTATTTGATAGACTGCTTCCAAATGTTATTGTTGGGCTTATTCATAAACTGACTCACTACACTAATCAAGAAACTGATATTTGGCCTGGTGTGTGAGAAATAAATTAACTTGCCCACTAACCTTTGGTTCATGCCTATGTCAACTAGGGCATTATCAAGTTGTAACCCAACCTTATAATTTGCCTCCATTGGAGTTTCGACTGGCTTACAATCTTGCATGCCCATTTCTTCAAGCAAATCAAATGTATACTTCCTTTGAGACACTATTATACCACTTTTGGATCAGCCACTTCCATGCCCAAAAATTATTTTAGTTCTCCCAAGATCTTTGTAGCAAACTATTGGCCAAGATCACACTTTAGTCTCCTTATTTCTTCAATGTAATCCCCTATAATTATAATGTCATCAACATAAACAATTAAAAGAGATATTTTTCCATCAAGAGAGAATTTAGTGACTAGTGTATGATCTGCTTGCCTTTGTGTGTATCCATATCCTTTCAACACTTTGAGGAATCTGCCAAACCAAGCTCCGGGAGCTTGCTTCAACCCATAAAGTGACCTTTTGATTCCAGACCCTTGAACCATGGCTGTCCAAACCAAGGGGAAGTTCCATATATGCCTCTTCCTCCCATTCACCATCTAGGAAGGCATTTTTAATATCCAACTAGTGCAAAGGCCAGTCCATATTTGTTGCCAAAGAGAGAAGCACCTTTATGGTGTTAAATTTTGCCATGGGAGCAAAAGTTTCTTGGAAGTCTACTCATTGGGTTTGTGTAAACCCCTTTGCCACCAATTTTGCCTTATGATGGCTAATGCTTCCCTCAAGATCATACTTGATTGTAAAGACCCACTTATACCCAATAATTTTTTTCCTTTGGACAGATCAATAAGTTCCCATGTACCATTTTCCTTAAGGGTTGCCATCTCTTCGTCTATGGCTTTTCTCCACTCGAGTTTCTTCATAGCCTCTGTAACACTGCTAGGAATCTGTTCCTTTGAGATTTTTGCCAACAAACTGTGGTAATAAGGTGAAAGTTTATTGTAGGAAATATAATTGTATAAGGGATATCAAGGATATTGTGTGCAAGATCTCACTCATTTCCTTAATCCAATTGGCAATTCTGAATCTTCTTCCTCTGGACTTGGATGGGAAAACGGATTTGGAGGTGCACTAGGCTTAATTCCCTTCTTCTTCTGTTATACACAATAATTTCATCAGGTGTTTGAATAAAGGTGCTGTTATTTTCAAAATCTAGGTTGACATGAGGTTGCACAGTCTCAAGTTTATGGGGGCAATTAAGGACAGGAGCAGACACAGGTTCTGTTTCAGGTCTAGTAGGGTCAGTTTTAGGTTTGTTTTCAAAAGGAATAGGAGGATGGTGTAGGCCACAAACCCCATTCCAACATAGTCTCACACTCCCCCTGAACGGGTATTTTGGAAGAGTAAGGTTGCTATTCAAAAAAGGTTACATCCATAAAAGTGTAAAATTTTTAGGTGACAAGTGAGTAGCACTTATTGTATCCCTTCTTAGTTGATGAGTACCTTAAAAAGATGCATTTATGGGACCCAGGATCAAGCCTTCCCTAATGATATATATGGACAAAAAATAGTGTAGCCAAGTAGCTTGTGGGGTAAAATAGAGAGGATTTGTGTTGAAGGATAATCTTTAAACACTTGTTCACAGGGGGTTTTGAAGTTAAGGGTCTTTTAAGGGTAGTTAGTTGATAAGATAAGTGGTTGTGAAAATGGCTTCCCCCCAATAGTTTTTAGGGACATTGGTAGTCATCATCAAGGATCGAGCTATCTCTAATAGGTGTCTGTTTTTCCTTTCGTCAACCCTATTTCGTTGGAGGGTATTAACACAAGAACTTTGATGAACAATACCATGTTAGATAAGGTAAATTGACAGTTGGCAATTGAAGTAATCAAAAGCATTGTTAGAACGAAGAATTTTAATATTAGTATGGAAATGTGTTTGGACAAAGACATGAAATTGTTTAAAGAGGGTGGTGATTTCATATTCCCCCCCCCCCCCCATAAGGTATACCCATGTCAACCTAGAGTGGTTGTCTATAAAAGTGATTAACCATTTAACATCTGATATGTTCTTGATGTTGGAAAGTCTCCAAATATCACTATAAACAATGGTAAAGGGTTGAGTGGGCAAGTGTTTACAGGAACCATAGGAATTTTTTATGCATTTAGACATTTGGCACACTTCACGTTAAAAGGGAACAGCACTTTCATTGTATAATTCAAGGTACAATATTTTGAAGTACTAAAAACTAGGATGTTTTAGTCTAAAATGCCAAAGCATAAGATCACTTAAAGGTGTACAGGAATTTCTAGTTAACTGAACTCCCTTCTTTTTCTCTAGGCCATCACTTTCAAAGAGATAAAGCCTCACACTCTCCTTAGCACTATCAATCATTTTCCCTCCATCCAAATCCTTAAAAACACAACCATGAGGAAGGAATTTAGCCACACAATTACAGTCTTTTGAAATTTTGCTAATGGATAGTAAGTTGCAATTCAAATTGGGCACAAATAGGAAATTTTTTAACAACAAATTCCCAAAGATACTAATACTTCCTATACCCTCCACCTTTGACAGTGAGCCATCTGCAATTTTTACTGTTAGAGTGCTCCCACGTGGTTTCAAAGAGTCAAAGAATGAAGCATTACCTGTCATATAATATATTGCCCCAGAATCAACAATCTAAGAGGTGTTAGGCTAAGTTTGAGAGCTTAAAGCGTAATGGAATCTACTATTAGAGCCACATGAGCACTAGTTTCATTAGGGGTTGTATTATGGCCAAACAGTTTCTATAATAGCTCTTTGTTCTTTGCTAAAGAGGGACAAATCTCCAAGAGATTTTTCTTCACTGCTGGCCACATACCCCTCACTTTCTCCCCTTGGTTTAGGCTTCCAATTCTTCCAACAAACCTCTTTGCTATAACCTGCCTTTTGACAGTGATCACACCAAGATTCATTTTCTGGCCCTGGTTTGGGGTCCACATTGGCATTTTGGTTTCCACAAACCACCATGGCACTTGATTCAACGTTTGGTGGAGGTCCTTGTAATCCTTTTTCTGCTTTCTTCTTGTCTCACTTCAGAGAAGACTTCCTTGAGGGAAGGCAATGGTTTAGTGTCCAAAATTCACCCTCTAACCTCTTCAAAGGTGTTGTTTAGCCCCATCAAAAACTTGTATATCATTTTTCTCTCTACAATCTTCTTTTAGTTGGCAGCATCAATTGGATTAGACCAAGTATACACTTCATGGGTGTCTTGTTGCTACCAAGAGCACATCAAAGTGTTGAAGTAATGATTGAAAACATACTCTCCCTGTTTAGATCATTGAAGAGGGATCCTACCTCAAACACTGCCGTTGAATTCTCATGGGAAGAGCACGACTCCCTGGCAGCCTGCCAAATCTCTCTAGCAATAGGATAAAGGATGAAGTTCTCACCACTTTGGGGGTCATGGAGTGAATGACCCATGACATGACAAGATTGTTCTCTGTCACCAAATGTCATACTTTGAGTCACCGGGATCAAGTTGTTTGGTAACATCATTGATATATTTTTCCTTTCCTCCAGCACAAATGTGCATTAACATGGTGTGAGACCGCATTAGGTAGTTGCTTCCATTGAGACGATGCCTGACAATGAACAAGGGCAAGCTGTTGCTGGACCTACTGTTGACTACCTGAGCAACATTGCTGGAAGAGGCTCCTTCAATGTTCAAGGCCTGGAAATGGCCAAACTGCATGGCGGAGTCCTAATTTAGCAGATTCCACTCTGATACAGTGAAAAAATCAGAGGTAAAATTGCTCTGATTCAGTCTCATATTATTCAAATAATGATAGGTACATAAATCAGAGTAGCCACGACATAAGGCTGAACAAGAAAGGAAAGAAACATAGGAAATAAACACATTAAATCAGCATGATTGCCTAGACAAAATCATGTAAAATCAGGGAACCAATAATGGTAGATGACTGTAGGGTCAGATTTGATTCAGATCTGACCTTTAGGCCAAAACAGTGTGGAATCAGCATTAAATGGGAAAGATACTAATCAACATTAAATAGGCAAGATACTCCAACAAATACCCTTGGAATAGATCTATCTTCTACCAAATTGAGTTTTCTGAAAGCAGATCTTATACATTTGGATTGCCATGTGTCAGTAGTAGGACAGATATGATATGATAACTGCATAAAAAACAAGATAGCATCAATGAGAGTTGAGAGATACGAAATGAAGAACAAATAAGTGCAGGGAAAAGCAATTTCAAGCCCATGGAAAAACCCTCACACTGGTCAGGAGGTGGATGATGAGTTAAACTCTAAACAGAACATAAAGAAAGAAACAACACAATGTCCAACACCATGAAATCAATCGACCAAAATTGTTTATTACTTCTGCATTATGAATCCCTCTAAAGTTCAAACAAATAATGAGCTAAACACCAAAATGAAGCAAGATTACAATTCTATCCTATAGTAAAGTTGATGGTTAATTCTGAATTTAGAAATTTGAGTATTCCTCTCTACTTATATACAACAAAATTATAGCAAACAAAGAAGCTCTTCATGAAATTGACTTCTGCAGAGAGCAAGGGACCAAATCAAAACATTTTTTTCTGGAGAGAGCTTGAAACTGAAAACATAACTTTCATCATTTCCTCTCCTTCATCTAATTGATCATTTAGCAAATGGGATGGGTAGTTTCTGTCCATGGGCAAAGTCCTCCATCACCATAGTACAAGCAAAGTGTGGTGCTAGAACGGCTTTTTAATCCTTCTGGAGTAAAGTAGCCTTTTACGTTGAGGCTGGGGCAACAAATCATAAACTCCTCTGTATTTCTTCAAAACTAATTAATAATTTATTTAAGAAAAAGACACCAAATATGCTGAAAAGAGTTTCATACCTAGTATATACAGGCATTTCCAACAATTCAGTTATTAATTATGACAAGCCATTAATATTTGAAACAAAATTGAAGAATCTTAAATACATCTGTATTGTGCAAATACTGATTCATAAACATGGCTTACAAGTGAGAATGCTCAATGTATTTGAATGTTGAACTCTAATTGAGAGTAATTACATTGCCAGCTTGCTCAATTTGGCACAGTTCATCTTCAGAGTTGCTACAATTGTCCAATCCCTCCTAAGGGATGTTTTTTCAAAACTACATGTTCTTCTAATTTTCTCATTGGTATTTTTTGTGGAGTCATCTGCATGCGTAATTGTGTATTTCTGGTGCACTAAAGGTTTCTCCAATGGCATATTTTAATTTTTTTTTTCCTAATAAAAGAAGAAACTTCAGTAAAATATCTTCATTCATTAAAGATAAATCCGAATTGAAACTTGGAATTGGTGTCAACATAGCCTAGAGTCTTGACATTTATTTAAAATATAATCAAAACAAAATCCTGCAAAGATGTAACAAAGGCAAGCTAAATACCTGGTTAAGAGAAACTTCTAGTGAATGAAGTGCTTCTTTGAATGTAGAGAGGGAAGAGTCATCCCATGCAAGTGTTGATGTCAAAATGGAAGTTGACTCCTGCTCATCTAATTCAATCTGTCATGACAATAGTTATAGTTTAATAGGTAGTGAATATTAAAAAGATGATAACATTATAACAGTGGGATGTTAAGAATGCAATTAAAAGAAGTAATTGTAGAAATTAAGGATTTAATTTTTCTTCAAACTTATTTTATTAGATGGAAGTAACATTACATTTATAATCGATAAATAAGAGAGTAGACTTCTACTCCAACAACAAGACGTAACTCTAAAAAATAAGATAACTTTATCTTCATCAAAATAAGATAACTTTATCCTAATTTAAAAAAAAAACTTAAACAAATCTTATATTAGTCAAAACAAAAAACTTAAGCTAATCATAAATGCATAAAGACATTATCCAAAACTAACTAAAAATAAATAAGCTTTAATTAAAATAAAATAACTAAAAATAATTTAATTAAAATTAATAGTATTTTCTAAGAATTCCTCTCAAGTTAAATATTCCAGCTTAGAACTAATCTTCTAGCATTGTCAATATTCTTCTTTCTTGGCATGTGGAGGTTGCCCAAAAAATTTCTTAATTCTTGTCATTTTTTTATTGTGGTTTCTGACATTATCTTCTTCTTCCCCTCACTTTGTAGCAAGAGCCTTGATTTTGGGCATCCTTTCCTTAGCCTTTTTGTGAAGTAGAGATCTGAGTTTTTTCAACATATAATTTTCTCACACTAATCATCAACGCATAGTTTTTTACACTAACCACCAATATAAGGTTTTCTTATGCTAACCAACGTATGGTTTTCATTGCTAACCACCAATATATGATTTTCTTTTTTTAATCTGTAATTGGTTCCATATCATCAACAACAATAACCATTCTTCATTTTTTTTTTTAAACTTCAGTTTTGATCTAGTGAATTTTTATCAACTATACCTGCAAACTTTCAAAGGAGGCCAAGTCAAACAATTATAGGTGAACAACAACAAAGGAAGACACATCACGCACTAGTGCATGGGATTGGTTGCAGCTTTGTGTGGTGGCATGTGAGGGGACATGGAGGGGTAGCTAACTATCAAATTCTGGGATTTGGCAGGACCTTCTAAGGATAAAAATGGAGCGCATGGTGTCTCCCATGATAGCAAAATAGTGATTCCAAATTTTGAACGTTCCTGTTGAAAATAAGATAAAGGAAGAACTCCAAAACAGTGCATTTTTGTGCCTCCTGTTAGCCAAACTTGGGCATGTTTCATGTTGGCGAACTTGGCCATAGAAAATAGGTCAAGCCTCTTATAGTTCTGATACTATGTAGAAATTCAGGGTTTAATTTTTCTCTAAATTTATTTTATTAGATAGAAATAACATTACATTTATAGATAATAAAAGAGAGAATAGACTCCTACTCCACCTAAAAAACATAACTTTAGAAAATAAAATAACTTTATACTAATCAAAATAGAACAACTCCATCTTAATTAAAATGGAGAACTTAAACTAATCTTATCTTAATCAAAACAAAACACTAAAACTAATCTTAAATGTGTAAAAATGTTATCCAAAACTGACTAGAAACAAATAAGCTTTAATTAAAATAAAATCACTAAAAATAACTTAATTAAAATTAACGATAATATCCAACAGTAATTAACAACATAAAAGTTGAACTGATGGCAATTACATTGACAAAACTTTACCTGAGGGATGAAGAAGAAAAAAGAACCATCCTCGTGACTCATGGAAACTAACTCTTGATTGAAATTAACATCCATAAAGCCGTAAGCCACTATAGGGGTTGAATCACTTGAGATATATCTACAGACAAATAAATACATTCTTCAGTCACTTCATAAGAAGTCAAAACCCAATTTCAACCGGAAACCATCCCTATTTGCATATAAATGAAGTCCCTTCACAGATGAATGCTGTGAAAAGGAAGAAAGTATCTTCTTCACATAGAGATTCACATAATACATTAAAACACAGGCAGAACAGAACCTGTACCCTTTGTCCATACTCGAGCTTATATATACCGAAATTAAGCCCAACAAGTTGGGACTGGCTGTGCGACGCTTTCATGAGAACTAATCAAAATTTGCCACTTATATCTTTTTTTCTTATCCCCATTCAATCCTGGCTTGGTTTTATACCCTCCGGCCTCCACTACCCTTCTTGAAGCTACATGTTTGCTCATCACATCCATGTCGTCTCATTCCAAACACACAAACTCAAAATTCTAGCATGATTCAATCAGAAATAGAATCCAGAACCAAACGAAGAAAAAAAATGGGCAGATTTAACCTTTTGAACAAACTTTGCTTTCCCGTGTTGAGGGGAGAAGAATGTGTAAAAGAAGCAGCAGCACCAATTCCAAAAACTCCACGGTGCCCATTCACATGTAGTGACTTACACGTTGGGTTGTCTGCATTATTGGAAAGAAATATTTGGGGAAAAACTCCAGATGACTCCGGTTGACAACAAAACCAACTCAAAGCCTTAGGACTTGGAGGCACGGCCACCTGAAAATTCACATCCATGTAGCGTGATTTAAAGCATCGTGCCAATGCAACTAAACCACCAGCATTGATATACAGAATCTAAAGATACTGAGGAACTAGGAAGCCATACCTGAAGCCGAAGGAATCCACTGGAGCAACGAGGAGGATCCAACCTTAACATTTGAACAGCCTCCTTAATTCTTTCAAGTCCCTCCTCCAATGTCAATGCCGGAGAAAGTGTTCGCGTAACGCAATTCTCGAAAATCAAATCAATATCCTCATTGTTCACAATGTCATCAATTTGGATCATCGGACCGTCGAACTTCATCCCTTCCACGACCTACCAATACGGAGAATTCACCGTAAAAAGAGAAGCCAGAAAGAATGAAAGAAATATATATATCCAAGTACACGTAAAATGGGAGAAGAATAAATCTCAATAGCACCTCATAACTTCGTCTTGGGCAAAGGAGCTTGAAGAAACGAGAACTTCTGCTGAGAAATGCTATAGCCGTTGAAGGAGATTTTCGGCATGGAACTGAAATTCTGGTGCGGTTCGAGATTGTAGTTATTGCGGAGAAATCATTACCAAATGACAATGCGCGAGCCCTCATTGTGATGAGGATGAGAAGACGTAGAGAACGAAGGTGCAAGAACGAACTACACTGTCACAAACAATGTAGAAAGGCATCGGAATTCGGGAAGCGAGAGGGTCACGGATAAGGAAGCTCGTGGCGCTCCTTGTCGTTTTCGAAACGTTGAAACTTCCGGGTTTCGAACCGGATCTGCACGTTCAGATTTTTTTATTTTAATATTTTTTATGTTAAAAAAACAGAATGGAAAATAAAATTGATTTTTTAATCATACATTTAAAAATATATATAATTTAAATAAAAATAAAAGATATAAAATATAAAATTCAAACAGTCTAAATTATATTTCAAAGCAGAAGATCCGAATCCTTCGACTTTAGCCTTAGCCCAACCTCATCTCTTGATTTGAAAGCCTTTTACAAATTACGGACATTATAATTATAAAAATGTTTGGTATGATCCTTTGGGAGTTTTTTTTTAATTATAATCATATTTGATTTCATTCATTTAAATTTGAGATAATAATTAATAATTTATAATATTTATGCTATTTAATTCTTTTATTTATGATTATTGATTTTTTTATTGAAAATCTATTTATATTTAAAATTTTCTTAATTATAATTATTTATGACTGAATAAGGCATTTCTAATTTCCTATCACAATAAAGCCTCACAATAAATAAGATAGTGTATTTTTAGCTTCATCACATTCTCCACATTTCATTTCAAATTCAAATTTTAAATCTTCAGAAATTATTATCTTAATGAATACACTTTTATTCATATTTGTTATTCTTATCTTCCACAACGATCCATCTAATATTAAAACATATGGTCTTGTGCAATCTAATAATCTTTGTTTTACTTATATTATGTTTCTTTTTTTTTGGTGCTTTGCTTTATTCTTTTTTTTTTTTGGGGCTTATATTACATTTTTTTGAGACTTTGCTTATATTCTTTTTTTTTTTCCTTATGTGCTTTGTTTATATTCTTCTTTATAGCCCCAAGATACACCCCCTTCAAGGATGTATACAAGTGCTTTTGGAAACCCTAAAAAGCTCTAGAAGACCCCATCTGAAGGCACCTGATGCGATGTATTTGAAAAACGTTTATGGCCTTCATTTTAAGTGCTACTTTAAAGATCATTATTACCTCCTTAAGATATCCTTACATATTCCTTCCCCTTTTTTTACATATTATTATTTTTGGAGGAAAAAGATACTATGGTTAATTCTTCGAATGCAACTATTCCGTCCAGTAGTATATTTGATCCAAAGTATCCTCTGATTAGGGATCTTATTTTGAAGAAAAATATTTAAAATATGTTAATATTAAATCATATTTAATATTACTGCATCTTATTAAGTAATATTAAATATTAATATTATTATTCTCTTATACATTAAAAATATTTTATAGAATCCAATCTGATTTGAAGGGTAACAAAGCAAGTACAATCGCCGCTGTCTATATATACATATGCAGACAATTTAGAAAATAGGGATATATATTTAATATCAAACACAACTTTTTCTTTTGACTATTAACTAGAAGTTTAACTTGACGCACCAATACGAGTGACCTCAGGGTTTGGTAGGATTTTAGCCTAATTTGATATTCATTCCAATTTGAAATAAATTAAAAATTTGATAAAATATTATTTTTTATATTTATAATTATTATTTAATATTATTTATTAATCATTATTTAATTATTAAAAGTAAAGATATTATAAATATTTTTTATTTATAAAATCATATTTTTTTATTTCTATTTTTATATTTAACTTTCTACATATTAAATAAGTTGTAAAGTTCAATTTAATATTAGGTTGCCTGATTTTTTTAATTTTTATTTTTATATTTATTATAAAAATTATAAAATAACTATAAAAAATAATTTTTATATAAATCATTATAAATTTACATTTTGTCTCCATAAAATTATATTTTATTTTTAAAAAAATTAAAATTTTTATATAAATTTAAAAATAAAAAATTTTATAAAGGCTAGGCCGAGTCAAGCCAAATCAATGTAGTCTTTAAGATTGGTCTAGCCTAGCCTAATTTTTTTTTTTTCTAACTCAATTTGGTCATACTACTAGGGCTCTAGGCCTCATGTTTACCCCCAAGTGCTATCATTATCACTGTCATTTTTAATTGTTAATATTTTTATTTTTAAAATATAAAGTATTTTGTGAGAATAATATGTTAATATTTAATATTACTGCATCTTATTTAATAAAATTTTTTCCTATTTTGACTGTTTTTGCAATTATTATATAATAAAAAACAGAATATTATTTAAACGAAAGGCGTTTGCAATTATTCACACAATTTTGGATTTGAATCAATGTATCCTTCGTTTTGAGAAGTTAGGTCGTCCTTGGCTGGATTTTTATTACGCAATTGGATTCAATGTTCCTTTTTGAAGCATTTGATTGTCAGCTTTCGCAAGAATAGTTTGTTTGAATATTATTATTAAAATTAAAAAAATAAAATGTGCGTGTTTTGAACCATGAAAAGCCCAAGTCTTTTATTCTAAAACTCAATGGAAATGTTTTAAATTTGAAATATGCATTCAAGTATATTCAACATGATATTTGTTGCCCGTACAATGCATGGATTGATCTTTTATAATGAAAGGATAAAATCTTATAATAAATAAAGGTAATAATATTGTATATCCAATTACTAAAAATTAATAAACTATGCGATTATTTTACATTGTCAACCTTAACTAATGGAACTTTTATGTTACGTAATACGGAAATAAATTTTATTTTTTTCAATTTATATTCAAACACAAAATAATAAATAAAAAGTTTCAATAATACATTCTGAGAATGTAAGCGGAAACTCAGATAGAATAAAGCATGAAATCATAAAAAAATTGTATTGGAAGAGAGAATTGAAAAAATATCTCAATATTAGAATTGAATTATGTGGGGAAATAAACATATAAATTGTGGTGCAAGTAATGGAAAAAATTTAACATATGATTTTTGACAAGTATACAATGTGGTATTCAATAGTTTTTTTATTTGAAATTATTTGTAACCCGTGATTAATTGATTATTTATTATTAATTTTGAGTAAATTTTTTATATGCAATAATGAATGAAATTGAAAACAACAAAAATCATGTTATACATAAGTATTGCAAGTCTTTATTGTGAAGCTTCCAAATACTCTCTCTCTCTCTCTTTTCGGCTCAAGAAATATTTTTCTTTTCTTCTTTGTCAGCTCATAACTTAAATCCTCTTATTATAATCACCTAAACAAATTTAACTTTCATAAATATTATTAATGTATATTTATATAATAAAAAGATATTTCTTCTAAAGATTAATTCTCATTTTCCCTCTCAAAAAATTTTCCTCTTGCCTCTCATAATAATTAGTGAATTTGGTATGATTTAATTGTATTTATGTTGATTGATTGATTGATTTATTTGTAATGATTGTTCTCTTTATTTAAAATCTCTTTAATTACAATTATAACCCAGTTCAATATTGGTCAAAACATCAGCATATATAGAACTATCTTAGACTAATACAAAATAAATTTTCAATTTTCAACTATTATTAGAATATACGAATAAAATCTTACTATCATTTACTATAGTGTCCATTTTGTTCCTTTTGTACAAATTTCTTTCAAAACTTATGATGATAACTATTTGGTTGATAAGTAAAATAATTATTTTAATGATTTATTTTTTGATTTTTGTGCATGCTTAAAGGATTAATTTTATTTTGACTATTTTTAGACATTATTAAAAAATTTTCTAGAATCAATGACGTTAAGAGACAACAAGACATGGCACAAGTAACAAAAAGTTAGTATAGAGTTGGAAGATATAAGGTCTGTATAATGTATAATTGTCATTCTCTGCAATTTTAAACTATGCTCACATATCTAAATTTTTTCATTACTTTTTTACTAAGTATTTTAATTCTTCTACGTCATTTTGGCAATAGTAATAATAAATTAGGTTGCATGCTTTGGGGCAACATGTTGATGCAATTTCTATGTTCAGGAAAATGATGGTGCTATAATACTAATTATACAATGGTGCAAGATCAAATATGTCTACAGTATATTTTCTCCCAGCCTAATGCACAAGTATCTAGATCCATTATTATTGATATTTTATAGACAAACATTGTAACAGGAAGCAATGCAAGTAGAAAGATAACAAATTCATTTTATGCTACAAAATTACTCATCAATCCTGATATTATTGAGGTGCATGAGTTTAGCGAAAAGTAAGAAATTCCCTTTTAAAGTATGATATTTCCTTATACAAATTTGATGATTGTATCATTTTGTCTATTTCAGACTCAAGATTGATGATGGTAGCATCTCCCAACAACTAACCTAGTTACCTAGCCAAACTATAGTCTCAATTGCCAATAATCTTTTTTTGTTTACCAACAAATAAAAACTTCTTTTAAGTACAAGTCAAATTATGATTGATAAAATAAGATATTAAATAGGAATATTAAATTCTTGGATTTTAATTAATTGTTTCTTAATATGTAGCTAACTATACTGTATTTTTTATTTTGAAGTGTATGTCAAATTTAATCCATGTTGAAAATTATTTTTTGTTTAGTTTGGACACACATACAAAAATGTGTTTATGTCACTCTTACAACAGTGTTGAGCATACAATATGATCGTGGTTGATATTACAATTCTTGTGTAAAGTATGATAACAAAGTTCAGTCTAATGGAGCCATATTCTTTATGATAATTGTGATAAGATGGTTACTACTGTTACTCCAAGGTAAAATAAATCTTAATATATTTGTTTGCCTAATCTAATAGTTGTGTTCTTAGTATCCATGTCGATTATACTTTTATATTTCTTGTTGTAGGTACAAAATTGAATTTTGTGTTGTTGATGCCACTGGCAGTGCAACTTTTTTATTTATGATTAAAGACGCTTCTCAATTATTGCAAATCATAGCAACTAAATTATGTGGTTCTATTATTTCAGCGAGATTTATATTCTTTATTTCTCAAATTATAAAATTAAGTAATATGCATTTTTTTACACACATTTTATTAGCAATATTTGTTTGTGTATATTAGAAAATAAAAAAACGAGCATAGGAGATGCTCTTGAGAAGCTTAATAGATTTATGAGAAAAAGAATTCTGTTCAAGGTTAAGATCAACGAGCACAAGCATAAAATGTATAATCAGATGTAAGTGGTGTTGGGTATGAATTGTGATAATAACATCATAGTCTTTCATTAAATTTTCTAATGATAGCTAGGTATATTTATAAAAAAATGCACTTGATCTTTTTGTCTATAGGTACATGTTATAAGATTAGGAATGCATGCTTTTAATTTTTGTTACTTATTGTCAATAAGGATATGGTCTTGAAACATAGAGGTATTGACTTTATACATTTTTTCTTTTCCTACATTTCAACAAATTACTTGAGATGTCTATTCATCACGTTTGTTGTCTCCAATATATTTTAACACTATATTTTGTTTGGGAAAAAACTTAAAAGTTCCTCTTAGATGATATTTTATGCTAGCAATGTTATTTACTTGATCATCATGGCAAGAATTATTTTTTTTAATGAATTAATTAGTTACATAATTGTATTCTTGACAAAATTTGTGTTCACTATTAAATATCTATTAAGTGACAATATTAATTAATTAGATTTGCATTTAAGTGATAACTAATTCAAGGACAACACTCTTTATGAGATAGAGAAGCTATTAAAAAACAATGACAACAAGTTTTAAAAGATTTTAGTGAATGTCTTCTTTCATCTTATCATAATAAACTTTTGTCAATGAACTAAATTATGATGAGGATGTTTTGGCTAGAGATCTTGCAAATCTAATTTCATTTATAATCAATGAATAGAGGATGATATATGATACTATATTGGAGGACTTTAAAAGCAAAAATGGAAATTATACCAGCAATTGTGTCAAGTGGTATTACTTTTTTTTTAATTCCAAGTGGCGGAACAATTCATTTATGATTTGGTGTATCTTTATAGATAACATAATAATCAACTAATAACATAAAGCAAGGTTTTGAATTGGCAAAGTTATTGATTCAAACTAAGATTATTATATGAGATAAAGCACCTATAGTTAATAGATTCTACTTTGATGTTGTTCTGGATAGAAGCTTAAAAAATATTATGAGATTCAACAATTTTAATAATGTAAATGAACCTTTCAAAAGGAAAAGTTATTGTATTTTAAAGAGATTTCAAACATATTTTGTCCCTAATTCTGAAAGATACCAGACAATATATAATTTTAACTTTTATTATTTATGAAGCTCTTGCAAGTTTCTAACATTAACAAAAAATATATGACTTCAAATAGGGTTGAGTGGTGAAAATATTTAGAATTGCTTAAATCTTTTTTCATGATGGATTTTGAAGATTGGTGATGGAAGCATCGACAAGTCTAATAATGAAAAGATTGAAACTAAAATACCATAAGATATCTTTATAAACCAATCAATGAATCCAATAGAAGCAATTATTGAGAGCACGTATTCTTTATTTCTTGAAAATGTGAATGACTTGAAATATTTTTAAGATAGAACTATTTTATACCTTACTTTTAATAATATTGATGCTATTAATGACTACATGTTATCTTTATTTATAGGTGAAGAAATAATTTATATGAGTTCAATCAGTATGGGCAAAATATATTTGAGCAAATTGTTGAAAGGGTGCTTACACAATTAACTTCCTAAATGGCATAAAAAGTTTTGGGCTACCTGATTGAAAATTAATATACCTATATTATGGTTTTAAGAAACATAGATAAAATTTTAGGGTTGTGTAATGGAACATAATTATTTGTAAGTCACCTTAGAAATCATGTCATAAAGAGTAAAGTTATTTTAGGAAATAATATCAATGAAAAGGTTCATATACGTATAATAATAATCCACCCATCTAATTCAATATTGCTATTTAAACTGCAAAGAAGACAATCTCCATAGAAATGACTACTAACAAAAGTCATGGTCATTCTCTTTCTCATGTTAGATTATATCTTTGGAGACCTATATTTAGTCATGATCAATTATATGTGGCAATATTAAGAGTAAAAAGTAAGAATAGTTTAAAAGTTTTAATATATGATAAGAGTGGACAAATATCAAATACACTGACCAACATAATTTACAAGGAGGTGTTTGAAAATTTAAAATAGATAATCTTTATAAATTTATTTACAACATTTTTTTCTTTGCTTTGTTTTAAATGGTTTATTTGTTAACTTGATTTTTTGTTTTTAATGTTTTGTTTTCTATTTGGTTAATATTTGTTTATAACATATACATAGTAGTGTACTTACAAACTTCATTATACAAAGAGGACTCCTTTGTAATATTCTGTTCAACTCCTTCACTGTGACATGATCATCATAAGCATTGGTCGTATTCGTTATTATAATGATTTAAATAATTTTGTTTCTTTAATTATTTGAATTGTTTATACTATTATAATTTCAAATATCAAACATAATATTTTTATGTACAAAGATATTTGTCTTATTACAACTAATACATTCGAATTGGTTAAACTTATTCTCCATGTCTATGTTTGTTGTTTTCCTTTTTCGATTACTTATAGTATTTTAATATCATTTAATATGCGCAACTCATTCATTGTCAATGATAAGGAGCTCTTCCAAATCCAATGTCAGATTTTATCACATTGGAATTATCGTAATATTTCAAAATTAATATGTTTAATTTGTCACTTTTTTATTTATATTATTTTTTATATCAAATAGTGAATACATAATTTAACAAAATTTATCACATTTTAAACATGTATGTATAACAATATGCCATGCATTGCACTTTTACCACACTACTTGTTTAAAAATGTGAAACTTTTCTATTTTTTTTAGCAATATAAAATAAATCAGAGCCGCATTTTATATTTACAAGATATTATGACACTTCAATTTTTATGCTTTGTATAACAGAGTAAAATTATCACATACAAATAATACTTGATATTTTATGAAAAAAATAATAAATTTTAAAATAATCAAATATAAGGTCCTCTTAGATTTTTGATGGTATAAAATATGATTTTTTTGGTTTTTAAAGCATATATTTTTTGGGTAAAAAACTAAATTTGGAAGTTCAATTTTAAATTGTTGTTTCTAAACATTTTAAATGTCATTAAACATTATAAATATTAACATAATAGAAATAAATATTTTAAATATTTATTAATAATTCAAATATTTAAATAAGAAAATAATGTATTACACGGCTTCCAAATGACGTGGAATTGAATTTTATCATAATCAATTTCATTTTTTTTTCAATGAAAGATTAATAAAGTCCAATTATATTAATTTTCTTACGTTCGACCTGAATTTGATCAATGTAAAAATATTAAAGCCCCTATTAATCTGAAAATGTCGTAATAAAAAGAATATATTTTAAAAATCAAGGAATTTTTTAATTCAAAAGTAAAAGTTTTAACATTATGTTCAAATTATATAATGTGATATATATATATATATATATACACATTTGTTTTTTAAAAATCTGATAATACAAATAAAATACATGGAATGGAATGCCACATCACCAAGCTCGGGGCTAGTGAAACGAGTGTACGACTTACGCCACGGCAGAAAAAGCACAGTCAAAGTCTGTGGGGGCCACACCTTACTCACGCCAAGCACGGGCTTTCTTGCTCCCAGTCAACGTTCCGGAACTACCCGTAAATTACACGACAATTATCAGATCTTATTACGCTAGAAACCCACGCTGCGAAATCCTCTGAAGGGCAAGACAGGCATTTCAAAATCTTCAAATCTTCATGATTTGGAGATGGTCGTGCCCAGTGATACCAGAATTGCTATAAAGTCTCACAACTGAACTGCTGTCACTCAAACGAACCTCCATAGTCATGGCTTCTTCTTCTTCTTCTTGTTCATCCAATTCCAATCTCATTTCACTCACCATCTTCCTCCTCATTTTCTTGTCCGCTGTCTCGCCGGCCGTCGCTGAATGCGAGTCGAAATACGAGGGAACCTGCCACGACAAGGGGAAGGCATTGAAGTTCAAGCTCATAGCCATATGTTCTATATTGGTCGCCAGCATAATCGGTGTGTGTCTCCCCATTTTCTCACGCGCAGTCCCGGCGCTTCAGCCGGACCGGAATTTGTTTGTTCTGGTGAAGGCTTTTGCTTCTGGCGTTATTCTGGCGACTGGGTACATGCACGTGTTGCCGGACTCTTTTGATGACTTGAGATCTGAGTGCTTGCCTGAAGACCCTTGGCGGAGGTTCCCCTTCACTACATTCGTGGCAATGCTGGCCGCGATTTTAACTCTCATGGTGGATTCGTTTTCGATTAGCTTTTTCAAGAAGAAGATATCTAATAATGCTGTTCAAGCTGGTGATGTTCATAGAAACGAAGCCAAGGAACTAGAACAATTTGGCATTGGCCACGGACATTGTGGACATGGACATGCAAAAATCGGGGAGGGGCAGGAACAGTTGCTGAAGTACCGTGTTGTGGCTCAGGTAAATTACATAAATCCATTGCTATATGTTCAAATAGTGCATTCTTTGCCATAAATAAATTTTAAGCCTCTGAGTTTTCCATTGGCCAAATTTGAGCTTTTGGGTTTGTTTATCTTGATTGGATTTTATCCCCCATTTTCAAGTGCCACTGGTTGCACTTAAGAAACGCACATTCATCGCTTTGTAGCTTTTTAAAAATTCCCAAGCTTCTTTTGCTATTTATACCAAATTAATCTAAACATATGTAACCATATTGAATTACTAACTCTGACAATTTAATATCAATCAAATGATGGATGCAGGTGTTGGAGCTAGGAATTGTGGTGCACTCAGTGGTAATTGGCTTGTCAATGGGAGCTTCAGAAAACCCATGCACAATCAGGCCTCTCATTGCTGCCCTCTGTTTCCATCAACTCTTTGAGGGAATGGGCTTGGGTGGGTGCATATTGCAGGTGATCTAGCTGGTCCATTCATTGTTAATATTCAATGCTATATATTTGAGTTAGCTAGTCATTGTGATTAACGGTGTATATATACCCTGTAACAGGCTGAATATGGATTCAGGATGAAAGCCATTATGGTTTTCTTCTTCTCTGTCACAACCCCATTTGGGATTGCTTTAGGAATTGGGCTGTCAAGTGTATATAGTGATACCAGCCCAACTTCTCTCATTGTGGAGGGGATTCTAAATGCTGCTTCTGCAGGGCTTCTGAATTATATGGCACTGGTAGATCTGTTGGCCTCTGACTTTATGGGGCCTAAGCTCCAAGGAAACATGAAGCTCCAGATGTGGTCTTATATTGCAGTTTTGCTGGGCGCAGGAGGAATGGCATTAATGGCAAAATGGGCTTAGGGCATGGCTAATTTCAATTGATATGGTCACATTGTTGCAAGATTTTTTTTTGGCACCCTCCCACACAAATTATTTTCGTTACGGTCAGGTGGTGTCTAGACTAGCTTATGTGCAATCTGCACATAAATTTTGATGAGCATTATTTGCTGCAGAATTTTGTGATTGCATTTAAAAATCGGCCACCATGTACATTGCTGATAAAGCCAGTTTTAATGAGTGATCTCGTCAAGATATCATGGTCTTTTCCCATCTGATGCTGCTACTTACATTCTTGCCTTGATGATCTCAATTAATTGTTAGTTATTTCTGCATATATCGGACAACAATGAATGATATTTTAGTACATAAAGAGCCTAAACTATTTAGTTTGTGACAAGCCCTCAACAGTAAAAGATGGTCTCTCTCCTGGTATTATATTGTCTTCAATAGTAATATATTTTTAGATGAGAGTAAACAGTGCTCAAGCAGCAAGATATAGCTAATAAATGGAAATGGAAGATAAAAGAAAGTACAGGGGTCTAGCTTGTTACTTTTTAGACCAAAACAGAAAGGTAAAGGGAAATTACATAGGTCGATGTATGGCTATTAGAGATGAAAGTATTTTATTAAGCTGAAAGAAGTAAAATTTGATTCACTATCAAGACTCAAGACGCAAAATGAACAATTGATTGACATAAGTTTTGGGGAATGCTTGTGATATTCTTATTCAATTGATCAATTTGACTGTAGACTTATTCTGATCAAGTGGTGCAATTAGGATGCCAAGAAATTCCGTTTGATATAAACTAAAAGGAATGCTCTTAAAATCTCACTTTTTCCGATTTTATAAGAGAAATGATTTTTACTAAAAAAAGAAAACCAGTGAACTTAATATCAATAGGTTGGATTTTCACCTCTTCCTAGTCCCGAAGTCTTGAGACATTCTTTGAAAATAAAAATCCTTCTATACGATAGCAAAAATAAATTATATATTAATATGTCCTCCAATTTCTTAAGATATCTCGTTTAGTTAAATCCAAATATGTATTATTGAAGATAGCATGAAATTAATTTTATATATTATTATTTTTGTCCTAAGAGTCTTTAAATAATTCCAAATTAATTTGTTCAATAAATTAATAAAAAATAGAAGATTATGAAAAAAGAATAAGTAAAGTAAATTGATAAATTTTAACTTCTTTTTTATTTCTCTACTCCCCTATTATTATCTAAATTTCAGTAAACAGTAAACAATAACTGCTGCTACAATTATATGCCCGATTCAAGAGCCGTGACATGGAGAAGATGAAAGTTCCAAATTAACCAGACTCAAGTTAGTGGGAGAAAGATATGCCCTACTATTTTTTTCTTTTAATATTGAAAGATTTTAAACCCCTGACATAATTTGTTAATTACACGTACGTAATCAGAAAAAGGGCACTTTATTTAATTCTTATATGTTGTTCAAACAGGATGCTTTCGTTAGCAAATTGTCAGTTCAATCAACAGTGGATCAATTATATAATGAGACATGACTCATGAGAGTTGAGATTGGACTCCCTCGAGAATTTCCTCTCTTTCATTTCTAGAACTCTTTTGAGCTAATTTGCGGTAATTGGCTCGATCAATTCAACCACTCTGGCCACAAACAAGTGATAGAGGGGCGGAAAGTCTTCAACAATTTAATAATAGTATTAAGCCACTTAATTCTATTGGGGGCTAATATATAAATGGCTCAGAAGTAGATTGACGAGACCCCACGGCAACAAGATGTGGGTATGAATATTAGCAATATATAAAATATTTATTTAATTACTTTTTTTTTTGGGTGATTGACCATGATAATAGAATTTTTGGGTAGGCTACATACATAAATCAATGAATATGTCACAAATTAAATATGAATTTTAATTTTTTATTGTTAATTTTTATCACTCGTGACTGAGGTTTAAAAATAATATAACAAAATATGCACTTATTTGATATGTTGTGTATAGGTAAATAAGAGAGTATAAATTAATATAATTCGACATTACACTATGTTTAATATTTGATATTGTGCATGATGATTATTAAAACTCATATGATTATAATTTATTATATAATTTTCATCATAAATAATATACACTAAGAAGAATAAGAAATAAGGTTTGACAAGGAGTCTTAATAATATTTTTAATAACAAAAAACCATTACCTCATGTTAATGGTATTGTCATTATTATTGTTATTATTATCATTTTCATAATCTTTATTATTATCATTGGGCCTCCGCTGCTATTATTATTATTATTATCATTATTATTATTATTATTATTATTATATATGTGTGTGTGTGTGATTGTGTAAAAATTGTTTACTTTTTCCACTATTGCCTGGAGATTGATATTTTCTACATTTATGTTTTGGACCAAAAGATTCTTATCTTTCGTTTAAAGACACAAGATTAGAGGGATCTTTAGATGTTTTTCTTGTAATCTTATATTATTATGCATAAGAAACTTATCTAAATATCCTTACAATAATTATATATTTACTAGAAAATAACTTAAATATCCTTAAAATTTCGTTGTCTTTTAATAAAAGAATAAGAGAATTTTTGTCCAAAACACAAATATAAAAATTGTTAATATCCACAACATTAATAAAGATATTAACAATCACTCACAAATACACACACACACAACATTGCATGAACAACTCATATAATACTATAGTACAAATAAAGCTTTGACCATGTGAAAAAAAACAACCTTAATTCCACACTCACAGTAATTTTCACAACTGTCTTTTCTTCGCTTTTTCTCTTGTTCTCTTCTAATCAAAATACAAAGATTTTTTTTGGTGGGACTCATGCAATAAAAATTAAATAGAAATTACTAAAACTTTTAACTTTATATAACATAAATTCTTTTTTATTAATTTTTTCATTCAAAACTCTAACACCAACTATCTCTTTAAGTTGAAAAAGACCATCTCAGTAAAGAATATATTTGATATGTCATTTCAAGAAATAAAAAATGAATTTTTTTCATTTTCTTTTATATTTTTTATGATAAAAAAAGATGATAGATTGGATGTAATTTTTGTTGGCTTAGTTTTAATTTATATAAAAAGGTAATGTAAGGGTTTTGGACCCAAAAAAAATTATGTTGTACAAAACTAAAACTTTAAGAATCTATGATAAGCTTGTAAAATTGAAGAAATAAATTACATGTTCCCTAAATTGGGGAAATTTCTTTGCATTGTTTTTTTTTTTTCAATTTCCCCCACCGAACTAAATGGAGGTCATTAAAGACGAGAGTAGTGAGTAGTGACAACACATCACAAGACTAGACGCTAAAAATCTAAAGCAGGGAATGTAGACAGGCCTCATAATGTGGATATACCTTGTTCATGGGTTTTAGGAAAGAGAGAAATGCCCCATTCATAAATGGAAAGTCAGTAGGCCTCAGGTGTCTCCATTTGCAATCAAAAAAACACTCATTGCCCCTCTAGACCTTTCAAATCTTTAGCTCTAAAATTTGTGGTTTAGTTTGCTCTTTCGATTGCTGCTTTTCCTCATAAAATGATATTTTCTCAAATGTCCCGTTTGGTAGCAGAGATTATAATTTTTCAAATATTAAAAAATACATCACATATATGAAAAAAATTATATTGGTTATCAAAACCTAGAAAGTTTTGAATTTTTCTAATATATTTTATACTTATTTATAATATTAAAATACTCGTATACTAAACATAACTTAATACTCATGCTAAAGGTAACTTAAAATGGAATTAGACCGAACCAAAGACAATATTTTGGGCCACACAACAGTAATTATAATAAATTATAAAGTAAATTATATAGGCTTTCCTAATTTAAATTTGGTTAAAATTATAATTTTTTTATTTTTAAAATATATATTTTAGTCTAATTTTAATTTTTTTATTAAAATACTTTCAATTAACTTAAATACATATAAGGTTTTTTTTTTCAAGAATTAGAATTCCTTCTTATCATCTCTACTCTTCTAAATTGTTGGATCTGAAGGAGAATATTTTTATTTAAAAATATAAATATTTATTTAGATTAATGAAAAGTATTTTAGTCAAAAAATTTTAAAATCATATTAAAGAGTAATGCAATTTTTAGTCTCAGAGAAGAAGAGTATATATTTTAAAAGTAGAAAAAAAACGTGTTATTTTAATAAAACTCAGAATATGTATGTATAATTTAGTCTAAATATATAACGGGATATTACTATAGTCTAGAACCAATTCTCCGATAATCAGCTACTACAGGTGCAAAAGAAAATAATCTTGAATAATTAAGAAAGTAGTAAGTTAAAAATCTGTTGAATAGCCTTAAATTATAAAACTGTCAAAATTATGAACTGATATACATTTATGTTTATAATAGGAGTCATTGTTTCACTAATAGGTTTGAAATTTACTATATTTTAAGTTGCATTTTAAGTGGATTAGGTGTAGTGTTTGAGTACATCACTTGTGCTCAATATATCTTCTTCCATGATACAACTATAAATTATTTGTATACATCCATGTGTGTTTTCTTTTTCTTCTCATAGTCTCTATATTACATGTACTTTTACAAGGAATTTTCATGGTGGACAAGGCACGGGGATCAATTAGAGGAGTTATGATCACTAATTACACAATAACAGTAACTGATATATAAAGGGATTTTTGAAGACGATCATTGATCAACCCCATCACATACTCTGATTGGCAAACTTAAAGAGATTATATATATATATATATGATAATCTTTTTGCTCATTTAACTCTGTAAACATTACTCATTTTGCTCTATTTGTGATTGGGTTAGCATGGGTTTATGGGGGCAATTAAGTTAAAGTAGTGGAGAAGCCAAAAGCATCGAGGTTGACATGCTTACGCCACTTTGTTCTTTGTTAGGTTCAAAGACAAGGATGATAAGTATTTGAATTTTGTGTCACTAATTAATTGGCTTATTCTTGGTGGATTAATTATACCACTTGTGGTTTCATCTTCCATGTAGTTGGAATCCCCCTTTAATCATTCTCGTGAAAACTAGAGACAATATTTTATAAACTCCATTTTCAATCTGATGCTACGCTTCACTAAGGCTCCAAAACCAATAATTTTTCCATTAGGTCTTAGGTTTTTCCAATTGGGTTAACCTCTATATCGAAAATTTTACGATAAATATGTGGATGTGCTTCTTCTTTTTTTTCTTTTTTGTTTGGTGCTTTGCTTTTCAAGGAGAAAAGGAGATATTGGTCATTGTATGTGAGCACGTCTTCTGAAGTAGCTGGTTTCAAGTTTGGCGACAAATTGTGGTTCTAATTAATAATATGGAAAAAAAAAAACAATACTCTCACATGTGTTTTAATCAAGTATTTTATATAATTAGAGATAGTTAGAGGTATTCTCTAATTATATATGAGACTAAATATATATCTTCCTCAAACCATCTTAAAAATATGCTTTTTCACTTTCATTAATGTAAATTAAATTTTTATTCTAAAAATGTTTCAAAAAATTTGACCAGATTTATAGGAAAAAAGTATTATCCCTCTTTAGCACTCAGGATAACAACACTGGTCAATACTGTTCACATTTAACAAAGCGACAAGAATGAGTATTAAAACTCACTATTATATTAGTGATTTCGTAGCCTATTGACACCTGTCCATTGTCATACAGGGGATGATAGAAAAGTTGGATTCTGTTTTTCTGGCCAAAAAAGAAGTTGGATTCTGTTTTAAGAAAGTAAAATTAATCCACTATTTAATTAAAACATGTACAACTCTGACAGCCACATATAGTTAGTGGATTGTGACCTTAACAACTTGGAATTGCGTGTTGGGTAGTATTTTATATTCACAATGCACTTTACATAATGGATCATTTGCAATATTGTTGAAAAATTAATAAATTTTTAATGTTAAAAAATATTTTTGACATTGGCTTTCGACCCCCTTTTTTTTCTAATTACATATCATATATTTACTTACTAATTAAATACAAAAGATCTGAATTATTATATATCTTAATACCTTTCACAATTATAAAAATTTTTAGTATTAATAAATTATTCAATTGATAATAATATTGACATATATATATATACACATATATATAAAATTAAAAACATTTAACTCTGTCTAACATACCCAATAATGAAAAAAAGGTGAAGAAAGAGATGATGACGTTAAATTCACTTAAATTTTAAAAATTCAAACAGATCTTGTCAACTCAATGGCAACTTTAATTATTAGTTGTCCATATATTTACAATAGAACAAATTAATAGTACTGTTTTTCTGGTTGACTAGCCGAACGTGTGAGAAGATATCGAATTTATATCCCAATATAAAGTAACGAAAATGGGTTTGTCTTATGAAACATGGGGTAGGACGAGGACTCAATATGTTGTTTTAAGAGGCCAAGATAATTAGAAGAGGAGAAGATGATGATGATGAGAAGACTATGAGTCATGACCGTGGAGCTTATCCTAATGGAATAAACCACAATAATAAGCAAGGTTATCAGAGACAAGAATTTGAGAAAAGGAAAAGAAAGAAGAATAAAATAAAGCAAGTTGGGTTGCTATAGTGGGGAGTAAAATGAAGACAATGCCCATTTGGTAATAACCGAAAGATTAAAAAGGGGACCTAGGAATTAAAATCGACGTCATGTTTTGCCTTAATTATATTCTCATGGATAATTCAAGAAACTCATATCAGATTCAACTTCAAGCTAGTCTAAACTATTAAATAAAGATGTATAAATAATTTTACTATAATTCTTAATACCTCTCCTATCTTATAAAGTATTTTAGGTCTGAAGTAAGAATAAAGTACCAATTCAATACCAAATTCTTCACCATCGAGTTATAGAGACTCACATTATGCAAGAATTATTTTAACTCAAGATTTTATATCTATTAAATAAAAATCTAAAAATAGTATTATTATAATATTGAATAAATTATGTTCCATTTTTTGTTTAGAAATGTTCAAATTACACAGCCTTGTTTTATTTTATAAATATATACTTATTCTCTTGGAATTTAAATATGACTAAAATATCTTTGAGACTAATAATTTTTTAATTAAAAATATAACTTATTAAAAATATTTTTTAAATTTGTACTTTAATTTTATTTATTTGGGGTTAAAAACTATAAATTTCATTTATTTTAAAATTTTATTAAATTTATGATAGTACTTATGTTTATTATATATTTAATAAATATTATTCTTGAAATTAAATTATTATCTCTAAATTTGTTAAATCTGAAAAATTATTTTGTGAATATATTCTTTGGTTTTAATAATTTATTTTTATTACGTAATTTACAATTTGTTAAATTTATAAAATTAACTATTTTATATTAATCAAAAACATATTTAATATAAGTAGTATATATAGATATTTTAGTTAAAATAAGTATGATTATAATTTATTTTTTATTGCAGAAAAATAAATATAAAATATTTTTGAATTTAAAAAGTATGAAAAAAAGAGAAAGCAATTCATCTTATAACATTTAATACATAGTTTAATCAATTTATCTGTTTAGTTCAATCGACAAACATGCCATTTATTTCATAAACAGAACCATACTTATCAACTGATAAAAGCCTAATTACATATTAATGATGATAAGATTCAAATAAATAATAACACAGTCCATCTTAATTCGCATGATGTGAGCCGCATCAATCCATAAACCGGAACTCATCACCTCTGTTTGAAACTTGACCTAGTTATACGGGTAATGATTGCAGTAGACTTTCATTGTCATAGACTGAAAAATGAAAGTGCTAGTGTAGACGCTCTGAGCACGCATGCACGTGGATGTAAGGTTTGAGACGAAAATAGAGGACGAGACGGTGGAGGCTATAGGCTAGAGGGGGGAGGGGGGGGTGGGGTATGCCATAGAATTATTTATGGAATTGAGTTGACGGGCTGTGTAGTCGGATAAAGAGGTGGTGCACTGGCCACTACCCAGCACGCTTTGCTTTTAATTTGCCTCTCAAAGTTAGGACCCACACAACATTATAAGTCATATGTTACATGTTCACTTCTTAGATGCCCTCAGAAATGAGGCTTCGTTCCTTCCACATATATATATATATATATAGATATATATTTATATTGGTGTTTTGGCCATTGCAAATGGGTAGCCGTTAAATCCAGTCCCCTTCCGTACCCTGCCCTCTCCGTCTCTTTTGTGTTCCTTCCTTTCTTTTTCTTCTCACTGGGCTACACCTTCCACTACCACCAAACTTATCATGGGAGGGAGAAAGAGACGGATCAAACTCAAAGTCTCATTATATATATTTATGTTTAAAAAGAAGCGTCATTTGAACAAAACCTCTCTTACGCTTTCATGTTTTTGTAATTATGAAAAGAGGAGAAAACTAGACTTTATTCATCCTTGGGTTGATAATCATAGACTTGATTATATACATACTTTTGGATCAGTTTATAATTAATTAAGTTGTCACGCTTTTTTCAGTAATGTTTTTTGAACATTAATTATAAAAATGTTAATGGATTTATTATGCTTATATCCATCATCCTAATTAATGTAGAAATTATAAGACTAAATGGTAGAACTTAAAATCAAATGAGTCTACGATTTTTTGGGGGGGGGGGGGGGGAGAGGAAAGAGTAAACAGTTCTCTTATGTAATCATTTTATATCTAAAGAGGGTATAGTTAAGAGAAATATATAATTAAAACTTTTAGGCCTCGAATAATAAGAAGTGGACAAATTTAGGGATACATATATATATAGTGCCAAGGCCTATGAAAACATGCTAAATGCTGCATAGAGAGAGGATAACCAACACTGTTTCTTTTTACCTAGCTTTGTTTGGTGCGATCGCCATGGGACAATTCATCTTTTCTTATGTACTTGACAAGTGAATGCATGTCTATCATTGGAGAGCGCATATCTACGAGCTAGTTTTGCCTGGTTTATTTTTAGCCAAAGATTGCCAATCCACTCTGCTAAATTTGACTATTCTTTAGAGAGTATATCTTTCCCATTTCTCCTCTCTTCAAATTTTTATAAATTTAAAGAAAGAAAGAGAAAAAAAAAAAAGAGAGAGTGAGTGAGCCCACTAAATGAGTCTTATGCACTTTCTTTTCTCTCCAAATTTTTATAGAAAATTAAGAGAGAGAAAAATGGAGAGAATCTCCTCTTCTATTGTTTATCACAATGATTAATGAGATTATGGGTTTAAGTCCCTGTGAGAATCCTTGGTTAAACAAATGCAGAAACCAACTTTGCGCTTAGCAAGAACACTGATAGAAGCAGAATGAAGATTATTAATAGCCCATTTGAACGAGATAATGCAAATTAATTAATACCTGAGAATAATTCTGATTTGGTTCTAACTTATTGTCCATTTTAAGGGAATGCTAAAAATACTTCAGAGGTATTAGTAGTTTTTTCCCCCCATCTTTTCAATCAATCAGATATATCATGCAGCCGGATCTCTGATTTTCTTTTTGTACTTTTGGTTATAAACTGTCTGTATATAGGGTTAAAACTTTCTGGCAAACACTTATCATAAAGTTTCATTTTGATATGTCGGCGTAGATTATCTCCTCAGATATATATAATCATTTCACCAAACCATAGTAAGTTATTTTATATGTCTTCACCTAATTTATATATGTTTTACACATTTTCTGAATATTAATCCTTGCTGGATGGTGACGGGCACTACCTTTATACATATATATACACATGGCATGCATCAGGTGTCCGCACTCTGCAGGCCACCATTGAAATGGTGTGCACTGTTCATCTCAACCTTAACATCCTCCACACACCCAAAAGAGGTTACAAAAAACCCGGTTCAGAAAAGACAAGAAAACCTATGATCATGCATTATCATTTCGGCAAAATTACTCTTACTTACCCTGACTTTTGTATCTAATTTTAATATTCTTCGCAATCTAAAATAAAAATAACAGTGGACCCTTGATCATCTATATATTAATCCTATTGCATCATCTAAATTTAAAAATTTTAACTATATAAAGTTACTAAAATACCCTACCTATTATTTAACTTTTTGTCTCCTTTTTCATCTTCTGCTATCAAAATCAATTCATGATGGTGGGTAAATGGCCGAACGTACAAAGATTATTTACGTACACAGAAATTGAAGAGAATCTGGAAAAAAGAAAAAGAGACAAAATGATCAGAAATTCAGAACCCACCCTCTACTGTAAAGCTCCTACAATTATTATTAGAGCTTTCCTCTGGCATCTCTGAAGCCAAGATTCCCTATTAATTCTCCAGCATGTTTTCCTTTCCATCTTTCATTTGCATCTTCGTCCTGGGGACGTTTCCTTCTACTTTAAATTACAAGTTAGTTTTCTTTTTCCTCTATTAATTAATGCAACGTGTACTAAAGGGAAGCGCAGGTAATGGGGGATGTTTAATATTCAATCTCTGTACGTAAATAATTCTTATACATTCGACACTTTTTACGCAAGGGATTAACTCCATTTGAATATATACCATACAGCCTTAGCTAGGGAAGATAAAGAAGAAGAGAAAAAGAGTATTAAATAATAGACAAGAAATTTTAATAATTTTACATTGTTAAAATTTCTAAATTTAGATAGTAGTAGACTAATTGCGGCTGAGTTAATAGATCAGAAAGTCAACGGCTATTTTTCAAAAATTGGAGGACATTTTGAAGGTAAAAAATTAGGATGAATAAGTGAAAATTTTCTTATTATTTATTCAAAATCATCACTTTTGGTATAGGTATTGCTCTTTTAAGTTCTAATTGGGTTTAATGTATGGCAATGTTTGTATTTCTAATATTCTTTGTTTTGTTTGGTTTAGAATTCATTCATATTTAAAATTTATTAGCCAGTTTTCAAAGGAAATAAAAAAAGTAAAATGTGTATCCCTTGAAGCACATTCAATATTGTATTGAAGTCAATGAATTAATCGTTACTTTCAAGTTTTAAAATTAGGTAAATTACTTTTTTTAAAGAATAATTTAATTATATGACTCTCCTTTTTTAATGGAAAATTTTATTTTAAAATCAAATGATACCCTATAATTAAATTCATTTGACCAAAAATACCCTAAAGTTATTTTTTAAAATATTTTTTTAAGATATAGCAATTTTGAAAATCGTTAAATAAAAAAATAAATAATTATTAAGAAAAGAACATAAAGTATATAACAAATATATTGTATTCAAATTTAGTGCATTAGAGTTCAAACCTCCACAGTCCACAGGATATAAAGTATTTTGTAGGTTCGAAGCACAGAGTTTCTTTATAGGACGCATATGTAATTTTTTTATTATGCATTATCTTTTTAGATATGGTTCAATATTTCCTTTTGACTGCCACCTTTCGAAATCTGATATAGCAAAACTCGTTGTCCTCCCCTTTTTTTTAATGGAAAATTATTTAATTTTCTTTTGAAATCAAATGATACCCTATAATTAAATTCATTTGACCACAAATACCCTAAAGTTAATTTTTAAAATATTTTTTAAGAAATAGTAAAATTTAGAACTTTTAATAAAAATAAGAAAAGAACGTATAACAAAATATATTGTTTTCAATTTTAGTGCATTAGAGTTCAAACCTCCGTACAGTCCGAGGGATACAGACTTAAAAAGTATTTTGTAGGTACGAATCAGAGTTTCTTTATAGGACGCATATGTAATTTTTTTATTATGCATTCTCTTTTTAGATATGATTCAATATTTCCTTTAACTGCCACCTTTCAAAATCTAATTTAACAAAACTAGTTGTCTTTTCTCGTGGATATATGGAATACAGATTTCCCAGAATAATAAATATTATATATAAGGCACAATTTCATCTGTAGACCACCCAAATGTTATTGATTGATTCTCTATTGAGTTCTGATGATTAATCTTATGTTTTCAATATTGTTCATAGAAGACACTGCTTGCACTTGACTGTGTGATGATGGGACAAATGCCAAACTAATATAAAACAACTATACCTTTATTAAATAGAAGTTTATCTAAACAGGATAATCTTACAATGGATGTTTGAGGAATATTTGGTTTGGGAGAAACCTTAGTACCTGCAAGTATATACGGGCATATGTCAAACACTCTATTACAAGTATCATCAATTGGTCCCTGAAAAAGCATTACATGTTTTGCGAATACGAGAATAAAAAAGTCGTCTAAAGCAAACCAGTAACTGAAAGTTTAGTTTAACTCGTGTGGTGGCGAATGACACAGAAACCAACCCCTTGATTTATAAAAGAAGAAAAGTTGAATGTAATTTTTTAAATGTTCGTTATTAAAGTTTTATTTAAAGTATGACATGCGAAGAGTTTCTTAAAAAAGAATTAAAAATGAAATTTTTAGTTGATAAAAATTCTTTTGTGATATTTTATTAAAAAATTTTAATAACAAATATTTTTAAAAATTGTATCTAGCATTAGTATGATTTATGATAGATTTTTTTTAACGCAAATATTCTAACTTGGATTTTTTATAGTTAGAAATCTAAAAATAGAGTTTGCTTAACAAGGATCCTCCACAGAATTCCCCTATACATGGTTAAGTTGACCTCTCACAAATGGTTTATCTGGAAAGGTATTTAAGATCTTCAATTTTACTTCACCACTATCTGATTTTTATTTTTTTCCTTTCTTTTACCAAGCATGTTGTACAGCACCCTTATCGGATTAGTTTAAGAATGTAAGGAAAGTTCTTTATGGTGCGGAATCACCATTGTTTACTTTCTCAGCTCCCTTCCAAGAAAAAGAAGAACAGAACAAAACTGTTTGGGTTTGCATTTTGCAAGTCGCAGCCTAGCCTCTTAAGATTTTCCAAGTCTTTTTTGATCTAATCTTTTTGTGGGTTATAGTTTCATAATTCATTATCATATCATGCAAGTGGGCCTCACCAAAGGGAGACAGATAAGCAAAATAACAATATATTAAAGTACAGTTATCAACAACAATTGTTTATATTATAAAAAAGACACGACCACTTTTGGTTATTAATTTCATTGAACAAGATAGAAAATGATAAGGTTTTTTAGGAACTATTTTAGAGAAGGACAGATATGGCAGCTCCTGATATGTTGTTAAAACCAGATGGTGTTGAGTTAAGAAGAAGCGACGAGGGCCCTGAGGAATTGTGATGGTTTCTACAGTGTTCTTGAGACATCTGTAATACCATGCACATAGTGCTATTCAGTTCTCATCCAATCAATGTGGAATAAGCTTAACGTGAAGGATCAAAAGTGAAAGAGAAGGGAAAAATAAAGCACATTGAAAGCTACAGAATGCATGGTTAGTGGGTTCAAATAACTATCATCCAAATTGTTAATAGTTCGACTTTTAGAATTGCTGCAAGGTAACACTAAACGATCACAACTAAAATGCTCAAAATTCTTCCTATTGCCGCCATTATGTACTACCTTTTTTTAAGTGTAAAAAAATTAAGAGATAAATCGTTTTTTTTTTTTCCAGTTCGTAGACATGGCACCCTGCAGTTGGTGAATATTTACGAACGAAGGATCAACAAGAAGAATTGAACTACAATCTTTTGTGTTGTGAGCTCGATCTTATCAATTAAATCAACCTTAACGTTATTGAGAGTTATAAGTAAGTACTATTTGGCTTTTCAAAATGTCATGTTCCCAGAAGGAGCTAAATAAACTATAAAATAGAAGGTAAGGAGTATGACCATGTTCACATGAAGTGTCTGCATAATGGGTTGCCTTGTTGTGCTTAATATAGAAGATTATTAAATTAATGTAATGGCTGCAATTTAGGTACAAGATGTTAACTAGTTAAAAAAATTTCTTCCACATGCATGGGTCCCTCCAATTAATATCCATATATTTAAGTGGCTCATGAGTCATCAGGATTATAGAAACAAAAATCAAAACTCAATTCTATCTATCAAATAGATTACCTTTTAAACTGGCCTTCCTTGCGTCATCTGTAATAAGGAATTATTGGCTGTAAGATTTTTCAATTTTTATAATTGCTTCTTTAATTAGTCAGGGTCCTCGGGAAAAAGAAAAAAGAGAAAAAGAAAAGAGAAAAGAAAAAAGAAAACCCTCTGAAATTGACTTTAGCACAATTTTTTATGTGCCACTTTTTGCTTCTCTTCAATATTATCATTTCCCACCACACCATCCTTTCTTTCTCTTCTATGAGTAATTCTATCTGATGCCAAAATTTCAAATCATAAATTTTCATTGCTGTTTATAAGTGATGAACTACGGTTAACATAGAGTCATAGATAATAGATAGTAACATGCATAGTCACATGTGAATAAGCCAACATGTCAGGGACTCTTTCATTTTGGTAATACAATCTGGGATTGCCTGGACCAACTTTTGCTTATCTTAACTAATTTAGTTCTTAATTTGATCAAAGGCAGACTATCTATATTAGAACTAGGGATTCACAATAGAACTCTTTGCAGCTTAACTCCAAGCAATTGGTATAATTATGATTTAAACCTTATCTAATGTGTTGAATCACACATCACATGCTTGCGTTCACTATTAGACTAACTTCAATGACAGATGGGGTTTATGACATGAACTCTAAATAGCCACTTATATGACAAAAAGTGGACTTCCCCAGGATGCATACATTAGAGGCACTTGCTCAATAATTGTTTTAATAGTTTCTGCTCATGTAAGCCTTTAGTACTGTGACTCCTTTTTAATTTTGCTCAAACTGGCCCACTATTCTTGCCCTCATCCTCCTATAAATTCCCCCCACCACCCCCACTACCTTCCCCCATCATCTCAGCAACATCCACACACACACAACCCCCAACCAAGCCTTCAAGCATCATCATCATCTCAGCTTGTAAATTCCAACAATGGTTCCTAGTGACATCAGAGGGTTCCACTGTCCAGCACCTGAAAACCCCATCCTAGTTCCTCCCAACTTTGGCTTGTTTCAGCATAGTGATATCCCAAACCAGTTTCACCTAAACACCCTCTTAAGCAATTTACCAAACTGCTACTTCCCTTCCGGATCAGGAAGCCATGAGTTTATTCCTCCTCTTCCACCTACTTCTTCATGCTGCCTCAGCAGCAACTCAACTTCTGATGAAGCTGATGAGCTTCAGCTCAGCATCATCGACGAAAGGAAGCAGCGGCGAATGATATCCAACAGAGAGTCCGCCCGCAGGTCCAGGATGAGGAAGCAGAAGCACTTGGATGAGCTGTGGTCACAGGTGGTGAGGCTCAGGAATGAGAACCACAACCTCATTGACAAACTAAATCATGTCTCCGAGTCCCATGATAGAGTTCTTCAGGAGAATGCACGCCTCAAGGGAGAAGCTTCTGATCTTCGGCAACTGCTAGCTGACCTGAAAATTGGCACCTCTTTTGCTGACACCATGGGAGATTTTGATGAACTCAGAGCTGAGTTCTCAAACTAATCAATCACTTCATTAAAAATGGAGGCTTTTTTTCTTATTAGATAAAGATACTACTCTGTTCTCCTTCTTCTAGCTTTATAGTTTATATCATCATCACCCTGCCTTGCCTCCACTAGAGCTGGCTGAGTTTAGATGCAGACATTCAATAACAACTCTAGATGCATTTTTCTTTTCTTGGCTTGTCCATAGTATCAACTACATAAAATTTTACGTTTAAGCCAATAATCCAAAACAGTTACTATTAACATCTCGCCGCATACACATCAGGTGAGTTATGCAGCAGTGTACCTGAATATGATGCTGTGTACCTATCATAAAATTTATGGTGTCTTTATCATTTTCACAGTCCACCAACTTTTGCACACAGTATCACTAGAAAAATAGACACACAAATGAAAATGGATCAAAACTGTGGGAAAAAAAAGAGAAAAAAGAAAAAAGAAAAAAGAGCTTAATAGAAAAGAAGGAAACATACCTCTGCCTAGTCTATTGTACAATTTAAGGGGTAAGAAAGAACAGATTAGGAATGAGTTACGCACGTGAAAAAGTAATAGAAGCTACCGTCAATCTGAAAGAAGGCCTCAAAGGAGTGGTTCATTGTTGTTGTTATTGTTGTTGCAGAGAGAAACAGTGCCAATACAACAAATGCTGGTGGAGGTGCTGGTGGTAGTGGTTCATCATACAAATTAGTATCATAAGAAACAAAACACATGAAAAGGGTATCCACTAAAAAAAGTAAAAAAAAAACCCAAAAAAACTGTTTTGAGCGACATCGATGCCTTTCTGGGTAGCCAAAGCTTTAATTCTTGTCACCAATATGGATTATGTCAAATGGAGCCTACGCTTCAATAGTTGCTTGAAATAGTACTATCTTTTACAAAGAGACAAGCTACTGCATCAGCACGTCTCTCCCCACTCTTCTTCGTGTTTTTTTACTGTGCACGTGTATGATCTGAACATTCACTAACTAGTAAAATCCTGTCTCTGCAGAAGGTTGAAGAAGATTTGCTTATTTTGATATTTAGCAAAATAAACCAGACAAGAGATAAACATGAGTTAATTTAGGTGGAAGGGGGCGTGTGGCATCATAATTGTAATGTTGACAAACGAATCTTGATAGCACCATACACTGCCTACAGCAAATCTCCTAGCCTTTCGACAAATTGTCAAATTAGCCCACATTTTTGCTAGAACGCTAGCAAACCTTGAAGAAAAGTCAAAATCCAAAACCTTAAAAAAAAGTTTTCACTGTTATACACCAGATTTCCACGGAATGAATTGTGTATATTTTAGAGATTAATATCAATATTTCATCATATCCCAAAATCTTAAATGATACTACTTGATTGCATTACTACACAAGACATTGACTAACACATGGTGAGCCAGAAAGCCTTCTTATCAAGTATATGTATCAGGAGAACTGTACATTTCCATAAGTGCTCATCAAATGTTAGTTTGTAAAATTTTCTACCACTGTTTGTGTGCATAATTTTCTAAACAGAGCTGACCTGGGTGTCTGATGAAACTTCTTGCTGGTTTCTCGTACTGTTCTTGATTAAAATTTAGCAAGTAACCTAAATGGAATCCAAAATGTTACAAAAATAAAACAGTACAAGAACAAAATTTTAATGCTCAAATGGTATATATGGCAAAACATTACATGATTATTATGTAAAGTTTAGGCACATGGATCATATTTCATTTTTGCCTTTAAAGGATTCATGCATGAGTCACGCTTGACAGTGACTTGGATGCACTTCTTGTGATGTGCTTTCGAACTATTTTTTGTCACTTCTTTCCGATGTGTGCTCTCTTGCTAAATCTCTTTCCCTGCATCTTTCCTTTCTCACATTAAGGATGGTTGAATGTTAGCTCAGGATTTACAATATTCAATTATGACATACATTATGGTAAGTTGTCTATTATGCATAAGATTATGTTCCCAATTCTAACACAGACTAGCAAAACAGTGAGCTGTTCTAGGTTTGACAAATGTCCGAACCTAGTATCAAACAAGACGTAACTTTTTAAATTATAAATAGATACTTCATATTTTACCATGTTACAGTTTGGATGCTGATGTTGTATCCTGTGTTCTCATTTCAGTGTACATATCTCTTAGGTAAGTTGAATCTTCTGCTTTACAGTAAAAGAGAAAAACTGCATTTTTCACCTTCAGGCTGGCTTCAGCTTTTGAATATCCAAGTTGAATCATGACAAGATCAACTTCTTTTTGCATATGTCCAGAATACGTACTCAATACTACATGAAACATGTGGAAATTGTATAACTACGTTGAAGACCATATAGAAACAGAAGAACATTTTAATTTTAAATTTTTATCTGGCTCTAGACACCAACTTTAAATTTTGGATCACGATTAGCTTAAGCTATTGGGATCGAAATTCAACAGATAGTGTAATCCGACCACAATCGTCAAAGATATCAATACATACACAGTTTTCCGCAGAAAACTATATATAAAACTATAAAAGTCCATCCAATGCCTTTATCTCAATTATAGGCCATAATTACCTTAATGGTATCTGTTAAAAAAAAGTCAGCATCATGTTTATGCGTATTCAATTCTCCACTTCTCATTATGGACCTCTCCAAAACCGCCTTTCTTTTCATTTCTTTAGTCAAAACAAAGGCAACTATAACCTCTCTTAAATCTGTTGGAATCCAGAATGGTTTCTTGTAATTGTAATACCTCTTGCCTGACAAATATGAACTTGAGGAAAATTCAGCGAAAGTAAGAGAGATATGCTTGAACAATACTTCTTTGTTCTCTCTCTCTCTCTCTTTTTTTTTTAATTCCTCTCATATTCTGGACCCCAGAAGGTAAAGTTGTGGTTTTATCAGAAAATCTCACAGTGAATCTGTGATACTCAACCCTGAAAGATTACTTATAATCAGATTATGAATACAAATATTTCACTTCTGTGTGAGTAAGGCAACAGTCACATACCGAAAAAGAAGTGCCATGAGACTAATTTTATATACAATTCTCAAGTTTTTGTCCAACTCTCGAATCATTATTATTGAAATATGTATGTGAGTGAAAGGAAGGGAGAGAAGACAGAAAGGTATTGATGGGATCACAGACTTAGTGCATGTTTAGAATTGCGGTAAAAAATCACGTTGATATGGAAGCATCAAATTGGAGCTTTGTATATAGCGTTTCCAAACACACTGTTATTTAGTCAAACTTCTTATGTGTCTATTTATAGTCATAAATTAAGTGGACAGTACAACTAACACAGCCCAAATTTACTAATTATCAACCCTCATATTAACCTAACTGTCATACCCTCACTCTAATTTAACAATGATAGTGACTTTCCCAAGGACTAAGAGCGTCCTCTTTTCCTAATCTGCTAAACAGGACTAAATCCAACATCATGTGTCATCCAATGGCACCCCCATATTTTCTACCACTTCTCTGCAACCATTTTCAGTCTAGGATTTTAAATGCGTTTTGAAAAGGATAGCCACCAAGTTCCCTTGAACTGTATTTTGATTATCGATTACAAGCTTAAAGACCCTGATATTAGTGGCAATGATTTACTCAAGGTGCTTGACTTCCCAAATCCCTCCCTCACCACAAAAGTTCCAATTTTCACGAGCCAGTATGATCAACTTGTCAGTCATATCAATAAACATAAACAAAGAGCAGCTGCAAAGTGAGTTTGGTCAGTTTCACTTTATTATCGTGTGATTTAAGAATTGACATTCTGCTGCCTTCAAGTTTTGCTCAATTCAAAGATTTCACGGAATTAAAGCCCCGGTGATAAGGAAGCGCACCTCAGAGTTGCAGAATGTCAATTTTGAACCACATGTTAATAAAGTGAAAATGGCCCAAGCCATGTAAACTGTATTTTTACCTAATTAAAATGACACGTTTTTTTTGCAGATTGGTTTACGTACGTGGTATTCTGAACCATTGCCATTTCTGTCGGTAGAATAATATGATGATTACGAAGAAGTGAGAAACAAAAAAATGAAAGCTGAAGATGCAAAGTAATGGTCCATCGATGTCTCTGGTTTAGATATAATCCCTACGAACAACGTCGTTTTTCAAACCGAACGCTCTTTCCTGTCTAGTCCTTGCACTCACCGTCATAATCGTTGATGATCGATGATTTGCCGATCGGTTCTCCCAGAGTGTGGAATTTTTCATGAATGAGAAGCAAAGGAAGCTCCTAAAGCCGTGAGAGTGTCAGTGACTCCATTAAGCACTCCGACACGCTCAGGTCAGATTCTACAGTTCACGGGGAAGAGGATAATAATCAACATAATCATGAAGATGAATAACCTTTACCTGCAGGTATCAAGGACAATTTGATCATTTTAGTCTAGAAACGTCGGCCCAACCTAGTGGTCATTGTAATATTAAATGACTTTCCTAGGCTTTTTTTTTTGTTAAAATTATATAAATTTATGTTTATTTGAAAACAATATTTATTTTTATATAACATATATATTTAAGTTAATAGATGATATCTTAGTAATAAAAATTTAAAATTAGAGTAAAGGATATATTTTAAAATTATATTTTCTTTAAATTTAAACCAAATATATATATATTGATTGAAAGCATTTTAATTAAATAATTTAAAAATGAACTAAAATATATTATAATATTTTATTTTAAATGAAGTATGTGTATATTTTAAAAATAAATAAAAATTTCGTATAATTTTAACAAAACTTTAAGGAGGTTGTAATTTACTTTAACTAATTTTATGTGGCATTTTTATTTTAATATTATATAAAAAAATTATTGTTATATATTACACCACTAAATTTTTTACACTTAAATTTTTTTTTAATTTTTTATTTCAATGTCTAAGCTTAAATTAGCTCGACCTAGCCACATATTTTTTACATTATATTTTTAATTTTTAAATGCTAATCTCAACTTTGTTCATATTGAGAGAGAGAGTGTGAGTGAGAGAGAGAGAGAGAGAGAGAGAGAGAAGCTACCCTTACCGTATGTTTGGTAAAAGAGATGAGAGAGAAAAAAAATGAATGATAGATTCTATATTTTTAAGAATTATTTTTATGTTATTTTTTATAATGTTTATTACGTCTTTGTTATTATCATATAATAATATCTATATTTTATTATTATTTAAAAAAAATAAAAACACAAGGTTTATTTTCATTTGCAGAATTATTATTTTTTATTTTATTTCTCCTTTCTTTTCTTTTTATCCTATCATTCCTATGTACCAAATGAAGATAGTGTACATAAAAAGAAAGAAAAGGAAAGAAATAGAAGGAAAAGAAAATCTGTGAGCCCCACACGTATGCAATCTATCCAACTAGCACTGAAAAAGGAAGGTAAGGAGGGAAAAAATTGGTAAAAAAATTGCTATAGACCTCACAATTGAATTCAATTGTATTATTTCCACTATT
Organism: Erythrophleum ivorense; assembly: GCA_026724425.1. Classification (NCBI taxonomy): domain Eukaryota; kingdom Viridiplantae; phylum Streptophyta; class Magnoliopsida; order Fabales; family Fabaceae; genus Erythrophleum; species Erythrophleum ivorense. The sequence continues at coordinate 373,207 of JAIUCV010000199.1, read as the reverse complement.
CCATATTGTATGCACCAATACATATTGTTTGTTGTGGTAACGAGCTGCATGTTGCCAAGAAAAAATATATAAGAATTTTTATATTTTAATTATTAATAAAGAATAAAAAAATAAGATAAATAAAATTCATATTTATATTAATATAATATGTTTATGGTAAATATATTTAATTAGAAATAAAATAATGGAGTAAATTGATATTTTATTTATAGGTATTTCTTTTTCTTTCTTTCATGAAACAAAATAAGGAAAAGAAAATATATTTATCTTTCCTTACTATCATACTAAACAAAATAAATAATAGATAATCCATTTTTCTGTTTCATTTTCTTTCTTTTCTCTTATATGGTTTCCTTTCTTTTTCTTTTCCTCCTATCATGCCAAACATACAAACTTTATGAGCTTTCCATGTGGAGGAGGTTTTGCCTATGTGTTTTAACCCACCTTGTGATGGGACTATTAAGGGAAGGTAAAAGCCACCGGGGAAACTAATAGGAAAAATTATGTCCAATGACCAAGTTTGTAAAATTTATAATAAAAGCCCTTAAAAAACTCCAATTATTTAAAAGGTCTAAAAGACTTTATTTATCTTGTTAGTGGAAGAAAATACCCATAGGATTTAGTTACCACTTAGACATCTCAAAGTTACAAAAAACTTATAGAATTATTAATACCTCATTTTAGATTTTTTACCACATTAATTCAACATTATTGTTTATTGCTTTTTTAATTAGTTACCCCTTAGGCATTCTAAAATTGTAAGGGACTTTAAGGATTATTATTACTTGGCTTTAAGTATCTTACCACATTGATTCAATATTTTTGTTTGTTACTTCTTTAACTAATTACCACTTAGGCATAAGTTATAAGAAATTTTTAGGATTATTGCTACTCGATTTTAGGTTTTTTACCAACAAAATCTAACTATTGCTACGAAGTAAAAAATCTAAAACTTTGTAGTAATAATTATAAAAGACTCTAATAACTCTAGAATGTCTAAATAGTAACTAAGTTAGGTGTCAGTGATAACTTGTGCATTCAAGTGACATGATAAGGAAGTAAGGTGGCAATAATCCTAAACCTAGGTAGTAATAATGCTAAAATCCCCTTATAGCTAAAGGAAGCCAAGGTTTACAACTTTCTAACGCTATAACTTGTCCATACAAATAATCTTAAATCAATTGGGAAGTAAGGTAGTAAGAAATATAAAATTAGATAATAATAATCATAAAAGTCCCTTATAACTTTAAAAAGTCTAAATGGTAAATAATTGAAAAAGTTACAAACAAAAATGATGAATCAATATGTTAGAAATCTAAAACCAAGTAATAATAATTCTAAAAGTTCTTTTGTAACTTTGCAATGCTTAGGTGGTAACTAATGGAAGAAGTAATAAACAAAAACACTAAATTAATACGATAAGAAACCTAAAATTGTGTAGTAAGTAGTCTTAAAGTTTCATTGTAATTTTGTGATGCTTAGGTGGTAATTAAATTGGATGGATATTTTCATTCACTCACAAAATAAATTAGGCTCTTTGGACCTTTTTTGAGTTTTAAGATATTTCATTGTAAATTTTGCAAATTTATAATTTTTAAATGTAATTTTTTCAAACTAATAAGTCTTTATTCTCTTTCTCTCTCGTACTTCCTAATAATAAAAATGTGATAAAATCTCTCTCTCTCTCTCTCTCTCTCTCTCTCTCTCTCTATGTATCTATTTGTGACAGGCTGAGGCCAATCTTGGCCAGAGAAAAGTTGAAATGGCTTTTTTTTTTTTAAAGAAAAGTAAAAAGAAAGCCCAAAATTAAAAAAAGGTGTAATACATGAGTGTAAAAGTAATGGCAGTACAGTATGTGATGTCATAATTTTTCTTGTAATATTAAAGTAAACATGCCAATTTTATGTTCTTATTTTTAGGTGAAGATCATCATTTCGGTAACATATTATACACTAAATCATCATACTATTTTATTCAATGAATTAATCTTATTTTTCTTAATATATATTTATAGCTTAATATGATATAACTAACTTATCCTTGACATATTGGTTGATAACTACAACTTAAAGAAATCAGTCTGTTATTTAATCATTCTGTGTCTTACCCAGCTCCAAAAACTAATTTATCAATACTTGTTACTGTTAGTCATGTCCTCTGTACACACGAATTGGCCACTTTTGGTTCATGAGGAGGAAATAGAATGAAATGGGAAAAAAGAAAAAAAGAAGATAAAATAAATAAATGATATTAATATTTTTATTAAAAAAATAATTAAAATAAAATGCTATTAAAAAATAATTACAAAAATATAATAAATATTTTTCACATTTTTTTTAATTTACATTTCCATCAATTTTAAATCTACGGACCAAATATGGCCAAAGATATGTGCTCTAATTTATGGATAACCTACTTATAGGCGGTGCCTTTGTAGGAGAAATTGGTCTAAGGGTCAAAATTACTACAAAGAAGGTGACCCAATTTGCCATTTGGTTAGCTTTTCAGTAGACTTATACATATCATAGGTATTTATGTACTTTTCCTGTCTAATAATCATAAGTTTTATAAATAGGTAGAATAAATAGTATAATGACATCATGAGATATGATGAATAGTGTGGTGACATTATAATATTGTGAAATAAAATGCAGTAACACTAAAATATGAAAAAGTAAGTGTGATAATACTAAGATGTGAAATAAGTAAGGGAGAATTACAAGTAAAGATCCAAAATTAAAAAAAAAAAATTATTTTGCAAAACTTATTACTATTATTTTAGGATAAATTATTTCCCTTAAATAATGTATAATAGCATTATGGATGATAGTATGATATGATTCTCTCATGCTCATAAGTTCTTAATCTTTTAAAATATTATTTTTGGAGTTAGTTATTACTTGGATGGATTTGATTAACTTTCAAAATATTTATAAATTTATATTTGTGTGTGTGTGTGCTATTTTATTTTACTTATTTGTAAGAAACTCATATGTATATCATGTTTTCTTTTTTTTATATTTTATTATTTATACACTTATTAAGTTAATAAACTTATCTCTCAATATTATATATATATTTTAAATCAATAGGTAATCAAGTAAAGTGTTATGAGACTAACATACTTTTTAGACGCATTAAGTAAACTCTACTTAATGTTTGGTGATGTAAAATTCTACGATGATGTAGCTGTTAAGTGTTGGGTTGGATAATGTAGTGTAAGAGTTGAGATGTCTTACAGGCATTATAATGGCTATAGTTATTTTGAATTGCTTATTTAATTTTTTTTTATTTGGAAAAAGGTGTTAACTATTGGATTGAAATTATTTGTACAAATTGAGAAATATTTATATTTTAGTGTATGTTCTACTGAATTTTTGATAACCCTTAAATAATTTTTTTTGCCAAATAAAATATGGGTTTTGAAAGTATGGTATAATTTTTGAGTTTCTCTTAACCTTTTATTGTGGTTAAGTGAGTATATCAATTTAGACTTGTTAGATTAGGCTAATTTTGTTAGCTCAAAGATTTTAATTTAATTATTTTGATGATAACAAAATTCTTAAGTTAAAATTTATACAAGCATTAAAGTTAAGAATAATCATTTATTAAGAAAAACAAAATGCAATAGCAACACATGACATATATATATATATACATCTACATATCATTAAAGCATTTTGACTAGTTGAAAACTTTGAAAAAGTTGTATTATTTATATATTATATTGGAGGATCTCCTTTTTACTTTTGCAGAAAGTAATGAAAAAGTATTGGGCAATGAAAAAGTAAAAGCTCAAGAAATAATAAAGGAATTTGGAGCTATACAGTAAAAGCAGAAGAAGAAGCTTTGACAAGTCCATCCTACACCAATCAGAAAAGCACATCGAAGAAGAAGAAAACAAAAGCCAAAAAGATAAAGAAGCAAAGACCATTGTTGGAGATGAAGGGATATGGGAAACTAAAATCGCACAAATTCTTTTACAAATTCTGATTCATCAAACTAGTGAAATTTGATGCCATAAAGTGAAAGAAAATATTCATCCCACATACAGTCAGCTGTATCAAAGAAAGAAGAAAATGGAAGAAAGATAAAGAGGGAAAATTGCAGAAGCAAATCATTGAAAGGAGAAAAAAAGCAGAGCAAGCAAACAGAAGATTGTTCAGAAATGTTCTCTTAGAGGCTTTAATGAGAAAAAGAAAAAAAATAAAGACAAAGAATGGGAAAGAAGAAAGCTAAATCATCTTGCCTCAACAGTCACTGTGTTTTGCTTCAATATTCTGATCTTTAAGTCAATACAGAAGCCGAACAAAAATCACTGCATAGACTCACCAAAAAGCTGAAAGCTATCTCTATTCTAAGACTATGCTTCTGCCCAGCTCTAAAGTCAACTCATACCCTTTTGTTTATTTATCGAAAATATAAAATCTACCCACTCTCATTGACTTGCTAACCAAAAGAAGAAATAGTGAAAAAAACTATGAGCTAATTGATTAAATCTATCCACTTTCCTGGACGTGCTGACAGAAAGAAATATTTGTGAAAGAAACTCTGATCTAATTGATTAAAGTGCCGCTGATCTTTTGCTGAAATGCTCAGCTATCTCTTGCCTACTCAAGCTCTACTGTATTCCAACAAATATATTTCGTTTGGAGCCACTGTATAACAGTAGGATGAAGAACTGAAGAAACAGATAGAACCGAAAGCAAAGAAAGAAAAGCTAAGTTATATTATTATTCTCTTCATTTTAAATGTTTTGAGCTTAGTTTCTGGGTAAATCTAGCTTGTGAGAGCTTTTGAAAGTGAACTTATTGTAATCCTTTATTGATAAGGATTTTAAATATATTCTCATATCATTCTTTTGTAAATCTTTCCTAAGTGTGAGGAAAGCAAGTTTTGGATAAACTTGTGTGAAACTCAAGTGTTATAAAAGTTTTAGGTGAGCTTGGAAACCTAGGTTCTGTGGGTGTATATTCTGATTTTATAGTGAAAATCTCTTGTTGTGTATCAAGGGGACTTGACGTAGGTCTTGAGGACCAAACCAGGATATATCAGGTGTTTTCCTTCCTTTACTTCGCTTTTTATTCTGTTTCAGTCTCTATACTAAAACCTTGTCGACAAGGTCATATTTTATCTCCTTGATCTTTACTTCGCAGTTATCCTTTAGAAGATCCTATCGACAAGATCTTAATTTGACTACAAGGTTTCCGCACCAGTACTCTTTATCAAGTTTTTTTATTGAAATCATTTGATATTAATATATAATTGATTTAATTGTCTTTAATTATATTTTTCTACAAAAGCACCTATTCACCCCTCTAGATGCATTCTTTAAGTTTAAATTAGCTTAATTTATATATTGGCAGGATGTTTTGTGTCATGACACATATCTTTAAAAATTATAATTTTAATATACCAATATAATTATAACATAATATTTTATGTTTATGTCATCTTTTTTAATTTTGTTTATTCAACTATTATATAGTAATTACACTATATTAACTTTAGTTGACATATAACATTCTAATTTTTAAAATAATTTAAAAATTAAGTATTATGATTTAAAATTTACATATTAAAATTATAATTTAAACTAGAATTGAAACGAGAATGTACATAGCTTCCCTTATACAATATGCACATGGAATGAGGGATAAGCAAGGGGGGCGAAAGTGGAGAAAGATGAAAGATTATACATTGTTTTGAGAAGCGCGGAAGAGTTAGAAAGTTCAATGAATGAGCAATAAGATAGGTTATATGTATTTGATAAATACGTAAAGCTTACTTTTTTTTTTAATCTTTTCATTTGCTTTCGAATAAAAATGTCTTATGACATAATAAATATGTTCAAAAATATTATTATTATGATGCTTTAAAGAGTTATTATTTTATAAAAATTTAAATACTATTAAAATATATAAATACAAAGAAACTACGGTTACTTTCCTTTCTTCCCACCAATCACCGCGAAGTTTGTCGTGATGCTTTGAGAAAGGAAAAAACGAAAATAAAAAATGGAAATGAATCAATTAATGACGAGGGAATATTTTGAGGAATTATTTAATATATAAAAATAAAAATAAATAAATAGATAAAATAAATAAAAACATAACCATTATATTTTTATTTGAAAGAACTAACAAAAAATAAAAAATATTAAATAATAATTAAAAAACACAATAAACATTAAAAAAAAATCTCTTTCTTTCGTATACCGGACGGCACCTCATCAGAGTTTGAGCGCGAATCGTGAACTTGCTGGTCGTTAATAGTTATGCATTTTTTGCACTTTTATATCCATGAAAAAAAATAATAATTTGTTTCTTTACATCATCAATTCCTGAGACAATTTCGAGTTAACGACAGAAAACACACATATTTTTCATTTTGCCCAAAAGAAAGTCGCTACATTCTTTATTATCTGTCTCTGAATAGCGCCAAAATGGTTGAGATATTACATTTTGTTTTCTTTTTGTCCGTATGGATGTTCTGAGATATTTTTCTCCTTTCCCCACTCACTCTTATCCTCCATGTTGTTCAAACTCCATACCTTTGATTCACCTTGTTAAGCCGAGCTAAGTACTACAGAGCATGTAATTGGTTTCTTCAACTAAACCCGCATTCGAAGAAATCCAAGCCATGGCATGTTCTCCATCCCCTGTTTCTGCATTCTCCTTCACCAGTCCATCTTTTCCCAGAGTCCGAGCTTCACCATCTGTTCTTAACCCAAAAGCAATGGCCAAAGAGCTTTACTTCAACCATGATGGCGCAGCCACAAAGAAGCTTCTGGTTGCGATTCTGGACTCTAGTTGTTTTAAACCCTCAATTTTGTTTTGGCTTCACAAGACTTGAGTGAGTTGGTTTGGTGGGTGCAGGCAGGGGTGGACATGGTGGCAGAGCTGCTCGGAGTTACATTAGGTCCCAAGGGCAGAAATGTTGTGCTGGAGAACAAGTATGGGCCACCCAAGATAGTAAATGATGGAGAAACTGTTCTTAAAGAGGTGGGTTTCATTGTAGCAGATTTTACCCCTTCTTTGGATTTCAATTTTCTACATTCGAGTACTTGTAGTGTCGCTTTGGCATTACGACATTGAAGTTCTTTATGTTGCTCTTGATTTCTTTTCTTTTAATTGCCAGTCTTCCAGTCCAGTGTCTATAATGGGCAAAATTTTAGGAAAATTCTACGGTATTACTTGTGGTGTGTGCCACTGTTTATGGCAGAATTTTATCCAGTAAATTAATAAATGATATAATATAAAGATTAGTACCTCATTAATTTAGTGGACAAAATTTTGCTAGATAAACCGTGACACATACCACAAGTGATACCATAGAATGACCCTCCAAAATTTTATAGAACCCATGATGTACTGGTACTCTGCCTAGTGATAAATTCCACTAGAATTCTACCTACCTGTGCTAACTTATGCTACAGCTGAAATAGTTTGTGGCAACTAATGTTTATGCATTGGTATGCTCCCTCTTAGTAAAGAAAGTTTGATTGCTTTCGATTAATCAACATGTTGCGTTAAGGGATTTTTCTATGAGAAGCTTGAAATTCTGGCCTAGTGCTTATCCTTGAGACTGTCAGTATGATTGTTTGGCGGTGTTTGTCTTTGTCAGTTACTAGAAACTTTTACATCGTAAGCTACTTATAAACCTTCAAATTCTGTCCTCTCTCTTAAATAATTCTTCTATTAAACTTCTTTTGCCTTTTTCTTAATTTCCTTTTCTATAAAAGGGATTGTACCATTTTCTAATTTACTTTCTTTTTCATGACATAAAAATGGAAGTTGTATCAGAGTTAAATTTGTTTAGGTTTCTACTTGAGATTTTTTGAAATTGTCAGAGCCATTTTATTTAGGGTAAATTATTTTCTCCTCCCTGAGAGATGCCCAAATTACATGGCCTTCCCCTTTGGTTCAAAGATATACATTTCCCTCCTCTGAACTCAAAATATGCACTACTCTTATTTCTCATGCAACAAAAAATAAGCTAAAGTTACACCTATTTTGACCAAAATATTCCTATAACTATTATAAAATATGACAAGTACTAAGTTTTATATGATCAATATAAAATAGTGAATTTTTTATATTTAGAAAATGGTAAAATAATAAATTATTATAAACAAAGAATTTATCCAAAGATAATACTTTAAGATTAAATAATTTAAAGATAACAATTTAATTTGAAGAATAACATTTGTATTAAATATATATTAATAAACATAAGCATTACCATAAATTTAATGAAGTTTGAGAATAAATTAAATATATGGTTTTCAACATAAAATAAATTATATTGAAATAGAAGTTTAAAAAATATTTTTTAAAATTAATAAAAGAAATTAATATTAGTCTTGAGGGAATTTTGGTCATTTTTTGGTTTCAGGGGGATAAGTATATATTTTCAAAATATAAGGAAGGGTTTGTAATTTGAGCATGTCTTTAGGAGAGTAATTTACCCTTTTATCTATGATGTATTTGTTTTTTCTACATAGACTAGATAATGAATTTTGAATGATTTCTCTCAACTATAACAATTAGAAATGACGAGAAATTACATGTGTTTTCTTGTTATTCTATAATCAGGTCCAAAAACATGACTCTATTTTTTATGAACCTATAACCCCCCCCCCCCCCAAAAAAAAAAAACTTGTTTCAGATTGAATTGGAAGACCCATTGGAGAATGTTGGAGTTAAATTGGTGAGACAAGCTGGTGCAAAAACAAATGACCTAGCTGGTGATGGCTCTACTACATCTGTTGTTCTTGCTCATGGCCTAATCACTGAGGGGATAAAGGTACAACTACAGACTACAAGGTGTACATGAGCTTCCTATCTACATCGATTAGTATAAAATCATCAAATGTTGTTATTTGGAAGGTTTAAGTAGATTTGGCATATATTCAATCACTCCAACACGTATACTTTAAAAGTGAAAGAGAAGAGAAGAGATTGAATCTTAGCTTTTGATCCCTGATCATGTTACCATGTTAATGACTCTACAGCATTGATTAGGACAGGTGTTCTTAATATTTTTCTTTTGTAGGTTATTGCAGCTGGAGTGAATCCTGTTCAAGTGGTTCGTGGAATTGAGAAAACAGCAGCTGCCCTTGTTTCTGAACTCACCTTGATTTCCAGAGAAGTGAGCTAGTCTATCTTAGATGATTGAACAAGTTATTTCCTAGATGATTGAACAAGCTCAGAATTATGATGACAAGTATCTTGCTGCAGATGCTGATTAAATTATGGGTTTTTCTGCCTGCCAACTATTACCTTTAGTTTTAAACTTCTGTGAATTCATTTATAACATTGGTTGAATTTATAGGTCAAAGATCATGAACTCACAGATGTTGCTGCCGTCAGTGCTGGTAATGATTATGTAGTGGGAAAATTGATCTCTGATGCTCTTCAACAAGTGGGTAGGAGAGGAGTAGTGACAATTGAAAAAGGAAAGAGCACTGAGAATACTCTACAGATTGTTGAAGGGATGCAGTTTGATCGTGGATATCTGTCTCCATATTTTGTCACCGACCGAAGAAAGATGACTGTGGAGTTCCACGACTGCAAGGTAGGACAATGAGTATTTAAAAGCCTGGCATGAATTCTATGGAATAATTAGATGGTGCAAAATTCTTTGGTTGCAGTTGCTTTTGGTCGACAAAAAAATCACAAACCCAAGGGAGATGTTTAAAATATTGGACAATGCTGTGAACGAGAAGTATCCTATTGTGATAGTTGCAGAGGGCATTGAGCAGGAAGCTCTGGCTCCAGTAATTAGAAATAAACTAAGGGGCGTGCTGAAGGCAGCTGCTATTAAGGCTCCTGCCTTTGGTGAGCGCAAGAGCCAGTACTTAGATGACATTGCCACCTTGACTGGAGGTAGTAGCTTAAGAGCCTAAATTTTATCCATATTGACAGAGTAAACATTGAAACAAGTAATCAACAACTAGAAAAAGAAAGAAAAATAAAATACTAATTCAGTAATTCTCATCAGTATCATTATAATATGTTATGAGCCATTGCAAGGTATAGGACTTGACTCCCACATTGGAAGTATGGGATTCTGATGTGAGGGTTATATGAACCTTTGGCTCTCCAACCTTATGAGGTAGCTTTTGGGATATGGTTCTTCTAAAGATTCATATCATAATAAAACATATAGTGCAAACCATCACTAATTTCTGAGTATGGCCTCCCTTTTTTTTTCTTAACAAGAACTGATATAGTCTTTAAGTCATCATCAGATCTTTACCCTTGTGCATTCTGAGCTCTGTATATTTTGCAGGCACTGTAATCAGAGATGAGATGGGTTTGACCCTAGAAAAGGTTAGCAAGGATGTACTTGGTTCTGCGACTAAAGTTGTCATAACAAAGAATTCTACGTTGATAGTTACTGATGGGAGCACTGGAGCAGCTGTTGAGAAGAGGGTTTCTCAAATTAGGAAGCTTGTTGAGGTGCATCTAGCTTCACTTGCCCTTACAGAACTTTGCCAGTTGAAATTCATCCCCCCACACAGAAATATTCACACTTAACCAGCGCAAAGTTTTTATAGGGATGATGATAAATAGCCTACCCTGTTGATCACTGCAAAATTATTTCATATTTTGCAGAACACTGAAGAAAATTTCCAAAAGAAGATACTAAATGAAAGGATAGCAAGATTGTCTGGGGGCATTGCCATTCTGCAGGTGGGATGAATTTTTTTAATTCTTCCTGTTGATAATTGGGTTGGGAATTTAAAATTTCAGTTTTCTGTATAAGATAGAGAATTTACTTTAGCTTCTGAAACATGAATCACAGGTAGGAGCACAAACACAAGTAGAGTTGAAAGATAAACAATTAAGAATTGAAGATGCTCTAAATGCAACCAAGGTATTCCTTTTTCTTGGCTCTGACAAGGTGATATTTTATCATGTATGGCTAAGATTCTAACTTGGCACATTGCAGGCAGCAATTGAGGAAGGTGTCGTAGTTGGTGGTGGCTGTAGCCTTTTAAGGTTGTCCAAGAAGGTGGATAGTATCAAAGAACTCCTAGACAATGAGGAGCAGAAAGTAACTTTCTTTTTCATTTTCCTTTTTTCTTTGTTTAGATTTGTATATTCTATTCTTCTCCCTTTATTATAAAAATATTATTAGGCTCTGTGTCCATCATATTAAAACTATAATTAAGTTCCTTTTTTAAAAATTATTTGCAAGTCTTGGACTTGTGCCATGCCTTGATTATTCAAGATATTGCGATTTTATGTGAAACTATTATCTGCAGATTGGAGCTGAGATCTTCAGAAGAGCTTTGAGCTATCCTGCGAGATTGATAGCAAAAAACGCTGGTCTAAATGGCAATGTTGTCATAGATAAGGTCCTGAATGTGTTGAGAGATTGTTTTCTCTGAGAGATTAATTAATACATTGGCCTTTTAGATCTTCTGTTTGGTTTGTAGTTTGTAATCTACGACAATAGATACTTGAGTCAAACTGCTTGACTTGACTGTGGCTCCTCATATCTTGCAGGTTTTATCAAATGATAACGTGAATTTTGGCTACAATGCCGCTAAAGACTGCTATGAAGATCTAATGGAGGCTGGGATAATAGATCCAACAAAGGTAAGAGCATTTGAATATCTTTTTCAGAAGATGATATAGGGAGATAACAAGTACTGCCTCTAGTTTTATACTCCCTCCGGTCTTATATATAAGAAATTTTTTTGAGATTTGATTTGGTCTTATATATAAGAAACAAATTACTATATTAATTACAGTATTCCAATTATACCCTTCATTAAATAAGTCATTCAAATTATGAGTAGTGGTGGTCATTAATTTCAAAGAGAAAGTACACATATTAAATAGGGGTATTTTAAAAAAATAATTTTTATTTGAGACAAAATTAAGAAGATTAATTACTTTTAACTACTTTTCTTAATACTCGTGAATTAGTTATTTGTTTCTTATATATGAGATCAGAGGGAGTATATAAGAAACAAATAACTAATTCATGAGTATTAAAAAAATTAGTTAAAAGCAATTAATCTTCTTAATTTTGTCTCAAATAAAAATTATTTTTCAAAAATACCTTTATTTAATATGCACACTTTCTCTTTGAAATTAATAATCATCACTACTCATAATTTGAATGACTTATTTAATGAAAGGCATAATTAGAATACTGTAATTAATATACCAGACATAAGTAGTTTGTTTCTTATAAGACCAAATCAAGTCTCAGAACAATCTCTTATATATGAAATCGAAGGAGTAAATTATTTTATAAAAATTATTCATTGTGGGGATTTAACTTATTGGTACAAGATTACAAAATCTCCAAATGAAGAGTAAGCCAAAATAAAGTTGTTTATTTGTTTAAGCCCAAAGATTTTGGCTTTTTAATTTTGGCACTATCATGAGAAAGAGTAGCTAGTCATGTCTATCTATAATAATCAATTTGTCCTTTTAGTGATAGGAGTAGGAGTAGCCAAAAGAAATATTTAAAAACACATTTGTCAATTCTGCTGTTGATATGCCTTACCAAATACAAATGATAGTTTATTCTATTATAATGCTATTGTTAGAATATTCAAGGTTTCGTGTATTGCCGCAGGTAGTTAGATGTTGTCTGGAGCACTCAGCATCTGTGGCCAAGGCTTTTCTAACGTCTAATGCTGTTGTGATTGACCGTAAGGAATTAGAGCCTATCCCACGAAAAAAGCCCATGACAACCTCAGGTCTGTAAATCTTGTTAATCTTTCGTGCTGTCATGTACCCAAAAAAAAAAAAAGCCGCATTTTAAGTGTTTTATGAATGAGAGTTGCTGGAGTTTGATTATTCAGGTTTGGGACCAATTGGCTATTGAGAAGGTTGTAGAGATCAGTTCAGCTCTTAAATTTCCGATTTATTTGTCATCCAAGCATACAGGGAAGGAGACCCATTAGGAAGCACTGGATGCACAAGGCTTGACCTGAAATCCATAGTCTTTGTACAATAATGGAAAAAATGGACGCCAGGATTGCCGATGAAGTTACTCACAATTAAATTAGTTCTGTCAATGACTAGGTCTAGCGGCACTTATTTTGTTCTTGAGTACTAAAAGGCTTGATGTCGGTTTCCTGAATTCCTAGCGCGTAGAGCTCTTTGGTTAGAAAAAAAGATGTAATGGTATGTAGAGGGAAAATATTTGCTGCATCCAGTGACCTTGAATCCAATTATTGTGCTTTCAAATGTTGGATAGAGTAAAAGTTGTCATATAATGTAATAGGATATTATATATAAATAAAGCAATTTAAAATGTATTTTGTTTGTGTAAAACAATAACAGAAGGGAGCTTATGTCCTGTTATGAGCTCTTATTCTTATGATAGGTATATATAACGAGAGTTAGTATTCTCTGTAAGTAGGGAGAGAAGATCCGGTTTTAGACAAAGGTCACTGATACTCCTAGTTGTAATACCAAAATAGAAGACTATGAGTTGTAGTGCAAAATGAACTAAAAGAAAAAGAACATAATTAACTTATATATTTTAATTCAAGGAAAGCTCTAATGGGAACCTATATGGGAAAGAAATAAGTCATAACTAATGTTATTTACACTATTTTGCACTCACAAATATGATCAACCGCATGTGGCCAAAGTTACTTGTGTATTTATTGTTTTCATTAGACTCAAATGCAATCACAGCAAAAATTGTGCACAATTATGAACACAACAAATACATGGTGCCCGCGCAAAAGCGCCTGTCTTTTTCATCCTCTTTGTTTCTTTCTCTCTTACCCCTCCTTTCTAGCTACAAACAGGAAGAGCAAACGACTGTACATGAGATAGATACGTCTACCCCATCCTCTTTTCTTTGTACAAAAGACCAATCAAAGGCCAATAGTACCAAAATAAAATTCTAGAGCTGAAGCTTGACCAAATACCAATCCTACTAACTCGTACTCAAAGAAATGCTTAATTGGACTTGTTGACATTGTTACCATAGTGTCAAAAAGTAAAAACCCTCACATTCAGTCGTAATTTCTATTTCTCTCAATGCTTGACCTTTATTTATTTATTTTTAAAGAAATGCAGAGACATAGATTTCATGTTTCATTTAAATAACTGAAAGAACGAACGCAGGGTTATAGACCCGACATTCAATGTAAGTTCATATGATATTAACTCATTTTCATTTAAAAAATTAACTCCTTTTCGAGCTAAGTTTATATGAAAATAAATCAATGTATACTATTGAAAAATTAAAATGTGGATCAAGCAAAACACATCATACGCTCTTTCCCAGGAAGAAATGCAGCAAAGTCATCAATTATAATGGGCTTCAATTCCTCCCTTCTTTTTTTTTTACACTTTATTTTCTTTTATTTTATTAGTGAGTTCATATGATATTAACTCCTTCTTATTCAAAAATTATTTAAAAAATTCATACATTAATTAAAGATAGATAATTTAACCTATTAAAAACATAAAAAAATTCTTTCAATTAATCAATTGTCATAAAGCATGGCATTTTTTTTAATGATTTATTTTCTCTCTCTCTCTCTCTCTCTCTCTCTTTTATCTAGATCCAGATTAATTCATGTAATAACGGTGGAATGAGACATCTTTGACTCAAAAAATAAAAATAACAAGATGAAAAATAAGAGATTGGAAAATGGAGTGATGCGTGCAACGTAAATATAAGAACCTTCAAGAGCTTGCCATATTGATAAAGCCATGGCATCACATTGCATTAAAATTCAGAAATATTCTCCATTTCGCCAAATCATCTTTGAAGGTTATGAGTTCTGAAATGCTCTTCCTGATCAGCTTACTTGGTCATCTCCTTTGGTCCTTCCATCTGTGATCGAGTAATTTAAGCTAAATAAGAAGGAGAAGAGTAAGAAGAAGAAGATGATGGTGATGGGTTTGAGTGTGCTGGGCTTATTGGATTTAATGGTAGCTGGGGTTTCCTTGATGATCAGTGTTAGAGATTATGAATTATTATTATACTATTATTATTATTTCCTTATTTGTGTATTCTAGATATTTCCATTCATTGTATTTTCACATGTGCTGTAATTATTTAGTGCTACGTGACCATCACAGTCATATGTACAGTGCATTATATATCTGAGTGAATTATTATTCTTTGCCTCAAGCAGAATCGAAGCTTGAGCATTATACAAAGGGTATTAGCCTAATTTTCAATCTTGGTATCAGAGCCTCCCTGAATTAGCTCACCATGTCATCCTCAACATCTGCGCCGGTCTCAGCTACAACACCCATTTCATCCTCAGCCACAACACCCATTCCATCCTCTGCCTAAACTTCAACCATCATACCAACCTCCATCACTGTTATCGATGCCTAGAAATCAAATCCCCTTTTTAATTCCTTCAATCAATTAAACTCAATCAAGTTGAGTCGAGATAACTATCTGCTCTGGGAATCCATTACTCTTCCATTGATCAAAGGAAACAAGCTTTAAGGCCACATTGATGGGTCTGCTATTGCACCCCCTGAATATACGTTGCAAGATGGCAACGTCATACCTAATCCACAATTTGAAGAGTGGAAAAATGCTGACAACTGCTCATCGGTTGGATCGAAAACAAGATGACTATTGAAGTTGGTGCTCAGTTGCTTCATTGCACCACTGCTAAGGAGTTGTGGGACGGAGCCAAAAGTCTCATCGGAGCTCATACAAGGGCAAGAATAACTCTGTATAAAACAGAGCTATATCGTACTAGGAAAAGGAGCCTTAAAATGGAAGAATACCTCTAAAAAATGAAGAGTCTCGCTGATAATCTAATGCTAGCTGGATCTCCTATCTCAACTGAAGATTTGATTACTCAGACCTTAGCCGGTCTCGACTCTGAGTATGATGCTATTGTCGTTGCTCTTACTGAAAAATCTAATGTCACTTGGCTTGATGTACAGGTAGCTCTTTTGACTTTTGAAAAATCGAGTGGAGCAGCTTAATCAACTTGCTAATCTACATATTCAACCTACTGCTAATTTGGCTCAAAGAAATGAAGCCCGCAGTAACTCTGATAATCTTCGAAACAAAAACAATAATGGATGGCACAATTATCGAGGAGGAAAAGATTTTCGCGGAGTTGCTCATGGTAAGGGTTTTCAAAATGCTAAACCAAGTTGCCAAGTGTGTGGCTGAGCTGGTCATCTTGCTCCTTCATGCTATTTTCGATTTGACCGCTCATACAATGGTGGACCTCCTTCTATCTCCAACAGAAATCAAGCCTACTATGCCACTCCAAGCACTGTGTCTGATCCCTCCTGGTACATGGACAATGGTGCCACTTGCCATGTGAGCAACAATGCTAAGAATGTTGATCAAGCTAGTTCTATGGGTAAGTTAACTGTTACTATTGGAAATGGTTCACAAACAAAGGTGAAAGGTCTTGGAACATCTTACATTACTTGTCCTTGCCATCATAAGAAATTACTATTTGATAATGTCCTCTTTGTGTCTACTGTTCCTAAAAATTTGATGAGTGTTTCTCGCTTATTGAAGATAATGATGTTAATGTTATTTTTAATCGAGCTGGTTGTATTGTGAAGGATTTGCAGACAGGGCAAGTGTTGATTCGAGGGATACTCAAGGAGGGGCTATACAAGGTTGAATCAAGACCTGATGTTGATGCTCAAAGAGGTTCTAAACCTATGGCTTTGCTCACTATACTGCAAGAATGGCATATGAAATTAGGACATCCCAATGAGAGGGTTTTAAGAAAAATATTGAATAAATGTAATATTGCAATTAGTGATAATGAAAAGTTATTTTGCGAAGCTTGTCAATTTGGCAAATCTCACTTACTACCTTTCTCTTCCTCTACATCTAATTCTACTGCTCCTCTTGAATTGGTACACACAGATGTGTGGGGGCTGTCACCTATTCCATCAACTTCTGGACATAGGTTTTACATTCATTTTATTAATGACTTTAGCAGATACACATAGTTATACCCTTTAAAACATAAGTCAGAAGCTATTCAAGCTTTCAAAAATTTCAAGAACTTAACTGAAAATCAGTTTGGCATAAAGATTAAAGCAATACAAAGTGATATGGGTACTGAGTATAAACCTTTTATTCAAGTTGCATAAGCATGTGGCATACGTTTACGATACTCCTGTCCATACACTTCTCCACAAAATGGGAGAGCTGAAAGAAAGCATCGCCACATAGTAGAGACAGGTTTGACTATGCTAACTCAGGACCATATGCCTCTTCATTACTGGGTGGAAGCATTTCAAACTGCTGTTTTCACCATTAATCATTTGCCTACTGTTGTTCTTAAAGGAGAAACACCATATTTTTGTCTTTTTCACAAGGAGCCAGATTATAAGATGTTATAGCCATTTGGCTGTGCTTGCTACCCTTGTCTCAAACCTTACAACAATAATAAATTTCAATTCATAGCCAACTTTGTGTTTTTCTTGGTTATGGAAGTAATCAAAAAGGGTACAAATGCATGAGCTCAACAGGACATATATATATTTCAAGGCATATCATATTTAATCCTCTTGTTTTTTCCTTTGCCACAGGATTCTTAAACAGACGCCAATATGAAGATCTATAGGTATCATCAATACCCATGATCATTAGAGCAGAAAACATCTCTCGAATCCAATCTTAGACAATATAGAATGAAAAATATTCTGATAAGACTATTTCATCTATCTCAGCTCTTGCAAATCCAAATCATAGTCAACCTTCAGTTGATGCTGATGTGCAATTAGAAAGCCTACAGTTTCAATCTGAGTCATCTCACAATGAATCAGTTACTGCTCCCTCTTCCTCAGATGGTCCAATTCCTACAACTCCCACTGACATTGTTCCAATACAGCAAACAACTACAAATATACATCCAATGATTACTAAAGCTAAAAGTGGCATTCATATGCCTAAACAACCTTACATTGGTTCCATGACTGTCTCTAATCACTTTGCTGATATTAGTGAACCTTCTTCTATTCATGAAGCAATTAAAAACCCTCACTGGCTTAAAGCTATAACAGATGAATTTAAAGCTCTTAAGCGGAATGGAACCTGGCAGCTAGTTCCTTACATTGGACAGCAAAAGGTGGTGGATTGCAAGTGGATCTTCAAAACAAAATATAATGTTGATAGCTTAATACAATGACTTAAAGCTCGATTAGTAGCCAAAGGATTTCAGCAATCACCAGGTATTAATTATGGGGAGACTTATAGACCTGTTATTAAAGCATCTACTATTCGAATTATCTTAACTTTGGCTGTTATTTTTAATTGGGAAATACGGTAGATGGACATAAATAATGCTTTCCTTAATGGTTATATTGAGGAGGATGTGTTTATACAACAACCAAAGGGGTTTATTGATGCTGAAAAACCAAATCATGTTTGTAAATTAGTTAAAGCTCTATATGGCTTAAAACAAGCTCCTAGAGCTTGGTGTGATCATCTAAGGCTCATTTTGCTACAATGGGGTTTTCGAAATGCCAAAAGTGATAGCTCTTTGTTCATCCTAAAAAATGATAATATGGTGGTTTTCAAATTAATATATGTGGATGATATTTTATTGACCGGTAGTGATTCTTCATATTTACAGAGCTTCATTGAAAGGCTAAATAATTTATTTTCCCTAAAGGATCTCGGTCCACTTCATTACTTTCTTGGCATAGAGATTCATTGAGATCAATCAAGCATCTTCTTGAGTCAAACAAAATATACTCAAGACCTCTTAAAGAAATTTGATATGCTGAATTGTTCTCCATGCCCTACTCCTATGTCAATTGGAAAATATTTATCTATAAAAGATGGTGAATTGCTTGAAGATCCTTCTATTTATAGGAAAGCTATAGGAGCTCTTCAGTACTTAACCACCACATGTCCAGATATAGCTTTCTTAGTAAACAAACTCAGCCAATTTCTTTCTGCTCCCACTAAGACACATTTTCAAGCTGTAAAACGAATCTTCAGGTATTTGAAAGGCACACTTAATTATGCCTTACATCTCAAAACCTCTGATCATCATAGTCTTGTTGGGTTTACTGATGCTGATTGGGCCACTGATATTGATGATAGAAAATCAATGGCTGGTTATTATATCTATTTTGGTGAGAATTTAGTTTCTTGGGCTTCAAAGAAACAGAAAGTTGTATCAAGATCCAGTACTGAATTGGAATACAGGGCATTAGCAGACTCAGCAGCTGAAATTTCTTGGTTATCATCATTACTTGGTGAGATTGGCTTTTCATCTTGTGATACTCCCATTGTCTAGTGCAATAATCTCAGTGCAAATGCTCTTGCTATGAATCCAGTTTAGCATGCTCGAACTAAACATGTTGAAATAGACGTACACTTTGTTTGTGAGCAAGTCTTGGCAAAGAAGCTGGATGTGCATTATGTTCCTTCTACTAGCCAAATAGCAGATTGCCTTACCAAAGCTCTCACTCATTCTCAATTTCATCACCTACGCAGCAAACTCGGGCTGTTTCCTCCACCTTCTCATTTGAGGGGGGCTGTTAGAGATTAGGAATTATTATTATTATTATTATTATTATTATTATTATTATTATTATTATTATTATTATTATTTCCTTATTCATGTATTCTAGATATTTCCATTCATTGTATTTTCACATGTGCTGTAATTATTTAGTGCTACGTGGCCATCACAGTCATATGTACAGTGCACTATATATCTGAGTGAATTATTATTCTTTGCCTCAAGTAGAATCGAAGCTTGAGCATTATACAAAGGGTATTAGCCTAATTTTCAATCTTTGGCAATGTTTGCTTTCATTGCTTCCATTTTATGCTCTGCTGCGCTCTTCCTCAACTCCAAGGACCTCTCTTAAATCCTGGATTAGAGGTACAAACTAAACACTCTCATTCGTCCCTGCTTGATTTTTGATACTATTTTTGGGATTTGATCCATGTTCGGGGAAGTTTTTCCTAAAACGATTAATAAGAATGCTTCTTTTCAATGTCAATTTTCATATGCAATTTATTGTTGCGATCCGATTGGAATCTAGCTATGATGCGGACGAAACAGAGTTCAGGGACACAATTATATTGTCATGTCAAAATTCAAAATTGTAAAAGGGAAAAAAAAACCTTTAAACTTTGGGTTACTTGTAAATAGCCCTGAATTTTCAAAATCAAAATTTAGGCCATTGAATTTTCATATTGCAAAAAGAAAGTCATTTTGTCTATTTTTCTTTTGCCAATATTAACTCATTTATCATGATATTCCTTTAATTGACATATTGACATTGAAACAGATAAGAACCTGTCACATTAATTATGATATTTGAGGTGACAAATGAGTTAATGTGATTAAGAAAAAAAAAAGATGACTCATTTTCTAAAGTAAAATGTTATGGACTTAATTTCTAGTTCAAGAAAACATTTTGCATTTTTTTTAATATAAAACACTAGGACAATATGTATCAAAATTAAAAAATGAGTAATTAAAAATTAATTGAATGAAGAGTGGAAGATGAAATACCAATGATTATCTAATGATTGAAACTCAACTTCTTACTTAAGCATGATTTTGCGAAATAAGGGAAAAAGAAATTTTAGAACTGTAGATTACGATCACCATGCTATAAGCCTACCTAGCACCACTGTCAGAACCATGTTGTGGTCAGTCGTCTGCCACCATCACAATGATACCCACTAATGACTAGTAGTACTGTAATAGTGTAATGCAGTTTACATGATGTGCCATCTTTATCATGTGAAGGTAATTCCACATTCGCACCCCATGACAAAACTTTTGCTGCCTATATGAGGTTTTTGACATTTTGAATTTTTCGCCAATGGTTGCAAAGTGGCTAAGAATCACCTTCTCTTGCACATAACTTCTTGAAATTTAGGATGGAAGTAATGGTTCCTGATCAAAGTAAAATTAAAATGGCAGGCAAGGATCTGGGCATGATCAGAACCATGCAAAAAAGAAATAGTAAAGTGTCTTCTTGTGTTTGAGTCACTAACTTTTTCAGTCAGAAGTGAATTTACTATATGTTAATGGGAGAGAGAGCACTGGACAGGGAAACAACTACATCTTAGTAAGTGAAGCCTCTTTCCTTAAATCTCAAATTAAAAGGCTTCAAGTTTCAACTTCAAACAAAACCATTCGTATGTCAATAAGGCATTTTAGTCTCTCAGCATTGCCATCCTTTTGAGCCAGCAAGTATCTATCAGATTGAGGAGACTGTTATAGACTTGCTAATAAAGCATTTTAGTTTCTCTCACTCTGGTTCATCCACTCATGGATTTATTGACATTCATTTTTTATTTTTCAAATTTTCACAATTGAAATGGACTGATGACTTGGTGAGACATTAATTTTTGAGCTCACCAGTGACTCTTGTGTTGCATGTTTGGACTTCCTACAGTTACCTTCGCCTTTTGAGTTTGTGTACGATCTCCACCTTAAAATTTTAGAGAATGAAGATTCCGTTATTACACTCTTCCTTGAGTGTAGGGCCTGCTGCGACAGGTTGTAGTTTCCTAGCTGTGATGTTTCGCTTACTTTTTCCTAGTTGTAGCATAAGAAAAACCAGTTTTTAGTGTGATAGACTGTGAGGATCTTCCTTAGCTTATTCAAACGGTGCAAAATGGACTTCTCTTATTTTGAAGATCAGTAAACAGACTACTTTTGATAAACTGAATCCTGGAAAATATGGACTTATAATGAGGATTATCATTGTTCCACAACTCTATGGTGTTCCTGAATATTTTCTGATTTAGAAGTTCAACATATAGCCGCTAGACGATTGTTGGAAAACTCAAGCATGATTTTTTATTCTGCTATGCTTTCATTAGGAGTTTGTTCCAAGCCTAAACGTTGAGAATTATTTTAGCTTTGCTATGTGGTTGTCATCGATCCATGTGTGATATTGTTATCACAGGAATAGCTCTCGAAGAGTCAGTAGAAACAACTTTGAAATAATATTTACTGAACTAGTCACAGAATGTAGCATTTCTTTGATAGTCAATACTACTATATAGAGCTCCGAGGAGAGAGTTCAATTCTCTCCTCTATTTTACAGATCATTCTTCAGTATGGAAGGCATTTGTGCCAAAGCTTGTGGATTAGAGAACAACCCGAATTATCACGGCTTCATCTAACCCCATGAATAGAGCTTATCATAAATTTTTAAATGATTTGAGCCGACACCCGGCAAATTTTATATGAAATAAAATTCTACTCGCCATCTGGTCTATTGTGTGTACTAGCAGAAGAAATTTCTGGGCTTGCAACTCGCAGCTGTAATGTCTGTTCCACAAGGTTGAGATGCACAAACTCATACGAATTTAGCTGTTTGAAGAAAAAATAATCATTGAAATTTGTCCTTGAGTTGAACAATTGAGACAGAGTAGTTAGTAAATTAGTTAAAGTTTGTGGATGTAAGTTTATCATAACATTTGGATAAAATCGGTGTCAACTTTGTGTAATTGTCATTGTGGTTGTACCTGCCTTTAAATTTATTATCTGGGCCCACTTCAGTTTCATACCACTGGCCCTGCGTGATTCACAAAGGAACCAGGAGAAATAGTTGTGTATAATTATTATACCATCATATTTATACATTGTCTAATAATAAGTTAATTCATTTAAATGTATATATCATTTGGACTCACAATGCAATATTAGTTAAAGTTATCAAAATTTTAATTGCTAAATTTTCAGAGGTGAACAAATTTCGGACCAGTCCAAATATTGGCCTAACCTAACCTCCAATTTAGAGTTACATCATGCTTCAAATTTGAAACTTAATATGCTTGGGCTAAATAAGTACTTTGGGTTGGTTGGATTAGATTCTTTTTTTTTAAATAATTTTATTTAAATTATAAAATAACATTTAAGAAATAAAATTTTTATATAAATTTTTATAAAATTATATTTAATCTTTAATTTTCATAAAAGTTCTTATATAAAAAAGATATTTTTTCAAAAAATTAATATCACTAGGCCAAACTATGTCAATTTGGACAACAAGGTCGGTTGATACCTATCCCAATTTTCAATTTTTTGGCCTAGCCTAAAATGACTAAGTCGAGATAAGTCATATGCATCCTTATTAAATTTTATTTGTAGTCCAACGTGGAAGGATACTTTTCTCTTTTTTTTGGGTAAAAAAATCAAATTTACCACTTTTTATTCAAATCTTGACTTTCCTAGTCACCTGACTAGTCTAATTTGAGAAGATTTGAGAGAAAATGTTCTAAGAGATAATAGTTCAACCAGCATTACTCTTTAAACTAAAGGAGGTGTTTACGTTTTGGACAATTTTCAGGATGAACTATACTTGAATTTATAGAAATTCGTACAATATTTGGCTCAAGAATATTAAATTATGGCAAGTATGTACCTAAAATGGCAATGGGATAAATTATTTTACATCTATCAATTTCACAGAATCTATTTATATGGGGTACCGTCATGAAAGCAACCAAGTGAGTCGAACTAAGTATGGCAAAATCAAATGCGCCCCTTCCCATGTATTATACTAAAAAAGTCTTATCTCCTTCCTCACCACTTTACTACTATAGTGTAGGTAGTGTTTGATAAAATTTAGAATCTGGGAAAATAAATTTTCATTAATTTGAATTTATGTAGTTGTATTTTTCTTTTCAATATTCCTTGCATTTTTCTTTGTTCAAAAGCAAAATATTTTATGAGATAAAATTACACTATATTCATAAAATATTGCAGGTGTTATATACTTACTTATAACTTTGAAAAGTATTTTAAGAGTCTAGCTAATATCTCTTAATCCTATTATTAACTTATTAGTGATTTAAGATCTATTTTGCAGTATCCATTCATGTTTGTAAAAAAAAAAAAAGGAAAGAAAAAATTGGGGGGGGGGGGGGGGGAATCGTACAACTTATTTTACTTTACCAACGCCGATTTTGGACCATGGAAAAGCACCCTCAAAAAACGCATAGCACTAGCCCATGTGCCAAGTTTAGATATCATTTTGGATTGAATTATCTTGACCTCATGTGACGCCTTATCTGAAATTGTGATTGTCTAGTTTTTCTTTTAAATATTTTTCATGAATAGGAATTCTAATATTGACATATCATGTCACATTTTCAATCACATATTTGTTACTCTCCCATATGCAACAGAGTCAAATGAATTCATTGTTAATATACATTACAGCCCATAGGATATGCTTGTGGAAAAATGATTTTTTTTTTATGTTAAATTCTATATAATATTTATTATATTTTTATAATTATTATTTAATAATATCTATTTTTTTATTCAATAGTTCTCTAGAATATAAAAAAAAATATTTGATACGCTTTTACCATGCCTCACAACTATTCTTTTTTTTCAAGTTACCAATAATTTTAAATTATATATTATTATATTTTAAAATATTTAATAAAATATTATGTAATTTCGTATTACTTTAGAGAAAGTTTAATAATTTGTTGAAAATTTCAATTTGTTAATTTATTTATTAAAAAACTTTAAAATCATTTAACAATAAAAGTTTTTTAATTTTTACAATCTCAAACCTCTTTATAAATTATTATTATTATTATTATTATTATTATTATTATTATTATTATTGTTATTATTATTATTATTATTATATTTTTATATTACAGTTAGTATAATCTCAAACTTTATTCATATCTAAATTCTCTCATTCAGTGAAAATTGATACTATGTTTTTTTTTATATTTTAACTGAAATTTGAATTAAGAGATTACTCCACCATCACTGACTCAAAAATTTTACGATAAATATAAATTCTTATTTGTAACAACAAACTAAGGTAACCTCAATTATTTTAAAATTTGTTAAAACAAGAGATATTGATGCAGTTAAGATTCAAAAATCGTGAACCTCGTTACCTTTCTTGCTGGCTTGCCGCAGATTACCGTTCAGGCTCAGGGCTCTGAAAGAGGAGAGTGGCAATTTCGTCAATCCACGAAGATTCGGGAATCAATATAAATACCCCTGAGTTGCTGTAAAAACAACCGAGCCATTTGAGTCCGAACGAAACTCTTCTTCCAGCGAGAGCTTCCCTGCTGGGAGAAGAAGCCTCGTATCTTTTCCATATCTCTTTCATATCTTCATGCATATCAACTAGATTGATTCATTGCCATCTCCTGTTTGTTTCCCGAGAAGATTTTGGGAACCTTCGAGATTCTGCCATGGGTTGGATTCAGCAACTGAGCTCCGTTGACTGGCAACATGAATCTTACCCGGTCTATGAGGATTTCGCCATTCTCCCTCTGTTCACTCTTTTGTTCCCCGCCGTTCGCTTTTTCCTCGATAGATTTGTGTTCGAGGTACTGTGTTGTGTACATATACGTATATATTATTGGCGAATACTGTTTTGTATATATTAATATAACGATTTTATGCCATGTGATCTTTAGCGTTTGCTTTAACACATTTGGTTGGAGATTCGTCTGTGTATTTTATCGATAATGAACTGATTAGGATTTAGTAGAAGTATTTGCTTCCTTTGATACTGGTGAATTGGATTCGTGCTTGCTGCTTTGCATACTACCTATGATTCGTGCTAGCATAGCTTTTGATTCGGCTTTAACCTGATGTTTCTGCTCTATTTTAACTATTTGAGTTGTGCCCCTTGGCTCTATAATCTAACTCAACTGCTTTACATATTTCTTTTTGTTTTCCCTTCTAACCATTTTTTCGGAAACAAAGCATTATTCATGCGTTTCTTTTTAATGGTTTGGCTTATTTTAAAATCTAGGCCAAAATTGCTTTCAAGTCTTTGTGTATGATTTTGGTAAGCAAATGAATTCGTCAAGTCTTGTATACTTCTGCTTTTCTTTTACTTGAGCAATTGGTATATGTACCAAAAAAGTCTAGGACCTTGATGCTCAATACTGTTGGCAATCCGGTTATCTGTCAACTAGTATCCTGACTCTAAAACCATCATTCTAAAGATGCATGTACATTTGCTGCTGAAATGATCATTCTTTTTATTGCTTATTCAGATGTGCTGTTAAATACCATGTGGTGTGGAATTATTTCAGGTTTAACAATTATTATACTTTATTCTCTTGAGGATAATAAACTAAATGAACCTCTAGACGACAAATACAATGACTAATATTCATCCAATCAATAAGCATTTTTCCGCTTTCCCCTTCCCCCCTCTACAGCTCATTTAGTCTATGCCAGATGACAAGCTTTCTGTTTCTCTTCCATTTTCAAATTTTATTTTGCTTTCAAACTTAAATAACTATGTTAAAACTTGGCCAACTATCATTGCTTTGTCAGTATTTTGAACATTTTGGTTCTGCTTAGTCAGTGTTAAGTAAATTCTATCTACAGAAAGTGGGCAAGCGGTTGATTTTTGGAAAGGGGCATGAGATGCTGGATTTGCAAACAGATGAGAGAAGGAAGAAGATTAGGAAATTTAAGGAATCAGCATGGAAATGTGTTTATTATCTATCAGCAGAAATTCTTGCTTTGACCGTAACTTATGATGAGCCTTGGTTTACTAATACAAGGAATTTTTGGGTGGGGCCAGGGAATCAGGTCTGGCCAGATCAAAAGATTAAGTAAGATTTTTTATTTACTTGCCAAATTAACGTGGTTATTCAATTCCTGTGTTTGATCTATTTTTATAATCATTTGTCCTTATTGTAACTTTTCTATTTAACTTTTGGTTGTTGGAGTTGTAACCTTTTGACATTTCAGGTTGAAATTAAAGGGACTTTACATGTTTGCTGCTGGATTTTATACATACTCCATATTTGCTTTAATATTTTGGGAAACAAGGCGTTCTGACTTTGGAGTGTCCATGGGCCATCATGTTGCCACTGTCATTCTGATTGTGCTGTCTTACATTTTTAGGTATATTTTCATTGACTTCTGTTTGTCTTGTTAACCAAACATTTTAGTTCTCCTTGCCTTGTTATCCAAGCATTTCTGCAAGGTGTTATGATTTGTACTTTTGTTGGCATTATTATTTTGTGACTGTCTAACTTGTTTAAATTTACCTTGTCTCAAACTCCTCACAAAATGAGTTAAAACATATCAAGATTTAAGACCATCAATCGCCTGTTGGCTGTAATTTGACTCATTTTCCTTATCATCATAACTTCATCGATAACAAGTTATATCATATTATGAATTTTTATTAGCTATTGTCTCTCAGTAGAAAACAGAAGGGATGATACTATTCTAAAACTATTTGTAGTGTAACCATTAAACAGCTGGATTTTTAATCAAATTAAAAAAATTTCTTGCATGCATGGATTACACACTGTGTGTGTATCAAGATGGGAGAGACAATAAGAGTATGGAGCTTCTGTGAAATCTTTTGACTTTATATTTGCTTTTATGAGGTAATTATGGCTCCAGTGTCCACAATATATTCATACTTCAGTTTAATAAGGCATTCATGCAGTATTGTGTTTCTCGTGTTCACAATTTTCAGGTTTGCGCGGGTTGGATCAATTGTTTTAGCACTTCATGATGCTAGTGATGTGTTTCTGGAGATAGGGAAAATGTCCAAGTACATTGGTGCTGAAATGATTGCTAGCATTACATTTATTCTCTTTGTTTTGTCTTGGATCATATTGCGCCTCATTTATTACCCATTTTGGATCCTTTGGAGTACAAGGTTTGTATAAGTTATATACTTATTTCACATCTTCTTGCTTTCTGCTGTCATCTGTGTTTTCTGGTCTTTTCCTGTTTAACGTTTAACTGTTAAGTTTTCTTGAAATCTAGGGATAGTTTACACCTTCTTCCTCATGCGTTCTTAGCAAAGTGGAATCTGTACTAGTTCAAGTGCTGTACAACTGAAAATAAGCTATTTCCCCAAAAATTCTTGTTGACAGTTAATAAAAGTTTTCTTTTTTTTTGGGGGGGGGGGGGGGATGTATTTTGGTTCCTTTTCAGTTATGACAACTTAAATGCTCAACATTGCAAAATCTTTTTATTGACTTGTTATGTATTAAGGAATAACAACGGTTCATAGCCTGGTCCTTTGCAGAACAGTTGTCATAGTATAGTAGTCATGCTCTCATGTTAGTTCAATTCATTATGAAGTGAAAACTTTTCAATTATTGCTGGAAAGGAAAGCAAGTTATTGTGTAATTAATTGCTCTGGGCATTGTCAAGTCTTAACACTCTGTTCCTGGCTTTATCCCATTTAAACATTTTCAGAATTGAGAACTATCTTATACTATATTAGAATTTGATGAAACCTGATATTTTAACAGAAATGGTTTTAGTGTTTATTTTTAGGCTAGTTGGCCAGTTCAACTGGTCTAATTGGTTGCTCTTATTGTCTAAAAGATGGATAATTCTATATTATGCAGGATTTCTTCAGGGAACCATTCTTGAGTAATGGTTTTACAGATTTACCAGGAATGTGTCATCTATTTCATGCTGTGCAGTTTCATACATTCAGTCCATTAGCATTCCTACTTGATTGCACGTGCAATTGGATATTAATAACAAATGCAGCCATATGTTACTCCAATTATTGGTTTTTTACGTTTTAATTGAGTTGACATCAAATGTATCATTGATCATTTTGAAGTTCAATTAAGAGTATCTTCAAAGAGAAAACTTAGCATGAAGAGGATTATAAAATAAAATTTATTCAATAGAGGTTGTGACTCAATCTCTCTACAATCTTCTTATAACCGTAAAATAATAATAATTTTTTTCTGATTTTGTAGAAAATTTAGTTATTCAATTAAAGGGTTATGAGAGATTTGTTTTTTTTTTCCTTTGTTCACATATCATTCAATACCTATTTGAATTGTTTTGTTCTTCTCTGTGGCAGCTATGAGGTTGTACTCACCTTGGATAAGGAAAAGCATCCAGTGGATGGTCCAATATACTATTATGTGTTCAATAGTCTTCTATTCTGCTTGCTTGTACTGCACATTTATTGGTGGGTGCTGATATACCGGATGCTTGTTAAACAAATCCAAGCTAGAGGCTTAATTAGTGAAGATGTTCGATCTGGTAAGTATAAATTTGTTTTGTGTATGGCTTCCTGATTTGATCTTGGAAGGGCAACCTTGAAAATTTTGTTCCCCATGCTCTATGGAAGTAGACAAACATTAAGAATGATTCTAGTTGTCGAAGTTCTGGTTTGAGTTATTGTCTACTCGGTACATTTTGGTGTGTTTATTATGACATAAGAAATTTATTTATTGTGTGTTAGATAATGTTTCATTGTCTGAATCTCAATTTTGATTAAGATAGCCCCAATTAATTATCATAGTTTATATGAAGGCTTCAGTCTTAATTTTAATAAAAGTTGCTATTTGTTAATTCCTTAATATGAAATATCTATAACTAGTTATCTTTTTTTTTTCTCTCCCTGGTGAATAACTGGTTATCGGTTTGTAAATTGCTTCTCTTCACCTTCTATGCAGATTCTGAAGATGAAGAAGAACATGAAGATTAAGCAAGAAAGCAAGATTTGCATGGATAATCTAAACTTAAGGCATAGGTGAGATTCAATTGGTGAAAAGCTGCTATGCACAGTAGTTAAATGATAGTCTAATTTTAAAAGGAAACTCAAAATTTTGTAAGAATATTAAAGTTTTGACCCTTAGTCTCTATCTCATCATGTGTTTTGTGTAATATCTTGTGTTTGCGTTACCCCAATTGATACACTGGAACTTGAGGCAACCGAAATATTCTAAGATTCCTTCTTGTTAGTTGTTGAGATAGAAGGGGATGGAGAGATATATACATATATATGTGTGTGTGTGTGTGTATAAAATGGAGATAAAACCCCCTTAGGTTATAATAAATTATGTACATAAGGACGTTGTTACTGCCATTAATTTGAGGGACATCCTGTTTGGGTTTACTTCTTGCAGATAAAGAATTGGTTGGATTCACAAGTCTTCTTTGCCCTTGGCTACAATGACAGTTTTGTGGTTCAACAAAATCTTCATTCAAAGTGGAGGGTTGTGGTTATACTGATTAAAAAGGTAGTAGATGGAGAGAATTTTCAATCTTCGTCTAAACTTTTGGTTTACATAGCTCACCTCTGATTTGCAGTATGCTGCTCACAATTTTTGTAATGATAGTTGGTTTTGCTTAAATAGTTGTCCTTCGATCCTCATTTCGACCGCAAGCTGTGAAGGATTTTGCTCTGCTTTTCTATCTTTCGGGTATGAAGGAATGACCTGAAATTCCTTTTCTTTTGGTGCTCAATTTTATGCGTGGCTTTATTTATTGGGAAGAAAACTCTTAGACTGGGTGTAACAATTTACTTTGCTGTACACTGATCTAACTTAATGCTGAGATGGTTTTAGTTCCAATTCTTGATGAAAAGGAAAACTTTTTGCAAGTCAATTGGGTCATCTAGAAGCTTGATAATCAAACGGACATTAGCCACGCCTTGTTAGTTTGCAATTATCGTAGTGAAATTTGCACAATTCATTAGTGACTAATGATACTATGATAGTTGCATGCATAGAGAGTAGACTGTATACAGAAAAATCAATAAAATAAATAAATTATGAATAAATATATAAATGCAATATATATAGTTAAATTTATTTTTGATATGTCTATCTCATGATCGAATTTATGAAAGTTGTATATCAGTTGGGAATCATCATTTACAAATATTCTACATTTTGATTTTTTGGCTGCTGGCCTAAAAAATGCACAAATAAAAAAAATGAACGTCTTTGTTCGCATGAATGCTGTAAGTCTTAAAAATTATGCTACTATCATTGCCCATAATTCTGAAACTTCTTGTTTCGTAGAGACAATTAAATTTACGAAGAATTGCCTGTATAATTTGTATAATGTATATCACCTGTGCAGAACCAAAAAAAAAAGAAAAACATACCATTCAATTTTATTCAAAGAAAAAAAAAGTGAGCTATACCCAGAATTTGTCCTATTTTATTTATTTATTTTACATGAAATCTGGCATTGAATGAATGTACCAGAAAAAAGCTAAAGTTGACTTAATAACAACCAGAGGTTCAGTCTATGACTTGAGACTAGATATTTGCTGGGAAATCTAGCATTGAATGAACGTACCAAAGACACCTTGAGTTGAATTAATATCAACGTACCAGTCTATGACTTCACGCCAACTTGCTGAACTATTATTCTCTGTTACCCATTAGGGCATTGATGGTAACTGTTAGTTCTAGTTAACTGGACCCAGAAAACGTACAGTAAAATGATAGAATCAATCAACTTAAGATGCAAGAAGGGTCAACAAGAGAAATTTCCGAGAAGAATGAAAGAAAAGTAAGGTTCTGAGATGAAAATGGCGAGACTTGTCCTTTATTCGAGAAAAGGATAAAAACTCCAATTAGACTAAATATGATTGATCATCTGCCTGCCTTCTCTGGTTACATCACACAATGAAAATATCAGGATAACAACGCTCAAAGGGTCCGCTTCCAATATGTCGCCACGTTGCTCTAAGAATCACTAGTCAAATATTCTCTCAAATCATGCTGTAGTGTAAACGTTCAGCCGGCTGGAGCTGCTTTTTTTCTTTTCTCTACTCTTAAGATTGTTGGGCTGAGTTGTGGGTTAGGTCATGTATTCTTTCATTGGGCTTGGGTTGCTCTCAATTCTTGTTCCCTTGAAAACTACCTTATCCTTAAGTTAGGGCATATTTGGTACAAGGGTTATGAGAGGAAAAGGAAATGAAAGCAGTGCAGATTCCCTGGTCCCTGATATTTGGTACGCATGTTTCCCTTTTCAATGGAATGAAATTTTCCTTTAAATGATGGAATGTGCTTTCTTTTGATAAACTGATGGAATGGGCTTTCCCTAGGTGGAGGATAATATTTTTAGATAGCTAAGTAATTTTTTTTTAATTTTAGAAATAAAAAAATAAATGTAAAGATTTCTTTCTATTCCTATTCCTATCAAAATTTATTCTACGTACCAAACGTAGCCTTAGAGTCTGGGTGATAAATGAGCCCTCAACTGAGATGCAGGTGAGCATCCTAACATTGAAAACAACATGAATGTGGCAAAAATAAATCCATGTGGAATTTCTTCATCATTTGGGCTCAGAGCTGTAGTCCATAGAAACACAAAGGTATATATTGAACCTTCAAAGAGAGACTATATGGCATCTAACAAGGCAATTTTTTTCATCAGAAGCAATGGCTGCGGCAACGACCCTAAACAGGGTAAGCAAGTTCTTCCTCTCAAACGGATCCCCTTGATTGTGTGACGATGATGATAGTTGATGGCCATACCAATTGCAAGAAAGCAGGTTGTAGCATTAAAGGGGGCCACAGGTCTAAAAGACAAAGTATCCCTCCAAACAGCCAAGATATAGTAGCAACAAGACCTTTTCCAAGAAATATAGCCTTTGCGAATGTTAATGATAACCATTGTTGTTCAAAGCTCCTCTTGTTATGCTCTGCAATAAGCCACGACTTAAATGTCGAAAATAGTTGTAAAGTGGCAATACCTCCCAAAACACGACCAACATCAAGATTTTGTACTACGGAGAGTGTTTGGTGATGCAGCTCAAAATGTAGATTATGTAATATGTCACACAAGCCCTCTTTTGTCCCTGTTTGCCAGCTAAGGATCCCATAATGGTTTCAAACAGCATGGATGACCCAAAACCAACAATAAAAAGTTGGCCAATCTCCCTTTTTTGGTATCCATATATACTGTAAAAGTAGTAGACATATGGGTCTTCCAACCAGTCTCTAGCCACTATGAGTGAATAAATGGAAAGGTGATTGTTTATGAAGGAATTGACTGCTAAAGCGATGATGATTCGATCTTTCTTGATCTTGCTCAACTCGAGTTGCCACCACTGCATCCAATGCGCTAAACACTATGTAGTAGAACATCTCCATTTTCAATTTTGTTAGTGATTTTAGTGTGCGAGTGCTAAGAGCAGATTTAGATAGAATAAAGGGAAAACACCTATGTTCCTAGAAGAAGTGAGTAGAGTAAGAATTCTCAAATATGACGAGCAGAGAGATGATAGCAAATCGGGGTACAGCTCCTCAAAGAATCGTAGACAACAAGTAACCCTGCTAATGGAAACAGAAATAAGTAGTTGAGATCACTAAAAGTTGGTGTAGCAAGCCTCAGAGTACGGAAGCATGTGTCATAAAGAGCCTTCTTGTCCTAGACCATGCATTTATTAGCATATTCAACAAGCTGATGCACAAAGAATGTGGCATAGTATGGCTCGGCAACAGTGTCAGGTACCTCAGGAGAAGGTAAGACAGAATATGTCAGCATAATATGGTCTGGATATTATTCTCGGATCTTTAATGTGGAAAAATACTCAGGGCTTGAAAAGAAGGAAAACCAATGGCCCTTAGAACATTCATCAAACGTTGCCTCATGCGGGTTCTTAATGCAAGCAAAAGCTAAGAACAAAAGATCAGAGTCGTGTCAGGGACACTGTCCTTACGAGTTATTCCGTCATTAGACTACACTCTTTATGATTAATTAGATCCTTCTACGTAATTCGCAGGGTACAGAACTGTGAAAATATAAAATTCAAAACCAAAAAAGCTCAGAAGAAGGAGGAGAGAAAATAATTGAGAGGTCAAAATTATGGTGCATTGAAGACTGGGCTCAACCCCTCTATTTATAGTGAGAGTTGGACGATTTTCATGGCTTCAGATTCTGAACATTACAAGGATAAGATCACGTCGTTGAATGATTCCTCCAATGTTTAGAAGATCCCACGAAATCCGAAATGCAACCGGTAGGCAGGACATACTAGAAAATCCGAAGACTGAGGAAATTAAATCAAAGATCACGTAATAAAATAAAATAATTTTCTGTAAAAAACATCCCACTCAACATTTACTTCGCGCGCACGCATGGGAGGAAATCAATTGGTTTCAATTAAATTGACCCCATTGTTATGCACACGATTCCATTCTCTTCCTTAGCCCATGTTGCTTCCTTGTGAATGAACCTTAGTATATATACACTAAAGTCCTCTCTTATTTCAACAATGTGGGACTTCATCATTTTTTCTTTTCTCTTTTGACAACACACACATGCTCCAACACATTCATCAAACGCTGCCTCATGCGAGTTCTTAATGCAAGTTAACCTCTACACAACAGAGCCACCACCTATGCACTTTCTCGAAGGATCATATATCCCAAGATCAAAAACTAATATAATTGTCATGATCAACTCAAGTCTTGCATATGGATCTTTCTGAATTAATTTCAAAAGTGGGATCATAGCAGAGCAATTATGAACCTAATGATCTAACACTAATTCCTTATAAATCTCAAGTTTCTTTTGGCAAAGGGAAAATTGTAAAGCCAAACACATAGTTGATCTTACATTTCATGGCCTTGACCGCCGTCCTTGTACCCTCTGACAATGCAAGGTTTTAGAACTCTGCCAAGCAATTTTTTGTAATTCTATAGTTAGTAGACTTTGTGTTACATCTGCGACCGCATAGCGCTTAAAAAGATATCAAATTAAAAATAGTAGAGTCGCCACTAAATTTTTATTAGGTACCCCACTACACCTGTTACTGAGAACGGTTACCCTAAGTTAGTTGTGTAAAATTAATATGGCCTATATTCTATTCTAATTCTCCCTAATAAATCACATGCAAAGTGGAAGGAATAATTTAAAGAGGTAAAGAAAGAAAATTAAGAATAAAACAGAAAGAAATTTAAAGAGTAAAATAAGTAAGAAGGGAACAAAACTAAAAGTAAAATAAAATAAAAAGAAATTAAGGAAATAAAATTAAAAGAAAATATTTATTTACAAGGGCGGACTTGAATTAGAATGAGAACCTAGGGCTTACATATCCTCCAGGAGGGATCAAAGTCTACGTAGTTTGACGGAGACTGTGTTTGTTTTTTTTTTTAGGTTTTTTTTTTAAGTTTCTTGTTTGTTTCTGTTTTGTTTTTGTTTTTGTTTTCGCTTGTTTTCTTCCTTTTTTCTATTTTAAATGACTAAACTTTTATTATTATTTTTTTGGTGAAAAGATAAAGAAAATAAAAATTAATTTTCCCTTAACAAATAAAACGAATTTAAAACTTAGTTGATGTGTTTTGATTTGTTAAAAGTAAATTTAATTTTACTTTCCTTGTGTTTTTCAATTTTGTTTTCCTCTTTTTTCATTTTTTTTGTTTTTCTTTCTGCGCCTTTTTTTGTTTTATCTAATTTATTATTTGCTTGTTTTTATCTTGGCTTTTATTTTTGTTTTTGTTTACTCTTTTTTTTTTCTTTTTTTTTTGCGTTTATTGTTAATATTTTTTTTATGTTAGTTTTTATTGTTCTTTTGATTTTGATTTTTTTTTCTTATTGTTTTTCTCTTTTTTTTTATGTTTTTTTTTGGGAATGACATTTTCATTTTTTAGGAGTGGCATTTTCGTTTTTGTTTTAGGTTTTTATTTATTTATTTTCTCTCTTTTTTCACAAAACCCATTTTAATATCTGATTTTCAAAAGTTTGAAGGAGGAGTTAATTTCTTGCTTTTCTTCTTTTGTTTTTTCTTCTTTCCTTTTTCTCTCTTTTTAGCTTCTTAAAAGGAGAAGGCTCATTTGGCTTATTTTTAGGAAGGTTATATATTTTTTTTCAATTAATCAAACGTTTCTTTTTTTTGTTTAAAAAGAAACCCACTTTAATTTCTTAAAAGAATTATTCATTCTATTTTGAAATCCTTTTCTTTTAAAAGTGAATCCCTTTTCTCTTTTTTTATTTAACATGTTACTTATTGAAATCTAAAAAAAAATCGAATAATAGGTTTGGTAACTCGATTAGGTGATTGAAGAGATTTATTATCACACACAGCCAAGATGCCTCTTAGATGCCTGAGGAGATACAAGATCTCACACAGCAACTTTAACAAAATAAGATAAAATGAAACAAAACCCAAAATAAGTACTAGTACATGATTATTTGTGATAGTGTATCCTATGTACAGTCAACCAAACAACATCTTGTTTCAAGCAATGATTACAAAAATAAGAGGAATGCAAATTTGCAAAAAAAAATCACTTGTTTGCATTCTTGCCTTTCTCCATTTCCTACTCCTTTCCCCAGTAGATCAGCGATGCCATGCCTTATTCTCTTGCTATCCCAATGAAGCTTTCTTTATAATTTTCTCAAGTCTTTGCTCTACGGTTGATAAGCATCCTCCATTTTTCACCCTCTTCAAGTGGGGCTCATGCGAAAAAGATATAAAAGAGGGGAGGTTAAATTCTAGACAACCATTTTCTTTCTAAAGATGATCAAATCAATGTATCAATGATTAAACATACCCCACATGACAAGAGAAATCATAAAAATCAGCATGACCAAAATCCACAATCAATTCAAAGCATAAGCTAGTGGCTCAAAGTAAGAAGGATTATATCATGCAAAGCAATCCTATGAGCAATCAGAGTGCTCCACTGTCGTGAGGTTGCAAGGAGTCTCGTTGGAAAACAAGTAGAAATTTTACAGTACAGAAGAATCACTTAATAAAGAACTACACATGTTTTTTTAAAATTTTATTTTGCTTACAAGCTAAAATCAAGAGCATCTAATAACATTCGACTTCCAATTAAGCACGAAACTAAAACAAACCATGGCAGTAAACAAGTTGTATAAAGTTTGAATCACACTGTAAACAATGAATCATGTTGTAACCATGCTTAACTTTTGCTAAAACAACAAGTTACCTTCTTTATCAAATTTCAAGCATCACCATGGAGATAAATCAAGGCTACCCGAGACTTACACCTAGGACCAGTGACATTATACAAGACTAATATCAGCAAGCGGTATAACTTTATAGTAGGCTGTGAAACACAAATTCACACAACTAGCCAGCATGAACCACAACTTATTAAAAGAACCAAACAAGTGCCATCAATCCCAGATGTGAGTATATTGCAATGCAAGAGTTTAAGACATGTGGGATATAGTTAAGCAATCACAGAAGAATCACTGGGTTATGATAGCTCACCACAGTGATGACAAAATCCAGTTATCAATCGTGACTCATGAATTGGTAAATGGATGAGCTTAGGGATTTTACCTGATTAAGGGTTCCAACTTTCAATGTTGACAATGAGAAAACGCCTCTCGCTGAGCCTGGGCCAGAAATGCCCTCGAATCTTCTATAATTCTCCTCGGTTCGAATCTCCCTTGATTCACTTTGTTGTTCATCCTTGTCCAAAAGAAAAACCTCTCCATCTCAATTTCAGGCTCCTCTCACTCTTCCTTTGATTCACGGCTATCTCCACCCTTTCTGAGCCCCGTAGCCTTCGAATCTTCTCTAACCCGAAATTTGCTCAAAAATGATCCCTTTCTCACGCGTTCTCTCTGCCTCTCTAAACTGAAACCAATCCACCCCCTGAAAGCTTCATCTCTCCATCTCCTTCCGTCCGAAAATCTCCCATCCTTCACCGAATCTTCCTCCACTCTCGCGCTCGCTCCCTCTCTCTATTCTCCACTCAGTCCCCGATTTTTCCTTTCGAATCTCCAATCTCTCCCCCCTTGATTCGAAATCCCTAAGTGGGAAGGCTCCTTTTTTTTTTCGAATCCTTTGCTTTGATTTTTTTTTTCAGTCTTTCTATCTCGCTTCGCTCCCAAATCGTCTCCTGATCTCTGAATTTCGACCTTCTTTCCCCGACCTTTTTTTTTTTGTCCACTATCCCTTGCCTTTTGGTTTCGCCTCTGATTTTTTTTGTCTCTCTTTCGATTCACCCAATCGGCCCCTCTTAAGTCTCCCCTCCTTCTCTGATGAGTCTCTTTTCTCTATGGAGCCATGTGTTTGCTGCTTTTCCTTTTTTGCGTTCCTCTGTGTCTCCCTGCCTTCTGCTTCAGACTGGCGATGGCCAGACGTACAAATATAGTGTTGGGGTCAAAACGCAACAGCCCTGCGTTTCCTCCTCGGGCATGCGTGAGTGCGTGGGTCAGAACAAAAACAAAGGGAATCGGTGGGTTAATGAATCGGGTAGGGTTTACCTTGAATGGATTCGGACTGGATTGGGCAGGCCTATCAGAAGTTCAGATGTGTTGGGTTTGTTTTTTTTTTTTGTGTTGGATATTATTGGGCTTTTGCTTGTTTTGAGTATTGGACCAAAGGGATGTATTTTAGGCTAGGGCTTTGGACTTGAATTTTTTTGTTTGTTTTATTGGAATTTTTTAATTTTCTATTTTTTTTGTTTTATTCCATTCTTTTTTTATGGACTTATGACAACGAAATTTGAAATTAGGGCCAAATCTTTTTAGTTGATGGGTTTGAGGCAACTAAATTTAAAATTTGGCCCAAATATAAACAAATCCCTTTTTTTATCTTTGATTAATATTTTTTTATTACATTAGGCTATTCAATTTTTTTTTATTTTTTTCTTGTTTTCTAAAACTTTGGGCTATTTTCTTTTGTTTCCTTTCATTTTCTCTTAATTTTTGCTTTCTTTCTTTTCTTCTCTTTTTGTTTGTATTTATGCTAATTTGATTTTGTTATTATTTTTTGTAATTTTTTTGGACAAAATACGGTGTTCCCACTTTGGTATGAAGATAAAGAGAACACTTGCCACTGGATCATATAGTTTTCGTACTGGTTCCATCTCCATTTTGTCTTCAATATCGTGATGCACCTCTCGTGTGAAATTTGTAACGGTTGAATGCCACGATCTCGAAGTAATTACGACACTATAACTTCGATATTCATTAAGGAAGTCACCATTCTTGTTAACTGTTTGTCTATTGTGAGCTTCAGTTCAGTCATGACCCCTCTGCTAAGTCTAAGAACCTCTTCCATTTGAGCAAGACGAGTTCTGTCTGCTATGGAAGATCAATCAAATGTTCATTTCCAGTTCACTGGAACCCAAAAAACAAAGAGCAATATGACAAGACCAATTAGCTTGAAATGCAAGAAGGATCAACAAAAGAAATTTCCCAGAAGAACAAAAGGAGAGCGTTGAATAACAATAATATATTATTATTGTGTAAATCTTAATCTTTATCTTTTGTAGATAATCCTTATATCTTGTGTAGATAATGTTTATCATTATTAGGAATTATCTTATGCAGATATTAGTTATTATTTTTGAGATTCTCTCCCTTTATGTATATATATATATATAGGTCTCATTAGAGCAATAAAGAATACACATCTTTTCAGAGCCCCTGGTTCCTTTTTTTTTTAAAAAAGAAAATTCTATGCTGTTCATTTGTCATTGTTCCCGACACTGTTCATCTCGCACTGTTTCATCATTATTTACTGTTCATCGTCGCTGTTCATTTGCACTGTTTGTCACTATTCCTGCGCTGTTCATCGTCATTATTCCCCTGCATACTATTCTTCTGTCACTTTTCATGGAAAAATATGAAATTGCTTAACCTATATATGTTCTTTTAAATGGTTACAATTATAGATTTTGGTTAGAAAGTATGTACGATTTTCTTAAAGGTAGAAAATTGTGGAAGTATGTTACCGGTGATATTCAGTTTCCTACTCGTGAGTCTGGTGAATTAGATGTCAAATTCAATGAGAGACTTGATGAGTGGGATAGCAAAAATAATCAGATTATCACATGATTTCGAAACACTTCTATTATTAGCATACATCAACAGTTTGGACATTTTAAGACTGCGAAAGAGGTATGGGACCACCTTGCTAGTCGATACACCTCATCTAACTTGTCCAACCAGTTTCAGTTACAAAAAAATCTCAGTGTCTTAAAACAGGGAAAGGGATAGCCATTGTATGAGTTTTTGGCCAAGATTGAGTCTATCTGGGATCAGTTGGCCTATTTAAAACCTATTTTCAAGTGTGAGGAAGATGCACAAGCTTTCTTTTGGTATAGAGATCGACTTCATCTCATTCAATTTCTGATGGCTCTCACGGATGATTTTGAGCCTATTCAAGCTTCTTTACTTCATCAAAGCCCACTTCTGACTCTTGAGAATGCTCTTCCTTGTCTTCGCTTTGAGGAAACTCGACTGGGTCTTTTGCAATGCACTCCTGAGATGGCCTTTGCTGTATTCGGATGAGTGTCCAAGTCTTGTCGTCACTGCCCTAAGGAAAATCACACTTTTGATCAATGTTCCTATATTGAGTGCAGAACTTGTCATAAGAAGGGACACATTGCTACAAGTTGCCCCACTTAGTTTTGCCGCTATTGTAAGAAGACTGGGCACTTAATTGAAGCATGCCTCACTCGCCTTCCTAAGTCTAATCAAGGGCGATCAACCAGGTCTAACTTCTCTAAGCTTGCATTATTTGCCACTGATGAAGCTCCTGCCATCACTGCCAATTCCACTCTTGGATCCTCCATTATAGACCTCGAGGCTTTACTCCGTAAGCTTATCTCTGGTACTTCCAGCCCACCTGCTACCTTAACTACTTCCTCAAGTACCTTTTGATTCTTTGACTCTACTTATTGCAACCATATGACTAGTTAGGACAACTTCTTTTCTTTTATATCTCTAAATACTATTGCTCACTCTATACACATTGTTGATAATTTTCAAATGCTTGTTAGTCATATTGGTACTATTTCTTTGCCCTCTTTATCTATCAATGACACATACTTTGTCCCTGCTGTTAGACAACTTGTTGATATGGGTTATGATGTATTATTTAACAAATGTAGTTGTGTTGTGATGGATTCTTATATAGGACAAGTTATTAGGAATGAGCGTAAAGTTGATCGTATGTTTGAGCTCAACTCACTACATCTTCCTGAAGTCACTTCTCCTAGATTGTGTGCTACTACCACATCCTCATCTCTTGATTTATGGCATCACCTTCTTACTCATCCTTCTTTGAATAAACTTCATCCTTTACTTTCTAGTGGTCTCTTAAGTCGAGTCGATGATGAATTTGTGCATTGTATTTCATGTCAAATTGCAAAACAGCCTGCTTTATCATTCAATACAAAAGATTCTATTGCTAATTCAATTTTTGATTTGGTCCATTCAGATATTTAGAGCCCCGCGCCTATTCCTTCTATAGGAGGCTCTTGATATTTTGTGATTTTTATGGAGGATTATTCGCATTTTACTTGGTTATATGTGATGAAAAATTGATATGAGTTATCTGATATTTATATTAAATTTGTTACTATGATTCAAACTCAATTCTCTAAAGTTATAAAAATTTTTCACTGTGATAATGCTTTGAAGTATCGTGATTCTAAATTACTTAATTTTCTTAATATTCAGGGCACCATTTCTCAGTATTCTTGTCCTTACACCTCTCGGCAAAATGGTCGGGCTGAACGTAAATACTGTCATATCCTTAATTCCGTCAGAGCCCTACTTATTTCCTCTTCTTGTCCTGAACGATTCTGGGGTGAAGTAGCATTAACTACTGTTTACTGTATTAATAGAGTGCCTTTACTAGTTCTTGGTAATATTTCTCCTTTTGAGCGTCTTCATGGTACACCTCCTGACTATAGTCTCTTAAAAGTTTTTGCTTGTGTTTACTTTGTCCTCCTTCCACCTTATAAGACCACCAAATTGCAAGCTTGTGTCCGTGTCTGTTGCTTCCTTGGTAATGATTCTGAACATAAGGGTTACCGTTGTTGGGACCTCATCTTTCATCGCATTCGCGTCTCCCGTCATGTTATTTTCTAAAAACATATGATGTTTTCATCATTGACTGATTTTTCCTCTCTTTCTCCTCCCTCGCCTCCTATTTTTACAGATACTTCAATTGATCTTTTCCCTAGTGACTCAGGTGCAGCCTCTTCCACTAAGCTCATTCACATGCCTGACACAGCGCCCACTCCAGATGAGCCTACTATCTCTGATCCTCTAGCACATGCTGCGTTTATGAAGCTTGTGTCGTCTGCCATCACTCGGCCCTCCCGTGTAAGACATCCTCCTTCCTATTTCAATGATTACCATTGTCTTTCTACCATCCTTCAATTTTAGGAACCCCAATCCTATAAAGAAGCCTTTAGAGATCCCCTTTGGCAACAAGCTATGAATGAAGAACTGTAGGCCTTGGAGAAAATGCACACTTGGGATCTTGTTGATCTCCCTTCTG
Source organism: Erythrophleum ivorense (assembly GCA_026724425.1). Taxonomy (NCBI): domain Eukaryota; kingdom Viridiplantae; phylum Streptophyta; class Magnoliopsida; order Fabales; family Fabaceae; genus Erythrophleum; species Erythrophleum ivorense. Next base: position 331,223 of record JAIUCV010000199.1, on the reverse strand, counting down.
TTAAGACTTTGGTTAGGTGCAGATGGGTCTATAAGAATAAAACTCACTCAGATGGTTCTCTAAGGCAGCGCAAGGCCCGTTTGGTGGCCCAATGATTCACTCAAGAGTACGACATTGATTATGAGGAGACTTTTGCTCTCGTTACTTGAATTACTTTTGTTCGCAGCCTCCTTGCCATTGCTGCTGTTAAGCACTAGGCTCTTCATTAAATGGATGTGAAGAATGCCTTCTTAAATAGTGATTTGGAGGAAGAAGTTTATATGAAACCTCCTCCTGAATATTTGCATCTGAAAGATAAAGTTTGTCGTCTTCATCAAGCGCTCTATAGACTTAAGCAGGCCCCTCGAACTTGGTTTGCTAAGTTTAGTACTATCATGAGCCATCTTGGTTTCACTTGTAGCCTTCATGATTCTGCTTTATTTGTTTAAATAAATGACCGTGGTATTGTCTTACTTCTCCTATATGTTGATGACATGATTATTACAAGTAGTGACCTGACAGGAGTTCAGAAGCTTAAAACTTACTTGGGGCAACAATTTGAGATGAAGGATCTTGGAAGGCTAAATTACTTCCTTGGTCTTGAGGTTCACCATGGGGAGAGTGGTATCTCTCTTTCGCAAGTTAAGTATTCTACTGATTTAATATCTTGGGCTTTCATTACTGACAAGGAGGTTGAGAACACTCCCATTGAGCCTAACACTCACTTTGTTCCCACTGATGAGACCTTGTTGGAAAACCCCACACGCTATCGACAGCTAGTTGGGGGACTCATTTATCTTGCGCAATTCACATTGTTAGTCAGTTCACGTCTGAGCCCTGGACTACTCATTATACAACTGTTCTTTAGATTCTTCAGTATGTTAAGGGATCTTGTACCATAGCCTTTACTTTTCTATTAGGTCTTCTTTCACTCTACGAGCTTACTCTGATGCTGATTGGGCAAGTGACCATGTTGACTGTTGATCTACTACTGGATTTTGTGTTTTTCTTGGTGACTATCTTATCTTTTGGAGAAGTAAGAAACAGACTCTAGTTTCTTGATTCACCGCTGAGTCAGAATATCGTGCATTGGCGGACACCATAGCTGAGGTTTTTTTGGCTCCATTAGCTGCTTGATAATTTAAAAGTTTCTCAAACATCCTCCACTGACATATATTGTGAGAGTCAAGCAGCTATTAAGATTGCTCATAATGATGTGTTCCATGAGCGAACCAAACATATTGAGCTTGACTATCATTTCATTCGACAACATGTTATTCGAAATATTATCAGACTTGTTCTTATTCGAACAAAACCCCAACTGGCTGATTTGTTCACAAGATCTTTTAATCCTGGTCACTTCCAGTTTCTAGTAGACAAACTCAAACTGTTTTTTGTCAAGCCATCTTAAATTTGAAGGGGGTGTTAAATAACAATAATATATTATTGTTATGTAAAACTTAATCTTTATCTTTTGTAAATAATCCTTATATCTTGTATAGATAATGTTTATCATTATTAAGAATTATCTTGTGTAGATATTAGTTATTATTTTTAAGATTCTCTCCCTTTATGTATATATATATAAGCCTCATTAGAGCAATAGAAAATACACATCTTCTTAGTATTTTCTTTTCTCTTCCATAACTCTCACAGTGAGTAAGGTTCTGTGATGAAAAAGAAAGGGAGGTAGGGATTTTCTAAAGAAAATCTAGGAAATATGAATAGAAATAAATTTCTTAAAATTATATGTCTCTTTTAATGAAAAATTGACTTTTTCAGCAAAAATGTTAGAAAGGACAAAAATTTAAGTGTATTTTTTTAGTGTTATTATTAGATTCTTTAATAAAAATATTATATGTGATTTTTTTAGCTCAATACTATATAATTGAGTCTTTTTTTTAAAAAATATATGTTATATTTTTATTAAAAACTGATAACAATCACTTAAAAATTTTATCTAAGTTTAGTTTATATTAAAAAATTATTTTTTTATAATTTCTTAAATTATGAAATAAATTACACTAATAATTTTTAAAAATTTAATTAAATTATACTTGATAATTATTTTGTTTCAAAAAATATCACTGGCATCTTTTAACATTTAATATATATTACAAAAATCTCTTCCACTATTTATTTTATGATAAATGATTTTTCGGTTAGATGCTCCCAATCGAGTCTGCAAAAGCAGCCAGGGAATTCAAAATGTACATGAGGTGCATACAGGCTTGATATTCTTGAGGGTTGAGGGTGAAAGGATAATTTTCCTTTTAAGTATGTAAAAATTGAATCCAAACATATTAGATTTTCTTAAAATTTAAATATAAAGAAAGTGTTACTTGATCAAACTCTTGGTAACTATAATGTTATTTTAAATGTAATAATAAAAACAACTTAATAATTTTATTTTCAAAAAATACATATTATACAAAAAATTAATTTTGTTGATAAAAAATAAACTAAAAAACTTTACAGTAAAAATCAAATGCTTGAGAATTAATTTAAATTTTTAAAACAAAAGAGTGCAAAAAGTTCAATTTAGCGTATTCTCTTCTTTCAAGCAGAAGAATTGTAGCCCAAGTTCTTTTTTTTTTTTTAACCCAAAAAAAAAACCATTGCGCTCACCTTGCCCTCCTCGCCTCCGTTGCCCTTGACCTGCATCTGCAAGCTACGGTAGAAGAAGAAACGAGCGATGGAAGATGTTATTACAGAAACTCCCCCACCTTCAAGATTCTTCGAAGAAGACCTCAACAATTTCACTTCTCCACCACCACCCCTTCCTTCTCCATTTCTCTTGTTCTCTGAGCCTCACCATCAATCCCTCCAACCTTCCCTTCTCATTATTGTTCTCTCTTCCCCTTCCCTCTATCTCCTCCACACTCTCCCCCAAAAAACCCTAATTGGATCCCTCATCCTTCCCGAGATTCCATTCTCCGGCAACTCCATTGAACCCTCTCTTACCGACAACACCTGCAACATCTACTCCGTCGATTCTCACGATGCTGTTCTTGTCTCCGTTCAGTGTGCTGTGTCCGCCGAGCGATCTCATTCTGTCGCGAAGCTTCTGATCGGTGATCGAATTGCGCCTAAAAGGGTTGTGATTTTCGATTCAATTCGGATCCAAAACTATCGCGGTCGGTTGTCGTCGGACGAGGCGTTTGCCTTCAAGCTGGAGACTTCAGCAGAGAGGAAAAGGGTGATTGATGAGAAATTGTTGAAGGGTTTGGAGTATTATCCCTCTGGGAGCGTCGTGGATGGGTTGAGTGCTGCGCTTCTGGGGCGATGCCAGATTCTGAATATCAGAGGAGTTCTCTGTTTTTCTTGGCCTGAATTTGATGCTTCTGTGGTGTCTCTGATAAAGGGTTTAGTGCAAAGGGATGTCTTACCTGGCTTGGACCTGAGTTTGTGTGATGAAAAAAGTGATGAACTTCCTTTGAAGTTTGGTCGGAGTAAGGATTATCTTTCTGAATGTGATTTGTACACTTGATGGATTAATTGACTATGGCATTATGCAATGTAGCTTTCTTTCTTCTGGAATTTTGAAAGATATAATGTGCTCATGCTTGAGACTTCATATAATCATGTCCATGGTTTTAACGTTAAATGAGTTTTCTTTGTGGTGTTTTGGCTTTCTAGTTCTTAGCTATGGTTAGCTTGCTTATTGAGTTCTGATATGATTACAGAGAATAGCTACGCTGAAAATGGTCTTATAGCTATCTAAGTGTCAATGTCTATCCATGTTGAATCCTGCATTTTAGTTGGCGGTTTCTACTTCAATCAACCTATTTTACAAAATGTCATAAATTGCAAATTTGCAGCAGTTGCTGGTATTCTTTTTTCTCAGGTCCATTTACAAGGAATTGATATCCCTTGATGCATAATGTATCAGAGGTCCCTCTATGTCCTGAAGGCTTCCGTTGATGATTTATATATCCTGCTACAAGTTTAGGTAATGTGCTACTTTTTGTGGTTCTTTGCTTTCAAGGTCTGCAATTTAGCCAATGAAAGAACTCTTGGTTCCAATATTCATCTGAATTGAATTTGTTTGTTGGGTTCTGTCTCGTGTTATAACTAATGGTTTTTTCTCAGACCAATTGTTGCGTCCATGACTGATGCTGCTTCTCTTTTCTAAAGATACTTCTCAAGCTGTAGAAGTTAGTGGTCATTGAATATAGTTTCTGCTTGGTGTGTTGTTGAGTAATTGTATCTGTCTTGAGGAAGATTATTTGCTTGCTGCCTGTTGTTTCAGAAGATATTTATCACTCAATGATTTAGCAGGTGTAAAAGTTATTTCCCCCCTTCTTCCTTGCTACTTATCTTAGCCAAGGATTTCATCAGATGTCTAAGCTTAAGCATTCAGAGCTAAACGAATATTTACTTGTTTTCTTATAGAATTATGCCCTTTAGCCTAATCTAGAAAACAAAAATAATATCAAAAAGAGAATTCAAAAGTATGAGTATGTGAAATCTCTTAGAATAGGACGGAGCAGAGTTTTGAGAAGTTATTGGGGACGTCGGACATAAGACAGAAAAGAAGAAGCTGCATTTGCAGACTGGGAAGGTCTCAATTGAAGGCTTCCTTCTTGCCTTTCAGAAAACGACTAGATAACAATTTTTTAGGAGTTTGTCATTAAAATTTTTAATAAAACTATAATATGTGATTTTTTTTTGGATGCTTCAATCATATGGTGCTAAGTTGTAAAATAATATAGGTGTCATATTTTTCATCAAAAAATTTAATAGTAAAAATGAAAAGATTTATTCAGAAAAATTACATATAATCCTTTTGAATTTTAGTCTAATTTTAACTTTGAACAATTTACTTCATAAATTATCACAAAAAATAAAAATATTATATATCAAATAAAATTATCATTTAAAAATAACATGATTGTCACAGGGTTATATATCAATTAAAATTATCATTTAAAAAGTAAAAATGTTGTAATTAGGTTCATAGTTAACAAAATACAAAATTGTATGATTCACGAGTCTAACCTTATGATTTATAAGGAGTTATAAAGCTAACAATATGAATTAATAATTGAATTAAAAACAATCATAAATTAGTCATAAATCATGTGATATAAGCCAATATGATAGAATCACACAATTTTATGACTCAAAAATGTGTTAAAAAATGTGTTGACGTAATAATGTTGTATTGTTCTTAAGTGTTGATTATACCTCTTAAATAAAACAAAGGAAGATACTACCTAACATTATTTCAAAATTTTCATTACTTATATGATTAATGAACTCAATTATAACTAATGTTTAAATACTTTTCTTAACTGTTTGATTAGATTTATTATCTTGAGTATTATATATATATATATATTATAAGAATAAATATATATTGTATTTTATATTTTAAATTAATTTTTATTTTTTATTGAATCTTATAATACAATACATTTTATGATTTGTAACTCAAAAATATGATTTTCGATTCACAATCTATATACAATTATGATTACACTATTCTAAAAAGATTATATAAGGTACCTTGTGCAAAAAGTTGCATTTTAGTTATATTTTCAAATTGACCCTCAAATTTGTTTTCAAACTACCAATTTGAGCCTACCAATGTCAAGTTTTGTAAATTTTTAGATACTCCATTACACGAACACCAATTTTTAAAAAACAAGTGATTGAATATGACGCAAAAATGGTACATATTATAAGTTGAGGGTTTGATCATTTCTTAATATTTATATAATAAAAATTATTTATCATAAATTTTAAGATAATTACATAAACTTCCCCAAAAAAAAACATTAAACAATGTGGAGAGTTCAAAACTCTCCATACCCTAGCCTTATATTATACAATGCTAATATCATTTTAGACCTCAGGCAGAAAGCCCATCCGACTTGATAGCTTTGTCCCCAAAAAACAAAATGAGTAAAAAAATATTGGAAAAAAAAGCCCATTAAAAAAAATCTAAACATAAAATAGGTTGGATTTGGACTTTTTTTTAAGTTCAACGTAAGTCTATACTTGACTCGTATTATAATAATTTTTTATATATTATTAATAAATAATATTATTAAAAAAACTATTTATAACTACCTATATAAAAAAATATTATATAATACATATGATTGTTATTTTTTTTTACTCTTACTTATTGCATAATATATTATTAAAAAGAAATTATAATTCAAATAAAATAAATAATCAATAATATTATTAAAAAACTATAATCTTAAAAATTTTATTGTCTTATGTGTACTTCAAGTCATTTATATTTTTTGCAATATCTCTTTTAGGTTATTTGATATTTAAAACAAAAAAAAAGGTGAGCTTGGCAAATAAAAAAATAAAAATATTTAGTATTTAAAATAAAATAAAAAAATTAAAAATACAAGTCGAGTCAAGTTTGGTTTATTTTTAACCAAATTAGACTTGAGTTTTGTTATGTGTGAATAGTACCAGGGATTGGGGTTGGGGCTACGTTGGACTCAGTTTTTTTTATAAGTTTGACTTATTTTTTAATTAGTTTAACCTGTATGATTAGGTCTACTGGTGACATAATATCAATATCATAAGTTTAAATTTTTATTTTGTCATTTATTAAAATAATAAGATATCACATAAAAAAGCTCAATAATAATTTTTTTTCATTTATGTTGAATTTAAATTAATGTAAATAATTAGTTCTATTATTAGAGAGAGGCCACATGCCAAGAATAAGTTCTTTTTCTTCATGATGATTACTCATTGACGCAAGTAAGTGAATATAAACGTATTTATAATTTTATATAGTTAAAAGGAAAATTATTATTTAAAGGATTCAAGAACCTAATTTTGAAATGTTATAATAAAAACTTCTTTAATAACATTGGTGACTAGGATAACAAATGTATCATTCTCTTTGTTTCTCTAAATCTTTAGTTAGGATCATTTTCTGTACAAAGAGGGAGTCCTATAAGGGGAAGAGTAACTAAATGAGAGTATAGTTTTATTGGGCTCCACTACTTAATTATTCTCTCACCCACTAGGCCTTTTTATATTGGAAAAGATTCCAAATCTTTAATTTTGACAAAATATCTTAGTTTTCTGTGAACAAATTCTCTTGTGTATATTATGCACAACATATCATCTTATACATTCATTTTAAATTATGTCATCACACACTATCCCATAAATAAAATTATATAAGAGGAACATTTCTGTCATGACATTTGAAATTCTATATCCTTCAATCCTTTAAAATAAATAATTTAATTTTAGAGCAAATTACAACCTCGTATGAGTTTTACTTAATTACACAAAAATTCATTTTATTTTCAAAACATATACTGACTTTTTCTGAAATAAAAATAAATTACATAGATATCCTTTAAATTTTACTGGAATTGCACGTATTTTTTATTTTTAAAATACACACATATCTCTATCAAAATAAGAAGTAAATTATATAGAATTTTTTTAATTTTTATTAAAATTATACAATTTTTTTTTATTTTTAAAGAAAATTTATGCATGTTTTGAAAATATAAAAAAATTGTGTAATTTTAGTAAAATTTAAAAAAAAATTGTATAATTTTAATAAAATTTTAAAAGATTTATATAATTTACTCTTAATTTTATAATCTTTCGATTATAATTCTTTTTAATTTTTATTTTAAACGGGAATGTAACGGAATTACATTGTTTCTTTCAATGACAATGATTCCTCATAACCAATTTTCAAAGTCTGAGGTCAATATTTTCAAACTCCGTACAAATCCTCAATTAAATTTATTCTTCTTTCGTGTGTGACCTCAAGAATAGATTCCTTCAAAGTCACAAATAGTAGTTGTGGCTACCCGCCTTAGTCCTCGTTGAAAGGATGGATACCTATGATAGGAGAAAAAGAATATCATTTTTTTTTTCTGACACTGAAAATGTTGTCTTTTAAAATAACATTTTATAAACTGAAGAATTTTGTCTAGTAATAAAAATAAACATAAAATGTCTAATTGTAATATAGTTGCAAATTTAATTCTGACTTTATTAATTTTTTGAAGCCAAAAAATAGTATTTCATATGAAGCACTAAATTCTTCTCTTATGTCTTCAGGGATTTCAAAACGATGTCTTATATGTTATTTTATGTTTGGAAAAAATTATGTGGAAAAAAAAAATCACAAACTTTAATACTTTACTTGACTTATGACTTGTTCAATTCTTTCTGTATTTGATATTCCAACTGCCAACTCACGTCATATATTATATGTCAAATAAATACATGAATATGTCAAATATATTTTTATTGAGGCTGATAAATTTAATTTTAAAAATATAAATAAATTATTTTTTAAAAAACGTAGAAACATGTTACGTAAAGAAACGTATGCATAAATTCTCATCGTTGTTATGATGAAGTTGATCATCTGCTAGTGCTAGGATTCTCAGTAATCATTCATCTGAAGATTTTAAATTCTTAAAGTTTAAACTTTTCATTATTAAATATATTTTAAGATTCTCATCTCAATTAATAGGTTAACGTACAAGAAAAGCCAACGCCATTGATACGGCAAAAAGGAAAAAAAAAAGCCGCCGCTGTTGATAACAAGCATTATGTGCTCAGAGTTTTGATAAGTAGTCAATTGTGAGAATAAAAATATAGTCTCATGCTATCATATTTTAACAGCGAAGTTTATCTAATAGAACAAACGAAATAAGTGACTTTTTTAATTTTCATGATTATGTGGGTACAAATGTCAAAAAGCAAGAAACTTATTTCTAACGGTATCAATGCGCAAGTCATGAAAAATATAGATAGAGTGAATTAATAATTCAATTTTTAAATAATTAAAATTTTTTAATTTTAAAAATAATAGAAAAATAATAAATAGTTAATATATTATTTTTAAAATTTATTTTCTTTAGTCATTTATTTTTGAAGATTAAACAAAACAAACTTGACAGATTAAATTGCTAATTTTATTTTATAAATATATATTCGTATTTAAATATATAAATAAAAAATAATAGGATGAAGAGATATAACTCTCTGTTATCTTTTATTTAAAACTAAACAGAAAATAAATTAACAATTCGCTAGTATTTTGAAAGGAAGTCCTGTGATACGAAAATTTCGCCAGTGAATGGACTTCTAAAAAAGAAAAGTAATATATACATACATATATATATATATATATTAAAAAATACTTATATATAGTTGCATAAAAAATGTATAATTTTTTAATAATATTATAATAAATATATCATTTTTACAAATAATTATATCTTTTTTCCAAATTAATTATACACTATGTCTCCGCATATTGTTATCTATAGCGTTTGCAGATTCTCTAAAATTCCCGCTTGCCAAAAAATCCCGGAAAATCACATTCCTTTCTTTTCGCGGCAAGGGTGTTGCAGAGAGAAAAAAATAATATTAATATACAGCTGCAGAACCAACGTTGAGAGGATGACCAGACTTCTGGCTGTTGTTGCTGAATTCACTGTAACTCATTAAGATAGCCTCGGTAAGTCTTTTGATCATTACAAATGTGTAAAGTGCATGAGTTCTGATTCGCATTCTCTTCTGGGTATTATTGTTTCCGTTAAAGTTTGAATAGTTTCTTCTCTTATGAATATATAATTGCTCCTGTTGCGTCGTTGTGCTCGGCTACCCTTATTTTGGACCCAGACAGACCCCTAGAACAGAGTTTCTAATGCCTTTTTCCTTTGTTAGGCATGGCTGCAGTTGATTTTCAATTATGGCTTGTGCTGATTTTCTTATGATGTCATCTGGGTGATCCTTTCCATGCTCTTGCGGTAGTTGGCCCATTTCTTTTTGGATAAAAATGTTGAATGTTTCGTCTTAGGATGTATATTCAAGATGATGTCATGTGGGATGCTTTAAATGATGACCAGTTAGTGGCAGCCAAAAAGCTATCTGCTAAGTTTGGAAAAAAATTATGCATCCGTGATTAGTAGAGTCCACTATTTCTATGTAACTTCTAAAAATGGTATTTGAATTTTACCAAAAACGTCCCGATTTTGGGTCTGCGTGATCTTCCATGAGCACAACTTATAATTCTTGCTTATTTATTGCTGTGGCGGTACAAGTTGATCCAGCATGGAGTCATTTAACTGTATCTTAGGGGTGTTTTTCTTTATGGCTTGTAATGCTTTTAATTCCAGGGTTATTCCTCTGGCCAAATTTTAAGATGGGTTGAATGACAGTTCTATATGATTGCTGTCTATAAAATTAGTTTGTTATGTGCATTATGGATATGCATGTATTTCTCCGATAAAAAAAGGTCCTAAGGATGGAACCCCTGGCATCACTTTTTCTTCTGGTTCAGTTAATCCTTACGCGAGCAAGGAGCTTTTTACTTTTCACCAGTTATGATTGTACTTTGTTCTGTATGCAGCATTGAAACATCATGCCTAAAATTCCCAGTATGCATCTTTCTCTCTTTTTCTAAGTTATTTTCCTATTCTTGTTTATTTTTTTGAGTATATAGTCTAATTACCGGATAGGACAACAAAAATTATAAGAATACTATTAAGAAGTAATAACTTTGAGTCTTTTAATTTTTTAAAAATTATTATATGAGATTTTATGTTTTCTTTTTGATTTTTTTCACAGTTCAATTAATGTTTCAACTGGCCATTTCATTTTGCTAAGAATGTGTTGGAAAACATTTCGGTGTGATTAGGGACTGATAATGCAGAACTGTACCTTGTATATTTATATATGGCCTACAAGTATACAACTGAATTCACAGACTTACTGGTTTATTTTGTGGTTGTTTTATTTATCCTTAGAAGGAATTCGGGCTTCATTCAATGGCCCAAGATACTTCTGGTGCTGATTCACATCACAGGCGCACTGGTCTCTTGAAAGATCAAGTTTGCTTGGTTAAAAGGAAAGACTCTGATCGCTATGAGATTGCCCCAATCCAAGATCAACTATCATTTGAGAAGGGTTTCTTTATAGTAATCCGTGCATGCCAATTGTTGTCCCAAAATAATGATGGAATAATATTGGTAGGGTTGGCAGGTCCTTCAGGGGCTGGGAAGACTGTATTCACTGACAAAATACTCAACTTCGTGCCCAGCATTGCAGTCATTTCAATGGACAATTACAATGATTCCAGTCGGATTGTTGATGGAAATTTTGATGGTAATTAAATTATTTTTTCTTTTCTTTTGTGATGCTTTTAGCATCCTGGCTATAGTGCCATTATCAGGATGCAGGTTGCATAAAATGATTGAACATACAGTACCCCTCTAATGATGAAAAAAATTATTTTGGCTTTTGAACAATGATATATATATATATTTCTGGTATACACTAGTGACTTAGCTGTACAGTGATAATATTTGGAACTGGTGCAGTGTAAATATATCATATCATGTATGTTACAACTGATAAAACTTGAATATAATGATTTGTTTTGATGTTAGGTAGTTTTTCTCCTAAGATTGACATTGTTTGTCTTTGTCATGTGATTGTTGATTAAAGGTTCATTTCTTTTTGTGCTTCTGCTACCAGATTTTGGTTCTTGCATTGACGTGCTCGGACATTTACCTTTGTAGCTTATTACAAGCCTGGAAAAACTATACATGGTTATATGGCTGTGACTTATGAGGCTAATTTACTGTCAGATCATTCTGACTGGGTTAAGATTCTTCCTTCAAAATATTTTTTATGGCTTCACCTTCATGAGAGGTTGCCAGTATTATATTTCATTTACTTCACTTTTCTTGAGTCCTTTCCTTTTTTCCCCCCTTTTTACTCTACTTCTATAGCTGTTGTCTTTATAAACTCCTTGTTGTGAGCTCTTTTCTTTGCTTTTCTGCTATCAAATCTTCACAGGCATGTTGTTCTACATGCCTATGCATGTGTATGAGGTTAGGACTCTTTGATTTATGCCTTTATGTCCTTCTTCCATGTGCAAAGTCAGCTTTAAGAAAATCAACATTTTATATTCTTCCCTGATTTTAAGCTAACAGGAATTCCCCATCTGTGAAGCATGTTTGACTATCCTACGAAAAAACAGAGGGTAAGAGGGGATTAAACAGTTTGGAAATGAAAAAGGTGTTCCATAGGGGAAGTTTTGTTCTAAGGTCTGAACTTAAATATTATTATGGTGATGAATGATGAGGCACTAAATTTAAATTGCCATTTGTGAATTGTAAGATTGAACTCAGCAGGCAACCCCAACCTAATAGAATGTTAAAACTTGTATTTATGGACCTTGGTAGTTTGCTGGTTCTTATAGCTGGATTTATTATCTTTGGGGGTGATATTGGAAAGACATCAATTGTTTGCTTTATATGATCTGCCTTATAGGTTTAATTCTTGCTTCTTCCTCTATGTACCTAACGACTTTAAAATAGGAAGCGAAATTTGCGTTCCTTAAACTAATTTTGAAACTGCTTCAGATGATTAATTTTTCAAAGAATTCCTTGGAATTTTGAACTTCAGGAACTCCTGGGGAAATTTTGCAGAATATACTATCTTTCATTGTCCACAAAACAAACAGTTATATGAAATCTGGTTTAAAAATAGCTTTCTTTATATCATCTGTCTTTTGTCTTAGGACTAATTCTGTATGTTTTACAGAACTTAGCTACAATTTTTTTTCTTTTATTCTTTTGTATATGAACTGATATTCCTCACATTTCATTGTTCCCTATGTTTCCTGTTTCTTTTCCCAGGATGCCTCATGTATACTTGAAGAGATGTGAGGAACCTTTTCTTATGCCCGTGTTATTTTTAGGCTTTTATACTGTCTGTGGTTCCCTAACTCCGCTACAATGCTGGAATTGGTATTTCAGAGATCAGGCGTCTGGTCTGATTTAGTTAGAGCTGAGGTGCTTCCTAGAAATCACTAGGATTAGTAATTTAGTAGGAATGTAGGATACTAGGAATTTCAGGGATGAACATGATATGAAAATTGTTATTGCACAAGATTTCATGGTGGACGACATCAAATTAAATTAAAACAAATAAGAGTCTCTGCATTAGCTCCCATTTAGCTTCAAGTAAAATCTTGTTAGCTAATATAAATGTAACACAGTACAGCTTTTCTTGAGCTCACTTCTGAATATGAAAATGATTTTTTTTTTAACTTCCTTCCAATGAGTTAGCAATTGTATTCTATTATGAGATTATCGTGTGTCTTAGTGTTTCCTGAGCTTTCATAAGAAGTCAAATAATTTATAAGCAACAATTTGATATCATAATCAGGATAAATGTGCTAGTATTTATACCTATTATTGTACACCTGATGTAAGGATCTACCTGACCCTTGAATTAGCATATTTGTGTATTATGGTCATGCTTTGATTAGTGTTTACTGTGACATTTAGAAGTTAGTTAGCAGTTTGAAGTTAGGACAATAATCTCTGCATATTTCTGTCAATTCTATTATCTCTGTGAGCAGATCCACGCTTGACAGACTATGACACATTGCTCCAGAACGTACATGATTTAAAGGCAGGAAAGCCAGCCCAGGTTCCAATCTATGATTTCAAGTCCAGCTCACGTACAGGATACAGGTATATTGCCGGCATCTTGTATATCAACACACTTTCATATATTTTTCTTTGAATTGGAAAAACTATTGACTTGGGATACAAGTCAGGGAACACTATTTTTGGGCATAATAAGGAGACATAAAATATAATAAAAACTGTATACTTTTTGGTAATAATTTGCTGTCTGCAGATATATATGTGGCACCATACTCTTTCTTGTGTGATATTGGTCTTTAATTTCTGTTGAATGCTCTGATCTCCAGCAGTTGCAATGAAAATATTAAGTTTATATCGAAGTTAAAATCGGTTTCAGTTGATTTGAGACATTCCATTTCTCCATTTTGGATTGAATGCCTTCAGTTTAACACTAAAATATACCTTGATAACAGGACAGTTGAAGTCCCGAGCTCCCGAATTGTGATAATAGAGGGTATCTATGCTTTGAGTGAGAGGTTGCGACCTCTACTGGACCTTCGTATATCTGTCACAGGTGGAATTCATTTTGACCTTGTCAAACGAGTTATACGCGACATTCAACGTGCCGGTCAACAACCTGAAGAAATCATTCATCAAATATCTGAGACGGTTCATACTTTTTCTATCATTCTTCTTTTATCCAGATTTGGAACGCATTTGTGTTACCAGAAATTTTCAAATTCGTTCTTTTGCAGGTATATCCAATGTACAAGGCCTTTATTGAGCCAGATCTCCAGACGGCACATATCAAAATAATCAACAAGTTCAATCCATTTACTGGGTTCCAGAGTCCTACTTACATATTGAAAGTTAGTGCCTGAATAACTCATTATTTTAATTTTCATAATGAAAATTAAAAAAAAAAAAGGTCTTGTGAGTTCTGATACTTATGTCTGTTATTGATGCTGTAATAACAATAAAAATAGTGATCAGTTGTATAATTTATTGCAGTCAGCAAGGAATGTGACAGTTGATCAAATTAAAGCTATTTTCTCTGAATATTTTAAGGAAACAACTGAGCAGATTTATGACATATATCTTCTACCGCCGGGTGAAGATCCAGAAACTTGCCAATCTTATTTACGGATGCGGAATAAGGAGGGGAAATACTGTCTAATGTTTGAGGTTTGCTTTATTAAGTTTGGGTTCCATGTTCTTATTTTAAATTCCAAGGAGTTGTTTGATCTGGACATTTGGCTGTGCATTTAATATGTAACATCAGATTTGCTTTCAAGTATATAGGATGTGAAATACAGTCTAATATTTGTGGTTTACATTTCCAATTTGAGTTCCTTGCTCTTATTTCACATTCCAAAGAGTTGTTTGATCTGGACATCCAGTTGTGCATTATTATGTGACATCAGATTTTCTTACAAGTATATTAGTAGGATATTTTCTTGAAATGGATGCATAGAAAAGGGGTCGTATGATCTTGTCTGCAAGATATGAAGCATGGATGCTTCAAAAAAGGAGTTGTATTAATGTTGGACAATACATGGCACTTCAAAAGCCCCTGGTCTCTCTAGACTTTGCTGTCCACATTGTTGTTGTCATTGTCCATGCATCTTAGGCTGCACGTAAGTAGGATGGCCCTGTTTTTCTTGAAGGGAAGGGAAATAAATCTGCAGAGAAGGATCCAAGAAGTGGAAATTAACTTCTGCATGGTGTAGAGTATTCGTCCCTTGCTCAAATTTTTTTGTAGTATATGGAAGTAAGTTTACATCATTAAAGAGATATAGTTTTTGCTGAAAGAACTTAGAGATTAATGTTCTGATTTTCTTATTATTCAAGTCTGAACAAAGGTACAATGTATAGAAGGGTGGACAATTTCACACCCTTCAAGAAAGGGAAAAAAATAAAGAAATAAAGCATAATTAAAGACATAATTAAGGTTTAGTTACAATCACATAAAAAAAGAAATAAAATGTTAATCCAACTAGTAAAATAAGGAAACAAATAAAGACATTAAAACTTGAGAATAATCACATGGTAAATGTGATTTGTAGCAAATAATCACATGTTAAATATAATTTTCAGCATTTGCTTTTTGATGATTGATAGAAAGCTTTTGGAGAACCACACCCCAAAAACTAGCTCATGAAGATGGAGAGTCCAAGGTTCATATAGATCTCAATTTAGAATCCCATACTTCTAATATGGGACTCGGGACTCAAGTCCCATACCTTGCAATTGGGTCCTAAGGGTGAGAATATTGAGAATTTAAGTTCTAGAGGTGCAAATAGGGCATGCAAATTATTACTTTGGTTGATGATAGAAGAATAATTTGGTATATGTGAAATTTCTGTATGATTCTGGCATTCAGGAATGTAACTTTTACAACAAAAGCTATTATGTAGCATTTGAAGCATGGGTCAAGCTTAGGCCTAGGATTGTAAATTTAATTTCAATGCTCATGTTTGGAGTGTCATTGGGCAGTTAAATTACAATACCTTTATTGTATTCTTGAACTTGAAAAATAATTGTAGTGATTCCTCTTCAATCCTGAAGAAGAAAACCTTAAGTTTACAAATTCATGCTAGAACTCAGATATTTCCTGCTTCACATAGTATGAAGAACCAACTATCAAGTTATCATGTCCTAATTTCTTTTTTTTTGGGGATAAAATATCATGTCAATCATTGCCGGCCATAATATCATAGACTTCTAATAATCATTGTCACTGACTCTTGGCATTAACAACTATTATCCACTACCTTGGTTGTCAAAGTGGGAATCAAATTGCATATAGGAAGGCTAATTTTTTGAATCATGAACCATAAGATTCACGACTAAAATCTAAAAGTTTTTTAAATGCATGTTTTATATGATAAAAGTGAATTCAATTTTTAGTCCTATGACTCATTATATACCAAAAATCAAAACTCCAAAGTGACATATTAAAATTCAAGCCAAAATAATAGTAAACCGCTTCATAATTTGAAAATTTTAAATTATCAATCCGTATTCACCAATCTTAACCCTCTTCAAGATCAATATCTTCAGTAAGTTCATCTTCCACTTCCAACATGACATTCTCTTCATCCTCCTTTTCAACGCCACAAGTTGAAGGAGGTGGGCTGGCCTTTTTTATAAATTCAGTACCCAGGATGGTGTGTGATGTGTGGACTGAATTTTGAAATGGTGCCCATTATATCCTGGCTTTGTTAGGGAGCAAATTGCTTCTTGAATAAGCTGTTTAGAGTTCTTGGCAAACTTTGGGTGTGCCCAAACACCTTGAAGCAATTTCTCTTGATATGCTTCCCAGAATTTGATGAGAATAGGAAGCCAAGATCTTTTGTATGCAATCCTTTGTCATATTTAGTTGGAGAGGATTGATTGCATCTGCAAGGATGTCTCTTTACCCTTGCATATGTTATGAGATGGGTTGTACTTGCTGCCTTTGGAGTTCAGCCCATGGTTTGTTAGGAAATACTCTCTGATATGCAGAGTGGTTGGTCAGCTTTGTTGGTTCTTTTAGCTGTTTTGGCTCTTTCTGTCTTTCTATTTGTATCTCTTTCTTTCATTTCTAATGACATTTGTTGTTCTATTTGAAAATAAAAAAATAAAAAGAAAAAACAATTGATAGCTTATAAATTTTCAGGAATGGGTGACAGATAGTCCATTTGTCATATCCCCTCGAATTACTTTTGAGGTTAGTGTGCGGCTTCTTGGGGGACTAATGGCCCTGGGATACACCATAGCTACCATCCTTAAAAGAAACAGCCATGTATTCTCTGATGAGAGGGTTTCTGTGAAAATTGATTGGCTTGAGCAACTTAATAGACATTATGTTCAGGTACTGCTAGAGTAAGTCTATACTTCTATCTTATTACCGTTGAATGCATTCAATGGATTTCACATTTGTTGAAATTCCTCTGGTTTGTCAGACTTATACCTTCATTGTATTCTTTATGGGTTTTAATTGAATGCATTGTACTTGATAGATGATAGAATTTGTGGGAGCTAACAAATCTTACATTTTTGTGCATTCCTGCACATATATGAGTCTGTTGCTCATTTGGTAATTAGTTTTATGGCACATTTCTCTATTAAATCTCTGAAAGTCAAAGTTTCAAACAGAGCAAGCTGTTTGCATGCACACTCTTGAACCAAATATCAAGGAATGTAAAGTTAATAGACAAGAAATCTAAGAGTTTAAGTAATTTGTTTCTTCCTGTTTTCTTTCCCTTGCCATATCATTGATGCTAAGGCCTGACATTTAAAGAAAATACTATCTTCTAATTAAAATATTTATTTGTACAGTGTTATGTCCTTATAGTTCTTGGATTATTTGGTAATTACTTATTCATTAAATGTCTCTCTGATTTATATGTAACTTAATAATAAACAGGTGCAAGGAAGAGATCGCTTGATTGTAAAATCCATAGCTCAGCAGCTCGGTATGGAAGGTTCCTACATTGCTCGTACATACATTGAGCAAATTCAACTGGAGAAGATTGTAGATGAGGTTATGGTATGCCAATTTCTCATCTGCTAATACGTTGTCCCATGTCAATGTTCTCTATCTAACTATTCCACAGGCCCTTCCGGATGATTTAAAAACAAAGCTCAGTCTGGATGAGGATATGGTGTCTAGCCCCAAAGAAGCACTTTCTAAAGCCTTTGCAGACAGGGTTCCCATGAGCAACACGGATATGAGGAGGTGAAAATTTCCATATCTATATACTTGTTTATTTTCTGTGATCAAAACATCATTGACACCGGCTTGAAGAATGTATTCATATTCTTGTAATTTAATTTGGGCATGTACTTATACATGGTAGTCCATAAATTTAACATCTAAAGTTTGGCCGTTACCATGTTTGGTAATTCTGTAACTTCAATTTAGACAGTTCTGCATGTAGTGGTCATCATGAAATTGAAAGTTGGTATGTGATGCATCAACCGCATTATACTTTGTAACTGTTGTGTTGTTTTTGGAGAAGCATTTCCGTGAATTATCATTGCATTGTAGTTCAAGAGTACTGCTTCTTGATTGAGCTATGCAGGAAAAGACGTATATTTGGGGTCAAAAAAAAAAATCAAGTTTTAAACTCCAAAACATCAAAGTAAGCTGTTGACTGGCTATGCTTTTTCTGCTTCTGTTACATAGGGGGAATATAGGCTGATGATGGGTTAAAATATTTAATTATGTGTGCTGTTGAATCTGAAAGTATTTTGCAAAGCGGCTGTATAGTATTTAGTTGTAATTTTTGGGCTAATTAAAATTTCCAATTCTTGTTTTGAAAGTTATTGTCACTATTTTTTACCCTTAAAACACAATTATTTTGCCCAATCACTTAATACCACCCTCCTTTCTATTTCAAAGTAGTTTCAACTCGTGGTTTGAACTCATTTGGGTTTGTGACCTGTTTTTCAGCCCAACCTTTGATCATGTAGTCAAACGCCATAGAAATTAAATGCTACTCCTATGTTCAAACCAGTAGAAACTTCTCTAACATTAAATGGTTTCGAATCCATCAAATCTTGGTCAAATGCAAAACAAGTTAGTCACATATTATAATTACCAATAATTTAGCTGATAAATTGTCTCAGAAAACACCCAAGTTTCAAATTATATGATCCTGTACTAAGAATCCAATTGGTTGTTACCAACATTGATGATTTCTCAACCATTTTGACCCATGAGATATGCGTAGTTATGTTATTTGACCTTTTTTTCCATTTGGCCATTACCTGATGACCCTGTTTCAGTTTTTGTTAAACAAAAGCACTGAAATTATTTTATAGGTTTTGCAAGTAGAAGGAAAATGTGTGGGAGTTCTGTCAAATTTGCTCATAGAAAGGCGTCTATCATATACTTCTTGAAAAGTATTTTGCAATTCACTAAGAGGTTGACTAATATGCATCTTCAGCAGTGGTATGTCACAGTTATATACAAGCCAAAGGGACAAAAATCTACTCAAACCTACTGGATATGGTGCCAACAACCGAGGGTTTAGTGAAAGAAATCCAGATTCCTCCATAGCGCTAACAAACCAGGTAAATGCATTTACAGTAGTTAATTTTTCTGAACATGCTGCAGTTGATTCGAATCTTCACTTTCCTGTCTGTTTTGAAATTATCTTCTCTTTTTTTCCCTCCTTCTTCATTCTCATAATATATGTCACGGGGCCATCACTCAGCTTTCAGAACAAATTTCTTCCCTCAGTGATGGAATGGATGAGTTTACAAATCGTATTGAAGAGCTGAATTCCAAGTTAAGCATCAATAAAAATTCTTCAAGCCAACAAGCCATGACACTCCAAGCTGAAGCCTGCAATGGTTCTGCTCCCACCTCTCACTTCATCACTAGTTTGGGAGGTGGTTCTCTAACTGGATCTATTATTCCAAAGTCCTCATCTTCGTTGCAATTAGCTAAGGAGTCACCTTTAATGGATGAGGTATTTTTTCTGATTCTAATATTCTTTTTATGATATTGTGGCCCTTAAAGATAATTTTCTGATACTGCATCTTCCTGGGAGGGAAAAGTTAGATGGTTTCTATTATAGTGAAACTAGTAAAAATTTCTCTCATATAGTTACATTTGTAAATTTGGTTGTGTCAAGCTAATACTCATGCTAGGGTTCTGGAATAGATTACAAGATGGAGACCGATGGAAGGGTAATATAGAGATGTGTTTGATTTGGAAGCAGCAAGGTCATGGCTAACGGAACTATAAATTCAGGCAAGCAATAAAAGGAGAGACTTACAATAAAGGACCAATGTGTCATTTTACAATATCAACTACGGACTGTTTCTTCATTCTAATTCTCCCCATTAGGAAACATGTGAAGGTCTAGCTCATATGTCTGTGGTTTTTGTAAATTCTATCCTGTTACTTCTTATGGTGTTTGATTTACCATGTTAGTGGTCTGGCATTAATGTGGATGTTGATTTGACCCGAGGAACAATGGGAAAACACAATCAATTTTTCTCTTAGCCCAGTGTAGTGCTCTCCTATCTATTTATGGCTGAATAGTTAAATGAAGTTATACTGTAGCGACCATTAAGATGTTTCTGTTCACCATATAGATAAGTGGGTCTAACTAATTGTCCATAAATGGGATTGTGTCAGTTGTTACTGCAAGTTGTTTTCGTTCAAATGCTCACCAGTTCTTTTCTAGCTTTTGTTGGATAGAACTTGTTCTTTACTTTTTCTGTCAAGAAAGAAGTTATTCTTAGTTTTTAGAACGTGCCAGTGTTACAAGAGAGATTCCTCTAACCTCCCCCAGTTGGACAAAGCTTAAACAAAGTTTAGAAAATGTTTGTTATTAGGTTTTTCAATAAAAATACATATGGATATTTTGTATGAGTTAGTATCACACTATTGACTCTTCCATTAAAGTTTCTTTATATATCATGCTTTTAATGGAGAACGTAATAATAAACATTTAAAAACTATATTTTCTTTTACTCCGAAGTATTAAAGTGCATACTTTGGAGCTGCATTAGTTTTCATTTATAAAGTACCTTCAAATCATATTGTATCTTGTCTCCGTGTTAATGTTTATACTTCTTAAGGTTATTATTGATTTGACATGGCTACTTTGTGTCATCAGATATTGGGTATTGCACGGGGGCAGCGCCAGATCATGCAAAAAATAGACAACCTCAATAATCTTCTCCGGGGAAACTTGGGGGACAGATCTCACCAAGCAAGAATCCATAGGAAAAGCATGGCTGCTGCTTCAGAATCCACATCAGTTCGTGCCGTGGTTGCTGTGACTTTTGGTTGTCTAGGGTTTTTCTTGGTGAAGGGATTGGTGACTAGAACCTGATTCCTCTACCACATGGTCAGTGCTATTATTGTACAGTTAGATTTTTTTTTTTTTTTTAAACTTCGATGGCAACCTCTTCCGCTTACTTAGAATGGAGATGTTGAAGCATTGACAGTTAAAAAGAGATCATGGATGAAGGGAGTTTGAGCTTTTCTTTTGAGGGGTCGGTGATGGTTTTATGCCCACTGGAAATTTTGTTGACTCCATGGGCTTACTTTGATATTTTGGTTCATGACATTTTCAACGTTAATACAAAAGAAAATAGATTTTTTTTTGTGGGGTTAAAAAATGATGTGTCCTTATGTGTTTTGTCATTATTGCTCAAAGCGCTGTTTTATATACCTGTATATATAGTTGAATGAATCTATCGTAATTTAAAGGCCAGGTATGATCTCGACTCCCAAATTCCAAGCAAAATTTTAAAAAAAATTTTACGGGAAAAAAATTTGCTTGATCCCCGCACCATTGCTGGACAGTTCCTACGAAAAGAAATGATGTTATTGTGAGAACTAACAGTGAAGGGAAAAAAAATGCGGGGAAGATGATAGACTCTTCGAAATTTGAACTTTTAACATTTCATTACTTCCTACAGTCTGTTAGTTTTGAGTAAGTACTAACGTCATCACTTATGCTGTATGATTGTAATTAAGACAGTAATTCATTGTTTTGACTTCTGATGTTGAATCTCAAGACCAAAACCTGATTTGCATCAGAAGACAAAAATCAGGATGTTGTGCCTCGATTTCTTACAAAGTGTGGTAAATAAAACAAATTGTGGAATTATTAGATATCAAGGCACTATATTTCTTGGTGTTTACCAAGGCACTATGTGCCTCTAGATTTATTTGATACACCAAGGCACTATGTTCTAAAATGGTATTTTATTTTTTAATATTATTTTAGATATCATTCTGGCATTGTTCAACAAAAACTACAATACATATAAGGGTATACGGTAAAATGAACTTATCCGGTGATAACATTAACAAACAAAATATTGTGTCCTTTTGGTGGAAAGTTGGTTCTCAACAAATAAATAATTGAGTAAATTAAACTCATTTCTCTTAAAATTTAGTTAAATGATAGTTGAATTTTTTTGTTTGTTTGTTTAAAAAATGTCCCTTGATTCCTCCAATATATGTAGAGCAACATCTTTTTCTAACTCTTTGCTTTCTATTTATGAAATTAACTTTATACAAAAGATGATATATTGTAATTTTATTTTTAATATGATAGTAACTCCAATATGATTTTATTCTTAGCATGACAGTTAAAATAGTTAAGTATTGTTATATTTTAAAGAAATATATTATGCAGAAGTTAATTTCATAAACAAAAAATAAACTAAAAGAAAAGTTTGGCGCGACTGGGACTTGAAATTTAAAGAGAAAATAGGTATTGGAACGGATAAGAGAGAAGAATTAGGTTGTCTATAGTCCGTTTGAATTAATCTTAAGCCTCTTCACGCCGCTACTTCTTCTCCACATCTAGAACCATAAGCGTTTAATAATGAGAGCAATGAATCCTTACACGTTTCGCAGCTTTCCATGGTATATCATTGGTGAGGGCAATACATGGGTTGAGTTTGAAAATTTTGAAAGAGATGCTGATATGGAACAGAAAAACGAGCTATATCATTATTTTATTAGAAGGGAAGAGACGTGAATTTAAATTGCACGTCTTCTTATCAAACTTTTATATAATATTATTTTGTATTAGAGGTCATTCAAAATCTAGTGTGACATGGAAACGTGGATTATTAAATTATCTTTTATGTCACAAAGTTATTTCACATAACGTATATGAGGTAAAGGCCTGAAATTATGACAACTTAGTTTTATTAATTGCACAAAACTTTGATTTAGTATATTATATAGACAGATTTTAGGTTAAAATGACAATAATTATCAAATTTTTAAGATAAATACATAGTTATCTATGACTATCACAACTAAACTGGATTATCCGATTCAACCGATTGAATAAAAAACAGAGCTCTGATCTGGTCCGGACAAATACCAGTGTCAGCTAACCAAATTGAACCGGTCAAAAGCTGTGAAGCTAGTTGGACTCGAACTCGCGCACGCTATGCTCCAAAAACCACAAACGCCACTTAGATACGCAAGTTTTTATAGAAATAGGCGTGGTTGCATTTTTCTTTCTTAAACATCTTCCCATGTCTGCTGCTAGGCTCGAACCTGCACACCCCTCGTCTTCGAAAGGATTATATGCTATTTGATTTGCGATGAAGCTCATTTTATGAAAGCAAATTTTTATATAAATAGAGTATTAGTAAATTGTTTGCATTTTTTCATAAAAATGACTATCTTAATTAATCATTACACCACTTGCTCTTTATAATAAAATTGTCCATAATATTATATAAATATAATTATAATATTTTTTTAAAATTTATGATATTTAATTTAAATATTTATCAACTATTATTTTTTATATCTATTTTATTATTACCGGTTTAACTATGGTTTAATCACGGTTAAACTAATGAACGATGAATCAATGTCTTTATTGGTTTAGTGACCGATTCAATTTTAAAAATATTAAATAAATATTTTATATATATATATATATATATATACATAAATACATTCTTCAACTATGACTCATGCAAATATCTTATACACTTTCATATTTTGTATTTAAATCTATTTGTTTACTTTTTTAGGAAGTTGACAGTTTTCACATTAAACTTTACTATAACCTAGTACAAGGAAAATAACACATAGATGGTTACTTTTTTAATTTAAAAAAAAAGAAAATCTTACAAGATGAAGTTCAAAACTGCTATTTTGATGGAGGAGTATGATTTTTTTTTCTTTTTTTAAAAAAATTCATTATCTAGGTATTGTTTTCAAATCAATAAAATTATATCAAATGATAAGTGGAATTTGAAATAAAAACTTTGTTAAGTCGAAAGTAGACAAATAAATATAAATGTAACATATAAAAATTCAGGGAGCATTTGTCAGTTTTTATAGTTCAAATGAATATTTGCATATGGAACGTAGTTGAAAAAAGATATTTATTACTTTTTATAGTTCAAAAGATAATTGCAAATAGGTAATAGTTAAAGGGTGATATTTGTATTTTCTTTTTCTAAATATTTCTTCACATTAGATATGCAATTACTGTAAATACAATATTTAATACTACCATACTAGGGAGGATTTGATACTATAAATACCAAAGATGTATTTAGCGGAGGATTTTAGACAAATCAAAGTTGCCTTCAGTTAAATTGGCATAATCCAATACTAAGTCAAATAAGTTTTCAGAAGATTCGACCATTAACAAAAAGAATTCAAAATAAATTTTCATTTTCATTTGTCCGTTTCAATTATCATGAAGAATTTTTTTTTAAGAACTTATTATTCCTTTTGAAGGATTTGTTTTAAATATATCAACAAAAACCATGAAAGTACGAACCAAACTAAAATTTTAAAATAATATTTTATTTAAACTATTCCATTTCTAATTTTAACTTTTAAAATATAATTTTTTTATAGTTAAAGTTTTTGTCTTCTCAATTATCATTTTTAGATATTCTATATTATTTTTTAGCTAAAAAAAAAACTTCAAAAAGGTTACTGTTTCATCTGCAGTAATTCCCATTACTGCATACAATCCAAATTCTTAAATTTGAATACTCTCTCGCAGTATGGAAGAAAGATAGAAATAGCAAGTGAAACTTTCAGCAATCCCACATAAATGAAATTCACACTAGATGCCACATTGGGTCCCAAACAACGCATTTAGGGAACGAGAAAGTTAAAAATAAAAAGAATAAAAATAAAAATATTTATTATGCATTTATTATCATTTTATTAATTTCTCTCACTATTTTTTTAAAATGAAAACATAAGTATTATTTTTTTCTCATTCTTTTTAACGGTACCAAAGTGACTGGTTCCTTTGTTGGACAAGGTGCATTGCATAATCAGAGAAGATCAAAATCTATTCTTTTTCTTTTCATTTTTATTAGATTACCCTCAATTATTAGTAAATCTCCAAAATAAATGTTTAACCCTCTTGCTTTGGCCCTCAAATGTTTTACCCTTTTCCTCATGCACTCGTATTTCATATAAATTGTATTTGTGCCCCTCACTCTCCCACGGCCAATTAGTCAGTGTCATGGACTCATAGATGGGATCAAAAGAACAAGAGTAGACATCGAAAGTGTCAAAGGGCCCACGGTGGTACCTGGCCCTTTTTCGGTGACACTCTTTACGATTTCGTTGCTTCTTGGCACCGAACCGAATGAACGCCTCTTCCTAATCCTTATCTTCCCTCCGAACAGGGGAGAGTAGTTATTGATATTGTAGGAAGAAATCGCAAAACCCTGTTCTACAGCTTCATTCTGGGTACGATTCTTTACCTTTACGCTTCTTGTTTCGTTTTTCGATGGATTCTCTCCATAAATTGACTGGAACTGAATTATGGGCTTATTTTAAATCTGAGATCTGCTTCTTCTTCGTTCACTGGTTTTGAGGTTTCTCTCTGTTTTGATTCAAGCAGAATTTTCTTGAATTCTGATCAGCGGGCTATTTTGGAGTTGAAACAATTCAGTTCTGTGTTTGTTTTCTTTGCACGATGGGAGAAAATATGTTCACTTTAGTATAAGTTACGAATAATTAAGCTTGTGGTTTTTTTTTTTTTCTTTTTTTTGGTTTTCTGGTTTGATATATCGACTTCTCTATTTTTCCTTCATAACCCACCAATTTAAAAGAAAGGGTTAGTGATATACAGTAGCTTCTTCTTTTTTTTTTTTTTTAATGGAGCATCTAAATTTGCGGAAAAGACAATTGGGTTTGGTTTTTTTGTCTCTTACAATTTAGTGCTCATGACTTATATTCTTCTTTTCTTGATATGTATTATCTGAAGCACACAAATGGGCGATTATGGAGGTCCTGATTTGATTAGTGATCTTCCTCAGAGTATTATAGAGAGTATTCTGATACAATTGCCAATAAGAGATGCTGTAAGAACAAGCATTCTGTCAAGTAAATGGAGGTACAAATGGAATACCGTCACTAAACTTGTGATTGATGAAAAATGCGTTCCTTCCTGTAATGATCGAACCATTGACGAGAAAAGCCTTATAAAGTTTATCAACCAGCTGCTATTTCTTCACCAAGGGCCAATTCATAAGTTCCAAATTACAAATTCATACTTGCAGAGCTGCCCAGAATTAGATCAATGGGTTCTTTTCCTTTCAAGGAATGATATAAAAGAATTAGTTCTTGAATTAGGTGAGGGTGAATGGTTTAGAATACCATCTTGTCTTTTCAATTGTAAGAAATTGACTCGCTTGGAGCTCTTCCGCTGCGAGTTGGACCCTCCTCTTACTTTCAAAGGATTTATGTGTTTGAAGAGTCTCATCCTTCATCAAGTTCTGATATCTCCTGATGCAACTAAGAGTCTTATTTCCAGTTGCCCACTTTTGGAGAGTTTATCACTGTCATACTTTGATAGTTTAGCTCTTACTATTCATGCCCCAAATCTCAGATACTTGTATCTTGAAGGTGAATTTAGGGATTTATGTCTTGAAGATACTCCACTTCTGGTTTATATATCTGTTGCTATGTATATGACTGATGACATTGCTGAGCACTTTGAGCAAAGTTCAAATTGCAATTTTACCAAGTTTCTTGGTGGTGTGCCTAATCTCGAGAGGCTTGTTGGCCATATCTACTTCACAAAGGTAACATATTGTTTTTATCTGTTTATTAAGTTAGTTCAACCTCATTTTGCTTGGAGTTTCAGCCATAAAGGAGGATTTCAGTGTTATGGCCTGAAGTCTTATTGACTTTTCAACATTCTTGAAGTATTTGAGTATAGGCAATGATCCAGGACAGCTTCTGGTAACTTACAGCAATTTAGAGACTATTGAATTATATCAAGTAAGTTTTGAGGATATGAAAGAGATACTCGTGGTCCTTCGCCTTATTACAAGCTCCCCTAACCTAAAAGATCTTCAAATTTCGGTAAGTCCTTCTATGTATGGAGCTAAGAGGCATGGACACTAACCTGAATATGAGACACAACATAGACATGGACGATGTGACATGACAAAATTTGAAGTGTTGCATAGTGTCTTAGAGTGTTCATGTTTCATTGATATGGAGGCATTTTTCTGTTTCTACAAAGTAATAATGTCTTATTCTGAACCTTTGGTACTTTTTGCAGTTCATGATTATCCAATTTGTTTTTGCAGGGTTCATCAAACGCACCAATTACTACAGATGCCCCGGATTTGGATTTTTGGATCAAGGAATGCCCTTCAGATTGTACATTTAGACGGCTTAAAGTTGTGAAGTTAACAGATATGTGTGGTTTACCGCACGAAATGGAGTTTATCAAATATTTGCTTGGCAATTCACCTGTGCTTGAAACCATGAGCATCATCATGCCTTGTATGCATGTTATGGAAAGTCAATTGGAAATGTTGGTTGAATTGGTGAAATTTCGACGAGCTTCTGCCCAAGCAGAAATCATTTTCGTCCGTGAATAAAATTTGTGGACTATCTTATCAAATGCACTCTTTTCTACTCTCTCCCATGTTTCTCATTCATTTCGATTGCCTTTCATTTAGGAATCAGTTTCTTCTGTGTTACAAGTATCACCTAAAGGGCTTGAAGTAAATTGTTAAGGGCAAGCTGGAAATTTAAGGTTGATTCTATGAAGAGCTTGACAAAGGTTGAGTTCTCACACTGTTAGATGCATTTTGAGATTCTCATCTTAATAATTCATTGGTTGAATATAAATTAAAGAATTAATACGTTAGTCTTGATTTTCAAGGTACATCTGACAGTGAGAGAGGAGTTTTATCTCTTTAGAAGGTACATCTGACATCGGGCCAAATTTTTTGGCATGAGGGTTGGGCTAAAAAATTTTTTAAAAAAAATTAAAAATTTGAAAACTCATGTTTTTATATTTACCTAACCAGTGTGAAAATATAGTTATTCGGTAACACGATGAAAGTTGTCATAGCCAATTTGTCTAGTTATTTTTTCAAAAATGTCATTTATTATATTAAATCTATATTTTTTATTTTTAAATTTTAAAAATACATTTTTATCTCTTTTTTTTAATGTAATAATTATATTTAAAAGAGATTTTGACTTCTTGATTATTTATAATTTATAAAATATATTTAAATTTTTTTATTAAAATTAAAAAATAATCTTAAAAAATTTATTTTCATTTAAGTATCTATATTTACATATATTTGGGACAGGTTGAGATGGTTAGCTTGATGCTCGGCCTTATCCAAATGTCTAGCCCAGCTTGATTATTTTTTTCTTTCTTTGGGTACTTAACCTGAAATGACCATGTAGACTAGGTTAATTGTATACCCTTACCAATTAATATGATCACTTCAGAATCAGGAAAGTTGATCGGATGGAAACCTGTAAAACAAGCTTCAAAGATTGTTTTTCACTTCTTTAGAGGATTACTCATTTCCTGCAGATTTCAATTATATTTACCACGACTACACTCTTAATCTGACCAAATGCCGTGAATTATCCATGTTGACCCGGTACATTTGTTGTGCGTTTGTAAATGTTTTAGGGTAAAAGATATAGAGAGTCGGAATCTTTTAGCCGTTGAATTACATCTTGAGATTAGTATGTGGTTATAAAATACTTATTATCACGCATCTCAAAATCAATTGACGCCTGAGAGCTCAAATCTCCGAAGAGCTTGATCTCAATGAAGAATTGTCCAATGCTTTATCTCTGCCTTACCAGTTACCAAACAATGTAAAACTGCTGGACTGCAATATACAGAAAATAGAAGTGCAACAAGCAAATAGTTAACCGCAAAAAACAAAGTTCAAAATGCTATTGACAGTTGGTTTTGAGTAGAGAGAATACAAACATAAACCAATCCCAAGATCATTACTCTTACAAATTGAAGGACCCAGAAGGACATTGCCCAAGAAAAAACCTTCGCTCTAGAGGAATTTAGAAGAACATAAAACATTCATCTATATGTCGGTGTCTGTACAGTCAGAAATTGACATAACTCTTTAGGTGGTGCTAAAATAAAGCTAATGTACAACAAACTCACTTCCACTCAAACTACTTGCTAGCAGTAGAACACCCTATCACCTTGGTCCAGAAAGCTCCATTGCCTGGGCAAGCAATGAAGAGTCATCAGTAAGGTCAGAGTATCTCTCTGAAGAAGAGAGTTCATTCCCTCTGCTTCTTGTTGATTCAGCTCTCTGTGAGGCTTCCCATTTCTCTGCAAGCCCATCTCCTTCAAGCATCCGAACAACTTCAGACATCTTTGGTCTATGACTAGGAAGGTACTGAGTACACAAAAGAGCGACTTGAACTATTTCTTCAAGCTCAATTTTATCGTAGTTATTTTTCAGGTCCTTGTCAACTAACAAGTCAAGCTTCTTCTCTTGATGAATCTTCTTCACCTGCATTTATATTTATAGGCTCATGGTAAATACATGAAACTAGATAGGAAAAACTTAAGTGCAGTTTAGTATTTGTCATCAAATATTTTAATTCCTTCACATATCATAATCTTATTAAAGATCCCGATGACAAACATTAAAGAATTGTACCTAAATTTTGTTCAGTCAACTGAAGGAACAAACAATTAACTCGAGAATGATAAAGAAATCAAGTCTGTTTGGCTCACCCAGTCAAGAATAGCTCCTTTCTGGTTTGCTGCTTTTCCAAATTCAAGTGCTCGCTGGCCTGAGATTAATTCAAGAAGGAGGATTCCAAAGCCAAAAACATCTGTTTTCTCAGACGACTGTCCTGTTGAGAGATACTCCGGGGCTATGTGCCCAACAGTGCCTCTCACAGCTGTTGTCACGTGAGAATCATGATGATCCAACAGCTTAGCCAACCCAAAATCCCCTACCACAGCCTCACAATAATCATCAAGCAAGATATTTGCAGCCTTCACATCCCTGTGGATAATCTTGGGGTCACACTGCTCATGCAAATATAGCAAGCCCCTTGCAGCTCCTAAAGCTATCCTCTTCCTTGTTCCCCAATCAAGAACAGGCTTGGCTGTAACATCCAAAAGTAAACCAATATTCATACTTCATAAGCCAGAAAGTTATATTTAGTTGTTAAGTGAAGGTTTATGAATAGTTTTATTATAATAAGTCCCTTTGCACTTAAATCTTTTGAACTTCAAGTCTAGACAAAGCCAAAGTAGCAAGAATTAAGATTATAAAAACTTTGATACTATGTGAAAGACTACTTTCACTCAAAAACTTAACAGCTTAAGTGAAAAACTATAAATAGTTTATTATAATCTCAAATACCATCGAAGTTTGTGACAACAAACTCAAAAACAAGTAGATGCATATGCAATGACTAGTAGGGTAAAGTTGCCATTACCTTTAAGACGGGAAGCAACACTACCATTGGACATGTAGGGATAAACCAAGAGCCTCTCAGTAGCAGTCATACAAAATCCATAGAGGCGAAGGAGGTTCCTATGCACAGCTAAGCTGATCATCTCAACTTCAGTCTGGAATTGGATCTCACCTCCAATGGCATTACCATCTTTTAGCCTCTTCACTGCTATAACTGTACCATCTGGGAGGTACCCTTTGTACACATTTCCAAATCCACCTTTGCCAATCAAGTTCTTGCTGCTGAAGTTATTTGTAGCAACCTGAAGCTCTCTGAAATGGAACTTCTTGAGGTTTCCAAGGCAAATTTCTTCACGATATTGTTCTGAAAAATTTGGAATAAGAGTGTTTAAGAGGGAAGTATTGTTCTGAAAAATATGGAATAAGAGTGTTTAAGAGGGAAGAAATTGAAATGACATGCCTCACAAGTTGGTCTTATTATAGTTAAGTTTGTGATTTACTAACCATTAACATCAAAGAAAATTTGCTTGCTGTATCTTTGCCTCCACCATAGGAGGAAACCAAACCCAAGAATAAGTAGGCAGATGCAGCTTAGGCTTGAAGCAAGTGCCAAGGCAACTTTGTGATTTTTAGGTCTACCAGAGGATTGTGAATCTTGAAAAGCATTTCAAGAAACTGTGTCAGGGACTTAGACTATGGAGAAGTTTGCAAAGACATAAGAAATAGATAAAGAAGCGGGAGACTTATTGGAAAATTAATTATTTTGAACAGTACTTTTGGTCCACATTTGCAATAGAAAACAGTAGTGTTGAACAAAAAAGGAACTTCATTATGAACTTGAAGTTAAAAAAAAATACACACACACACACATATATATATTTATATCTTCGTGAAGCATTTGATTTGAAATAAGAAGCAGAACTTTAGAAGGAGCATCATGAGGAAAGAGAAGCAGAAACTATGATTACCTTGAGAATTATTCAAGGAAGAAAAAAGTAGGGATGTTCTAAAGCAGTTTTGCTCAGTTCCAGTGGCGCATATCTGGGGATTGCCTACGATACTGTATGAAAGAGATACACACATTAGGTAAGCAATAAGCAGTCTAGATTCATGATCTCATGAGAGGAAAATTGAAAAGAAAAGTAAATGGGAGAAAAAATAAAAGAAAGGCCTTAAACGTAGAGCTTACTTGAATGTTTTTGCATTAATTGTAGGCACAGGTCCACTCAAGTTATTATAAGAGATATCCCTATGCAAATTTCACAAGCAGACAAAATATTAATTAGAGACAAAACTGATGAGGTTCAAAAAAGAGGTATAAATAAGGTTTAGACTCCAGAGAGACATACAGAAAGGTAAGCTGGGTCATATTAGCCAAAGAGGATGGAATTTCTCCAGCGAGACTGTTATTATTCAGCCGCCTGATTGCAATTCAAATTCCAATTATCAGACTGTGACAGGAAGGAGACTATATAAAGCTTATATATGAATCCTTTGCATTTTTTAACTTACAGATAATGAAGACTCTTCATTAGGGAAAAACCATCAGGTAGTTGACCAGTAAATGAATTATCAGAAAGATCAAGAGTTTCAAGCTTTTGGAGCCTCCCAAACTCAGAGGGAATTGGTCCTGATATATTGTTATCCTGCAAGAGCCTGCAAAAATATCTAATAAGGCAACTTTTAAACTAAAATTTTAATCTTACTCTCTTCAACCATAGCTGGTTATAAATTACTCACACTGTCTGGAGATTTGTCAAGTTTCCAATGCTTGGTGATAGTGTCCCAGATAGGTTCTGGCTTGGAATTCCTCTGAGAAAAAGAAAAGTGAAGTTTTAAGAAGAAAAAACTCCAAAATTACAATTTCTTTGTATGATTTAGAGTGTTCAAGCTTGACTTACAGGGCAATGACAAAATGATCAGGAGAACAAGTGATCATAGCCCAGCTACAAGGATCCACAGCATCACCATCCCAGTTATTAAGGGCAGCATGAGGATCCACCAAAGAAGCTTTAATGCCCATCAGAGCTTGCACTGTAATTTCCTAAGGATTAGTTCTTATATATTCATATCCTCTTCAGAAATTATAAAACCATTCCTAGTTCCTTCACTTACCTTCAAAGTTTACACCTTTAGGAGAAAGCAAACTAGATACTGAACTCCACAAGGAAAACAAAGCTAAACAAAAGAAATACAAATCCCCCTTCCTTTCCATTGGGCAAAAGGTTCAGTAGAAACTTATTATCAGAACAAAGAAAGATCAAAATAAGCCACGTTTCTGTGTTAAAGGAAGCAAGTAAAGGGTGGGACTTGAAAGATTCAAGAACAAAAAATTGAAGTGGAATTGGTTTTGCTCACTCTTCTTCTGTCACATTCTTTTTTTGGGGGGCCCTGCTTCTTCCGTCAGATTTAAAACAGACCCAAATCAGAAGAAAGAGAGACTAAAACCAAGAGGGAACCGAGCATGCCTTGCCTGCCAATGGGTTCAGCAAAGATAGCAAAGAATATATAAAAGCAAAAGGGGCACCGTTAATCCATTCTAGATATATGCAAAAGATGATTGAAAAAATAAATAAAAATTCCTTCAATCATGCAATGATCTATAAAACAGATCGTTTATTCTACTATTTTCCTTGATTATGGAAATTAGAGCAAGCGAAGTATTATCTGTTAAGCACTGTAAAAGTTTAGTACATGGGAGCTTAATCAAAATTGACTTAGTGGATCAGAGAGAGTTTTGCTGTCAGCAAGGAGGAGAGAGAAATAACCAAGTGTGTCCAAAACAATTTTTAGGCACTTTTCTTGCACTTAATTCACACTTTCATTTTAATATATTTTTATTAATTCTTTATACTACTAATAGTATATAAAAAATTTCTTATGGGTAAATCAACTAGTTGTATCTAAAATATGTGTGCAGTGAATTTTACCACTTAAAGTATTGATTTTTCTAAATGGATTGGTTAAGCTTTGTCATAGTGGACTGTGGCAATTAGAATCCAACATTCCCTGAGGTTGGCCATTATCTTTTGTAAGTACCAAATTCCACTATCTTTCGTTTTATTCAATTATTATAAGGAAAAGTGAAGAATCTCGAGGGATTGAAGTTGAGATTGATGACATAAGAGAGGATAATAATAGGTCCTCGTGAGAGATCTTTGTTATGTCAAATTGTCAATTATGTCTCCCACAGCTTCTCTCACTGTGGTCTTGACGTTCAAATTAGGCATAGCTGGGATTTGCTTTATTGATTCTAAATCACTCATTTTGTCTCCAAATAATCACATTCAAACACACAGTTGCTATAATAGACAAAGCCCAAAAGCAGCCTACTTTTAAAAGCAAAAGCTGTTATCTCTCTGTTTGTCTGTCTCCCCTCTCCCACATCAAGCGCCTTAGTGATAGATTGAGGGCTTCCCACTATTGCTGCCGTCCCAAGAAGGACTTAGGCTTTCTTTTTGACTCCAATGATTATAGGATTTTTCTTTTTCCTATCAACATTTTTAGATTTACGTATTCTAGTTCTACCCAACCTCTCCTGGTATATATTTCATTCTTTAATTCTTCTTCATAGAAAGAAAAACTAAGAGATAGAGAAATTATTTAAACTTTAAATATTTAGTGCCAAAAAATCCAACGAATAAAACCTAGTCGCTCAAAGTTTAGCATTCTTCTGCTTTTAGGAGCTGTCACTGTGGCAGCAGATGTTCCTTTCTTCTCTTTCTTCTTTTTCTCCTTTGCCTTTTCTTCGTATTTCATTTCTGAATATTTATAATTTTTTCTTTAAATTTACAACAAACAGTCCTGTTTAGAAAGCAAGAGACCTTTAGAAGAATTAATCTTCAAAGAGAGTTAAGCGATTTTGCCCTCAGTGTGCTAATTTAATGTATCGTCCCAGTGTTATTATCGTGTTGTTTTATCTATTCATTATTGTGGTGTTATTATCGTTCAAATCCAAATTCATGTCTTAGTCTTTTTCTTTTCAAATAATATACCTCACAATATGGTGATATCCAAATTTTTTTAGGGGTTTCAACAATGACTAAGTTTGGTATAATATTTCTTTTCTCGAAAATTTGTAATCAATAACAAGGAGAGTCAAATATAGAAAACAAGACTTTAAAAAGGATTAATCTCCAGAGAGAGAGTTAAAGAGATTTTAATCATTTTATCTTTAACATTGTTGATGTGATGTATGGTCTTCAACATTACTGTTGTAACGTTTTGTTTTATAGTTCATCATGCATTCATTGTTGGCTTTGTCTAAATTAAAATTTATATCCTAATTTTTTTCTGTTTTTTAAATATACCTTTCAACTGAGGGTGCATCTCTTGCTGTACTCCCAAACAAAAAGTCTATCTCTATTTTTCAAAAAACTTTATTATATATTTTTTAGAACCTATTGCATCGCATAACCTAACAGAGAATCAGAAATTCTCTCAACTTGTTATATCCAAATGTTTCGGAGACTTCAACAATTATTCTCCGAGTTGTTCCACTACAATTATGTGACTAAGTAACATTACACTTGTGTAAATAATATTGTTCATAAAAAGTAAGCATATGTACTACCCTATTGAGAGGTCTTTTTCCTTGTCCACCCATTTTTCTTCTGTTGAAATTATAAGTGAAAGAGGTTTAAAGTTCAAAGCTGAAACACCTTTCCCTTTTTGGCGAGAGAGCTCCTGACTGGCGTTTCCAATCTATAATGGCAGCTGCGACCACTCAATTGCATTCCTCATAAGCTACCTTGACGCACGTGCAATGTAGATCCCACACACTAATCTTCACTCCATCTTTTTTTTTTTTTTGGTCCTACAATCAGATGATAGAAGTAAATTCCAACTCTGTTTGAATTTATTTTTTCCTTAAGTCATTTTAAAAGCACATTATTTCATATTAGTTTAATACATTTAAGATTTTATTTCTTAAGTTTTTTAAAATAAATTAATCTCAAATTAATAATAACAAAGATATTATCATTCTTATCAAATGAGCTAATTTCTTTAAATCATATATGCCGACCTTCCAATAATAACTTTTTAGATTTATTTCCTCCGATCTAAAATATAAATCATTTTTAACAAATTCATACTTCTTAAGAAAAATTAGTTATGTTCTTAAATTTTTTAAATATTACTATACCTTTCAAATCTTATCCTTTAGTCAATATAACTATTGTCATTAAATGAGAAATTTTTAATATAATTGTTACAATTAAATGAAGGGTATTATAAGAGAAAAAAGTAACAATTATTGCCAAGTGACTTACATTTTAGATTAAATTTTTTTTAAAATGATTTATATTTTGGACTGAAAAGGATATTTATTAATGATTTATTTTCTGTTTAAAAAAATAATGATCAATCGTCAAGTCAAAGCTTAAGGAGAATAATTAAAAACGGAAGGAAATTAGAGAATCTATGAGATTGTTTTAGAATTTATTAAGGCACTTCAATTGTAGAGCATAATAATTAGATTTGCATATTAAGACGGAGAGGTGTCATCAAATAGTGTTAGAGCGGAGGGTCTTAAATATATTCATGAACTTGATATTATATTTTAACTTAAAAATTTAAAATATCATATTTATAGGTCAATCTACTTATATAATTGTCTATTTTCTTTCATATGTAAAATTTGCCCCTCTCAATTACAGTTAAATCCAGTAAATAATAAAAGTAAAAATCCTTTATGTTTTTATAGACGTTGTCCACCGTTCTTCAAAGTCCAAAGGGTAGTTACAGGTCACTACCCAGCTCTTTCTTCAAAATGATTTGTGTTATTTTAATCAGAGTTAGATAATTTAAATATTGAATTGATAACTTGATTATTACAATTTTTAAATGTTCAAAATTTAAAATTTATTTTTTTATGTAAAATAAAGTCTCGTAATTAAGTATATTCTTAATACAAATTTTATACTCAAATTAACAAAATAATAATATTCCTTAAGCTGTGTGCTTGGAGTAAAAGTACAGGTTAACAAAAGTCCCTAATTAAGACAAAGTAAAATTTAATTTCCACAAACCAAGGGAAAAGGAAAACAACAAATTACCCTTTTTTTTTTTAAAGGATAACCAACCGAGTAAGGATTTGAACGTGTTACCTGATCTTACTAACTACTATTACATCCCTTACTACTTAAAAGTGGAATGGTAAAATATGGATAAATGAGAATGCAGCATTAAGTCATTATGCAATATTATTACATGTAATTTATAAATAAGAAAATAAAACATTCCGCTATAAAGTTTACAATTATGACCTATTTGGATCTCATTTTTCCTAAAGTACAATTATGATCGATGCCAGATCAAAGAAAAAAAGTACTGCAAAATTCTTCATTCTTTGAATTTCTAATATGAAAAAATGTCTCATTTAACTTAATAGGCTTGGTTTAACTCAAATTTTCATATCGTTACGTATTTAAAAAATTTTCATCTCTGATAAGTCGCAAGACACCACCAAAAACCTTTCTTAGACAAACACAGCACTGAAAGCTCACGAGGCTCCAAAAAGAGATCAGTCAAAGTAATGGATTACAAAGAGAAGTTGACCATGACCTTAATGAAGATATACAACATGGGGTTTGCCCCAAATGAGTGGGAAATCATTATTCCTTAATCCTTTTTAATATTTCAATATGTAGGGATGAAAGGGAGCCCCACCATGATCAATTTGTGCCAACCCACCACATCATTATTATGCCTTTGGCCCTTTGTCCTTTACAAAAAGAAGACAATCATAAAGCTTCCAAATTACTTGACAATTCACACCCTTCCTCCTCCACACCTTCCTTTTCCCTTGATCCCATATCTCACCTACTCGTTAGAAGTCAGTATTCAAACATATATATATATATATATATATATATATATATAACTTAGATGCTCTTATTTTAGTTTTTTTTTTTCCTTGGTACTCGATCGAGTAAGGGCTTATATTTAAGATCTTTTACTAAATTACTAACACCGATATATCTTACACTAAACTACACCATCACTTACTTTTTTATATCTAAAATATGTGAAAATTGTTAATCTTTACATAATTAACTAGTAATGAAAAGTATCCATCAACTTCTTCTCTACATATTACAACAGTTATGTACTTTCATTGAGGGATGTTTAGTCACATGATATCATCCTGTTCTAGTCATGGCTAGTCTGAATGACAAATACAAATCAGTAGCTTTAATATACAGCACCACTTCTGAACATCAACTTTAAACAAATTGAAACCCCTATGCTGATAATACCGCAATAGTGGCTGTGGATAAATGAAGTTTTTTAGGCATTCTTTGAATTAAACGCACTGGAGGAGCATATACGTGGCTGCAGAGTGAAGCCATTATGCGCTGTTAGAGAAGAGACCATTCGCTTGTTTTCTTTTTCATCATCAATTTATATTAATACAATATTATATATAAAAACATTCTAGTAGAATGATCAAGAGGGGCAAAATTTTGGGAATGTGATTCAAAGGAATATTACCCTAAAAGAGGTATAGAAAGAACGAATAATACATTTTAGATGCATATATATATATATATATCACAAATGGCATATGAATCAATGGCCTAACATCATGTATAGCTAATGCATGTCAAATACAAAAGCTTTCTTTAGCTTTCTGCTGATGTAAGCCTTTGAATAAAAGGCCCAAGACGAATAAATTCTCATGCAAGAGGGAGCCCTTTAAAGCTCTGGATATATTCCACACGCTATATAGCACTACTTTTTCCTTTCCATTGCACATTGATTGGCATATTCTATCATGTTCCTGAACATATTCTGAAGTAGGTGATATTTACACAGGGAGATAGTGAGGGTCACGTATGATTTAGGAGAGTTTATTATAAAAGAAAAGAGATTAATTTTTTATTACTAATTCAATGTACTAATACTCAATAATTGATTGGACATGTCGGTAAGAAAAATCCATACATATTTCTGATACCAAATTTTCTCCTTCCCAAACCCCACACGCACTCTCTGAAATGTCAGTAAGGTTTTCAAATCTTCCCTACCTTCTCTTAACAGGTACACAATGGAGGCCAAAGAATCCTAAGAATTCCCTTTTTTGATATCTTGGTTCAGATTTACTATTAACCAATTAGTGCTCTTCATTTTTTTTTTTTGCCCAAGCTTAATGTTTTATTATACCACTTTTTCAAGTACAAATGAGGCAAAGGTATCATCAATAATGACTTATAGAAAATTACTTTCTAATGTATTAACATGTATTTTATGTGTATCGATAAGAAAATATAAGAGAGAGTTATAAGTGTTCAAGTAACCGCCCACAATATATATTTTTTATTTTAATTTCAACTGAGAATAATGAGACAATATGTATATATATATATATGTGTGTGTGTGTGTGTGTAAATATGTATCCACATTGTTGACTGTTTTTCCCCCCTTCAAATTAAGAGACTTAGTTATATATTAAAGACATAAAAGATATATAAAATTCTTTCTTGCAAATATATATACACACACAAACCCACTTGGCATGCACATGCCAATTTTTTTTTAAATAAAAAATGAAATCTTTTATATTTTAAAATATAAATGAAATAGTGAGGAAGTTAAACAGTTTCCCATTCTCCTCTTATATCAATAGTTATATAACTTTAAAAAAATAGTAGTAGAAATTAAATATGTTTCAACTCTCCTCTTATATGTATATAATATATGATTCTTTTTATATACTTTTATCTATCTGTACTAATATATATGATTTTAAGACTATTAATCAAAAGACTCCAAAACCATATATATTAGTATAATTTAATAGAGATATAGTTATACACACACACTAGATATGTTTGGTGTTTGTGATAACCCATGTACATTACTTAATTTAAAGGGTTCTCTCTCTCTCTCTCTCTCTCTCACACACACACACACACATACACACACACATGTCTAGTTACAATTTTAATTCCCTTTTTTTATATTTAAGTTAATCCAACAAGTAAGAGAAGAAAAAGAATTTTTTTTTTGTACAATGAACAATATTATGAAGAAAAAAAGGATTTATTGCTCCTTTTAATTTTTCAGTTGTGGTCATTTATTTGTGAAAACTATTTACAAGAATTAGATAGAATAGCTTTAACCTTGTCTATTGACAATGAGAAAATGAAATCCGATTAAATACGAATATTAGAGCAATGAAACTTATTTGAGGAATTATGTTATCATTAGTGAATGATATTTATATAAATATTCTTCTGTAAAATTTTAAATAGAATTATATTATCAGTTGTGAGTTATTGGAACAAAAGTTGTGCAAAATGGAATAACCTGAAAAAAGAGGAGCTTGTGGCTGCT
This sequence comes from Erythrophleum ivorense, assembly GCA_026724425.1. Classification (NCBI taxonomy): domain Eukaryota; kingdom Viridiplantae; phylum Streptophyta; class Magnoliopsida; order Fabales; family Fabaceae; genus Erythrophleum; species Erythrophleum ivorense. The sequence goes on along the minus strand of JAIUCV010000199.1, from coordinate 291,273 downwards.
GGGATTCGAGCCAAGGTCTCCATGCCCACAACGTGAAATTCTGACTACTAAGTGTGTGTTTGAAAACTCAGTGGTGACTTCCAAAATCATGTTTTTTCTGAAGTAACAAAATATTGTTTCTACACAAACATAATTTGTCACTGAGTTTCCAAACACACCATAAATTACAGCCATATTGTGTCAGCGAGGGTGTAGTATGATTTTAAAATCCATTTTTGTTCGTTTTTTCTAATTATATATTTCTTATTATAATTAAAGATAATAAACTAAAAATATGAAATATATATATGTGTGTGTGTGTGTGTAAAAGGACATAAGATTTTTAAATTTTTTCTTAACATTCTCTCCTATCAAAATAAATATTAGTAGGGTATTATAATATTCATTTCTAGAATAACAAATTCAATTTCCATCTTCATTTTCCCTAAATCCCTAGATGTTGACTCACTTATCCGAAGACATTTGAAAATGCGTAATTTTTAAATTTTCAAATTAAACCTCTTTTACATGAAATTTATTCATATGAAATCATATAAAAATAAATAAATAAAATATCTCAAAGCCAGTAATATTATTCAAAACTCAATCAACATATACAATATAGAATTAGCTAATCCCAACAATTTTATCCTTAAATATGTCTCAAATATAAAAAATGATACATAAATATTATAACTAGCTAATCTTCCAAGCTCGAAATAAAACTGAAATACTGCATTGTGATTCTAAATTTAGTTAAAAATTATTTTATTACTTAGTTATTACTATACTATATTGATAGGAACAACATCCTTCATAATTTGATTTCGAATGAGCAACTTTTATAATAATAATAATAATAATAATAATAATAATAATAACAATAATAATAATAATCCCTTATCGTTTGAAATCATAAAATAGAAGAATTAAGTGAATCAAAACCCGAGGGAGGTTCATGGCCAAGGATAGAGATATCCAAATAAGTTATTTTTGAATGTGCCAGTTATCTTTGAAATAGTGTTAATGAAAAATTCATGGTTTTTTCTAAATATATTACTCAACAGATTCGGTACAATATGCTTAGTTGATTGGAATTGAAAAAAATTCTATCCATTTGTTGCAAACATACGATTCATTGGGAGATAAAAAGTTAAAAAAAAAATCTTGTTTGATTATGTTTTTGTTTTATTATTTTTAAAATAAATATTTTTTAGAACAAGTTTTGAGAACAAAAAAATTAAAATATCTATTTGAATCATTATTTTGAAAAGTAGTTATTTCTTATTTTTTTTTAATTCTACAGAACAAAAATTACAAAACATCTAAAATATGTTTTAATTTTTCTGTTTTCGAAAACAAAATTTTATTTTTTTGTTTTATAAAACACTTCATTAAAAACACATTATCAAACAAGTTTTTTTATTTTTTTATTATTTAGAGCAAAAAATTGTTCTGAAAATAGTTTACCAAATAGGCTGTTGTTACTTCTGTGTCATCTGTTCTAGGAGGCACGAAAAATGATATATATGTTCATGTTATTCTAAATTATATTAGAAATTAAATATATAACATATATTTAAATATTTAAAATAAAAAATAGAAAAAAAATCCTATTTGTAAGAAATAGGATCTTTGGGATAAAGAATTGATAAAACAAGCTCTGGATAAATCTAAGTGACCCTTTCTTAAATCCGACACTATAACAGATATTTTAAATAGTGACTAAAGATTTAATTGAAAAAAATTATAAAATCAATTAAAAAGACGTAAATTCTAACAAAAAGGGTAAGTGGAGAATCAGTTAGATTTTACTCAGTCAATAATTCATTATCACTTGATTTGTAGTATAAATAAATAAATAACTTAATTATAATAATATAAATCTGCAATTTCTCTATTGACACTCTCTGACTTTGCAGCTTTTTAATACGTAATATAATTAATATACGTATATATATACACACACACACACACACACTTTAACGTGACATTCTGTAAATTAACATTTCATAATTTTATTAATGAAAAATTAATTTAATTTAATAGATTTTTATATTATATATTTAACATTATAAATAATAATTTATATAAATTATAATTAATATATTTTGAAAATAAAATTAAAAAATTCTAATAAGAGAAGTTAAAAAAAATAATACTCCAACTAAAAATCAACGAAACAACTCGATAGATTTTCAGTCAAACTATTTTTTTTTTATTCTTCTCCATTTAGTTATATTTGTAAATATATTTATATTTTAAAATTATATTATTTAGTTATTTATTTATTTCATTAATAATTATTACTAATTTTTTTTTGCATTTAGTGTGTATGAAAATTATGCATAATTTAAAAGGAAGGTTGTAAGGAGTGAGTTTCAAAGGTGAATATGAATATGGTAAAATATATTGATTATAAAAAATGAATCCATTTATACATAGACTCAATCTCACATTTTATGATTTCATGATAAAATTGAGATATATCTTATTAAAATGTTTTTATGATTCTTTATGTAAAGGATAACATAGTACATTTTTATATTTTCTATTATTCTAATGTCATTGCATGAATTTAGTAGAATAAATTGAGATATAAAAATTTTATAATTTAGGGATAATTAGTAAATAATATTTTTTATTATAATGTTCTTAGAATTTTGTTTGCAACAAAGTTGATTAGTTTTACATGGAGGTACTTTGTAAAATTTACATATTGTCTTGTTTATATTATTTTTTTTGTTAACATAAAGGAAACTGAACAATGACAAACTCTAATCAAGAAAGAAGAATAATATTGGTGATGCGAAGAAGTTGAAAGATTATGAAATGAATGCAGAAATAGAAGAAAAATAGAATAACAAAGAAAAATAGAGCAAAAAAGAAATACAAAATATAAGAAAAATCTCTAATTCTATAATGTTAATATATGTGTAATTCTACAATCTTAATATACATTAAATGTGAGATCTCACTATATTTTGCAAGGGCTATATATTAATGAATATTAAAGTAATAACTATTTAATTTAAAGATGTGTATATAAATTCTTAATATTACAAATATAAAAATGTTCATTCCTTCATGTATTTTAGCATTTAAAATAATAATAATATATAATTTACTAAATTAATATATATTATGTTGAATAATATAATTTATAAAAATTATATTTTTATTTAAGATAAAGAAACTATAAACCTTATAAATTTTATTTAAATTAAAAAAACATAAAAAATATTTAAATTCAGGAAAAAAGCTATCAAATTTATAAATAATAAAAAATTATAAAAAAATAGTTGGTCAAATAAATTTCCATCAGTCCAATCGATTGTTAATTAACCACTTTGGCGGACGAACTTTCATTTGCAATTAAATGAATGTTTCTTTAATTTTAACTAATCTCGAGTTCCGTGTAATTACACGGGATCTTGTGTTAATTCTTTTAAATAATAAAAAATAATAATGACACGGAACTCAAAATTACAAATTTCATATCTTATACATAGTGTGTGTACACATATAACATAATATATACATATATTATTAATTATATTTTAATAATGTATTAAAAATATTTTAATTTTACATATATTTAAGTATTATATATATTAAAGAAGTGTTTTAATAAAAATATTAATATATACATTTTAAAGATATTTTTTAATCACTTCTATAATGAAAGGCTGCAAATAAAAATAAAATAAAATGAGTCGTATTTATACGCAATTTTGTATATCTTTAATTGAAAATTAGTCAAAATTCAGTCAGAACCTAATTTAAAAAAAAAATCTGAAGTCAAAAAGTAGTTAGAATTGTTCAATTACTAGTTACAAACATTTGTTGTAATGCAGGTGATATCTTCGTAGGCATTTACCTCTGATCCAACTGGGGATTGAATTGATTATAAAAATATGAGTTTGGTTAGTCGATTCATTGGTGAAAAAAAATAAATTATCTAGATGGATAAATATATTAACCTTAAAACAACATCAATTAATTATGATTGTTTTAAAATAAGCCCATATTTTTATTTTTGTTACTTTTTTAATAATGAAAAACAATTTGAAAAGATCAAGGGGGCCATCAGAACTACTGGTCTTAAAACAAAAGAAGAATAAGGGTTACCCTTCAATTGAATTCAAATTCCAATATAAATTCAAATCAAATGTGGATTAATGTTTTGTCGGAAAAGCAGGACAATCCAATTTGGATTATTTTGTTATATTGTATATAAGAAAAAAGAGAATCAATGAGAAAAGAATAATCTTTGTTTTTGTTTTCTTTTGTTGTTGTTTTTTTTTTCTATTGAACGTGATTCTTTCAATCCTGAGAGGTCACTATAGGCTTAAAGGAAGGTGAGTACGTTTACCCTTAAAAATGTTTAAGAAAATCTTCATACCTATTTTTCATCTCATATCTAGGCTCAAATGAGTAAGTTTTACCTCTTTAAAGAATGAGTGTTTTGATCATTCTGGTTTCAAGTGTCACGCAAAGTCCAATAATACTATATAAAAATCTAAATCAAATTTTAAAAAACCATTTGAAAAGAAAACTATGGCTTCTTCTATAATAATGTAAACACATGAAAATTATAGGGAATTTTTCGTTTTACGAAAATAGTTTCATTTAGAAATATCTTTATAGATTATTTATTTAAAAATGATGCATCGGAAATTCTTGTCCCGAGATTCCTTTAGTAGGTCTCTCTGTATTCCCGAATTGGTATTGTTGTCTTAAAGAAAGTTCATTATATGATTACCCATCTCAATTCTTAAGTGAGACCAGATTTTATAAATCCTAATCCAAAATTTTCAATAACCACAACTAATATAGCTTTCGGCTGTATTACAAACAATAAAAGAATATGTAAAATGAAAAAAAGAGAACGAAGCAGATTGTTTCCTCCGGAAGATATGCGAAAGATACACGAAATTAAGGAGCGGGGACGCTTCAAGATAATATTTGTTCGCCTTAAAGGTCCAGCTGAAGGACCCCAAAAACCAGCTTTGAAATTAAATCATTGATAACGAAGAATTTACGTGTAGAATGAAGCACAAATAAGAAGCACTAAAACCAGATTTTATCATTCAAAAAAAAAAAAAAAAAACAATCAAATGACTGGAACATTTGAACTGTAATCATCTACAACCACTTGCAAAGCCTGAAACTGTTCCATAGAAGAGCTGCTCATCCAATCATTAGAGGCACTTCGCTCTGCCCCAAATAAAAGATGACAAGATAAAAAAAATAAAATAAAATATAAAAACTCACAAAAGAACAAGCCTCAAGTATTATTTTGTACCAAAAAGGCAGACAACAAAGACACAAGACACTAACTACTCTTCATCTTCGTCTCTCCAGCTAGCATCCCAGAGTTGATCTGGGTGAACCAAAGAACAGTCAGAAGTCTTCTTGAACTTCTGGTAGACAATAGAACTACCCCTTCCAAGCTCTTTGATGCTCCTCTCTTCGCAACAATATCCCTCCACATCCAGCAAACATCTCTGTTCGAATAACTTGTGTGTGATGTCCACGTGCACCGCTATCGAAAACTCTCTTGGTTTAAAGCATGCCAACACCCTCTCAACCAATTCGTTCAGATTCACAACCTTCAAATCATACCCTACTGTTTCGAAACTGGCATTACTGAAACCATTTTCTGGAGTAACATGAATGGTAGAAACAGCAGCCCCTTCAACAGAATTCATTGAATAACCACATGGTTCAAAACCAAAATCACATATCCGAGAACGTGGAAGAATCTCTCTGATACCAGATTTGACAGTCATCGACGGAGCTGAACCACACTGTTCTTCATAAAAAACCAATGCTTTTCCTCTATCCAAACCAGTCATGCACATCTCTAGGGTGTAAAGAGTCAAGTGAGCTCACAGATTCAGCAGAAGCAGAGTATACATGCCATTTCTGTACTTTGCCCGAGCCACCCATAACATAAGCAGATACGGCTCCAAGCCTCCCAAAGTATATATCCAGGAGTGCTACTTCCTCAGAAAAGTTGCGATGAGGATATGACTGATCACCAGGAAAGTTGAAACTGCCGCGGGTGTACCTTACAGATTTAACAGCAAGAGAGAGGACCTTGGACAACTTCAAGATGGGTGGAATCGAAAGTAGTAACTTGGTTGTACCACAGGTTTTAATGATGATCTTGTATGGATAAACAAAAAGGCTGGACTCAGATAGAACATAAGAGTCAACCTTGTCATTTGACAATGACAAAACTATGGTGCACTCCGCTGGTGCTAAAATCTGATCCAACTGGGATTTTGTCAGAGCTCTTAGACCCTGTTCTTCAGGGTCAAGAAAGATTCCTGGGTGGAAAAAGGATATTTCCAATCTTTTTTCATAACCTTCATAACCAATTGCAGAAACTGCCGTAGCCATATCATCTAAATGCAGTTGGAATCGAATCACAGGTGTAAAGAGAGTACGATTGCAGAGAGAGGAACTGGAAAGACGTTGACTGAAGTAGTAAACAAACCTAACGAAGCAAATAAAAAAAAATAAAAAAGGCGCTAATAAACCACTGGTTGCACGCAAGCGATGTCAGGATGGTTTGCGAGCGTACTGCAAAATATCATAATGTACAGGTATTAGCCTTGATCAATAAATCAAATAAAATTATCTTCCAGGATTTGAATTACAAGAAAACTTACGAAGGTGAAAGCGGCAGAACCGAACTTCTTGATTTCACCTTTTGGACGAATGTCTTCAATGATGTAGCACAGAGGAGCTTCGTAGAATATTGATTTACTACTACTACTACTACTAGACTTTTTCCCACGTTCGGATTCCATAAATCATTCAATCCTGCTTTCAACACAGTCAATACATATAGATTAACAGTTGTTACAAACACCTAGCAAAACCAGAAGATAAATCCAGAAAAATGCCTAAAGGCCACTAATTCTTTAACGCAATGAATAAAAACGATCAAAATGGAATGCAATAGCAACATCATAAGAAAAAGAAAATAAAAGAATATCAAGAAAACATAAGTATTGATGAACAATCAAAGCAAAGGAACGGATAAAGACCAGAGCTGTTCAACTAGAAGTGGTGGTACAACCCTTGTACTCATCTTTAACTGAAAGGAGCCAATAGGAGTGCACCAAAGTAGCTAGGTATACAATTAGACCCCATCATCCATAATCTGACACACTAACTTTGACATCAAAGGGTCCACAGGATACTCGAGATATACTAAACTAAGGAGGGCTTGCCATGCAAGAAAAGTGGCACTAAAACCCCCCACGTCTACGTAATCTCAGCGGCGACACTTTGATAGAAAAGAAGAGGCAAACGTAGCGGACAAATACAGATCGATGCACTACCAGCCGGAAACATAGGGCTTGTTTGAAATTGTTTTTGTTTTAATGTTTTCAAAACATATATTTTCAAGAATAAGTTTTGGAGAACAAAAAAATCAAAAAATCTGTTTGAATCATTATTTTAAAAAGTAATTATTTTCTATTTTTTACCTGATTCTATAGAACAAAAATTACAAAACACTTAAAAAGTGTTCTGAGTTTTTTGTTTTTGAAAACAAAATTTTGTTTTTTTGTTTTACAAAACACTTCATTAAAAATATATTATTAAACAAATTTTTTTATTTTTTTGTTCTTGAAAATAAAAAAATTGTTCTGCAGAATCAAATCAAACAGGACCATAAGCACCGATAAACATGATGAGACGCAGGAAATTTATCATTAAAAGGAAAAGAACCAGCACGGACTTAATAAACCCCAGAAAGAGACACAGGATCATGCCTCGATAAAGCAAAAGATTGCGGCAGCGTGAAAAAATAAATAAAAACTTAAAGTTAAATTATTATAAGGAAAAAATGTAACCCTAATAAATCTCTTAAATGAACAAGCTTAATTTAATTTAAATAAGAAAAAAAATCTCTTAACTAAACAAAACTTAATAATAATAATAATAATAAAATTACAAAAATATTAGGAAAATTATTAATGTTATATCTGAATCAAAACTGATAATATTTTTTTAAAAAAAAATTGACCCCGCGTCAAAAAAAGATCAACTGCTCTCTCGTACATAAGAACCATGCAAAAATCAAATTAAAATATAAAACGTAACGAAACAACGAATTGATAACGTACCTGAATTGAAAAAATAAGAAAAATTCGATCTCCCACTACGTTATGCCAGAAACACCTTCGACCTCAGCACAAATGTGGATTATCTGAAACCAGGTCGAAAATCAAGAACAAGAAGGAAACAAATGGAAACAAGATACGGATTCAAAAAGATCAAAGAAACAAATACCCAGAGATATTAAATGTATGAAGTTTCAGATGAATTGAAAGCAGAACGTAAAGCAGGATACCCCTAGAAATGGATCGAAGAACTTAGAACGGCACGAAATCACGGTTTAGTGTTGCTTTAGTTGCTGGGGCTCCGGGTTTAGATGTACGAGTTTCGGCAGAAAGTAGGCACGAAAGCGTGAATTTATAGGTCACGCTCACTCGTCTAGGATTGCTATTGTAACTGCCCCTCATTATGTCTAAAATTACGAATTGACCCTTTTGTCTTATTCCGGGTTGTTTCATGACTTGTATTTGACTATTGTTTTGAGTAAAATATTATTTATTATTTCTCTGATTTGGCCGGTAAACTTATGTCGTCCCACTACTGAAAGCAATTTTTCTGCACTGATATATATTAATTATATTTATATTTATCTAAATTAATATATATATATATATATATGCTTGGGTTGTTTTAAAATGAAAAATTCTATATATAATTTTTTTTATTTTTATATTTAATTATTTAATTAAAATATGACAAGTGATTATTTTCAAATAAAATTATGACAAATATATAATTTTTACAAATAATTGAATAATTCTTTAATTAAATTATATGCTTATTATATTGTTATAGAAAAATTAGACATTTTTCGCTCTTTAATTAATAAATCTAATAACAAATATATAGGAGATTACACCTAAGTTTAATTCATTTAAAATTAACACATATAATTTTTTTTAGTTATTTAACGATAATTTGATATATCAATGATTTTTTTTGAATTTTTAAAAATAATTAAACATGATCTAGATTTGAAATATCTTGGAGATTTGGATTATTCTCAAGAAAAAAAATAATAACTTGTAAACTTTGAATTTATGTTTTAAAAATGTTTTTATATTATTTAGAAATTGATTATTTTGAAAATTTAAAATTATATTAACAAATGATATCATTTGAATTTTAGATTTTTATAAAAAAAATTGATTCGGCAATATCTTCATGTTAGTGGTTTTTTTCAGGACTGAATCCAACTCGGAATTCCAATTGGAATTAAATTAGTAATTTTTTTTATTTTGAATATTTTGTTGAGCTTATGAAAGTAATATATCCATTTTTTAATGAGGACTTCTGAGTTTGTCCCTCCGAATTTCTAAACGGACAACAAATTTCAGAATAAATTATGCCAACTCAAGACATTTGCATATTTAATCTATCAATTAACTTTAAGTTTTAATATTTTAGTCTAGGCCTTTCGTATTAATAATCGAGTTAACCAGCAAAATGTTAAAATTTTAAATTCAATTTGAATATACAAGTTTAATATGTCAATCAAATTTATTTATTTAACAAATGAATTAAACCAAATTCAAACTTTCAACCAATTGAAATTAAATAATTTACCACACACATGATTTATGACATTTTTGTTTGTGATTGAGATAAATAAAATAAGTTATTTCAATATTACTACTTAGAGGCCCATTTGAAATTATGGTGATTTTTCGGCTGAAAAAAAATGAATCGTGATGGATGCGTTTTTTTTTTCCTTTAAGCTGACAACGATAAAAATTTCAAATTTATACTTAGTTAAACAATTTTTTAATGATATTTTTTTCAATGTTTTTTAAAAGCTATAATAGCGTTTTAGAAACACTTTAAAGAATATTTCTAAAAGCTATCGTGATTACTGTAAATTTAAAATGTTTAAAAAGACTTTATTATTTTAACTAAATTCTAAATATATTCTTATTGTAAACATATTACTACTAAGTTTACGATGTTATCCATCTTTTTATGTCTTCACTAATTTCTCATCAAAACATAAACGGTTGTTATTTCTTCACAGACATGGAAACACAATTTTACATATTTCTCTGATCTGTATAAAAATATATTCTTTTAATGTAATGTTTATTGATAATTCTATAGTTGCTAACTTAATGAGTCTTTAAATTTTAAGTTATTTATTCTAATTTAACCGTTAACTAAGTTAAATTATTTTAACAACTTGATATAAAAATCTTTAATTTTTTAGTATTATAAAAGAAAAAAATAATTTTAGCACACCCACGATTGTTATTTTATACATTCACGTTAACCTTTAAAATTATTACATTATTAACTAATACTTTTTAAAAGAAAAAACTTTTATAAAATTTTCATAAATATTATCTTTATAAATGGCATCTTTTTGTGCTGTAAAGAAGAACTTTTGAAACGCCCCTGCGTTCGCTGTGGAACCCTTTAGAATATCAGCGGCATAAGAATTTGTGGGAGGGATTTCAACTTTCAACACTCTCTCTCGCCGCTGGACCACTCCCTGTAATTAATTAATGTAATTGAATTTAATTTTGTTCTTCTCCCATTTTATTTGCTAGTTGCCGTTACTATCACGGGAGTACGAGGGCAAGGTTCAACCACTTTTGTCTCCTTTTATTGGAAACTCCAGCCTCTGCATAGTTTCGTTTGTGTCATTTTCTCTAAGCCTGCACTGCCTCTACGGTTCAGAGAGGTGGAGATATTTTTTTGTTTTCCTTCTTCTTTTATTCTGTTAGATTTGCAGGTTCTTATTTGCTTTTCTGATCTGTTTGTTTCCCATTTCTTATTCTTCATGAATATTGGTTTTTTTTTCTACCTTTAGATCTATTGTGCGTTTGATTTGGACGGGAACAATCTTCTTTAGTTAGGGAAATGTGCACTTTCGGTGTAAAATTCATTCAAAATTCTCGCTTTTTGTTTTTATATTCATCAATTTGTGCTATGGGTAACCAGTAATATTTCAAACTCGTCCAATTAGTTTTTTTTTTTTAAAGCATGAACTTTAATTTTCATTAGCCACTTTTTACCGGGTGTCGCGCATAGTCGTATACTTATTTGTGTTCAAAGTTCTGCAGGTTGTGCAGAGGCTTAATTGGTCTTTGAAGGATATTTCAGAGTTTATCTGAGATAATGGGTTATATTGGTGCTCATGGTATAGCGGCTCTGCATAAATACAAATATAGTGGTGTAGATCATTCCTACGTCGCTAAATATGTACTCCAGCCGTTCTGGAGTCGCTTTGTTACTGTCTTCCCTTTATGGATGCCGTGAGTATTTTCATCTTTGGAATTAATATTCTTTCTTTGTTATGACTTATCTATATTATAGTAGTAAATATTTGTTCACTTTCAGTATGCTATATCATACTATGAACATTACTGGGCTGGTTATTTTTTCTGAAATTCTTTTATCAAATATCTTGTATAAATTAACATCATTGTAATATACTGGCAAGTAGTGTTGTCAGTTTGAATGAGCATGCATTCAAGAAGTGAAAACTAGCCTTAGTATATCTTCACCCTTATTTATAGTTCAGTAATTTAGGATCTTGGTGTATAGAATATAGGAATTAGTACTGGTTTAGTTGCTTTGCTTAAACATGGTTTTCGGCTTCACAGAGCTATTAATTGCAGTTAGGGTATTCCATACTAAGAATACAGGGACAGATATCTTTCACTTGGAAGGACTGTTGTTGAACTTTTTGCTAACGTTCTCATTCCCAAGTTGTATATAAAAAACAACATTAGAATGCGAATGAGAATAAAATAACATTTGTGGGATTTAAAAATTAATATCATCCAGTAACTTTCTGTTTTTACGATCTGATGTTGGGGCTAAAATGCTTGTAACTTGTAAACAGTCCACTTTCTCATTTTAACTAGATATATGTTTAGTGTGTTCTGGTTGTAGAATGTAAACACAGACAAACACAAATCACTCAAGAAGACAACAATATTTTTATTTACTCTTTGGCAATAGTTTATAAGTTCTGCTTTGCACTAACTTCCACCCTTTTCTTTTATTTTTCCCATCTTTTGGCATATTGGCATTCTGGGATTTGCAGTCCAAACATGGTACATCTTTGCGCTCTCTCATTCTAGCATTAGTCCATAACTGTTTCTTTTGATATCATAAGCTATATCCTTGGCACTGATCATTCATATATTGTGGGTTGCAGATAACTCTTACTGGGTTCATGTTTTTACTAGTGTCTGCACTGCTTGGCTACGTGAGTGGGACCTGAGTTAATAGTTATCCTACTTCATAAAGCTGAAACTCATAATAGTGATAATTTTGCACTTTTGCTATGCTTCATTTTCTTTTCTCTTTTTATGTGAAATGATATGATGAAATTTATTATGAGTGAATATCATTTATATGTAATCTTGTTAAGGTTGCCAGTTAATTTCATGTTTTTTGGATGGTTTCTTGTGTAGAACTGCTCATTGTTGGAAGAGTTTAATTGTATCTTTAATATGGTCAAGGAAGGCAATTTGGATAATGTGAATGGCTGTGTTGAAAGTTGAAACTGTGGATTCAAAGACCCTTCATACTCATTTTTCTTTATTAATTATTAATGCAGATATACTCACCTCGATTGGACTCGGCTCCACCAAGATGGGTTCATTTTGCTCATGGACTACTACTGTTTTTATACCAGGTCTGCGTAGGTCCTGATATGGCTCATGTAGCAGTATCATATGCTCCCTTTTTTGTTTTCTTGATTTTAACCTTAATGTATATTGGGTACCCTTTTTTACCTTGATGGCAAACAAGCCTAATAAAATTTGATTACTTTTCATAATTGATTGCCTTGATCTCATTTCTTATATTTGCTCTCTGCTTTTTTGAACATCATGGATGTGCTACTGTCAAGTTTTGAATTTTAATGATTTAGATTACAGATTTTTAGCTGCATGAAACCTAAGGATTTAATTATTGATGGCTTATATATGTATATAGAAATTTTTGAGTTTTGAAGCATGCTTAGATTTGACCTTCTGTTTCTTATTATAGATAAATTTACAGAACAGAAATCTAGGGCCTGTTTGATTTGATTCTGTAAAACAATTTTTTTGTTTTCAAGAACAAAAAAACAAAAAAACCCGTTTGATAATGTGTTTTTAGTGAAGTGTTTTGTAAAACAAAAAAACAAAATTTTGTTTTCAAAAACAAAAAACTCAGAACACTTTTTCAGTGTTCTGTAATTTTTGTTCTACAGAATCAAGTAAAAAATAGAAAACAATTACTTTTCAAAATAATGATTCAAACAGATTTTTTAATTTTTTTGTTCTCAAAAACTTGTTCTTAAAAACATATGTTTTGAAAACATTAAAACAAAAACAATTTCAAACAGGCCCCTATATTTTAACCCTAGATTTTTGGGGAATTTCTTTTGTAATTATCTATATTGAACTAGTTTTATTTATTCCACCTACCCTGTTCTGGCAATTTTATACATTACTCTTATCATGTATGACTGAAATTTATTATATGATAACTAAGTTTCCTTTTTATGCTACTATATTACTTTATTGATTTTTTGTTTATATATGCTAGACATTTGATGCTGTGGATGGGAAACAAGCTAGAAGAACAAATTCTTCCAGCCCATTAGGGGAGCTGTTTGATCATGGTGAATTTGCAGCACAATATATTTTTTTCAATTGTTTATCATTATCCATATAATTTGATAGTGATAAATATATAATAAACTGTGTTGCAGGATGTGATGCGCTTGCTTGTACAGTATGTCTGCAGTTTTGGTTGTTATGGTTGTTATCTTTAACCTTTAAAAGAAAATAAAGACAATCGTCTGTTAAAAATTTGTATCAGTTTGAAGCATTGGCTTTTGGGAGCACTGCTATGTGTGGAAGAAGTACTTTCTGGTTCTGGACAATATCTGCAATTCCATTTTATGGTGCAACCTGGGAGCAGTAAGTTATTATGTTTATTGTTATATGCTAAATGATATGTTACCTTGATAGCTTTTTTATTGGAAAGTCTTATGGTTTACATAAATAAACTCAGTTTTAACTACCCTTCAGCCAGAGAAAGGTGGTTCTGGTCAAGTTGGAATACTCAATGGAGTTCTTTTTGTAGTGGTTCTGAACAAATATTATATGTTCATATTCCTGATGCAATTAAATGGATGCTTCTTTTGTGTATCTTCCCTTTCTGTAAAATCATGCTAATGTTATGATTGCATATAATTGGTTTTTCATTTTTTCTTCTCAACTGTCTTTGCCATATATATTTTTACACTAGCGTTATTGATTTTCTTTTAAATGTTGTTTTGAATGCAGCTATTTCACAAATACACTTATACTGCCAGTTATAAATGGACCTACCGAGGGTCTTATGCTTATTTACGTCTGTCACTTTTTTACTGCTGTTGTGGGTATGCTGTTTCTCTGAGTTCTATTTCACACTTACAAGATTTTCATATAATTCAATTTAATGCTTTTTTTTTTAATGCTATAATTTGATTTTTCATCTATTCTGCTCTTGATCAACTATTATTTTTATTATCCTGATCTTCAGGTGCTGAGTGGTGGATTCAGCAATTTGGAAAGTCTATGCCCTTTCTAAGCTGGTTGCCTATTATTGGGGGTAAGACCGTCCTTCATTATATGGTACACTGGTCATTTTTGAGACCTAAAGGTTTTGAGCGGTTTTCTTTAATGCTCAATGTGATAACTTTTGTGTCTGCGCCAAGTTTCATATATACCACACTTGTCCTTAGTATTTTTGAGATTTCTTTTACAGAACACTTTTTCCCGTGATAGGCAACTTTGTGTCCATTTTACTATGTGTATTTTATGTGTCAAGGACTAATTCATCCCAAAAGTTTAAGCAGATAGGACAAGGCCCATGAGTGATTTTATTTGTATGTCTAAAATGCCCCTGCGTACAAAAGCATTTTGGGCTTGAAGCAATAGGTGGAGGGAGGGGGACTCTGCCCTCCGGGGGGCCTGGACCCCTCAATTTTGATATTTTGAATATATGTATATGAAAATTTTCTATATGGGCCCCTTTTAGAAAAGTAGAACTTACACAATGTCTCTCAAAAAATAAAATTTACATCTGTATACAAAATATGATAATGTAACTAATTGTTTGCATCCTGATTTAGTGAATATCATACTTTAAATGGCAAAATGTCATAGATTGTTACTTAATCTTTATAAAATAACAAGTTATTTTAATAATTCTATAAGTCTTTTAGAATAATAAATTTAAAAATGACAAACTTGACAATACTTTACCCAAGTTTAGGAAATTGAAAAGTAAAAAGGTTTTTGTTTACACTTTTATGTTAGTAACTAAAATCTGAAAGAGTGGAGATCATCAATTTCTCTCAATTTTTGTTTATTTTATTTTCATTTCCTTATTCTTTCATTTTATTTGATACTCGCTCTTTCTAATATTTTTAAGATATTCTTCCTTTGTTTTTTGATGTTATTCAACTTGCCTTCTGCATTTACGTTGTTTCTAATTCTCCAATTTCTTCTCACATATAGATTTGATAAATTGCCATATTATTATTATTATTATTATTATTATTACTTTTTCCCCCCTTTTTAATACTTGAAATTAGTTTATAATTTATAGAAAGTTAGACAATGAGATGAATCATTTAAAGCAGGACTTATTCCCTGAATATGCTTCCTTTCATGCATGTGGTATGTTGTGGTGTTGCATAAGTAGTTGTAGTGATGTGTGCCACAGTGCGCTATTCATTTATTTGATTTTGATACAATATATTGTCTTTTTCCCTCTCATATAGTGTGCGTATATATATTGCACAGTAATTATAATTTTTTTTAAAAAAATTATAAATTATAACTTACAATCTTGACCCCCTTAAGAAAAAATTCGTCCATCTGCCCTGCTTGATGTGTGGACAAATCACCAGCCCACCAACGTACCGTATGCTGAAATTTAATTTAAGCAGGAGCAAACAGGTGGCAAGAATCAAACTCATTACCTCTTAGTTTTAGAGGCTTTGGTAGCATGTTAAAGACATCCCAAATACTTAAGCTATTAAGAGAAGGCTTGTGCATGATATTATTAGTATCTTTAACATTATGCACATTTGATTGACAGCAATATGTCATCATATTCATCTAGCTCTTCATTTCATTTTGCATGTTCATGGGAGAACTTAAAAGTTGTTGCTGGATGACCTTGGAATTTGACATTGTAGGCATGATAAAACATATATGTTGAGAATTGTACAAGAATGGGGAAATCCTGGTGCAAGGCCTTCTATTATATTCTTAAGAAATGATTTGAATATTGCATCTCTAGATATTGATATCTTGTTTTATATTCTGTGAGGGGAATTTTCCTGCAATTTGTTACAATGTGCTCTTAGTTTAATTTCTTGAATGCCAGTTTTTTCCCCCTCTTGCTCTTTATCCTATACAGCTTTCTAGTTTCACATTCTTCAATTCATCCTGGTATATTTAGATGTGCTTTTCATTTACTTCGAGACTAGTGAGAATTGTTGCTATCATTAAGACCATATTGTTATCGCCTTGCCAGTAGGCAGATATTTCTGAATATATTGTACTCTGCCTATCAAGGTACTTTGATTTTCTTTCTTGTGTACTCGTCAAATAAGCTCATAGAAGATTAAGGGTGTGTATACAACCTCATTATTCTGTAAATTCTTTCATTAGAATGATGAGTTTGATTGTTCCTTACGGATTTCAGGGATCCCTACATACAGAGCTGTATTGTTTATTATGATAGCTTTTGGTGTTATACCGACAGTCACGTTCAAGTATGTATATCTAAAAATATTAGTGTTCAAACTTCTTTAGCGTTTGCAATAATTCACAAGTTCTATTTTCTGATATGAAATCACACATTCTAGTCTAATTGTATATTTGGTAAAACATTTTTTTGGGGCAGATCATTCTGTACCATATAATTTGTCAGATGGTAGACTGAAATTATTGAACAAGGTAAAAGATAGATGACATTAGATCATTCAGCTGATAGATGACATGAAAATCTCTTCATCTGTGATAACAAACAAGGATTTACCCGTTATATGTTCAAAATGATTCTTCTGTTTCTGTATACGCTGCCCCTTATACTAATTACTTGACAGGCTGTTAAAATGTCGGCATTATCTTTTGGTTTCATGCAGTGTCTGTAATGTTTATAAGGTTGTTAAGGCAAGGAATGGAAGCATGCCACTTGCATTGGCAATGGTAAAGCCTTTTCTCATTGAATAGTTTCCCAAATTCTAGTTTCCTTGTTGATGTGTTCTCTTTTTGTGCAGCTTTACCCATTTGCTGTTCTCTTGGGAGGAGTTTTACTCTGGTATAACTTAAGTTGCTGTCTCTCTCTCTTTTTCTTTTCTTTTTTTTTTTAAGCCTTGGTTCCCATGTTTGTTCAGAAGTGCATGTTCTATATATATTTTTTAAATATAAACATACTTGACTGGATTTTGTGTGCAGGCACTATTTGTCACCATCTGACATCATTGGGAACTACCCTTTTTTGGTTATTCTAGGAACAGGACTTGCTTTTGGGTTTCTGGTGGTAAGATAGATGCGTTTTGCATATAAATTCTAGTTTTTTAAGGATTTCACTCTCATTCTTTGTGTCATTACTGTCTTTTTTGTGTTCTACTTTGGTGACATCTTCGCTGGTTACTGGCCTTGAAAAAATATAATCATCCATACTGTTTGGAGGATGAACTGATTTGAATTGGTGCAGAAGTAGATGTTTACCGATTTAGTTAAGGAGCAATTCAGCCAATTAACACTTCAATGGCTTGTAGCGTGGTGTAAAAATGGTTTGGGAAGCCACGTGTTTAGTTCTTATCTATTAAATAATTCAATCTTTGCAGATGTGTGTTAATCTGTGCAAAGTTCATGTTCTTGCATTCTGTTTCTGGAAACTCTTCTTGATCATATAGACACCTAAATACATATCTTGACTCATTCTTGGTTTGCTGTTGGGCTGAAAATTTTGTTCCACATGGTATGTTTTTTTATTTCAATTTTCATTTATTTTTCTGTATGCACATCTGACTTTATTGAAACTGTGATTTTATGCTTTGGTGCTATTTAAGGGGACAGATCTTCTGTTTTAGTAATTGCTATTGGCATGTTATTAGATTTCTAAAAAATAAAACATTTTGTTTGATGCCTTTACTTTCTGATTTCTATTTGCAAAGCTATTGCTTTACTAATTTATTATTTACGGACTGGTGTTATTGTCATGACTCATCATTATTGTTGGTATGTTAAAATGTATTCAATGTTTTTGCCTATCACAATTACAGTTCGGTGCTATGTATGCCACATTGATGACATGTTACGGAACTGAAATGACAATTTATAACAGTAGTTAGGACCTTGTGTGTCATGATGGTGGATCTGGCATTGGCTGCTTGATAAGGGCAAAGATGGCCTACGTGCTTTTAAAATAAGTTTCTAGGCAAGCCAAATAGATATGTGAGATGAATAATGAAAAGTTTATTAAATTGTAAAAACTTTCTGTTTTTCGGCCATTTTGTTAGTCACTTTTTCCCTTGTAAAGTAAAAGTGCTTGTTGTAGGCCAGTAACTCTGCTGCATAATATTTCTCACTCTTAGCTCCTCCATTGTGGACAATCTAATTATCCATTCCAATGTTTCCTGAAGTAAGCTTAATTTTTCAGGGAAGGATGATTTTGGCCCACTTGTGTGATGAACCTAAGGGCTTGAAAACTGGAATGTGCATGGTATTGAGCTTCTTTTCTATGTTAAATTCTGAAGACGTTTTTATAGCTGTTTTATTTTCCCTTTTTGGCTATTGTCTTACAGTACAACTATTGACAAGCTATACTAGAATTTATTTAGGATGATTCATTCATGTGGGTGTGTCACCTGCCTTAGCTATAACCTACAGAAACCACTGTAAGTTAAGGAGTCACAAACCATTGATATTTTGGATATACTTTAATGTCAGTAATTTTGTTTTTTGTTTGGCACTTTGTCAGGAGTCAATACGCGAAATGTCTATAGTTTTACACAATCAAGACTCTAAATGAAATCTTTTCAAATTTTACTAATTTAGCGCATAAATTTTTCAACGCTAAAATCTTCAGTTTTATTAAACACGCCCTTAGTTGAATAGTCTATTTTAATTTATATGGCTCTCGCAAGAGTTTGGGATTTGATCTAATGGTCTCTCCAACTTGCACATCCTTAGTTGGTTGACTTTTTTTGGGGGGGGGGGTGGGAGTTAGCTTAGAACTCCAATTACTGTAGCCGGTTTCTTTGAAGTGAATCGCCATCAAACTTCTGATTTCACTAAGATAATTGATTTAAGGGTTGTTTACATTGTACAGTCCCTCCTGTATCTCCCATTCGCTATTGCTAATGCACTCACATCAAGGCTGAATGATGGGTATGTCTTACTGTGTGTTCAGCTGATAGATGTGGTTTATGTTATTTGAGTGTGTGTGTGTGTGTATGTGTTTTTTTTTTTTTTTTTCTCACGGAAGTCCATTAAAATATGTGGCAGGATTCCTTTAGTGGATGAGAGACTGGTTCTTTTTGGTTATTGTGCATTTACAGGTACAGCTACCATTCTTTTTATTTTTGGATAGAAAAAGAAATATAATGAGAGAAAAGAAAAAAAGAAGTACCAGAGGATAAGATATCCTCCTATAGAAAACCTAATTTCTGAGAAGTGAACAAAGAAAGCATGTCATCTAAGTAAAAGTCGCAAGTCTTTCTGCTTATCCGGCCCAAAAAAAAAAAGGACCTCTAAAATAGCTCATAGCTGAGCACCATAAAGAGCATGTGGGCCTCTATTTCATAACTGAGGTAACAACACAATATTATCCTTGAAATCCCTGACTTTACACTCCCACCATAAGAACCGAATAATAGCAAAGTATATCACATCGTCTATAATCGTTTTCATCTTTAGTGTTCCTAAAACCTCTGGAATGACAAATGAGAAAAATGTCCAAAGTTTCTGAAATGATCCAGCAATTGCCAAAGGTATCAACGAGTCAACACCACAAACTTATAGCATACAGCAGCATTTACTTATATGCTATTATTTGCAAATTACTTCTCTCTCAGAGGTCACATCCAATTTACAACTCCTATACATCTGTTCTTCCCGAGACGCAAAGCTACTCATCTCACTAGGCTCCAACTATAAAATAAATTACCTACTTGGAATTAAATTTTGTATGGCTTACTTTTGGTTGACATTTGAGATGGAGTACATATGAAATTAATTGATATTGCCTCTCTGCTTCTCTTACTCGATGACTCTTTCTCTGAACACAGTGACATTTTACTTGCACTTCGCTACGTCTGTCATTCATGAGATTACAACTGCCTTGGGAATATACTGTTTCAGGTAAATTATCGGTGCTAGATTGATCTGCTTTTTGTAAAATATGGCACTTTTTTCTCCCTTGACTTCATCATCTCTTTTGTGCATATAGAATACCATTATTTTTATGTTATTATAGTAAATTAATTGGCTCTTTGCATTTAAGTGTTACTCATATTTCTAGCTATTGTTATGGACAATGGTTTTTGATGCTTACCATCTTACCTTTTGCACGATTCCAGGATAACAAGGAAAGAAGCTTGAATTTACCGATGTTTTCCTTTAGGTATGTCCTTTTCTTATTCATAATTTGTGTTCTTGGAGACTTTACTGTCTGAACTATTCTGTCTTTCTCATTTATACGGAAGCTTTTTTTATTTTGGCCCAACACATCATTTATTGCTTTTGTGTGTCCTTCTAAATTACTATTTCTGTCATTTCAGCTGGAAAGTCGAGAAAAATACGGGCAAGGTTTCAGTTCATACTATTTTTGCTATACCTACAATTTTGACTAACCATCGTTTATGATGATCACTGTACTAGTAAATTCTTATCAAATTTTTATTGAAGAACTTGATAGATAATATTTCAAAACTATCTTTTTGTTTTGTCCTAAAAGTAAATACTCAGATTTTGATTTTTGTTCGCATTACGCATTTTAGTAGGGTGACGCTATATGCATACCTCCATCTTTTAGCACTTGTTATTATGCTTTTATGTTAGCTATGAACACTTCATGCTTGGCAGTAAATTAGCTAATTTAGTTTGGGAGGTTACTATCACAATTGCCTCTAAATAGATGGGGAAAAAATGGTATGAAATTTTCCTTTTTCCTGATTATGGGTTACCACTTCAGTTATAGTTGTACAACTTGGCATCAATATCCGAAAAACTAACCCTACAATAAAATCTGAAATAATATTTCTTTGAAGCCGCAAATATATTTTTGCAATATTAGCTCTGGATGTCTTGAACCTCCAAGCCTTTTTCACTAAATTAGCATTATTCATAAAATGTATTGTTTTTTGCCCTTGGTGCAGATTCATGGTGTAACTTTTCAACGTCTCTTTTTCCATGATTTGTTTTAATTGCTGTTAAGTATGTTATTAGGCTTTGTTTGAAATTCAACTGATTTTCAAACTGTGTTAACTATCCCATTTGGTTTACTGTAATATAAACATATTCTATTTATATAACTTGTAAAATGTTTATTATACTTTTATAATTATTAATTATTAATTTATCTATCAAATTATCATTTTAATCATTAAATTATTTTTTAAAAAATAAAGTATAATAGTTATTTTATTTTTACCTCACTTTCTTCATTCTTTTTCCAACTATATCCTTTAATTAAACATACTTTTTGGTGTATTAATTTTTTTTTTTGGCTTTTTGAAATAAAGAAGTTAACGGGGCAAGAACCGAAGTTGGGAACTACACATGTAAGAGACAACCATAGGTCTGGCAATTATGTATATAAATTGGAGTTAATTATACAATTTGGTCTTAAATTTAGTAATTATTTTAGCGTTAATCTTCAATAGATCGTGCAAGGAGTCTATAAAAAATGCTAGTCAATGTGTATTTGAATTCCAACCAATAAAGGTCTTAAATCAAGCCATACATAAATTCCTTTCTTTGATGGCAAGAACCCATCACTTGACAAAGCTTTTGAAACAGCTAACTTAAGTTTGTGATAATAATTTCATCCACGTAAATTTCAAATTTCAGTGATAGCTGTTGAATAAAATCTCAAATCTGATACTCTACATGTTTAAGCCCGTTTACTTTATAATTGTTGTTGTTGGAATAATAACGTTTAAATCTAAGTCACGTTGTAGGATGTTTTGTTCTGAAGAGTTATTTTGTCTTTATAGATATTATCGAAGGTAAAATAATTTTTTCTTGATATAGGTTCAGAGGTACAGAACTATAGGAAATAAGGATACAACCCAAGAGAGAAAGAAGGAAATGCGGATGTTTTATTATATATATATATATATATATATATATATCAAATAAGTAGATAAACCTTTAAAAATATATTGGTAAGAAGTTGAATGTTAGGGACTTAAAAAAAACAAACATTAGAAATTTAATGAGAAAAATGTTGGAAATTAAAAAAGGTTTGAGAGGAGGTTACAAAATCAATTATATTAAAGAAGGCTGTTACACAATTTTCAACAAAAGAATTTTGAAAACCAATGATAAAATTGAAAATCATGTTAATTTTATAAAGTAAAAATTTCAACCTTTTTCACAAGCTTCATTCAATTAAATAAATTTGTGTAAAATTTTTTTTACCATGTATTATTTTACGTGCAGAGAGAAAATTGGTAAATTTTAACTGAGTTAAGCCTAACTTAATCTCTTTTTATGCACGCGAGTCTACCTCTTTCCTTAACTATTTTACTAGCCCAATAATATATTTTAAAATATATACATTCAAATTTTTTTTAGTTTGATCAATGTGGGACTTAGTTTTTTTGATATACTTTCTTTTTACTTCTACACTCAACAATCTCCCACATATTTCAAAAAGGTAAGAGGAAAAAAAAAAAGTTTGGGTTGCAAGTATGATGTAGGCATTTCGAATATGGAGTCTTTTGGATTATGAACCAAACCTTGAATAATAAAACTTAACACAAAGAGCTATCAATGTATCTTATAATTTCTATGAATCAACAACTCTTTGTTATATGTTAGAAATCTTACTAATCAATTTACACCTCTATGTTTTTTGTTATTATTGTTGTTTGTGCTTTGATAAGCCATGCATGTGCTTGGTTTTAATAATTGTTTTAGGGATTTTGCCACGATTTTATAGGAGCGGCCCCATTCCACATTTATATAAGTGATTTTATCAAATGTATTTACATTTAATACACTACCTATGAGGGCTATGAAAATCATTAAGAGCTTTGTGTTCATCCCATCCATTAATGCATTCTAATACTTTTCTCACACCATAATAAAAGGATTGGAAATTAAGTGCTAGCAAAATTAACAATGACTAGTTATTATCCATATAAACTTTCTTCATCAGATCTCCAATCACAAATAGTGGATATCATCATTGTTAATTTTGAATTGGCTTAAGTCTTATTTCCTTTATCATTTCAAAAATTAATTCTTTATTGGTTAAGGGATTTGTCAAATTTACTTCTAATTTTACAAAATCAATCAATATAATATCATTTTTCAGCAACTGCTTAATCACATTATATCTCAATAAATTATGTTTACTTTTACCATTAAAAGTTTTATTATTTGCAATGACTATTGCCACTTGACAATCACAATATATAGATATTAATGGTGTAGGTTTTACACCCAAAAGAATATTTACTAAGAAGTTTTTCAACCACTCAACCTCATTGCCAACTAATTTCAGAGCAATAAACTATGACTCTATAGTGGATCTAGTTATAATAATTTGTTTAGCTGACTTCTAAGTTACTACACCATCACAAAGAGTGAATATATAATCACTTGTGACTTTTGTCTCATCTGAATTTGATATTCAGTTGACATCATTGTACTATTCAAGTGTAGCGAGAAATCTATTATACATAATACCATAACCTATGGTACCTTTCAAATATTTCATTAGTCTTACAATTGCAAACCAATGGTCACTCTTTGAATAGTATGTGTACACGCTTAATCTACACACAGTATATATTATATCAGGTTGAATGAAGTTCATCAAATGTAACAGACATCCAATAATTTGTGCATATTCAAATTAAGCTATAGGATCACCTTTATTTTTCATTAATTAAGTGTTAGCATCATAAGGAATACTTATAAATTTATCATTAAAATGATTAAACTTCTTAAGGAATTTCTCAATATAATGTTCTTGTGATGATGATATATTATCACCTTTCTTTATGACTTTAACACTTAAAATCACACTTGTTTCACTCATGTCTTTCATATCAAATTTAAAAGCAAAAAAATATTTTGTTTCAAGTACAACATTCATATTTGTACCAAATATGAGCATGTCATCTACATATAAATAAATAATTACACACTCATTATTTACAAGTTTTGTATGAAGCACATATATCAACTTCAATAGTTAAAAACCCGTCTCCTATCAAAACTATATTAACATTTTTTAGCACCATTTAAAAAATAAGTTTTTTAAGTTTTTTATTAAGTTTTTCATTCCATTTTTTGAGAGTTTGTTTCGAGCCATATAAAGATTTAATAAATTTATAAGCTTTATTCTCTTAAATAGAAACAATGCAACCTTCTAGTTACAACCTATAAATTTTTTCTTCTAAGTCACCATTTAAAAATATAGTTTTAACATTCATTTAATAAATAAAAAGTTTGTAAATAAAGGCTATAGCAACTAAAACTCGAATAGAAGAAATGCTAATAATAGGAAAAATGTGTTAAAATAATTAACATTTTATTTTTGTGTAAATCTTTTAGCTAGTAGCCTTACTTTATATTTATTAATAGTCCCATTAAGATTGTATTTCTTTCTAAAAATCCATTTACACCTAATAGGTTTTGCTTCCAGAGGTAAATCTACTAAAACCTAAGTTTTATTTTTATTAATTGAATCAATCTTAGATTTAATTGCTTTTTTTCAAAAATGTGCATCTAGTGATGTGATTGCTTCAAAGTAAGTTGATGGTTCATCTTGTATGATATAAGTACAAAAATTATTTCCAAAAAAGGTTTCTTTCCTTTGCCTTTTACTTTTTTTTTTTAAACCTTCAGTTGAGTTCTTAACAAGATTTTGTTCAAGTGAAGAAGAAATATTTTCTATTGTTTGAGAAATATTTTTAATTTTCAAAGGAAAAATATATCTAAAGAATTTAGTATATTTTGTTTCTATTATAATATTATGATCAAGTACATCACTGTTTAAAATAAGAAATCTATAAATAACACTATGCTCAACATGATCAAGAAATATACAATCAGAAATTTTAGAATTAATTTTTCTTTTCTTAGGATCTAATAGTATACACCCTTACATTTTAAATGTTTTAAATTAGAAGTATATCTTTTTCATAATTTATAGTGTCTTATCAATTTTCTTATCAGGAATTTTATTTTGTAAGTAACATGCAAATAACAAAGCTTCTTCCTAAAGATTATCTGGACCAGATAAACTAATTAACATGGCATTCATTATTTCTTTTAAATTTACATTTTTTTCTTTCAACTACTCCATTAGATTCAGGTGAGTATGGTAGGGTTATTTCATGAATTATCCTTTCTTTTTAACAAAAATCATTAAACAAGGTACATTCTTTTCCTCTATCTAATCTTATTCTTTTTATTCTTTTATTTAACTAATTTTCCACTTCAGCCTTATATAAAAGGAATATATCAAAAGTTTTATTTTTATTTCTAAGCAAATACACTTTAGTATATCTTAAAAAATTATCAATAAAAGTTATATAATACTTTTTATCACCCCTAATCATAGTTTGTTTTAAATTACCTAAATTAGTATGGATTAAATAGAGTAATTTAGTTTCACTTTGTATAGAGTAATGAGATTTTTTAGTTAATTTATACTCTACACAAATTTCACATTTATTTGAACATGTATTGCTAATGGCAGAAATTAAACTAAGATTTTGCATTTTCTTAAAATAAGATATATTAATATGCTTTAGTCTAACATGTCACATTTTAGAAAAATTAACCAAGTAAAAGAATATGCATTCTTATTAAATCTAGAAACGTTAAGTACAAACAGTCCTTGATTATAATAATCTTTGCCCACAAAAATGTTATTTTTGTCATTATAATTTTATCATATTCAAATGACACTTTAACCTTACTTCCCCTAATAGAGTTATAGAAATTAAATTTGCTCTAATATCAAGCATATGAAAGACATCTTTTAGAGCTAAGGTTTTGTCAGATGTGAGCATGAGAAGAACATTTCCTTTTCCTAGAACTTTAATAGTTCCAAAATCACCAAGATATACAAATTCTTCTTCATCCCCCATAGAAGTGTAAGAGGTAAACATCTCTTTATTCACACATATATGCCTGGTAACCCCAAAGTCTATTATCCATTCTTTTATGTTGACCACAAGAAGAGCTTGTGAAACAATCACAACAATTATGTCATCTCTTTGAACCAAATTTGCACTTTGCTTATGAAGATTGTTGTTTCCAACTCTCTTCTTGCATTATGTAGTATGATGACCTGGCTTTCCATAAATGTAACAAACTCCTTTCTTTTTAAACTTGCGGTTAGTGTCTTTAAGCTTGTAATTAGACTTTTTATTATCATAACTCTTTTTTCTTGGCTTCGCCTCCACTAAATTTGCCTTTAAAGTCATATCTTTGGCTGTTGTCGCTTGAAGCTCCTTCTAGTTTGTATTCTCAATGATTATGTGGGTGACAAGATTCGACAAATACAATTATTTGTGTTTATACTTGAGTTATTGCTTGTAATCTTTCCATGATTCTGGTAGCTTTTCAATGAGTATACTTATAGCAAACTCATCAAGAAAATTGATCTTTTCAACTCAAAGATCCTTTAATAGCTTATGATACTCATTGATCTTTAGCTTAATATCTTTGTCATCTATTATCTCCCATCGATAGTAGTTGCCTATCACGAACTTTTGTTTCCCAGCATCCTCAACAATGTATTTTGCAAGCAATGACTTCTAGATTTTACTGGCTTCCTTGTACATACAATAGATATCAAAGAGATTATTAGATAATGTGCTAATAATTGTATATCTACATACCTTATTGGTATAAGTCTAAGTATCCAACTAAGTTTTATCTGCAGTAAGTGAAGGTCTCCAATCAAAGAGAGTACCAATGACACCATGCATGTCTAGCATAGAAAAAATACATTCTTGTCACCTTCAAAAATTTTATCCTTCAAATATCTCAATCTTTGAGATATCTGGAAAAGGCTTGATATTTGCGATAGTTAGTGGAATAACTTAAATAGCAACGGGAATGTCATTGTTAACATTGTTGATAACAGTGTTAATGTTCGTAACAACAAAGGTAGTGGTTTGAGTAAGAATGGCAGCAAGCTCCCTAATTCTTAAGATTGTTGTTGTTAGAATAATATTGTTTAAATCTGAATCATGTCACAGGACATTGTCCTTAAGAATTATTCTGCCCCCACAGATATTCCTCAGGATAAAATAGATTCTTCCTGATAGAGGTTCACGGACACAAAACTATAGGAGATAAGGATACAACTCAAATAGGGAGAGGAAGAAGGAAGTGTGGATGTTATATTTATATTATATATATATATATATCAAATGAGCAAATAAACCTTAGGAAATATATTGGTAAGAAGCTAAATGTTAGGGACTTAAAAAAAATGTTAGTAATTTAATGAGAGGACATTGGAAATTAAAGAAGGTTTATGAAAGGAGGTCACAAAATCAATGGTATTAAGGAAACTTGTTACACAATTTCCAGCGGAAGAATTTTGAAAACCAATAGTAAAACAAAAAACCATGTTGCTAATTTTATAAAGTAAAAATTTTAACATTTTCTAGAAGTCTCATTTGGTTAAATAAATTTGTGCAAAATTTTTTTTACCATGTATTATCTCATGCATATGGGGAAAATCGATAGATTTCAACTAAGTTGATCCCAACTTAGCCTGCTTTTGTAGATACGAGTTTATTTCCTTCGATAACTCTTTTACTATACCAATAACATATCTTGAAATATATACACTCAAAACTATTTTAGTTTGAATAATGTGGGACTTAGACTTTTTGAAGTACTCTCTTTTTATTTTTACACTCAACAATAATTAAAAATTGAGGTAATAATCTATGAAGTGCATACCATTATATATTAAACTTTTTGTTAGTTTGGGCACTAAAAATTATTTTTCAAATAAGTGTCATTTATATAGATTATTTCTATTTCTTATTCTTCACCTATAAAAATCTGATATAAAAATAAATTATTATAAAAGTAGTTTTATGTGCTAAGTACATTTTTTAAAATGTATAAATAAAGAGTAATTATAAATATTATATTAATTTTATATAAACATAAATTAAAAGTAAAATTTTATCAAAAAAAGATTTAAAAATAATTAACATGCAGAGTGTTTAGTTACTAATATAAATGTTGACTTTCAAAATTTTCAATTAAAATATAATGAGTTTTTTAAAACCAATTAATCATACATTATTGAATAATCAAAAATTTACATTTAAATAAAATAAGGGTCTTTCATTTTGTCCAGGGATGGGACACATCACATTAATTTTACTTTGCGACTACGGAAGCCATATACTATAATAAAAAATTTAATTAGATAATACTTAAAATCAAGTAAATCATTTCTTCTTTTTGCTTTAATTTTTTATTTGTTAAAATTATCTTAATTGGTCTAGTATAAACAAACGGCACTATCAATTACAAGTAGTGGACATTGGCCCTCAAATTAATTGGAGGAGGCCTAAAAAGCTTGTATTGGCTTTATCTAAAAAAAAAAAAAAAAGAATTACACATATTTATTATAAGTTTTGTTAAAATTATATAAATTTATTTTTATCTTTAAAATATACATAATTTTTTTAAAATAAAAAATAAATTACATAAATATTTCTTAAATTTTGTTGAAATTACATATAATTTTTTTATTTTTAAAATCTAAGATATTTTTTTGAAAAAAGAGAATCTATATAATTTTAGAAAAATTTAAAGAAGGCCCGTATAATTTATTCTTTATCTTAAGAAAAAATTTTATATATTTTAAAAATAAAAAAGATCTATATAATTTTAACAAAATTTAAAAAGATTATATATTTTTTAAAAAAATAAAGATAAAATAATATAATTTTAGTAAAATTAAAAAATATATATATATATATAATTTACTCTAATATTTTTGGTATAATAAGATTTGATGCTTAATATTATTTTATTATAATATATTGTTCAACCAAATCTATGTAATTTTAATAAAATTCAAGAGACATCTTGTTGGCTTAAGGTTGTGGGTCCATAATTTGATGATAACAAAACTCAAAATTCATTTATGTAAAAACTCATTTGTCTTTATTTTCCTATTTACGTATTCATTGTTATTAACTAAAAGACAAAGCAATTAATATACATACAACAAAAATAAACAATTTTTATGTAGATGAAACACAATTTTTGTTTGAAATGATAATTCTTTCTACCTTTCTCTACTGCAATTATCTCTATTTTTATATAAAAATGATATTTTATTATAACCCACTATTGAGCCTTGTATAACATTAATGACGGATAAACCAAATGGTATGGGAAGAATTACTCAAGCTGATAGTAGTTATAAAGATGAAAGATTTTAAATGTTAGAAACAATGCTGAGCTTGCTCCAGCCACAAAGATGTTGCACAATCAAAATTATTTCTAATGACTAAGAGCTATTAAAAGTCTCTCTCTCTCTCTCAGCCACAAAGATGTTGCACAATCAAAATTATTTCTAATGACTAAGAGCTATTAAAAGTCTCTCTCTCTCTCTCTCTCTCTCTCTCTCTCTCTCTCTCTCTCTCTCTCTATATATATATATATATATATATATATATATGGTAGAATTCAAAAAGCAAAAAAGAAATAATGAAAAGAAAGGGTTTTGAATTACTGTAATTATTATTGCTTAGTATCTAGTCCATCTGCTTATTAGAAACAATCTTTGAGCTTACTAGAATTTCATACAAGAGAGACAATATATTCTTTCAATTCTTATTGTAAATTTCTGAGTGACTTAATTAAGGCTGAGTTGTACAAAACCCATAGTAAGTGTAAGGTAAACTTGAAAACCTATCTTAGTAATGAGCACATGAAAATCATTGCTATTGTAAGATTGCTGTTGAGATTGAAGAAAAACCCCTTAAAAATTTAAGAAGACTAAATATAGGCTTGAGGGGTTGAACTAGGATAAGTCTTCGTGTGATTCTCTTGCCTTTACTTTCTTTTACCTTTTGCATAACTTGCCTCTTTTACTTTTAAAAGATTCTTCTCTCACATATCAAGTTAATTTTATGATGCACTTGCTCGCTCCATTTACTTCATATTATTCTGCTACATCATATAACTATTTGTACCATCCATTTTTAGCAAAGCACATTGTTGTTTTATTTTACATATTATATCTGTTTGTTTCCTCCACTTGCTTTTCACACATCACTTTGAGACTATTTAAATCTATCAGTTACTATTTGTTTGTTCCACTTTCTGTGTACTTGAAATTTGGAAGTCATTCCTTCCTCTACTTTTATGTTGACCAAAATTTTATATTATTTAATTTACTATATATGACACCTATTCACCTTTCCTCTAGGTGTGAATATCATATCTATGTAAGCAAATTTTTGAAATTATAAAGATGTAAGCAAATTTATATGCATCTACGTGACTTAACCAGCATTGTTGTCTATAACAAAGGTCCTAAGTTAGAAAACAAAAGTATAGCCCCCTATTGTGTATCAAACAACCACTGTATGCCAAGCTTTCAATCAAAAGAGAGAAAATTCAATGCTAAACTCCTTGATTTTGGCATAGTGAAACCTAGTAGCAACATATACCAAGAGGTAAGAAGCATGCGAATGCTCTTTCAAATAAAGTCATCTTGTATGACATACTCCCCAAGCTCCCAACCAAGTATTTGCTTTAATTCAGGTGCATATGCAAATCTTAGGACTACTTCATACTTGATCCCTCCCTCCTTTATCTTCACAGGTCCCTCACTCCTACCTATAACCACCTCCTCTTCATTTACCCCGCCTCTGTTGTAGCAACCTTTGAACCCCATGGTTTCTTCACACCCCTTCTTGAAGGGCAAGTAGAAGTGGCTGCTTCACATGTTAACCCCATTACCACCTTTTCAAACTATACAGCTTCTAAGGTTGATGTTCAAAGTGTAATGGGTTACTTTATTTGCATCCTAAGAATTCATCTTGTTTCAAGGCTTTCACTTAAATATGCAATCTAACTACTTGACAAATTATCACACTCCCAGATGATACCTTTATAAGAAAAAAAATTTTATGTTTTGACCCATTTTGGATATGACCCAATTCAAGATCAGTTTAAAGTTTTCCACTTGCTGACATATGGTGATGCTTATGAGTTCAAGATTTTTACTATTGGTGATGTAAATGTTCAAAAGTAAGGAGACAAATCACGTTAATAAGGAATAGAAGACAAAGTAGAAAGGCAAAAGTTCACATACAACACAATAAGTGCTTTTTAGAAATAAATGGACTACAATATTTTATTCAACAATTAGCCTTATATAGGCTTACAAAGCAAACATAGACATTGCACAATTTCCTATTTTAACTTCACTATTCTATGGCCCACAAGCATTACCGCTGAAAAGTAGGAATAGTCTTAACCAAACACAAAAATTGATAATAAAAAATAATTAAATAATAATAATAAACTTGGTCAAACAAGTCTTAAATTATTCTTCTAGAACCAATTAGCTAATGTTACTAATTCTAACACTCCCTCTTGATGTAGCTCTTAAAGTCATTCTAATGATGCATAACTCTTGACAAAATTTTCAAGTTTATTGATGCTCAACCTTTTAGTGAACAAATGTACAACTTGGTCTTCCATCTTGATATGCTTCAACTTTTCCTCTTCTTACAAAACCTTTTCCCTTACAAAATGATAGTGTACTTCCACATGTCTAGTTCTTGCATGAAAGATTAGGTTTTTAGCCAAACGAATTGCTGTCTAGTTGTCGCATTATAACAAAATTGCATAGTTTATTGGTTTATGTAAATCCTTCATTAGTTGTAAAAGCCACATACTTTCTTGGGCTACCATAGCTGCTTCTCGATACTCTACTTCTATTGTTGACAATGATACTATCAATTGTCTCTTGTTGCACCAAGAAATTGCTCTTGACCTAAGCTGAAACACATATCCAATGGTTGACCTACGAGTGTCATGATATCTTGCATAATCAGCATCAGAGTAACCAATTGGCTTGTAGTCTTCACCTTTCTTGTACAAAATACTATATTAAATAGTACTTTTCACATATCTCATCATTTGTCTAATTGTTTCTATATGAGACTTTTTTGGATTTTACATGTATTTACTTATTACATCCACTGCATAAGAAATGTTAGGTCCAATCAAAGTTAAGTAGATTAAACTGCTTACCAATTGTTGATACATTGTTGCATCCTTCAGATCTTTTCCTTCATGTGCACATGCTTTAGCATTTGGTTTTATTGGCATTGAAATTGGATTGCACCCTAGCATTCTAAACTTCTTCAACAAATCTTTAGAATATTTTTGCTGATGGGGAATTATTCCTTTTTTTGTACGGTTGATCTCTAAACCAAGAAAATGCTTGAGTTGCCTAAATTCTTTTCATTTGGAAATGAATTGACAAATTCTCCTTTGTGAGAATTTCTACCTCATCACCACTAGTTATAATTAAATCAATATACACTAGCACAAAAGCTAGTTTCCCCCAATTGACTTTAATAAACAAGCTCAAATCTACATGTGTCAATGAATACCCACTTTAAGTTAAAAATTTGGCAGACCCTTGGTGCTTGCTTTAACCCTAGAGTGCCTTCTGTAACTTACACACATATTTAAGATGATCTTGGTTCTAGAAGCCCATAGGTTAAATCATGTAGATCTCTCCATTTAACTTACCATGAAAAAATGCATTTTAATATCCATCTGCCATAGGTTCCAATCTTTGTTGGCTGTAAGTGCTAGTAAGACTTGTATAGTTGTAAGCTTGGCTATTGGGCTAAATGTTTTATTAGAGTCTAGTCCATATTATTGAGTGAACCCATGAGTTACTAAACCAACTTTGTACCTCTCAATTGACCCATATGTGCAACACTTTATTTTATAAACCCATTTACAAGAAATAAATTCCACATCTTTTAGCTTTGGCACAAGTTCCAAGTTTGATTTTACTCTAATGTAATGATTTCTTCTTCCGTAGCATTAATCCACATAAGGTTTTGAGATGCTTCTTCAAAAGTCTCAAGTTCTTTTGTATTTGCTTTTGCTGCAATGGCTACATTAGTATATTGGGAATTTGGCTTTCAAATTCTTGTTCATCTTCTAATAAGTGTTAAAGTTGGTACTTCTACTTCACTAGGACCACCTTCTTCGCTTGGTTGTTGATGCATACTAGTTTGCCAAGAATTTTGAGTTACTCCTTCTTTAGTCTCTCCATCATTACATGAATCTCTAGATTTTTCTGAACTAAACTGATTTGAGCATTTTGAAACTCATCTTTAAATATGTTTCAGTTAGTCTCCTTTTTTAAGGACCACCAAGGAGATGCTTCATCAAATACCACATTTCATGATGTGTAACATCTTCTAGTTATAAGATCACAACATCTCCACCCTTTTCTTTAACTGTCATATCTCGTAAAGATGCATCTAACTGCTTTCTTGTTAAACTTGCTACGTAAGTGATTTAGTACAAATAAATAGCATACATATCCGAACACTGGAAAGTAGTTAACTGTAGGTTTTACATCCTATAATTTTTCAAAAGGTGAAAGAAAATTTAACCTTTGTTGAGGAAGTCTGTTAACAACATAAGCTACAATGCTCATTGTTTCTACCCAAAACTTTTTTGTACATTCTTTGCATGTAGTATACTACAACAAATTGTTGCAAGGTGTCTATTCTTCCTTTTTGCTATGCCATTTGTGACAATTTGTTAGCATTAGTGAGTTGATGATGTATTCTACATTCCTATAGATACTTAAAAAACTAACCTGAGTTATACTTCCCTTCATTGTCAATGTGCAAGCAAAAAATTCTTTTCCGAACTTTTGCTTTAACTATTTCATTGAACACTTTAAGCTTTGAATATGCATCAAATTTTTCTTTTATAAAGAAAACCCATACATACCTAGAGAAATCGCTAATAAATGTTACCATATATTTCATTCCCCTAATTGATAATTGCTTAATAGGTCCAAACATATCAAAGTGTACTAACTCTAATGATTCTTTTGCTTTAAACTTTGAATCTTCATATGGAAATTGATGTGCTTTTCCATATTGGCATCTTACACATATTGTGTCTTACGTACTTCGAGTTGAGGAAATCCCTTAGGTATTAACTTTTTCATTATCACACTTGGTTTGGAGTAACTAACGTTAGCCAATTGCATGTGCCACAAATTAGATGTTTCATTGTTTCTTGTTCTATCTACATATGCAAAGTTTATTGGCAGCATGTAGATTGACTCCAACCTTCATTCCTTTATCATTGGCTTCTGTAAGTTCTTAAGGTTACCGTACACCTTTATGTTATGTGGACCAAATAGAGCAAAATGGCCTGATGATGTTAATTATGCCACAAAAATTAAATTTTTCTTTATTCTTGGAACATGGTAGACATTCTCAAGCAACACCTAGTTAGCACTATATTTAGGAGAAACTATTGTCTTACCAATGTGAACTATTGGTAACTTTAAGTTGTTGGCTGTCACCATTACACGGTTTCCTTCATATTCTGACAAATTTTGTAGCTTATGTTTATCACCTATCATATGATTGGAATAGCACAAGTCAATGATCAATCATTCTCATAATCAATTTGATCAAATATTGTTATTATGAGAGCTAACTCCTCCTCTTTTGTAGCAAAGAAAGCTTTAGCGTTCCAATCATCTTTGCTTTTCTCCTTTGTATCAGAAGTAGCAACGTTGCTTTCCACCATTCTTTTCTTAGACTAGCAATTTTTTTCCATGCGACCTTTCTTTGCCATAGTCATAGCATTTCCTTTCAAACCTTTTATTGTTGCCATGATTCTTGAAAACTCCCTTGAATGAGAACTCTCTCCTTGATGACTTTTCACCTTGTCATCATTCCTTTTAATAATACCAACAACGTGCTGCTTGGAGTTCCCTTTGCTTTTGTTGGTGTAGAGCGCTTGTTCTTTGCCTTTTAGCAAAACTCCTCCTATTTGCTTAGCCAAGGCTTCTTGATCGGCAAGCAAATTTTTAAACTCAACAAGTGATTGTTGTGTTGGCCATCCCTATACTATAGCAATAAAGCCTCAATATTCAAGTTTCAAACTATGGATAACCAGTCTTTTCATCCTGGTTTCCCTAATAGGAGTGATAGGATCTAATTCTGAAATCTCATGACATATAGATTTCACCTTGTGGAAGTACTAGGTAATTAAGGTGTCACATTATGCTATTAACAATAGTTCATTTTTCAAAAATTACAGTTTTATATCATTCTTCTTCGAGAAGAGAAGAGTGAACGTGTTCCATATTTCTTTTGGTGTTGTGGCATCCTAAATGTGATCCAACACGTCTTTTTCAATTATAGTTTTAGGAGTAAACATCGTCTTAACTGCTTTAGTCTTCCATTTTCGCAAGACACCATTCATGTCTTGTGCCACTAGTTGCATAACTTCACTACCATTTACAACCTCCCAAAGATCTTGGCCTACAGATAAGATGTTATGCACATCACCCACATGTTATAATTATGATTATTGTGCTTCTTGATTCCTCCAACTATTTGAAGATCACTCACCTTGTCGGACTTTGATACTAAGACTATTGAAAAACAAAAAGACAAATCACATAAATAAGAAATAAAAGATAAAGTAGAAAGGCAAAAGTTCACATATAATATAATAAGTACTTTTAGACAATAAATGGACTACAATATTTTATTCAACAGTTAGCCTTATATGGGCTTACAAAGCAAACATGGATGTTGCATGATTTCCTATTTTAACTCCATTATTCCATGACCCACAAGCACTACTCACTGGAAAGTAGAAATAACTTTAACCAAACACAAAAATCGATAACAAAAAAAATTAGAAAAAACAATAGACTTGGTCAAACAAATCTTAAATTATTCTTCTAGAACTAATGAGCTTATGTTGCTAATTCTAACAGTGAATAATTCATGGAGACAGGTTCCTCCGATGATGCCCATCAATCCAGTGACATGGTTTTTGGAGGGTAAGAGAGGAGTTTGTGTCAATGGTGCTATGCATTGGAAGTACTCTTCATATATAATGGCATTCGATCTTGAAAATCAGCAATTCAGGGTAATCAAAATCCCTCATGGGTATTCATAAAAAGAACGTTTTCGTCCATATTTGAAATTTCCAGATCTTGTTGAGCTGAGTGGAAGCTTGAGCTTAATTGGATACAGTGGTACTGTTTTGAACTTGTGGACTTTGAAGGACTACGAGGCTCTAGAGTGGATACAGAAAAGCATCAGACTTCCTTGTGGGATTGAAGCACAGGAACGAGTTCATTTTCCTCTATGCAGAGTTCCAACAACAGGTGAGATCCTTCTTGTGCCATACTTTGTAGCAAGGCGTGTCAGAGTGATTTACCACAACATGGAGAAGATGAGCTCTAGGAGAGCTGTGGTCCTGGAAATGCCTCAGCCATTGTGGCCAGATCAAAAATCAGGGGACGCTAACATCTTTTATCAAGAAAGCTTCAGATTATTGAAATGACATGAACACAGAGAAAGCTCCCTTCTATTTGTGTGTATGGAGATTCAATTTATCTCACAAGGAAATTTTGAGGTTTATAGCCTGTATAGTAATGGAGGGCCATTTGAACATACTTGGTATGTCTGCGGTAGATATTTTGTTTATTGCAGCACCACCAAATGGTTATTGAGTCTGCTTTTGGTGTACTTATCAAACATTGGAATTTTCACATAATTATTTGATAGTTTAAGAATTTATGTTGATATGTTTATTTATCATCTACATTTTGTTTTGTGGTACTGAATACCTTTTTCTGTAAATCTTTTCTAGATGCTAAGCTTAACGATTAAATGTGAACTAGCGAATCAGGTTTGGTGCTAATGGGATGGAATTTTTGTTCTAGTATTCTTCTGCCCGGAATTTAGATTTCCAGCAAAGTCATAAATAGACTATGTTGAATGTTCATTCTGAATGAAATTATTAAATTGGTACTGATGGAATCAGAATGTCCAAAACAATAGTATCTTAGAGATAAAGAGATTTCCCTTCTAGAGCAAACGCTAAGCAAAGGATGGAAGATTATTGAACATACAAATGGTCAATGATGTATCCAAATGAAATATTTTTTTATGAACAGAGTTAAATACGGGGCAATCCTCAGCGGTTCAAGGCAGAACAGTGAGGCAGACACCTGTACCTGCTATCCTATTTGCAAACAGCAAGATTCTAGTAACAATAACAACGAGAATTTCCAGGTCAGATCTAAGATAGATAAGTATATTAAATTAATTATAAATAAATATGTAAATATATTCACATAGGTTGGTATGAGCAAAAGAAATAGATTTCATTTTTATTTTTATATTTATTTTTATTTTTATATAATGTCTATTATACCTTTATAATTATTATTTTATATCTTTTTATTATCTGTGTGAAGTATGAATATCAAAGTTATTTTTTATCTACAAAATTATCTTCTTCTTTTTTTCATTTTCATCCTAATAATTCTGTTATACCAATCAACCCTCGAGTTTATCTAAAATATTTCCTCCAAAAACTAGGAATTTAATATGAGATAGCACATTTGAAAATTTGCATAAACCACAGGACAAAGTCGGAGAGGAAGAATAAGCATTGCTTTGCTGTGATGATATTGACCTTTTAGCTACATAGTTCGCTGTTAAATTTATGTGTCATTGTAAGAAAATAACATAAACAACAGCAGCCAAACTATCCCAACTCCCTTCTCAAGACCCAAAAAAATAGGGAGAGAAATGAGAAAATTCCAACTACAAGTTTCAGAACAGCCCAAGGCCCAAATATATATGACATCATATAGCCCTCTCCAGCCATCTTGGCAACCTTAGTGAAGACTTCATACCAAGTCTAGCGAGGAATACAGAATACAGCATGTGGAGCAAGAACATGAAACATCCACTATTGAGCAAAACCTTGACAGAGAAGAAGAACATCTGAGTATTTTCATGACAAGAAAGAAACAAGCAAATGGAAGGACCCTTTCAAATAAGAGTAACTCAACGTACCAAAATGCCAAATAGGGCATAAATTACGTCCATGGAAGGAATCATATTAACACCCGAGGCAGTGAGCACAAATGTTAGAGAAGCATGTATATTAATGGTGATCTGCAAGCACCATTCCCCCCAATAACAACAAAAGAGAGACAAAAATAAATATGTGAGTGGTTTTGAGATAAGATATGATATAAAATTTGAACAGAGTAGTCGTGCAATTGATTACCAAAGCTAGTATGTTTTCCCTTATCAAGAATGATGAAATCAAGACAAAGCCCACGGCACCCAGTGATCTTACCTGCAAAAATTATCAAGATTTTAATACAAACATATACGGAACCAACCAGAAAAAACAACTGCTCTGAAGAGGAGTAAGATGTTCCAGGCAAAAGGTAATAAACAGTACAATTGTGCACAAGAAGATTGAGACATTCCAACTTGCTCCCGACCTGACAGGATGCAAAAATTAGAACAAGAAAGCAGTTAAGGGCTTACAGCATGATTATCTTATTTCAACATTATAAAAACTTAATAATTCACAATTTTAACTTTGAAGAAAATATTATGCAGCTCTGACTATTGAATCTAGTAAGATTAATAAGAGTGCTTCAGAAATCAATCATCGTCCAAAGCAATATATGAAGACATAAATAAATTGCTTGGCTTGTCCTAAAACAATGCCATTTGCAAGTTCTGCCTGGGTTAGAATACAATGATCATTAGCCTTTAATCCAAATTTAAGACATTTTATGCAGAAATCAGGTGAAGAAAACCAATACATGCTTAATTGCATTAAAACATAAATATTTAGGATTTGAGATTACCGATTCACGTTATTAGACAGCCAGAACAATAATTTATTTGGAGAAATTTCATTACAATGTTTGCCCTGTACATAGAGAGGGGGGAGCGAAGAAATTTAAAAGCACATAAGTATTGTACATGGCATACCTCCACAAAGTACCCATTGTGAAACCCACTATACCATGCTTAAGCTGCATTAAAGATATGTTCAGAAATTAAGTACATAATCACATGCAACCCCACAACACTATGCAACCTATAAAAAACCCAGCATGAAATATTTAAGCAAAAGGAACTAAGCTTTTGATTTTCTGATACAAAATTTTTCAGTATTAAATGTATAGATGTTTCACAAGAGCTAGGAAAATAGAGTCATATTGCCCATTGACCAGAAATTTGATATGGTTAAGAGCAAACTCACCAGAAAGGTTAAAGCTTTCACAGGACCAGACAAGACCAACAAAAGCATAGTTGTTGCCACCTACAATGAGAAGACCACTACAATAATAAAAATCTGATAATGCAATAACTCGTCAAGAATTTAGGTATTTCATTCTGGCAAGTATAACCAGAGTTTTTCTTCCAGCATCAACACCCCATCTCATTGAGGAGATTACTATTGGCATCGAGAAGAAACAGCTAAAGTAATTCTGCAATGAAAAGGTAAAGCCAAATAGTGAGAAAAGTATACGTAGAAGAAACATCTATAATGCGAATTAGAACTATTCTATCGCTATTAGACAAAGAGTATACCAATTATCCAACTTTCCCACCAAAAAAAAAAAGCTGATATATTATGTTAACTTCCAGATGTGCAGCCAACTAAAAGTTGAAAGGGCCAAAGAGTGCAGTAAGAAATTGAATTAACTACTTAAGTTGATCTTCTCAATTAACTTTCTGACGAAAACCCATCTTCTCATACACATTAACGAACCTCAATGGCAAGAGAATTGCTCAAGAAGTAGACTAAGCCAGTAAGCGCAGCAAACATGGAGCACTCAACCAATTGCAGTGTTTTCTTGTATATAGAGCCGTTTGGCGATAAGTCCTGGAGTTCTGGGGCAATTTCATCGTTTCCATCTTCGGCGCTGCAAATTGGGGCTCCAATTTCCGAAACCCTAAGAAGATGGGAGGTGGGCACAGAAACAGAGAGTGAATAGAATGAAGGGAAATTTGAGAAAGATGGAGGCTTCACAGTGAGAGGGAATTTGGGGCCATGAGGAGTAGGAGAAAGTGAAAGAGCTAGAAAGTGAGGCCGTAGAAGAGGAATGTGAAGTGGGTTAGCTCTCGAAATGGAGAAGGAAGAGGAAATTAGACAACTTTTCAGGGGAATCATGGAGATGACCCAGGTCAAGTTTGGTAGGATTGAACGGAGAACAGAAATGAAATGGAGTTGTTCGACTCATTTCCATTGACCCTTTTTGTTTCAGTGTAGATTATATCAATTTTTTCGAGGAATGAAGTGTATCAATCCATTTTATCAAATTCACCCGGATTTTGGGTTTGAGTATGTGCTTCTTCTTATTATTATTATTTCATTTGACCATATTGTAACTTTAAGATAAAAAAATTTTTGACCATAAAAATTTGCTCCTTTCCCCTACTCATATTTATGCCTTGTTCTACTTGATTTTGATTCTGGTAAAATTTCAAATTTGAATTTTAGGTACAACTTTGGTACTATTAAAATGAAATTCATTAGTTGTTCTACTTGATTTAATTGCCATTCTGTGATGAATCAGAGACTCCTTTATTTTTTTTTTATTCTTTTTGGTAATACAAGAGCAATGCTCACTAAGAATTTATAAAGACTAATAATCTTTTTTTTTATAAAAAACATCTTTGTAATACTAATATAGTTAATAAATAAATTAATAAATTCCATTTAAATAAATCAAATTGATTGGTAGAGTAAAATTATATTACAAAAAAAAAGTTAGTTTATGACCAAGTTTTTCTTTTGGACAGAAATGACTTGATTAAATATGTGGATAACATTGATTGAATAGGAGGAAAAGGGTTATCGCCCATTGGGCTAGGCTAAATAATAAAAGTGTATGAGCTATACTCAATTTCTTGGCTCAGTATTGGTTCAAAAGTCAAAGTAGCAAAACTTTTGGCCCATGAGAATTTAGCTTGTGTCAACTAATGAGGTCCAAGATGATAGATTTTTGGGTCTGCACAATAAATTAATGAAGGGTAATCGTGTGCGTATATGTGTGTGTGTGTGTGTGTATATATATAATTTTTAACATATTTCTATTGTACATCACTATTTTATAATCAACTTCGTTTATTTTTATTTAAAAACCTGTCTGTTCTACCGTATATTTTTAGGAAGAGATTTACGTGCTGGCCAATGACAAATGATGTATCCCTTTCTAATCACTAATCAATCTTCTCTCACAATTAATAAAGTTGAATTCAAAAATGTCCAAAATTTCAAATATAAAATTTCATTTAAACATATAACAAAAATATAAAAACGCTATTATATATATATATATATATATTGAAATTCTATTTACAAAACTAAAATAATTTGTTTAACATTGGCTCAAGTAGAAATTTTTTTTCTAAAATAGACCTCTTACATCATACATTTGATCACATTTTATCTAATCAATATATTTATCTACAATATAGCGCTCTTAAATATTTATTGCATCTCTAATTTGCAGTTCGATATATAGATATAATAATAATTTCTTTGTATCTTCTAAAAAATTGACATATTCAATTTTAGAGATTAATATATTAAAAATGAAGTAAAAATTGCAAATTACGTTCTAAACATCAAACATTATACTTTCATCTTTTCAAATGAATTTTTCAATTAAATCTATCAATTTATTAATATATACTCCAAATATATATATATAGTTACATTTAATTTTAGAAATCGAATTTTTTTAATTTTTTTATTAATAAGATTTAAGCATTATTGAGAGCATTAGTGCAACGGGGCCCAAGGGTGGTGCATGTCAGACAGGCAACATGGCCATAACTTAGTAGGTTAATTGCACTTAATCATTACCTCATTTGAAAGAAAGCACACACACAAATCTTCCTTTTTTACTTTTATAAATTATACAATATTCCTTTAATTTTAGTTTAAAATATGCAGACTTTTTTAAAATAAGAAATTATTTTACACTTTAATCTTTTTTATGAAATTACTCTTTATTAATTTAAATATGTATTTTTTTAATTACAACATTTTTGAATAAAGGATATTTCAATTAACGAGTCTACAATTAAATTAAAGTACAAGATAATTTTTTATTTTAAACTTTTGTTACATATTTTAAAGATAAAAAAATCATATAATTTTGACAAATTTTTTTTAAAAAAATTTGTATAATTTATTTATTTATTTATTTAGGTTCACTTTTAGCTAGGAAGGCTGGAGGGGATTGCTTTTCATTAGGCACCCAAATGATTTAAAACTCCATTGATTACAAAAACAACAAAATAATTAGTGAGAACGAAGACCAAGGAAACATAATGATTGGGATAATATTTATACTTTACGACAACCTAAGAGATTCACTCACTACAACAACAGGGGCAAGACAATACAGCAATATACTGTTTTGCTGCCTCTGTCCCAATGATGCTCCAGAATTGTGCATGCTTTGCTTTGCTTTGCTTGGGGCGTGCCACCCTCCCTTTATTATGTTTGTCTCTTCCCACACTTCGCCTTTCCGCCTCACACCAAGCTCCAAGCCTTTCCAAAGTGTTTAAGTAATTAGGTTATTTATAAATGAATTTCTAACGAACAATGTAATTCATATGCTTCTATATCTATTGACTTTGATTTGCTTAATTTTAGTACATTGAATTTACTTAAAAATATTTCAATCAATGTTTTGATGTATTGTTAGGTAGATCTTATACATCTATATAATATATATACATATATATAGTTTTTTTCTTTTTGGGAGGGGCGAGGGGGAATTGAGGATGACTAAAGACCTAATAGCTAACTCTACAATCTTACACAAACCCAATTTACTTGGATGAAAAAGTCAGGGACTAAAGCCTTTACCCATCTTTCTTGTCTGTCTCTAATGATGAAAAAAAAGAGAGTTAAAGATAAATTTCATTGAACAATGCATTAAACATATTTTTGCGTCTTTTTATTATTAGCTTGGTGTATATATTTTGTATAAATCGAGTTTTGTTTAAGATTTTTTTAATATTTATTAAAAATAGGTAAATTAATTCTATAATAAATTATTATTGAGTGTATAATGAATCGATAAAAACTAGTCAAAGTATGTATTTTTAAGTTTGAGATTTATTAACAACACCCACTTTATGAATTTCTATTCTTTAGGTGTAGATTTCATTTGATATTAAAAATGACCTATTTACATATTTGTTTATAGTTTATTTAGTTTATCTATATTTGATTTACGATTTCTCTTTAACCATTTGCATTTTGTGATGAATTGTTTTAAGGAGATTTCTTTTAAAAAAGTTTAACATTTTATTGTTGAATGCATTTTGAAACTTTAATATTAACTTTTCATAAGTTAAACAATAAAGAAA
Organism: Erythrophleum ivorense; assembly: GCA_026724425.1. Classification (NCBI taxonomy): domain Eukaryota; kingdom Viridiplantae; phylum Streptophyta; class Magnoliopsida; order Fabales; family Fabaceae; genus Erythrophleum; species Erythrophleum ivorense. The sequence continues at coordinate 247,421 of JAIUCV010000199.1, read as the reverse complement.
TAAAGTTAAAATATCAAAATATATGTAACCATATAAAAAGATCTTAAATTTAAAATTATTTTAAAGAATTTAAATATTAAAAACTTTAACTTAAAGTGTTAAATTATAATTTTTGTATACAGTTAAAATTTTTCATGGTAATATTCATATTTAAGATATTTTAATATAAATATTTTAATTTGAAACGTTCAAGTATAATTTTTCCTTAATTTTTGAAGAGACGGAATTTTGCATGGTATGTTGGGTCCATGCTTTGACTGTTAAAATGGCAAGTAACATTGTACGGTTGGGGTAAGGAAGGTGAAACTAAAGACAACATCTGAAGCCACTCAATAAACAATCAAATGCCTTGACTTTGATTATGCCTTTTTTTTTTTTTTATATTTTTTTCTGATATAAATTCATAGGAGGCAAAGAGTTGCTGAAAATGGAGAAGTAAGTTCTATAATTATCATTAATTAATCCTCTCTTCTAACTCTTTTCCACCAAGCAAGAGACATTTTCAAGACATGAACAAGGGCTGAAATTTCATAGTTGACGCCTCTGTGTTTGAAGGACTATGACTATTGATACCTATTAAAGAGCAATACCTCATTCCAAATCAACACTTTTATTAACCAGCCCTTTTGAGAAGATTTCTACACTAAATTATTTTTATTTAAAAAGTTGAAACTAATTCACCAAAATCTTTAGAATAAATCTGTCTCTGACAATCTTATCTTATGAGATAAATATGAGGTATTGTCCAGCATCTTTTTGACACTCAGTTTTGATTGAAAAATAATCTACATTAGTTTGAAGCTGAGTCCTTATAGCTCTTAAGACAAGAAAAAATGGAAAATGACATCCAAGTGCTTTATTTTTGAAAACCCAAAAAAATTTAAATATACTTTGCAAGGACGAAAGTATTCTCAATAAGTTATCACCCTTGCTCCTCAAAGTGACCGCACAGATATCTTCCTGAAGTTACAATACTATTTTTGTTTTGTTACATTCATTGGATGAAAATATCAAAATTACTATCACCTAATTCTTACTCCTATTTTTCGAAGTTATTATGCTTTTTGAAGTTACGAATGTATTTTTCATTTGTTATAATTATTGGATAGAAATACAAAAATTATTACCATTTAATTACCATTTGTGTTTTTAAAAAGTATCACTTATTCTTTTAACAGTTATTATTTATATTTTTAAAAATTATATTAAAAATATTTTCATCAGATCTTAGATCTTTTGCCCTAAAAAAATTTTAAATTTTAAGATCTTTTAATATTTCCAAAAAAAAAAACAAAAAGTAAAACAAGTGTGAACAAGGCTTACTATCCATCTCACCAAACAAAGAAAACTTACTATCCAAAATATTATATTGGTAAATTATGAGTGAAAAGGACAGATAGATTCAGAGTTTATTATGGATAGGTTAAATTAATTATAAGATTACATGTAAATATATTAAATGTTGTTTAATAATTGAATCAACCTAAAATCCTTGACATAGATTGAATGTCAGTTTAAAAAATTCTAAGATTAATAAATTAAGATTAATAAAAGTGAAGGATGAGAATGATTGACTAAAACTTTGACCCGTAAAGTGACCAGAGGCAGACAGTTACCCACTAAGGAAGGAATTGTATAAACTTATGGTGACATTTGATGGGAGCATGCTATGCTTATCAAAGCTTCCGTAATTTAGATTATTTCATATGTTTTTAAAGAAACATACTAGGTATTTGAGACATTATATAAAAAAAAAGGAAATTACTTGGGTCAAAACTTTTGAATTATATAATCTTATACATATTTTCAATCTTTTCTTTTAATTTTTATATGCACTAAACATATATATATATATATATATATATATATATATATATATATCCTAACCTTTAGATGTATGTTCGCCCTGAACATGCAAGCATTTTTTTCTTCTTTGCTAGATAAATATTTGTTACTTAAGAACTTAATTAATCATATAATATGATATTGCAAATTCTACAACCTAAGAGGTTAGACTTGGATTTTTATTAGTTTTATTTTTATAAAAATAAAATTTTGAACAAAATATAAGAAACTCTGATTAACAAAATAAATTTTAAATTGAAATCGGGATTTCAGATATGGAAGGAGAAATTGTTTAGTTTGGATGCTCTTTATAATTTTTTAATCAAATTTAGAGAAAAATAAATATGTAAAATATGCGGATGTATTATTTAAGTAAATTCTATATATTCAAATAAAATTTATTATTTAAATAAATCTTATATATTTTATATCTATTTTTAAAATTAGTAAAAAAAAATTAGAAACAAACAAACAAACTCAATTGTTGCATATCCAGGAGGCGTGCGTGCATCCAAGAAGGATACGGGGGGGTGTAGAAAAAATGGAGATGGGGAGGGGACCTACCAAGAAAGTATGAAAGGAAAAGATATGATGGAGAATTAGGAGCTACTCTAATACGGCACGCCAAACCTCATCACATCATCAAAATACTCACCTGTGACCTCCCCTATCTGCAAAACCCAGAAAAAAAGTAGTACGTCTAAGAAATACTGACCACTATGCGCATGAAATCTCATTCTCAACCGTCGGATTCAAACCAAAAATCTGAAAGTTTGAGGCACTCTTATTCTGTCGGTGGGACACGTGCTTATGATCCAACAGGAAACCCTCAACTGAATGACAATGATGTTTCTATGCCAGAAAGGAGGATCAGATAGAGTCCACAGATGAATCTGCATGCGTACCACAGTCCAGATTTGTTTGATACACTGAATCAGTCAATAATTCAGGTTTATTACGAAATAGCATATACAATGAGGAACTACGTTCATTGGGAGCTAAATTTTAAGGTTATCTAACACTGTTTAAAACATCCATAAATAAATCGTGTTTATTAATCAAGGTTTTGGTCTCACATGACAGAAATTTATAGTGTTTATCATACTCTACCCAAGTTTATTTTACGTAAATTTATTATTATATTTAAAAATATTTTGATTAATTTGTATATTTATAAATATTTATATTTATATTAAATCTTATTTTATAATATATGTATTAATCTAATTATATAATATTATATATTTATATTTTTTAAAAAAATTAATTTTGGCCAAATTATTAAATTATAAATATTTTTTTATCCTGATTTAATATATAGGGTTTAGATTTGCTTTCTTTAGCCACTTGTACAAGGAAGAAAAAGACGGAGGGGGTGAGAGAAGCAAAGTGGGGGGAATGGGGAAGAGGAAATGTGTCAATTTTAGAGGGCATGTAAAAGTCAAGGGAGGGTAGAGAAAATGTTTGACAGTTCAGAGGAAAGATTGATGGATTTTATAGAGCACATGATATGATTTGAAGGTCACTTTTTAATAAATATGGCGAAGGATAGGGGTTTCAATAAGTTAAGACTCGAAAGTTGGGAACTTGGGTATGGTGGGGTTAGGGGTTGTTGATGGTCCATATGCATGCAGTAGCAGCAGTAGGAATCCATAGTGCATACCAATTCATGAAGTCATGACGAGTTTGTTCACTGATTCACTCAATTTCATTTTCCTGTTCCTTCTTTCTTCACTCCCTCCCCTACACAATAATGCCTGCAGCAACTAGTGTGCTTCCTCTTTCTTTCTCTCCTTACCTTCCTTTTTCTCTCTGTTTTTTCTGCAAACGAAACGTAAAGGTGACGCTTCTGTACTGCTACCCATCACTCTAAACATCTCCTACGACCTTTATTCAAATCCCATTTCCCTTTTTTTCTCTTTTATGCTTTCACTTTCCTTCCTCAATCCAAGTATTTGATTGATTCCTTCTTTCCCACAACGCCACTCCCATTATTTTTCCCTCCCTTTTGCTTTCCAAGCCATGAAAGAGAGAAGAAGCAAAGGAGTCGAAGCTCAGGCTTACACCGATAATGAGTTAATGGATTACCAGTATTACTCTACCTCTGATCTTCCGTGTAAGAAGCATCCGTCTTCTTCCTCTGTGGGTATCTGTGCTTACTGTCTCAAAGACCGTCTGGTCAAGCTCGTCTGCTCCGATTGTGGGGAACAGCGACTTTCGTCTTGCTCTTGCTCCGAGATCTCTTCCAATCGTAATTCCTGCACCGTCGAGGTGGGAAGCGTCGGGAGAGTCTCCTTCCTCATCGAGAACGAGAAGAACGAAACCCTAATTCCGCATTCCAAACCCAAATTGCAAGATAAAGCGGAGGAGTTCGTGATTCTCAGGCGAAGCAGCAGCAATACCGTCGAGATCAAGAGGAGTGGTGGGTTTTGGAGAATCGGAAAATTGTTCAGGAAGAAGAAGGAGAAGGACTGCGGAAGAAGCGTCAATGGTGGATTCGATGAGAAAAACGATACGTGGATGGTGGATCATGGAGGTGTCTCTAGGTCCAGATCTCTCTGCAGTTTCAGGAATGGTGGGTTGTTTGGATCTGAAGATGGTGGAGATTCGATTTTATCAGGAGCTAGGAGCTCCATTTCTGCAGCAAGAAGCTCTGGTGTGAATGGCGGTCTGGTTCTAGACTCAGGGAGAAGAAGTGGGTATAGCGAAGCAGAGCCTAGAAGGAGTGGGTTTGATGGTGAGAAGAGGGATTCTCTAATGGATATGGATGGGGGATTCTATGGGGTAAATAGACGTGTGTTTTCACTCAGAGAAAGTGACTTCAAAGGCATGGATGAGTCTAGATTCATCGATTTGAAGCTTGATTTTTCTTCAGAATCAAAACCAGAGTTTCCAGCTGCCAAAATGGGTGATACCCTATCTGCGTTTGGCAGCGTAAGAGGTGGAAATTTCATGGGTCATGAAGGAGATGGTGATTTAAGCAGTGGAGGTTCATGTAGGATCACTGTAAATGACAGGGGAATCAAGAGGGGAAGGAGAAGCATTAAGAGTTGGCGATGGATTTTCAGGCACCATCCAAGTTGGGGAAGTGGGAAGAAAAAAGACGAAGAAGACCTTATGTTCAGAACTTGATATAGCAGAATATCAAATAAGAATTGCAAAGAACAAACCCATCTTCCTTTGTAGCTTTTGATTAGATTAGTGTTTAGTCTGCGGTTTAAATTCTCTTCAGTTGTAGTTTGGCCACCTAGTCATATTACCTCTCTTCTCTGTAATAATGCTTACTCAGTAAATGCTTAATAGAAAGAACTCGATACCTAATTAGGAAGTGTGTGCCGTCAAATTCCAATAAAGCAGAAGGAAAAATGCCTCTTGCGCCCAGTAGATAATCAAACAAGCCAAAAGCGAAGCACGAAATATAATTTTTAAACGAGGAAAATTAAACAGAGATTTCATCCCAAGATCTACGGAAGGAGTTGCCAAATTGGGCACTTGCTTGGTAGATTTTTGCCTTCTTTCCTAGTGGAGGAGGTGAAACACCATTCCTTGTGGTCCTATTCATGACGCAAGCTTATTTTTTGGTTTTGTTAAGTAGAAATTTGAGACTCGGTATATGCTCACCAGTTCGCTGCGTTGCGCGGGTAGGATACGAGTATGGTACCAAAATACAAATGTAAATACTAAACATGATAGTTATTCTAAATATTTAATATGCATTATATAAGTATTAAATTTCATAATATAAAACAAAAATAAATCTTATGTATAAAATAAAAATAGATAATAATTTTTTATGGTATATAATCAATCAAAATAATAACTTTTTTTAGTAAGTCTATAAATGATCTTGAATAGCATTGATACGTATTTAGTAGATATTTGGTATACCTACACAGTAGTACAAGTAGGACTTGAAATATTGCCATAATCATGCTAATCACTAGTGGAGCTATACTGGATGAGAACGCATGACTGGCAAATAGGGAAGTAACTGAAAGGTATTGAATGCAGGATTGCCGTTCAGTACCAATTATAGTTTCTACAAAATGAGTGGCTGTTCTAATATTTAGAATGGAAAATTATAGTGAGAAGTTTTAACTTAAAAATATTTTAAAATTTTAAATTATTTTAAATAATTTTAAGATAAAAAATTTTAACTTAAGTTTTAAGTTGTAATTTTTTTATATGATTTAAAATTTTGGTTTCAAGATCATTTTAAACAAATTTAAAATTTAAAATTATTTACATTAAAATTTTAAATATAATTTTTCTTATTTAAAAGCTTTCAATTCTATTTTGGCTTTAGTGTGAAACAACTCGCATAACACAAATTTAGGCGGTGTTTGGTTTTGTTGTCTTCTATTTTTATTTTTATTGAAAATAGAAAATAGATTAAAAATAAGCTTGGTACAGGTTTAATAGACACTAAAATAATATTTCAAGAAAATCAAAAGATTAGATAATTTATTTTTTGAAAAGTTACTTTTGTTTTAATTTAATTTTTGAAGAAAATTTTATATTTTCATTCGTTAAAAACTTTGTTTCATAATCAAAGTGCCACTAAACAAATGGGTTGACGTGGCACTAATGCTTTGCACAAGTGATCATTGTTATCAAAGTTAAAAATAAATAAACTATTTAGTAAATTAGTTTGATTAATTTATAAAATTAACTTGTCAAAAAATTAGGCAAGAATAAATAAAAAACCAATCGAATTGGTTGAAATTGGATTGGTTTAAGGTTGAAGTAGTTTCAAATATATATATTTTTAAGTTTTTCTTATTTCATCTTGAGCAACTTTGAAAAACTAAAAATGGAATGTAGTAGGAGAAAGAAAGAATTGAATCAAAGAAAAATATTTATAAAAATACAAGAGAAATATTTGACCATTTTTAACACTCATTTTTCATCACATTTTGTCTTCCAGTAACATTTCTTTTATATATCGATATATTTAGTCAAAATTATTTTTTTCTTTTCATCAATATTTAAAATTATATATCATCATGTTTTTACTTGTTATATCAAAATTTTTATATATAAAATTTTAAATAGATACATATATTTAATTATCATTTATTTGATCACGATTCAATTATAATTAAATTGATAAATTATAAATTAGTATCTCCAACGAAATTAATCCAATTTTAAAACATTGGCTGTGACCATTAATACTAACATGAACTTACCTAATTGTCATTTCAACAAAAACAATACTATTTTTAAGAAATTGAACGTAGGTCTCTTACCATTGCATGAGACCCGCGTCAATTATATGGCCTCACATTTAGTTCAATATTAAAAAAGGATGTAGAAAATTTTAAAAAAAAAAAAAAAGAAATTTTGGGGGCAAAAAAAGAAAAATGAGACCTATGAACAAGTTATTTATAGTATTGATATATATATATATATATATATATATATATATATATATATATATATATATATATATATATATATATGATTTCCCAAGAGCCACTAGAGCAATGCTGGAAACGACATCATCTGCATTGCCTCAAGGTTTAGGTCTGTAAGAAAATCCCGTCAAAGAAGAAGCTCTATACTCTTCAAATCTTGATATTTCAAAGGCTTCCCCCACTCTGCCATTGAAGAAGATTGTGTGCTCATTTATCTCAATAGTCCAAACTATTCCCATCGAAGAAACTTGCATCGCCAGTTTACTTCTGTGCAAAATTGTACATCAGTGTAAAATACGATATTGGGTACTGATTCTGTGAAAGTAAATAAAAAGTGTAATTACACGTGTGTAAAATACGATAATACCTACTAATCATACATATCTTGCCACAAAGCCACTCATTTTTCTTTTGGTCTTCTTTTGGAATATGTGGTTGGAATTCTCTCGTTCTTTCTCACCCTATTGTTTTGGTCTTTGAGGAGGGAATTGGGATTAGCTTGGCTAGGTTGTCATCTTCTTCCAGCAAACTAAATAGCTAGAAGATTAATATCAAAATAGCGAAAGAGTGCTTTATTCCTTCTCTCCATCATTTCTTGTGCAAATCTTCGGAAGTCCTATTTCATATTAAATTCCTAAGTGGACAAATTTTCCGATGAACTTAATTAAAAATAAATAAATAATTTTTTATTGAAAAGGTAATAAATTTAATAGATTAGATTTGCGTAAGATATTCCCTTATTGTTGTTGGTATCTTGGTGCCTTCATTTTCTAAGAACTGTCCCCATATTTGACTCTGCTCATACATACACCATCCTTGATTTGGATATTTCATGGACCTTTGAGATGTTCAAGAGATCTTCCATAGATGAACTTCAAGCAGACAGCAAAATCTTTTTTATCTTTGACTATGATGCTATTGTTTTGGACACTTCAGTTCGTTCAAGGTTTCCATCTGGCCCCAATAATTCCATATGACCAATTTAGTCCCCACATTTTGAGTAAACATTCAACATTATCTCTTTATAACTTCACTTTTTGCACATGGTCAAATGCTTTATTATTGAATCATAAGATTTGCGTGTATAATAGTATAAAATTATTTTATACAAAGTTGAAAAAAATGAGAACTCGACATTTAAAAAAATTCAAGCTCTTCGTAACATTATCTTTTACCTAATAACATTTTGGGTTATGTAATTATGACAAATTATTTGAGCTCACATAAACTATCATAATATCATGTATAAAGCAAGTGTTCAGAATTCTGGAGTCTTGTGTTCAAACACTTGTTGCTTAAATTTGTCTGTGTGAGCTAGTTGGAAATATTCAAGACATTAGCTAGTGTTATAACATGAATAACGTAACATCTAATTCATAAAACAGAAACTTACTGAGAAACATGAACGGTTAGATATTGCTAGAAATCAAGAATTCAACGACAAACAGTTCCACAGCCAAAAGTCCACCTCATGAGTACTAAACCTGATTCCTTTGTTCACCCCTTTTTTAACATGTTAAGCATAGCATTAGAAACCATTTATGAGTAAATTACACAAGTTTTCTTTAAATTTTATTAAAATTACATATTTATTCAAAATAAAAAGTTAAGTTATGTTTTAATTTAATTTCAAATTTTTAATTAAAATATCCTCCATTATCCTAAAGACATAATTTTTTTAACCTAAAATACCTTATTATATATATATATTTTTTTATGAAGAGTATTTTAATAAAAAAATTTAAATTAAACCAAAGTTCATTTTTAAAAATAGAGGAGATGTGTGGGTAATATAGCAAAAGTCAAGAAAAGTCTATATAATTTACTCAAAAATTAAAAAAAAAAGGTATCCCTGAGAAAGCCAAAGGTAAATGATAAATAAACATATCAACATAAATTCTTAAATGACCAAATAATTAAAAATACCAATGTTTAATAAGTATACCAAAAAGCAAACTCAATAATCATTTGAAACGGTTATTGGCTGGAATCTTCCTTGTCCCCACCAGGGCAGAACTAGGTAAATACCTAGGCGTCTATCCTTTATGTACAGTCTCTGTACCAAAGAAATACGCCCATCAGATTGATATGCCTATTGTAAATTTCATTTATAGTGATAAAAATCAAAAACCAAGGTATCATTGTATTGAATGGCAATTTCTGTCTATCAAAAGATCATGGGGGGTTCGAGGCTTAGACGGACTCACGATTTTAACGAAGCTTTAATAGCGAAGCGAACATGGAGATTAGTGAATTGACCCCATTCTCTTGATAGCAGAGTATTAACCTCCAAATATGGTACTGGTAGTCAGATGGCACAATATTCTGCATAATCCTTCGTCAGCTCATTGGGCATGGAGGGCCATTTGCAGGGATAGTAACTCTTGTCACAAGCAATTTATCTCGGCAAGCTGGAAATGGGCATAGTATTTCTTTATCTAGTAAGTATTGGCAGCATCAGCCTTTTACTCTGATCAACCAGATCAATTTATATGGAGAGGTAACTCTTCTGGTCTTCTTATACACTTAAGGATGGTTATAAATCACTCTCCCAGGAGCCTCACAGAAATTCAAATTGTAGCTTGGAATAAATTTTGGAAACCCAAGATTCCACCAAGACTAATTATGCTGCTTTGAAATATCAGACATCAGGCTCTTCCCACTCGACTGTTTTATAAGAATAAAGGCTGGGATACTGACACCATTTGCCCTCTATGTAATCAGGGTAAAGAGGATTGGGACCATCTTTTTCTCACCAGCAATTTTGCAACTCAGGTCGAAGGAAGAGTGTTAAAATCCCAAACGAAAGCGTTATAAACAAATATGTTGACTTTAAACAGTTATAATTTCTTTTTTTTTTTAATCTAGAAAGCGTTATAAAACTTATTATGTATAGCAGAAAACGCTTTCCAAACTTGTCATAATCGCAACCTAAGTTTACTTAGTTGAAACCAACTTGGAGCCCAGGATTTACTGTTTAAGCATATTTTAAAACAGTTTTAATTATTTTTCTAATTTATTCATATTTTGCCCTAATTTATTATTTTTTCTTATTTAATTAAGACACCGATTGGTTTTTGATGGTCACACCTCTGATCCAATTGAAGTACTTTATCCTATTGATTATCAACGTAGAAGTATTTGTACTGTCACACCGGTCTTCCTACTCAAAACCCTCAACTAATTTCCTTCAGTTCTATGTTGTTATACTTGTGCTACTTGTTTTGGAGGTACCAATCACAAATGTCCTAAGCTTCGACGTATTTTTTCTCGACATCAGGTACCTGACTTCTAGTGCACTCAAAATGGGAGGAGAGTCAAGAATAGTACTTTTCATCTCCTTGAAGTACTTCGCGATAGTATAAAGGTCCTCGTTCCCTGCAGATAGCTTGCTCGTCTCACTATGTTTGGAAGTTATGCAACAATAATACACAAACCAAACTACCAATTGGTAGGCACAAATGCAGGATTTCAGGTAATGACTTGTACCGGAGAAGATCTTGTAAATTTTTTGCTCCATGTGATTTGAGTCCAGATTACTAGAAATTTTCATCTCTTGTTCACAGCAAAAACATTATAAGTCAAAGAGTGGTATAAAAATTGTTTGGAGGGAATTCTTTTCTCTCTCGTATACTTTTCTTCTCTGTGTTCTCTCTTATTTTTTCAAAGAAAGTTTTCAATGTAGTTAACTTTTGTAAGTTATTTTTCATTTTAAAAATTTTGTTAACTTATAAAAGACTCTATTTAAATTCAAACAAAAAAGTAATTAATTAATTAAAATTAAGTTATTATATTACAGATCATCCGATCATGAACAGATAATATATTCGAACGACTTTTAATTCAAGATATTTACACTTCGTGTGCTTCGTGCGTCATTATATAGAGCTCCATCATCCTATCTACCATATATATGTCACAATGTGTAAAATATACTAAATCCACCAACTTTGGGGGGAGTCCTTTCTCAGTAATTTTATATGTTTTGTTTTTCGAATGTTCAAAAAAAGGAAAAAAAAAACATTTGATGGTGCTGCAATAAAAGATATGTTAACTTTGAATTCTATTCTTTTAATTTTATTTAACATTTCAAATGGTAACTTGTGTTTAAAGTCTTTTAAAATGGTCCCTTAAATTTTAAATTTCTATTCTAAAAAGCTTTTTTAATAAAATGTGTTAAAAAATAACAAACGTCCGTTACCCGATTTCATGACTTGCTTCCTCATGGTTTCTCAATCACTGTGTGTGTCTGTGAGAGAGAGATTTTCTGAAACGCCTATGGATTCTTCTGACACCCCTTCAATCACATCTGTACAGCTTGGTTCCTTTGTGCCATCCTCTTCTACAACATTTTCTACGATTGCAGGAGAAGATTCAGCCTCATCTGCAACTTGAGCTTTCTTACCTAACGAAACTTTGCAGTGACACTAGTTTCCTTCTCTTCCTCTGATATTAATGTGGGATCGTTGGTATCATCTGAACTCCCTTCACTCTTGGCGAACTCATCCACAAGTGGTTGCATAGTCTCCACGTCTTTACATTGTTTTAAACTTCTTCACTTTCTTCTAAATTTTCCATTGGTTTTAGTAGACACAGATACTGCTTCTTAGCTGCTAGTCTTTCCCGCTATCTCAATATCGGACTCTTTGGCAGGCTGAACCTCAACCATATCAGCTGGTTTCTCTGTGCTTTCAGCTGATATTCCAGGGATAACTGTCTTCAGCTCCTTCTCCTCCCTTGATTGACCTTCGGCACCTCCACTTGGGTTTTCTTCTGTTTCAGTGGGCCTGCTTCGTAATTGGCAGTCTCTTTCACTATCTCTGCAATTGCATTCGATTCTTTTTATCTTGTTTTCTCGATGGTGTCAACGAGGATTTAGGAGTTGCGACTATGTTAGGTTGCTCCTCGTGTTCTTTTTGTTGGGATTCCTTCTCTGGTTCTTGCGATTTTTCGTGCACTTTCAATTGTTGAGTCTCTTTTACTGCCTCTGCTTTTGATTCGTTTAATCTTCCACCATTTCTCTGTATCCATCTCTCTCTCTCTCTCTTTCTGATTGAGAAGCCATGAGAGGAAGCGGAAGGAGCGAGCCATTAAGAATATTTGTCACTTTTTAACGAGTCTTATAAAATTTTTTTTTTTTTATGAAATAAGTTTAAAATATAAAATTTAAGACATTGATTTGAAACATTAAATAAAGTTAAAAGGATTAGAATACTAATTTAAACTTAAAAATACCTACCACAAAGCATACCCAGCATGATTCTTCAAATTAAAAAAAAATACCAAACATGTGAGACATGATGAATCTCAGACACATACAAATAGAAAGAGCTTTCTCTAGTATTCACATCATTCCAATAATCTGAAGCTTTCTTGATAAAAGAAGATGTCTAGGTCCCCCGACTTTTGATCAGGCCACAATGGCTGAGGCATCTCCATAACCACAGCTCTCCTAGAGCTCATGTTCTCCATGTTGTGGTAAATCACTCTGACACGCCTTGCTACAAAGTATGGCACAAGAAGGATCTCACCAGTTGTGGGAACTCTGCATAGCGGAAAATGAACTCGTTCCTGTGCTCCAATCCCACAAGGAAGTTTAATGCTTTTCTGTATCCACTCCTGAGTCTCGTAGTCCTTCAAAATCCACAAGTTCAAAACACTACCATTGTATCCAATTAAGCTCAAGCATCCACTCAGCTCAACAAGATCGGGGAATTTCAAATATGGACGGTGAAGTTCTTTATAAGAATACCCAAGAGGAATTTTGATTGTCCTGAATTGCTCATTCCCAAGATCAAATGCCATTATATATGAAGAGAATTTCCAGTGTATAGCACCGTTGACACAAACTCCTCTCTTACCCTCCAAAAGCCATGTCATTGGATTGATAGGGATTATCGGAGTAATATGCCTCCATGAATTGTTTGTATCACCAATGGTGAAAATCTTGAACTCATGAGAATCACGATATTTCAGCAGGCGGAGAACTTTGAACTGATCTCGAATTGGGTCATACCCAAAATGGGTCGAAATATAAAATGTTTTTCTTATAGAGGTATCATCGGGAAGGGTGACAATTTGTCGTGTAGTTGGGTTGCATATTTGAGTGAAAGCCTCGGAACAAGAGTAATTCTTAGGATGGAAACAAAGCAACCCATTCACACTTTGAACAGCAACTTTCGAAGCCGTACGGTCTGAAAGGGTAGCGATGTGGGTGGGGCTTGAATGAGCCATATCCGCTTGCCCTTCGTAAAGGGGTGCGGAGAAAACGTGGGGTTCGGAGGTTGCGACGGCGGAGGCGGGGCAGACGAAGAGGAGATGGCCGTGGGTGGGAGTGGTGGATCGGCGAAGATGAAGGAAGGAGGGATCGAGTATGAAGGAGTTCCAGGATTTGCATACGCACCTGAATCGAAGCAAAGATTTGGTTGGGAGCCTCGGGAGCATGTGGTAGAAGACAATTTCATCTGGTAGAGGATTCGTCATGCTTCTTAATTCTTAGTATTTCCCCCTTTTGAGTTCTGTCAGAACTCAGAATCGAGGAATTTTCTGCATCTGGGATGGAATATTGGTACGGCGTGTTTGATCACGGTAGAAGACGGAGGGCTATTGCTTCCATCTCCGAATGTGGGTCCTCTGTTATGGACGATGACGCTGGTAGTGCTGGAGTTGGGTCGCAGTGGCAGAAGCACTTTACTGTTCATATACAATTGAGAAATCGAGAGAAGGGGGAGCAGAAATCGAGAAAAGTAGGAAGTTTGTTTCTCCGCCTTTTCGGACAAGGAGTGACGTCTTCATTATTATCATTATTATTTAATAAAATATTTTTGGTCTAGCTTTTTAATTTAGATATTTTTTATTTAATAAATAAATATATTATATGTATCTAAAAAAAATAAAAGAAAGAGTGAAAAGTAATTTAGATTATTTTATTTTTTATTAATTTTGAAAAAAAATAAATAAAATATGTGAGACTCATCAATTAAATAAACATCACACGTTTAAATGGGTAAATCTTATATATGGTCAGTCTATCTCTTTGTAAATATTTTTTTAGACCCAACATTGAAGAATCAAATACTTAGAGTGGATATTATCTAAACAACATACATTCTATTTAAATATATAAATCCGAAATTGATAAGAAATGAATAAAATCAAAAGTTCGTGAAAAGGAAAACAGTAAATATTATTTATTTATTTATTTATTTTATCATACCTATTTTTATTTTTGTGTATTACACTTTTTTTTTTACTGACCCAATGCAATATTATAGAGGATCTAGGTACATAATTTTTACATTTTAATATTAAATAATTGATTATTTTAAAAAATTCATGTATTATATTTTGATTAATAATCAATATTTAAATAGATGCTAATTGTGCATGTTAATAATTCTAATATTTTGATGGAAAATTAGTTTTAATATATTTTAATTAAAAATAAAATAATAATTAAATTATTTTACTTTCAAAAATTTTCTAATATATAAGTTACAACTCATTATTTGAAAATAATTTTTAATTATCAATTTTTATTTTAATAAATTATTATTGACTACATGATAGTGTGAGACTGATAATCTACAATCCATGTCCAGTAGTGGAATCTACATCGATTTCTTAAAGCTGATGAAAGGCCCAAATTCTGGTGTTCTAGTGATCGAGGATGAAAAATTAGAACCAACGACCAAGAAATGAGGAATAGTACGGCCTTACTCCTTATTTATTGTTAGTGACTCTCCTCCCTTGTTTTACTTTAGACGATGTGGGACAAGGATATCCCCGCGTGTCTTACAAAATCTCAAGTCTCCTCTTTTCTTATTTTGCGTCTTCCTTGTTTCTTCCATATTTTTATCTTCACCAACACCATCGTTGCCGCTAGTCGGTTCCAGAGATTGTAAATTAGAAAAAATAAAACTTGATTACCATCTGTAACATTACTTGAAGCAACGTGTAGGTCCCCTGAAGCATTCTATCCCTCATTTGAGACCATGCATGAAGATGATTGGCTACCCACTTGGAGACTTACGCTGAACACACATGAATCACTCATCCCTTGTCACAAAGCTTGTACAAGGTTGTTCACGTCGCCGGAATCTGGATCTGAAGGCGCTGCAGAAGAAGAGCCCGACGACAATGAAGATCGTACCGCAAACTTGTTCATCAATTCAAGCTTTTGAATCTCCAATTTTGACATGGCCCTATCTTTAATCCAATCACAGTCTTTTGGAGATGACATAAATTACGTCACCTTCTATATCATCTAAAAGTCTCGCAACATTTGATATGTAATGCTGAAGAGATAGTCCCTTGAAATGAACAATAGTTACTGAAAGCGAGCATTATTAAGGGAAATGGCAACACTAACGAGAGGAAAGTAGTGTACCAAGATTTTATTATATTAGATTTTTAAGATATAAAATTATATATATATATATATATTTAACTATTATTAACTCAATCATGATTAAGTCAGTGCACCCACTAGTCAACGAAGGAGCTGCCTTTCCCTCAAAACAAGAAGCATCAAGTGTTGTGTAGATCAGGCATTTCACTTGACATTATCACCATGTTGCCTTCATTACGCTACAGTTCTTGGTAGGCCTTCCAACTTATTCTATATATGTTGATATATTCAGCAACACAGTATGTGACAAGGCCTATGTCTTCGTTGAACATGGACAGAGCTGCTCTGTCCCTGCCACCTTCTGAGGGTTCAAATTCTTCAATTTCGTACATTTTCATTACCTTACTATACTGTCGTGTTAGGACTGACAAGTACCCTCTATCCGGAAATACAATGAGTTATTGGCAGTGTATGAATCTCTAATAAGCGTAGCTACCTCCCTAATTGAGCGAGTCCTGTGTCCTGCTTTGAAAGTCAAGGTGTGGTGAAAATATAAGCACGCATCGTTTTGAATGATGTGCAAGGGTTTTTTGAGATTATTTATTGTAAAATTTTTGTGAATTTTGTGAGGAGAGAGATATAAAAAGTGAGAGTGTGTATAAAATCTTTTTTTTTCCTACTCTCTTTTTTTTTTTCTTTTCAAAATCTACAAAAACGTAGCCCATATTCCTTAAATGATAACGACTATACACAAATACGAAACTAAAAGTTAAAGTTTTGCCTTTAAATTAGTGTTGGGAGAGAAATTAAACAATTTCAAAAATTAACTTGCGATGGTTTCTTACGGGGAAGCATCCACAAGTTGAAAAGAGGAAGACGTGGGAAGTTGTTGGTGTTTCAAATACGTGAGAGACGTGAGAGTAAGCGCGTTAGATCCCCAGGACATGTATCAACAAATCAAAATATTCTGATGGGTTAACGGAACCTTCTCCACCATCGTCTAAATCATCATGAAGTCTTGGGCCTAGACCCTTCCACCAGATCACTCATGTTTGCGAAGGAAAGCTTGAGCTCCAAGCAGCAAATGAAAATCTTGGAGGTGTCTGAGAGATGGGAGAAAGTGTTTTCTTGGGAAAATATGGCCGTCGGCGAAAATAAGGCGGTGAAGCCTAGGTCGGGGGAAGAGAGGATACTTAGAAGTAGGGGTGTTTAAATCTTGGTCCAACTTGGTTTTAAACTAAAACCAAATCAAAATGAGTAGTCGGATCGTAAAATGGAAGATACTTTGCATTACAGTTGGTTTGGTGTAGGATTTATTTGATTTATATCATGTTTACTTTTTTCGTTTAAGTGATTTTTTTTAGTTTTTTTATATATTTATATAATAATAGAAATTTTGATGTAATTGACTCTAATATTCATCATCATGCTTTTCTTCTTCTTTAAAAGATAACTTCTTACAAATTATAAATTATTTTTTCCTAGATTATCCATTATCTATAAAATTAATCAATTATATGTAAATATCAAATTATTGTACAAAAAGTTGAACAAATAATTTTGATTTATTATTCATTGCATAAATATTTATTATATCTATCAAAACTACGTATTAAATATTTATAATAATTAAATTTGTTAACTTTAATAAAAGATATTAAAAATATTTCGAAGAAGTAATATGAAGGTGATTAGTTCTTCTAGTGTAAGCGTAGCGATAGAAACATAAAATTCTGTGCTTCTCTTACTTTTAAGATTGAGTAAAATCTTGGTGTTATTTCTCACATAAAATGCTTTCTTAATTTAATTTTTTTATAAATATTTATTCTCAAAATAATCCTATATCAAATCATTATGGCTTTGGTCCCTCTGTTTAGCTGCCATTACTAAATGGATGATGTGAAGAATAGTGTTGTTACAGGCTATTAAGTGCTAGTTTGCACATTGGTTCAACCACGGTTTAGAGACTTCCAAATTGAACAAAGTGCTAGTTTACTGCCAATAAGACAATTTTGCACAATAATATATCAAGACATTGTATATTGGTTCAACCACGCGTTTAGAGGGACTTCCGAATTGAATAGAGTGCTGGTTCACTGGACCGGCCAAACTGGTTTTGATAACATTGATTAAAATTACAAAGTTTGAATTTGGTATTATAAATATTTGCAATTTAATGGATTTTTTAACATTAGATGAAGTATAAACTTTTATCCTGTTAAAGGGTACTTCAGTCCAGAGAAAAACTGGACTCTCCTGAACGTCAAACTTGTATCTAGCCCAAAAACAAGTAAAATCTGCAAAACATAATTGCGATTTTTTTTCTGAAGTAAAAGTTCTGGACTCAGACAGGGGAATGAGGGGGTCGAAGACTTTGGGCTCGTCATGAAAAAGCCCTATTAAATAATAAAAATTTATTTACAAATATTTATAAATTATAAATAATTATAATATATTTCATTGACTTGCTGATACAAGGGTAGTGTGTGGCGACGTATGACAGTAGGGCCTTGAATTTAGTCGGCCGGGTGTGAGATTATATTGGAAGTTTAAGGGTAGAAAATTTGTAGGAAATATTATAATTTAAAATTTTAAGTTACAAATATTTATATTGAATTTAAAATTTTGAATTATAAATTTTTTTAAAATAAGTTTAAATTTTAAAATTTTTAATATAAATAACTTCAACGATTCTCAAATTTGTATATTGAAGGTTTGCTAAGGGCATATAAGATTGTGAGAGAAAATGAAAGAAGTTTTGTGTGTAGAGACGAGACAAACTAAGCTGAAAAGGGGATGCATTTATAGAATATGTGAATGGTGCCATTGAACGCAGAACATTGTGTTCTACATTTAATGGCCTAAAGCTTATTGACTCTAAAGTCATTGACCTTAGGTCAATAATACCGAATGCATTTAATATATCATGAAAAATAATAATAATTGAATGTAAAAATTTTTCTTTCATGTCCAATATTTTTTTTTTGAAAAAAAAAAAATTAAACTGAGCCAATGGCTCTGCTTCTAGATATTTATAAAAAAATAATAATAACATAGAGTCTAAAGCTATAAGATTTGTGTTCTTATAAAAAATGGAGTTACATATATCGGAAAAAAATTTGGTAGCAGTTTATTTTAATCTTCTACTTTTTTTCTCTCCTCCTGATATATTTTGGTGAATAAGCCCAGTTTTTGCCTTTGACTACTTAAATTCTCTTCATGATCCATTGGTTAGAGCTTGAGCTTCCTCAAGCATTAAGCAAATATTAGGGTGATATATTCATACAAATGTAGTAAACAAATTTTAGGACATGTTAAAAAAAATAAGTCACGACATTTTGAAAAGGGTATAATTCTTTTCTCTTCAAGATTTTAGTGTATGTCTGACAGGATGATACCCTAGCACTTTGCAAGATGAGAAATAAATGCATGACTGGTAAGGAAAGAGTTACAGATATTGATTTTAATCTTTATTTCTACTTTTTTTAAAAATTATTTATCCATTGAAACATTCATCATTATATAAATAAGATGTCATTTGTAATTAACTTAACATTAAGAAAAGGTTACGAGATACATATGCATGTGATGTTGAATTAATTAAAGAGAATGTCTAATTTAGAAGGCAAAAGGTAGTCGCAATAGGATAAATAAATCAGAAAGTCAATCTAAAAATTTTTTAATCAAACAATTATAATTAAAGACAAAAGTTAAAGCATGTGAGTATACTATTTACCCTGATAATGCATCCAAAATAGCTCTTTGAGAGGAATGATTCTAAAATGGTGCAACCAATAATATTATGATGATATTTTAGAGTGCCACCGGAGAAAAATACAATATCTCATTAGACATTAAAGCAAAAATTTTCCTTGAGAATAGAACAATAGAAGAATATAATTTCTTCTCCATTAGGGGGACAATATAACGACCATAGCAATTTTAACATGCCATTAGCTTCAAGGAGTGGCATTCTCCTCCTAACTGGCTATCCAATGATCACTTGTTATGTCATAGATCTTTCTTGCTTTGGGCCTTTGGCTCCTTGCTTCACCCACAAAGATATAAAAAAATGCAGTTAACTAAACTTTTGTTTTACACTCACTGTTTACTTACTTAATAACAAGTACAATTTCAATAACATGTCTCATTTTATAGAGGTAAAAATTTACTTTTCCTTTCTCAATTTTGCATGAAATTTTACTCTCATTAGGGATGATTAAAATATTTACATTTGATGAATACTCACTTTATCTTTTTAAATTTAGGTATAGGAAATCGGAACCTGTGGACTGATACCCATATACATGTTTTCAAAGATTGCAATCTTCATACACATAGGCACTGTTTGATTCGTTACAAGGGCAATATAATTTCTTTCTAAATAATGTATGATATCTGTTATATTTTTATAATAATTATTCAATAAAATTTATTTATTATTATTTTTAAAAAAATGAAAATATAAATTTTTTTTTATTTTAACTAAATACTTTTTTATATTTTGTTTCTCTTTATATCATTCAATTAAATAGGCCCATATATATGTTTTTAAAGAACACAACCTCTAAATAATCTAGCCTTCCCTTTCTTCACTTTACTTACTAAAGTCCCACATCACCTTTAAGGATAAAATTGTTGAAACTAGTTAATTGCGTCTTTGAACAATATATTAATGGTTGTGTGATTCTTTTTTGTGATTTTATATAAATAATTTTCATGTAAAGGAATTCAGAACTTGAGAACAAGTTATTAATTTTAAAATTTTTTCAGATAAATGAGTTTCAATTCAGAGATTTAAGAATCTAATAAGAAACAAAATAGAGATTGAATTTATTACCTATTAACCTATAGATTTGGGAGTGAATTTCTTTTTCTGTTTTTTTTTTCTTTTCTAGATTGAAGAATAAGGACTATAGTATTCTATTTATGATTATCTGTAATTTTCATCCATTAATTTTTACTCTTCTGGATTTATCCTTTGTATTTCAAAATAAGGTTAAAGTTTTCTCTTATGAAATTTCATTTGAATTTAAAGGACAGAAGTGCATTTAGATCTTTATATAATGCTCCAACCTAAATTGTCAATATTTGTTTCATGTTTAGAATAATGTTTTATGAATTTTCAAGGAAACTGTTTGTACATAAATAGAAGATTCCTCAATGGTAATTGGGACTAAACACCAAAAACAAATTTCTTTTTTACTGTCACAATGGTCTAGAAAATTACTTTGTATATATTGAGAATGATTCTTTAGGGCTGGAAATTAGCTAAATATTAAATTTTAAACAGAGTAAGAAAGTATGCTTTGTTATGTTACTTTTTTTTTTTGGAAAACAATGCTTAAATAATTAAAAATGTACTCAATTCTTATTTTAAAAAAATACTCATAATTTTTACGACTACTTATATGTGACTTTATCTAAGTTCATATAATCCACTTAGATGTAGCCTTTATCTAAGTTTATTAAATGTCCTTGATTTTAGATGCAAAAACTTTTCTTTCACGGAACCGGGTTTGAATCAATCAGGGCCCATCATGGGCTTGTCTAGGCAAGTGGATCATTCCACTTGGGTTTACTAGAGCATCGTCTCCTAAATTATAAAGCCCAATTTATTAGGCTTCTTACCTTAACCTCCTCATTAGACTTCAATCTCAATTATCCATGCTTAATCTTAGTCCATCCCCATTTTGGTACCTACTTTTCTTTTGAGTAATTATAAATATTTTTAAATAAAAATTAAATGATAATTTTTAAATTTAAAAATAATAAAGAGAAGTAATAAAAATGTATATCTCTCTTATACATTTTAACTTTTTTTTAATGAAAACTTATATTTATAATTTTAAAAATTATTTTTTATTTTTTTATATTAATTTAAGAGATCCATGATATCAAAAGGTCTCAAATGCACATATAAGTGTGAGTATGTGTGTGTATACAATTTCTTAAGAGTCTTATTTCATTGATATATACTATCCTTTTTTTCTTAATGTTTCTTTATTTTATCTTCTATTATTAACTTTTCAATCCATTCTTCAGATATAAAGATTTTCTATTAAATAAACCTTAAATCTACGTGCCCTTGATTTTTCTAAAATGGTTATAAATTTATTAATAAGTGATTTGGCGAATTCAAAAAATGTTTTTTTTAAATACAATTTTGAATTTTGTTCAGAAAGGGCGATATGACATCTAAATGTTTCTTTGATCCATGCTTTTATACGCAACCTACATAGTTACAGTTGGATATATGTCTTCTTCAATCCCTCTTTTATTTAAAATATAACTTATTCTTATTATTTATATTTAATTGACTGAGTAATACTATGAAATTTATTCAGAATCCTCTTATTTTTGGATGTTATTAGTCATACTTAATTGACTGAGTGTCACCGATGTAACTTCTTATTTTTAGTGATAAAATTATCTTCTTTTTCCATCTTCATAGTAATTTTTCGCTATTCAAAATCCCTGCTCCTTTTATATATTAGTTCATATAATTATGTCCTCCACTGTCAAATTTGGACACTACCAACAACATAGGTAATTTCACCACACCCCCCCGGCAGTTAAGAGAAAAGTGTCTTTGGCATTACAGGATTTATGTTTTTCTCTTTCTTCCATTTTCTTAATTTCTTTCTAGTAATTATATTAGATAATGCAAATATTTTGGTAATTTAATTTTCATCATGTCATTACCAATAACTAAATTAGATTGAATTTAGCGCCCAATGGCTTTGTAATTTCTAGATTCACATGTGGATTCTATATATTTCCCACCCCAATAGAAGCTAATAGACTAAGTGCATGATTGGAGAAACTTTTTTATCCCTTAAACCACATTTTGTACAAAGTAACAATATGTTGTTTCTGCAAAATCATGATCAGCAAACGTGATTTTCTCTTCCCCAAACGCATATCTAAACACGCTATAAGTTATAATTCTGTATATCTTTCTTGCTCTCTAAAGGTTATATCTGTGTATCTTTCTTGCATTATATTCGGTGTAGCATTCTTGCTCTCTCTTCCATAGCCCATCAAAGTTGACCATGGCACCAACCACTAATTGCAAGTACTCTTAGAATATGCCATGTATATATATTATGTTATATTGCGTATGGTATAGGTCAAACAATTTGAGAGGAATATATCACTCAAAATATAATCTATCATCAATATTGCTAATTTAACTAATTTTTGTTGTATAAACTTTCCTTTTTTTCTGAGAAAAATAATTTGTTACCTAGAAACTAAGTTATTCATGGTTTAAAAAACTACCATGATATATATATATATATATATATGGTTCACAAAAGAAATTATTTAGAAACCTTGAAATTAACGCCATCAATATACTTTATAATTTTTATAGAAAAGCAATTACTATTTATCAGCTTTAAACACAGTAATTGAATTCAGTTATAGGACCACGTTACAAAACTTCGATTTTTTCTACTCTCTTTTATGAATTCATCTAATTTTTTTCCCTTCTGCTTGCTACCATAACCTTTGTCTCATCTTCTTCTCCGACAATCTCACTCAAAACTATTTAAATCTGGCTCGATAGTATTATACTCTTACTCGAGAAAACAACTACACTTTCTCGCATTATTTAACTAATATCTGTTTCTCCATTGATGCTTGGTTCCTTTGTTTGTTTGATTTATGCATCTTCTACCATTTTCAAGTCTTTCAATAGAAGGTTGTCATCGATGCCAAGACTTTTTCTCCACCTTTCTGTGTTTCTATGTGAAATTATTAGTACATTATTTGTGTTTGGCGAGAGAGGGATAACAAATTGAACACAAGAACGGGAATGCAAGATTGATTGAGAGCAAGCTTTGACTTTTTTGGACACTCAGACTTCTCCAAGGCAACCTTTTCCATCCTAGTTCTACTTCCTGAAATTTGGATTTGCTCAATCGATTAACATGTATAAGATTGATTTGCTCTTGGCCCATTCAAGTTGTGGGAATAGGTCAAATCTCTATGTTTTTTTCCTTTCGTATGAAAAGGATGGTGTTATCCATAGTAAAGGGATAGATGCTTTGTTTTCTGTTGAATAATGTATGCCAGTTTTATTATACAAGCCCCTAGGAAAGTTATTTGAGCTTTGCTTAAAACTTGAATAAATCCACTTTGCTCTTTCATAAAGTGCCTTTCACCAAATCTCTTATGCTGATAGGGAATATAATGTGTTCTGAACGTTTTCTCTAAATTGGATTTCAAAGTCATCTTATACATATTTGATACCTTTAGCAAAAGCAGAAGACCAAGTGGTATCCTTGGCTCAATACTACCTGGTGCAGTAACTAATGCTTTGGATCCTACTGATCATCACATACTGAATAATGCTATTCTTGCAAGGGTTAAAAGGTGAACTCTTTTCTGGCTATCCTATTAAATTTTGAAACTCCCTGGATGTTGAGGTATTGTATGACTATAATTGACATTTAATGAAGTATTTAAATATTGATGGATATTTGATATTGATATGTTATTAATTATGCCACTGAAGTATTAAACCTATATGTTACTGCTGCAAGGCATTTTATCTCTGTGTATTAAAGACATTCCCATGCTTTTGAAGTTAATTTTGTTTGGAAGGATCTGTTCTAAATGTTAATAAATGACAACTAACAAAGTTGGAACAAACATGTTGGATAATAACTTATGTTAAAGGATTTAAAAAATAATGTCACTTCTGGTTGTGGATTATGCTTCTTATTGTCATCACCCTTATTTTATTACTAACCTTTTCTAAAACTACATTGTTGATTGCTTATAGTCATGATGATAATTTTCTATTGTTTCTTTCCAATTATGCTATCATTTATATGGAAATAAAAAAATGAAGGAAAGGATGCTTTTGAACCACAAGTATATGGTGATGACATCATTTTAGAACATAGGATATCTGAATCCAAAGCTCCACTGTGTTACAAAACTACCATGGTTTGTTTGTACTTCTAATGGTTTTAAATTCTAAGTTATTTAACTTCATTTGATTTTTCTTGCAATACAACTATTTTTATAAGGGCATCCCTTAATATCTTGTGAAATTCTTGGGGCTAATTCTTTAGTTTAAATACTTGGTCTTTTTTTCATGAACTTTGCTAATTTCTTTTCTTTCCATAAAATTAAACATGGGAGGAAAAGAAAAGTAAATTAACTCATAATTTGTGTCAAACACCATTATAAGGTAAATAGGTTTAATTTAAATGCTTGGATCTTATTTTCATGTTTAGCATCTAATGAAGCATGACATGCTAAAAACTATATTTATTTTTGAAAACCATCTTATGAACCTTTAGTCGTCAAGCAAAAGGAACATGAAAAAGTTATGGAAGTTCAGCTATTGAATCCAATGGTTTATCTTACACAATCTTGACACTTGAGTGTATTCGAGCATACTATTACAAACTTGAAGTTATGAATTAACCTATTTTTCTCAAGTATAACCATTTGAAGTTAGTAGCATTGATCATGTGCCAATATGACAATTTGAAATATTAAGAACATATTATTCATGTCTTACTAACGAATTCCTTTATGTAACACTAGGAATAGCATATACTTTCTCTTTTCATTCTAAAACTACATTTATGGCATATAAAATTTAATTGTCACATCCTTAAACATGATTTTTTTTTTTTTGTAGGTAAGGAGACAGCTTACTAGGCCTCATTGGAAAGATGTTTTCATTAGTTCTGCTATCAACATAACTTTGTAAATTACAATGCTTATTATAGGCTATTACTTGCTAATATGTGCTTCACCAAAATGCCATAGTTAAGGTAACTTAATGTTGAACACTGCCTTTAGTATAGTTGGTGTGTACGTTGGCTATTACAAGAAGAATGATATCCTGGATCAGTGCATTAATTCTAATTTTGCACAGTTAGGAACCAATTTATTTGAGAATTTCAATTCGACAAACGCAAGATGAATCCCGCTCCAAAGGATTTGGAATTTATTCTAATAAGAGTTGGAAGTGAGTAGGGTTAGTGCATTGGTTCTAATTTTATATAGTTGTGAAACAAACTAGTATGTCCATTAATCAATTTTTCTTTCTCCATATATTTGAAATTCTATTGCCCAAAAGGTATTCTCATTATGTGGAGCTTTATAGATTTTCTTTTTCCATATGAATTGTTGGTTGTACTATTGTGGTAGCTCCCAAACTCTTTAAGTGATTATGTATAGCAATGATGCTACATGATTCCAACATAATGAAGACTATTGAAGCTATGATTGTTTTAGTTTGAAATGTGAATCTACTTTTGTTTGAAATGATCATTATTGCATTAATATTTTACTAACATTGAAGAATTTAGTCATAGCGAGAATTTGGCATTTCAAATATTTGAGTTGCTTTCATTGCTTGCTTTTTTTTTTTTTTTGAATTTTTTATAAAGAGGGGAGAAGGAATGAATATAAAAGCCACAAACTTGAGGTAATTGGAACCAAAAAATGGTGACTTGAAACTTGACGTTTTTGTTTTTTTATGTTCTCACCATATAGCTAATTTAATCTATTATTTTTTTAACATTTAAATACTTATTAATCTTTCATTAAATTGTATAAAATTATCAATTTATTAGTATTCATGGGTCATGTTGTGTTTCTAATTCTTTTTATTTCTTTCTTTTTTGCAAAGTGTTTTTTTAATTGTGCACATATGTTATTCCACATTAGTATATTTATGAGTTGTCTTGAGTTGATAACATTTACACTATTGAAAAATTGAGGCATCTTAATATGGAATGATAGAACTTTATGTTGTTTTGACTTTTAATTAATTTCCCTAGTTGTGTATTCTGAATTATTGGCTATGTATGAAAAGATATAATGTTTAGTATAAAATCATATTAAAAAAAAAGATTTTTAGAGTCTCTAACTATTATGTTTGCATCCTTTAAAAATTGTGAGTTTGTTTATTACCTTTGTAATAGACTAAGAAATAGTTGGAATAGACTATAAGGTAGATATTAGAAAATCAATAAAATAAACTTTGTGTTGTTTGTCTTTTAAGTAATTTCCCTAATTTTATGCTTTGAACTATTGGTTATCTAGGGAAGGAGACAATGTTTTGTGCAAAACCATATAGAGAAAGATTTTGGAATCTCTAACTACTATGTTTACATCCTTTAAAAATTATGAGTTTGTTCATTGCCTTTATAATAGACCAAGAAAGAGATAAAATAAACTTTAGTGCAAATATCAAAAAACCAATAGAGTTATTATAACTCCATCTATTTCTTACAACCTATATGTACGTGCATAGAAACATTTTAACATTTACTAAGCCTATGGCTCAAAATTGTTGAGTGATTGTGGGTAGGCAATTAAGCATTCAATGGTGTGCTATATAAAAGGAACATGTGCAAATAAATATCTTAATTCATATCTTTAAGATGTGAGATGTGAGAACTTATATACGCATAATGTTGATACTTGCCAAACATCTTCAAATATAGGACCATGGAGCTTGCAATTTTTACTTGTAAGGGGCATACAATATTCTTCCTTGAACTTGAATCCTTCACTCCTCTTTGATTATTAGTCTATGAGAGAGGCTATAGAGGTTGCTTTTGATTTGTTGAATAATTTTTCAATTGACCATAAATAGTTTTTGGAATAATGTTGTAAATTCATCAATGCTCCTAGAGTGCACACATTTAGCATTATGAGGAGGAAAAAGTGAGACTTGATTAATAACTTTTAGACAATGTAATAAATCCATTCCTATAATTTTCAGTTGGATTTATTCATCAATTCCTGTAATTTTTTAGGAAAAAGTGGAAAGACTAAGACTAAACAATTGAATTATTTACACAATGTAAGGATCTTCATGTAGACCAATTGTTACTTTGTACAAATTGCAACAATGCATATGAATTTTACTTTCTTTGCATGTTGATAGCAAGTCTTGATATTTTCCAATGCAATTGGTAGAAAAGAGTATGCATTTTGTTAATGTCATTTGTTTAGTAAAGTTTCAATGACTTTTGAAGGCAATAATTTGTAGATAATGAGCGATCACTCAGCAATGAACACTAACTGAAAGCAGCTAGGAATGAGTACCTATCCTTTATAAGAATCGAACTTGTGTCTTCAACATGAAAAGAAAATGTCCTAACCACTGGATGAAAGGGACCAAAAAGCCATTCTTTTTATACCTTAGCTCCAAGAATAAAAGTGGTTCATTTTGTTTCTATATGCAATTCAAGATTTCATTGGTGTTCATGTTGGCAATTTTTTATGTGAATTTGGTTGGTGGTTCCCCTTTCCTACAGGTTCCCCCACCGACCTAGTGACACACCAAGTTTGTCATTTAAATATCGAAAGAATTGACAATTTGAAGAAAAAAATATTTAAACACCTCGTGCATCATGGCATTAGAAGATACTCCAACACCAACATTCTGTAGCCCAAAATCCCAACATAGCTCAAGAAACAAAAAGCTAAAAGGACATCAAATATATCAAATGTCCCAAGAATTTTTGAGATATCTATTTCAAATTTCTTAACCACAAAGCCAATCAAATCTATTAAGAAAGAAAAAGATGTCTAAATCATATATCTCAAACCTCTATAATGGAACAATATTTTGTAGTTACATTTTATCTCTTATAATAATTATCCTTGATAATATATTTTACTTTTAACTTGTATTTTGTTCTTATACTTTGAGAATCTAATTTTTAACACTCTTTGAGGTCTAATTCTATTTTGTCTAAGATTAGTAAAAACCAGCTAGCTAGTAAAGATTAATATTAATGAATAAGTTTTGCAATTAAAAATGTGACAAGTTGTCCTAATAATTATAATTTCCTAAATGAATTGGTCAACTAATAAGAAAGATATCTCAATGTAAGTAATTGATAAGTTTTTTTTGGATACAGGGAAATAGGTATGGTAATATTTTAAATTATATAAAGATGATATTTGAATATAATCATATTATGGTATTATAAAATAATGCTTATATATATATTGACTTAACAAAAAAGATTTAAACATCCTATGCAAAGCATGTGTTACATTCTAGTTAATGAGAATATATCATAATCATCTAATTTGACCTAATCTAATTAAGAATATATATATATATATATCTTATAATTCTTAAACCAATTGAACTTATGAATAGTTTGGCAGTTACTTCAGGCTTCGTGCTTCACATGAGTGTTTTTCCCTTTCCTATTTTGCATTCTTTTTTGTTAGTGCCTTTCAATTTTAGGGTGCAAGTCTTCAACAATAGTGGGCAGGAACTACATGGCGAAGTCAACCAACGGTGAGCAGTCCGATCAACTGTGTGAGCCACAATGCACCATGCGTTCACCTTTTTTTTTGCAATAACATAAGCCAAAACGCATTATTTTTGTAAGTCAAAATGATGCATTTTGAATTCATTTACCTAGTGCCCTCTGTCTCCCTCAAAACGATAGCATTGCATTAGTTTGAGGAGAGGGAGAACGAGAGGGTAAACTAATTTGCTAGTCCATTAGCCGAAGCTACTACTATGTACAAGTTCTTACTGCTGATTTTGTACCTGAAAAGCTTTTGGATTGAGAGACAGAGATAAATCCAGTATGCTGGATCTAAGATTAAGCATTGTTGAGAAGTAATTAGAGGCGATGACCAATGAATGGGACTCAACTCATCATTTCCATTTTCAATTATATAATTAGAACATAGAAAGGTAAATCCAATATGGTTGTGCTTTGTAGGCTTTGTATTACATTTCTTGCTTTCGATATTGTGATTGTATTGATTTGTGTTGCTATTATATGTCTTATTGGTGTTACTATTTGCTATTGTCTGCCATGCATCCTTACTATCTTGTATGTGCTGGCAAATCAAGTAAATAAGCTTTTCCTTATTCTTTTGCTTATTCTATAGGTTATTTTAAGATAACTAAGTACTTTATACTCCAATCCCATGCCTGTTAAGTCTCCCTTGCAAAAAATGAATTTTCAAACATATAGCCCGCTATCAGTATTGCTAGTTTATACATTTCGTTGGCTAAGAGAAAGCAGGTTTCTTCTTGGAAAATGGAAGGAAAATAAATGAATCTTGTTTGGAATAGAAAGCTTATGTTGCATTAGCTACATTTATACTATGCACTATAACCTTGATCATTATGGGTTTCAAGACAAAACTATTCATTCAATAAAACTACTTTTTTCATGGATGAATAGTTTTTAGTTAGTTAAATGGTCCTATCATTCTCATAAAATAGTTCCTTTGCAGTTTGTAATCTAAAACACCAGCTATATATTAAGAGGGTAGATGTGGATGGATGTTTTGAATGATATTTTTTATTATTTGGTAACAGTATTAAGTTTTAACTTCAATGCTTTATTTGAAATAAGGAAATAATTGTTAGGACAATTTCAATTAAGAGCAAGGAAATAAAAATATTATCACTTTGGCTTATTGATGTAGATATTTTATTGTGAAATATAAATTGAATTCAGTTATAATAAATTGTAGATCATCTGTTATAAAATGGGGTCATGGACCATATTGGGGTTATTCTTATTATTTTTTAATTTTATGCAATTATGTCACTATAATGCCCACCTCTCGTATTATCCTAGTTTATGGATCTTCATGAAAAACTTTTAGATTTCAAATTATTGTTGAAATATCTATATCTTGCATGTTATCTTTAAAATTAACATATCATTGGCAATAAGTAAACTAGATTATTTTATCAATTTAATAGGTGGGGTGCATGTATTATTGTAGGCAATACATCCATATTCTTATATTGATGTTTAAGCTGCTTATTGCTTTTTCATGAGATTTGGTATATTTGAAAAATTATATTTTGAATGGATTAGAATGGATATGTTATCCAATACTAAAGATATTATACCAATTATAGGGAAAGGCTTACACTTCAACCGTGTTTTGAACTAAAGGATCTTTCTTCACTAGATTTTGAATATCGATATCTATTAGGTCTCATATGTTGATAAACTTGGTGTGCATTGCAAACTTCATGTGTTATTTAACTTTTTTTTTCTTTTTTTAGTTATTTTTCTTTTTTTGATAAGATATATAGTCTGACTTTGTATGCATTATGATTGACATTATACCACATTTTATGTTAGTTGATAATTTTATTGTAAACCAAAGGATCTTTCTTAGTGTTTAATATTTTGTTCTTTTATTGATGTTATGTATCAAGGACTGACAAGTATAATCATAAATTTTTCATATAATTTTTATCGTGTCCTTTTTATCCATTCCAACAAGGGGCAACTAAACAAGAGATTAATTAATGATCAAAATACAAGTTTTAGAAGATTGATAGATTAAAGAAAGTTGATGGTGATATTTAAGAACCTTCTAGAAAGTGATACACTCACAAAACATGTTCTTTCCTTGGAAGATGCAGTAAGTTCTCATTGTATTTGTACAAATATGGATAATCTTTTAAAATGGAATTCCTGAAAACACAATCCATTAATTTTAAACTAAGATTTTACTTTGGTTCTCCATAAATAAACAAATTTTCTAGTTGGTCCCTCATAGGTTTTCACTTCACTTCATTTTAGTCCCTTACATTTCAAACTTCATTTAAACTTTTCAGATGTAACATCCTAACTTATCAGATGCAATAAACCATAATCAAGTATTACACTCCCTACCTCATAGTCATAGATTAACACAACATCTTAACTTCACATATAAAGTAAAAACAATACTTAATGAATGTAACATAAAGATAAAGAACAAAATGATAATTCCTTAGCTACTAATATGTGAGTAAATAAATGGTAACATATTATTTATGCCATATGATACATAGAAAAGACAATATCTTTATTCAACTAAATAAATCTCCTATCTTAGGTATACTTTACTGCTTTAAGTATGTATGAGAGTTTAAAAGAGAGGTAGGGATAAACTATATAACAAATGGAAAAGATAAACATATCTAGCTTTGCATGCCTCAATCAGAGGAATAGAATATGGATTCAAATAAATAAAAAACTTTAAAGCCCTTACAACCATAAATAGATAATTTTGCAATTTTATACTAATAAATAGCCTGTGAAATTAACACAGAGCACCCTCAACTTTAAGTGTTATCATATTTCTGGTAGTACATCTATTAGTGTGGAACACCATTAAACCATTCACTTGTCATTGGTCAAAAGGGACTTAAATTAATTTCATGATTCACTTATAAATTACTGAACTGTTATAACATTTTTGTTTTTCTGTTTGATCTTTTGTGGGGGATGGACAGGTCTATGTTCAAAGCAAGTTCTAGTAGCTAGTGTCAATCTTATAATCAAATTACTTTCTTATAATAGCATTAAAGCAAGTTCCAACAATTGGTGTTAGCCTTGGTAAAGATTACTTTCCTATGATAGCATTAAATGATAGGAAAACACTTGTGAAACAATTGATGAGACTAAACTCCACCTGCAATTGATTAATACATGTCAATTTAAGTTATACTTGTAAAGTTGATTTATCTATTTACTTGAATAGATTACTATGTATAGGATACTAGATAGAGTTGTTATACTTAAATAAGATACTATATATAGGATACTAGACAAAGTTGTGGAGCTGTCATTAATGTAATGAAAACTAAATTCACATTCTAATAGAGAAATAAATGTGATGAATTCAATATTTTAATTTCTTTTATTGCCCCTTTTACAAAGTTGTGATACAATAAAGTGTTACAAAAATATACAAAAGTATAACATACAATGTGCAAAGTTGACATGTAATGATTAAAGTTGCTTGATATAATAACCAAAAAGTATTGTTTTTGGCTATATGGATTAACCATCTTGGTTGTTGTCATTTTAAACACTACCATAGAACTTTAGAGCAGAATGATCGAGTGGCACTTATATTATAAAACAAAAGTTATGAAGGATTACAACTTGCAAAGCAATAACATAACATTTCTTTTTTCTTTTTTAATTTCAAGTCCCCTTACCATCAAGAATCTCATAAAACTAAATTGATCCTTAGGTGTTTGAGGGTACTCATAAGGTGCAGGAGGTGCTGGATAGAATATTATGCATTCCATTTGACTTAAAGCTTCATTGTTCTATAAGTAAATCAAAAAATTATTAAGTATTTAATAAAAACAAATAAGAAATACTAAAAATAAACATAAGTATAAATTTATATACTCCAAATTGTTGAATTTGTGAATGTCCCTTAACTGGAGCTATTCTTCTTCTATTAGGTTGAAGCTCAACCTCACTTTTCATTCATCTTCTTCCATTTATTCTAACTCGCTTCTTTAATTCTTTTGCTTGTGTTACACCCTTAATTATTGGCACCATGGTCTGACCAATATCATTGTCCACACTCTTTTGCCTCAAACCAAGTTTTGATACTTTCTTGCATAAATAATTTATAGCTTTATCTACAAACTTGGGTTTTTCATCACAGATAGATACATCGGATGCCAATCTTATCATTTTGGAGTAATGTTGCCTATACCAACGCGTGCTAGATAGCCTAGCATCTCCTTCAACCTCTTTTCCCACCACATCATATACAATACCATTACGTGTATCTACTGTCCACCTTTTTAAGATGTATTGATCGAGAACTAGTTTAATGTCCAGCATATTAAACACTTTTAAAGTATGACTACATAATATCCCCATTGATTGAAACTTCTTACAACTACAAGAAATGAATTTATGAATAGGATTAAATGAGACCCTCCACTCCCCCTTTTGACCATCTTAGGTAACAACATATTAAAAAACAACTTGACTTTCAACTCTTTACTTGATAGAAGTAGCTAAGAATAAATCAAACTCATTTCAGAATATCTCAAAGATTTTGGGGGTATAAATTTGTGCAAGTTGCTTTAGTATTGGCAAATTCTCATACTTCAACCTAGGTAAGTTATGTTAAGCCTCATACTCACATCTTTTCTCGATATATCGTTTCTCATCCACCACCTTTTTAAAATACACAAAAAACTGTTTGATATTCAGACCTGGTTTCAACCAAATGCATTCAAGCTCTTACTAAGTTACGTACTTCTCATCCCTAAGGTGAACTTTTTTTTCATATGACATGCTACCTATTTTTCCTTTTTACTATACATAGACTTCAACTAGGTGTTCTCTTAGGCATTGTACTTCACAATCATCTTGCTCCATACCACCTCAAACTCATATTCGTTATCATATTCATACATACATTTCTTAAACTCAGTAAGGAAATAAGATGCACCCTTCATCAAGTTGCTTAGGTATTTAATCCCATTCTACATCAAGTGCCATGTATATAGAAGATGATGAGTCTCTGGCATTACCTCACCTACAGGGTTGGATCCAAGGTAAAATTAGCAAGGGATATAGACTTTATATTAAATGGTTATGTAACAAGGGAAAAATAAGATGCTTATCTAGCGCTTTGGCCATTACTTGATCTCAATCAGTGAAAATAGTTTGAAGCCTTTTTTCCTTGTGTGCTTCAAGGAATTTTTCAAATAGCCATTTGAATGAGTCTATCGTTTTATTATACAACAATGCAACTCCAAAAATTATCACTCCCTTATAATAATTAAATCTTGAAAATAAGGCAAGTGGTCTATGCACACTATTGGTTGAATAAGTTGTGTCCAAACCAATTAAATCTCCAAAATAGTCATAGTTAATGATCATTCTTGCATTGGGCCAAAAAATGTTTGTTATGTGTTCCTCATTGTCTATTTGATATGCATGGAAGAACGACAGATTTTCTAATGATTGTCTTTGAAAATATAGCAAGAGACAATCTACTTTGCTAAATGCCATGCTTTGTTGTCTTTTTGTTCAGAGATAATTTTTGGCACCTAACCTTATATACCTAAGATTGTCTCTGCCTTCTATTTACATGCATGAAAGCTAAAATGATGTTCTCTGTTGTAATTTAGACTTCTCAGCCAATTTAATCTCATGTGCTTGAACTTGAGATATCTTGCGATGAGATGCCAACATATACGTTCTCCTTAAAGGTTGGAGAAGGTGATTATGGGCCTCAACAAACTCATGGATTACTATTTTTCCATTCTTCATCTCAAGTGCAATTCTTGCTTTACATTAAGTTCTTGTTTGAAGCTTAGGATTAACAATTAAAAAGTCTCTTTTTTTCGATTTTTAATGACCCTTCTTACAACAAACAAATCTACATGAAGCAACAAAGCCATCTTTTTTGAAATTGCAATATTGTTTCCTTACTCCAAACCCAATTCTCCTACCATAAGTTACCCAAAAAAAATAAGTTTGCTCTATGCCATCAAATTCCATACGAACTTTTAACTTCTAGTCATATTCTAGATTCGCCATCTGTAGCAAACAAGATACATGAGCACACATATATGAGTACATTATTAATATAGTAGATATTAATAAATGGGCAATAGGAGTAAGAACAAATTACATCAGGTACAAACTAATATTGAACAAAACATAGATTGTCATAGGTTTAAAAAAATCCTAAAAGAATATTAAAATTACTACGTATGAAAAAATAATAATAATTACTGAAATAAAGGGAGCATGAACAAATAATCAACGCCCAAGAATAAAAATTGACAACATCACTTCCACTTCTAGCTTCTTGTGCTGGATGTATACTGAAATTTGAGATAAAATGAATTAGATTATATTTGTATTATCAAGTAAAGCTCTCATCAATGTAAATTTAGTATAGAAATAGAAACTATTAATATGTGACTCCCTAGAACTTTTGTAAATATCTTGGCATCTTATAGTCAATATGACTTTTCCATATACACATGGAAATTTTTGCTAAGAAAAAGCTTAACCAAAGGCATAAAAAGCAGACAAGGAAAGCATCAATTACATTAAAGTTTTAGCATATCCCCTAGTCATTAATCATTATCACTTATTCTCATTACACCTAGGTTCAGTAACTTTATATAAAGGACACAGGTTAATTTGATTTCACTTAATTTTTTATTACAGCTTGTCAAAATGATGATAGCTTTCTCATATCCTCATCAATTCCATTTGTCTTTAAATTTTACAATTTTAATAAATCAAAATTTAACCTTCCTAAAATGATAAATCTTCAGTTGCCAACTTTCAGTGGTAGTAATTACATTGTATATTATGGAATTCGATGAATAACAAATAAAAAAAAATTGCATATTAATGACAATGGAAATTTATAAACTATTTATAGAACTAATTGATTTACACAAGCTTCAAATTCATCAACACATGCAATTCCTATTTATAAAACTTTTGGATTTATATCATTTTCAAATTCATCAACACTTAAATAATAAGAAGCAAAACCTACTATGACAACTTCTTTTTTTCTTTAGCTTCAAATCTTTCCTCTTCAACAAATAGACCAAGTTGTTTGGTGCATTTTAAAAAACTGAAAAGCTTTGGGTGCTCTACCAAAAATCTTCAATCTTCCTATGTAAAAGCCTTGGAGCCAAACATGATATACAAGGCACAGGACAACCTCTATATTTCAAACAAGCCAAGGAAAACTGAAAAAGAAAATATCTTTCCAAGATTTATATATATTGACGGTTTAAAGGCCAAGCTTATTGCGTTACCAATGCTGAGAATGTAAGCCTTTAGAAGCTATTCTGATATCTTTACTTCCATCCTTCCTTTCTTTGCCACCTTCAGTAGACACGAAGCAGTGATGAGTGACTTGTAAAGTGGAGCAAACTTCATGAGTGTCAGTGTTCCTTTTGCTATTGAGAATATCATCAATCTCCTCTAAAATGATCCATATGCTTACCCAAAATGGCACCAAAATTACACCGTTAACTATAATGCACAAACATCAAAATAGAGGAACATCCAAACAAATGCAGTGTTGCCATTTTGGGGAGGCCAAAGAAGGCTGCGACGCTATCGTTTTAGGAGAGACAGAAGGTGCTGGATAAATGAATTTAAAAATTTTTCTTAGTGTACTTGATATATGATGTACCTAAAAAAATCAATAATCAAAATTAAATTTATACAAATAGAATCTATGTACAATATAAATAGAATCTATGTATAAAATAAATTCTAACTATTGAATATATAAATAATATGATGCATTAGGTGTTGTATATAAAAATTGCTCAATAAATTCAGAGTACATATTTTTTTTTCTTACCAAAACGGTGCATTTTGACTTTTGTCAAAAGAAGGGTGGACGCATGGTGCACTATGGGTCACACGATCGATCTGACATAACATTTCTATGCAGTTCCTTCCTACTCCTGTCGAGGATTTGCACCCTCAATTTTATCTTCTTTCTCCCTTCTCATTAAATGCATCTGTCTCTTTCCCAAATTACCAATGGAATTTGAAATCTTCTCAAATTCAAAATAGAGAGAATTATAATAAAGGATCCAAAAATAAAAAAATTATTCTCAAGGACCTATTATTACTTATTTTAAGATAATTACCATTAGGTTTAACAACAAAAAAATTCAACCCGATGATAAAGGTCCTTTAAAATAATTTTTTTCATTTTTTTGATTTTTAGCCATAATTTTTCCTTCAAAATACAAAATCATCCTATCAATCTCTCATTTACTTTCTCCTTCCCTCTTCATAAAACTCTACTATGCCTCTTTCTCAGAGCTTCAAGTAGCGTTAAGAAACGATTCAACAAGTGGATCTATGAAATTTTTTGGTGAGTAATAGACAGTTTCATCACTACTGTTGCTATTCTGCATTCCTTCATGTCCACTCATTGACTTTCTTTCTCCATTGTTTCGATTATCTTTTTCTTTCCCTTTTCTCCTTTCTTGAGACCCATAGATTTTTTTGACATATTGTTCCTCTTTTTTAATTATACCAGGTGTCTCCTCCCCTAATTTTTCAGACACCCATTTCTTCAATTTTTTTTTTCTCTAGCAAAGTTTTAATTCGACCAAATCTATAGCTTTAGTGGCAACAAAGCAAATGCCTTGCTTTCCGTTCCCTTTTCAACACAACACCCATCTGAGCTTAGGCTGAGGTGGTGGGAGACCCAGGTAAATTTTCTCCTCTCTGCTTTCCTACACTGCTACCAATAGTGCTACCAAAAGAATGGAAAAAAGTGATTTATAATACCTAGAGGTGTTCATTGGTCCGATACGCCCTAGGGGCCCGCCCTAGTCAGGTCTAATCTGGTCGGGCCAGGCCGAGTTAAAAATACAACCTGCACTAATAGTTATCTTTTTTTTAATTATTAACACTTTGCCATCTTTTATATATATATATATATATAATTCTTATTTCATCTGATTTTCTCTACATATTGCAGTTCTTATTACTTACGCAAACCTTTCTTATTTCTTAATTGTTTTTATTATTAATGTATATACTTACTAGTATTTCTTTTGTTAAATAATGAAAATACACATATTTACTTAAAATTAATTATGCTAGTATAACTTATATTTTGTTTGATAATACTATACTATTTTTTTATTACTGATAAAAATATAAGAGTTCTAAAGGTTTTTTATTTTGAAATATATATCTATGAGTCTGTAAAAAGATATTTTTATATTACAAGTATTAATTTATTAAAAAAGAAAAAGTTCAGGCCACCCTCCTACCTTAAAACGTCTTAGAATCTGGCTTGTTCGGGTCGAGCCGGACTATAGGAATAAAAATAAGTCCAATATTTTAATCGGGTAGGGTATTGGGCAGACTAGATGTCCGACCTAACCTTACCTATATATAGCCCTAATAATACCGATAATGCTAGATTGTAGACAGTTCATAATATTTGCTTGCTTTGTTGCAGCTCTATATTGGAAGGATGCTGATTTAGAAGATAAGCCAACATTCTACAATTTTCCTACTCATTTTTTATTGTTGTTATTTTTTCTTACTATTTTGTAATATATCTCTTCCACATGTTCAATGTAGATTATTTAATAGATTTGTTGTGATGTTTGTTGTCTAATGGCCACCTTACGATAGGAAGATGACAACGACAATTGCAATTGAAGATGTAAGAAAGGAGTAAGTTTGGACATTTTTTGATACAATTCTATAATGCATTTGAAGACCAAGATAATGTCTACATTGTTATGGAGTAAGTTTGGTACATTTTCTGCCCTTTCAAATTATATCAAAGTAGCACTATTGTTGCTATTTAGTGAAGTTTTGTTTTCTCTGTACTTATTGATGTGACTACTAATCTCTGTTAAATTATTCTATCAATTGCAACCTAATAGTCTTTTATATGAGTGTTACCATTCAAGTTAACAGAATTTTGCGACACCATTTAGTCACAGTATGTAGTGGTATAAGAATATATCACTTAATAAAAATATCATTTACTCAGATAAAATATCGAAGACGTATTTGGGAACTATTAAACCTAGAGAAGCAAAAGAATGTTTCACCAGGATTTGAATTTCTATTGAATAAATTCGTATATATTTGGAGAAAGTGGGAGTGATTGGTGGGATTGAATGAATTCATTTGTGTATATTTCACAGTCATTTAAATTCATATAAATTTCTTGGATTAAATGAAATGTTAGAGAAAGAGATATAGAAATAGGAGAAGGTGGGAACGATTGCAAAGGGTTCAGATCATCAAGTTAAAAATAACTGTTCATGGTTTAAGTTTTACCTGCATTTTTTCCCTTTCAAATTTTTTTATTTATCTTATACTCTCCGGAGTCTGATTCTTGCTACTGAATGCTTGCAATGCTTTGGATGGAGTAATCAACTAGTGGCACATTCAGTCTAAGTGGCATGACTTATCGTTTTTGTCTTTACTTTTGTTGTTAGTAGGCAGTCCTGTTCTCATTTCCTTATTTCCTCTCCTACGAGAGAAATTCTCTGTCTTGAATAGCCCTTTGGAATTCTCAAGGTCCTTCAAAATTCAAAAATTTTATTTGGAAAGTTTGGAAAGTAGTGATCAATAGAACTAACAAAAATGACATGTTGCCATGTTGTGACAAGTTGCTTTTTTTTTTTTTTGGGTAAGTAATTTGAATCATGACTATACATAAGTTTGATTTTTTGTCAACGAGAATCATAATCATATAAGCCCATCTTTTTTGTGTGTCACAGTTTCTTACTAAAATTTTGTTCTGTAGGTGCTTAGCACTCTAGGTTATGATGGTGCAGCAGCTGATGTTTAGTCATGTAGAATCATCCTTTATGTCCTCATGCCTGGATGTCTTCCTTTTGATGAGGCAAACCTATCAACTTTGTTCAAAATTTTTCTTTGATGTGTAGGTAATTGCCCTAAGTTTGACACTTCTGTAGGTAATTCCCTCTCTTTTCTCTTCACACTTCAGCATCAATACATGTTCTGTACTGAATGTAGGTACTGTGGAGTTTAAAATGTTGATTCAGAATAAAGAGTCAGTCCTGGGAGTCCTGCTCTAAAAGCAAAATTAATGTCCATCTTCTGCCGGTCTATTGCAGCAGCTAATAGTTCCCCCCTACCTTGCATTTTTGGTTGCATCTATGATACTAGCATGTTATATTCATTGGTGAGTCTAACCTTATATTTGATGATATTCTTGTGGACCTGCATGAAACTTGTGGATTGTTTTAGTGAAGATTTTAACAAATAAAATTTTGACTATAATTTTTTTCAAAGATATATAAATTGGTGAAACTTTGGTTTGTGATATGTAGGTATATCACAGAAGGTTACATCAATTGGAATTACTTGGTTTGTTTTGTCTGGACTGTTATTAATTTGTAGATAAAATAATAATTTAAAAAGAGTGCATATATGTGAATTGACCCATATGCATAATAATTTAAAAAGACCACTTTAAAGGCCCATGAGAAATAATTTCTAGACCATATAGCTTATTCGTTTTATCATCTCTCTGTCTATGTTTTAGTATATGATGCATACTGGACCATCATTAAATTGCTAAAGGAAGAGTTGAGTATTATTGGATTAGTTGGAATAATAAGTGGTTTGAAATTTTTCTTTCCAGACCTTATTAAAAAGATCGTCTAAAAATTATTTGTGCGTTAAGTGGTTAATGCTACATTAAAGCTGGTCCAATTTCATGCTATTTGATAACACTATGAAATTGAGATTTGTAAAACTTTATTATTCAGTTAGGGAGTTTTCTGTTTGACATGCAGGCCAATTTCAGATCAGTTTGAGATTGGTGGCTATGCGATCTCTAATTCCTTAGATTTATATTTTTTTACCACTTCAGAATAAAGGAAATGTTGAATGCATCAATTTTAAAAAGTTTCTTGCTATTTTGTTATTTGAATTGCAGAGGAAGATAAGAAGTTAAATGCAACATATATAATCAGTGTTGCCCGAAAACTTGGGTGTTCCATTTTTCTGTTACTTGAGGGTATAATGGAGGTTATCTCATCCATGTTAAACTTCAGCTTAATACAATAACACTATAATTATATTTTTAACAGGGGTGTTATATACATATATCCGGTGGAAATGATAATGAGCTTGTGTAAATTTTGAACTTTTTAAGGAGTTGCATTTCCAATCATTAGTGTTTATGATATTTGGTTTCTGGTTTCTTTTCATTGGATTCAGTTATTTGGCTTGATGTAAGCTTATTTTGCATTTACTTTGACAAGTCAACCAGAAGATGATACTTATTCTGACTGCTAGCATCATGTACTGGAGCCTGCACCAATCAGAGTTAATAGCATTCCAGAAATTACAGTAGATAGAGAAAACAAAACTAATTTGGCTAATGAGGTATATTCCTTTAATTAAAGTTTTTGGTTTTTTTGGTATATTCTTTTATGGAAATAACATGCAATTGTTCCCAATAATGAGCTGGGAGAAAAGCCATTGTTTTATTTTCCATTTCATAGCAAAATTACCTTTGTCCAATATTAATGTTGATAATACTCATGAGGCATTACTTGAACGTTTGGTGTGAGATGTCTATATGTGGTCTTTTTAGTTTGTTATGATCTGAACTTCAATTTGGTTCGTTAAGGATGCATAATAAAATATTGATGATTTGATTAATAAACTCCCTAACCAGAGTGCAAAGTGTTGACTATTGTTCCATATTGCAAAAGATGACTTAGAAAACATGTCTGCTTTAGCCTATTCATGATTATAATATACAACAAAATGGCATGTAGATTTACTTATGGGGTAATACATTTCCTTTTTCTTTCTTTCTTGTTTGCATCATGGTTTGGGAAGATTTTTGGTCTGTTTGAAAAAATGCTTCTCTTATTTTTTATTATTATTATTATTTCGGTAATTTCTTGTAACTTGAGATTTCTTCAAGAATCTTTTTCCTTTGATAATAAGTGATCGGGTTTTTTAATCTGCAGTCATGTGGTGCTTTGAGAGTCCGCATTGACTTTAGACAATCCTGATTAGTGAAATTTGATTTGATACTTGTGCTGGAGGAGTTCAGATATTTAAACATCTTGAATTTTATCAAATGGCCCAGTTTATTATGGTAATGACTTATATTCATGGTTTTTCCTATGATCCTATCTTGTGTGGATTAGATAATCTTAACACTGACGTAACATACAGCATGGGAATGTGAGTCTTTTACTGAGTTTTTTCATTCATTTAATTTAGAGAAATATGACCTACAAGGCTTTAGTGTTTTCACGTTAAAATTTCTTCTTCCAGCCCTGCCTCATCAGTATATGGACTTTTATTTGCAGGAATTTTATTGCAAATACTTCCGAGTGGTGCTTCTTTATGATGTTTAGGGTCAATTTACGATGGTTCACCAAAGTTCCTTTATTAGCAACTGCAACATAATCTACTTGATATTTGAGGAACTTTTATATAATTCAATATTAAGTTGCTATTAGTGACTTAGCCTCAATTAATATTGTCCATTCACATTTTTAAATAATTTATATATCTTTGTTTTATTGGACATGTACACGTATGCATATGCACGCACACAATCTCTACATTTTATTACTCTATCCCAATTTTTTAATATCCATACCATTCGTAATTTTCATACCATTCCCCCCCCCCCTTTTTTTTTTTTAAATTCTCATCTCATAAACAATTCTTTACTATTTATATTATTAACATTTAACTACTTAATACTCTATAATTAGCTCACAAAAAACTCTTCTCATTATATGCCAAAATAAATCAAAAAAGAAAAAGAAAAACTCGTGCGATATTGTAAAGCACTAACAAAGGGGAAAGAGGAGTACATTTGACATAAAAAAAGATTTAT
Organism: Erythrophleum ivorense; assembly: GCA_026724425.1. Lineage (NCBI taxonomy): Eukaryota > Viridiplantae > Streptophyta > Magnoliopsida > Fabales > Fabaceae > Erythrophleum > Erythrophleum ivorense. The sequence continues at coordinate 204,611 of JAIUCV010000199.1, read as the reverse complement.
ACGAATATTACTTTGTAGTTTGCATCAGTAGATTTCATGCGAATCTTTCTTTTGTTTTGAAAGTTGAATATTTATTTAATTAAATATCATATTATTGATTATTTTAAAAAAATTGCTTATCATAATTTTATTAAAAACTGTTATTGTAAACGTGTAATTTTTTTTCTAAATTTTAAAAAGAATACCACATTTTTTTGATAAAAAATGCTAAATTTAATTTTTTAAAGAGTTAAAGATTAAAAAAATAAAAAAGATTAAGATGTAGTTTTTTCACCCCAAAATGCAGTATTTTTTAAAAAATACTACATCCTGTAATCAGCTTGTAACTAATGACAACCTTTCAATTTTTCAAATAATTAAAGATAAAACTATAAAAGGTTGCCAACTCAAATTAAACTTCGTTTCTAAGAAAATCTGCAATTTTTTGTTTTCGAAAATCTTACGATGAGATATTTGGAAAATTTCAACATAAGACATTATGGCAACAAAAATTAAATGTTAAATGTTAAATTAAATTTCTACATGGAAATTTTTGTTGTCATAATGTCTATTAAATATTATAACTAATTAAGTATTAATAAATTAAATGTGCTGTAGAAAATCTGTTTCAGTAATTTTCTTTTTCGCTGCCCTGACAGAGATGATAGATAAGTTTAGGTTATTTATGATTTCTCTTATTTTATTACTTTAAAACTCATAAGATGAAAAAGAAAACCAATTATGTTAATACTTGAAAAAAAAAATTCACCACACATATCCATTGCAACTGTAATAGTATAGTATTACTTTTCAAGCATTTTGTAGTTTGAAAGCAATGACTGTCAGGCATTTGGGTGAAGGACATACTGCTCACAATCACAATTAGCGTTTTTTTAAGTGAATAAAAATTTCTATAAAATTTTATATATATATATTAAAACTAATAAATATATGAATTTTTAAATAATATAATAAGTATATAGTTTTAACAAATAATTATATTACTCTTTAATTAAATTATATATTTATCATATTTTTATTCAAAATTACATAATTGTCATATTTTAATTAACAATTTAATAATAAAAATAGAAAAAATTATATTTAAATCTCAATTCTTTTTTTAGCGGCAGAAATGAATGTAAATGCGGGATCGATCGAATGGAAATTTGCTTAGGGAAGCTCTACCTCTACTCTAATACCCCGCGAATAGAGTGCCCTATTTCATTTAATTTTATAATTAAAAATTTGAATATTTTTAAAATTTTTTTAACATAAATATATGTTACTTTACATTATTTCTTTCAATTTTAAATAATATTGTAATCTTTTAGTTTTATTTATAATTTTAAATTAATTTTTTAAGTATAAAATATTTTGAAACAATTTCCAAAGTTTTAAATTTCTCTTATATATAACATTTCAAACTAATTAACTAAACGCCGGTGAAGACATCATCCATAGGACACGTGGTGATTGATGCGCAATAGGACAAACCTCTCCTGCCCGTGTGAGTGGGACGATCACCCCTCTGCGTGCCTCAATGTTATCTTCACAGAAGGAAAATCACATTTAAGGATCAAAACTTTAAAACATTAATAATAAAAAATCTTAAAAATTATAATTATTTTTAAAAATTATAATTATTATTAAGTTTTAAAAAATTTATTATTAAAGATAAAAAAGTGAAATAATAAATTTTTTAAAATTAGTGATAATTTTTTTAAAAATTTAATTATAATTATAATTTTTAAAAATAATTTTAATTTTTTAAATTTTTATTGTAAATTTTATAATATTTTTATTGTAAATTTTTAATATCTTTTATTTTTTTAATAAAAAATTTAAAAAGAGAAAGAAAAATATATATACAAGATGACTCTGAAATCCCGAAAAAAAAAAGAGAAAGATAGAGACGTGAGCCGCACATTTCTTAGGGTTGTCGAGTGGTCCATGGTGTGATAAGGATGGATGCGATTTATCACTTTTCGTCAACCCGAATGTTACTTTTGTTCATCCACCTCCTCCGAAGTTCACTTTTATTCATCTTTTCCAAAATTTAAATTTAAATGATTCAGATTTAATATTTTTTATAAAAAAATTAATTTAAATTATTATTATTTTAAAATATAATAATTAAAAGATTATTTTTATTTTTTATCTTGTATTTTATAAATTAAAAAATATAAAAAATATAAAAAATAAAAATATCAAATTTAGATGGTTGAAATTTAATCCAAATAATTTAAATTAAAATTAATAAAAGATGAGTAGAAAAAAGAAAGGCAAGAAATTGATTCACTTTTTAGAGAGTTCAGATTTTTGCCAAGCACATTGTCACGGTTGAGGATTGGGAGAAAAAGTTTCAAAACCGTGCCAATATGGTGGTGAGCGCAATGGATGACGAGCGCGATCACCCCCGTGCAAGTTGGGGGTGCCTGGAATTCTATATAACCCTCAGCCACTGTCCTCAAGGTGCAAATCTTTCCACTCTTCACATTCACACTCCCTATTCTCAAAGATGAATCCGGCCGAAACACCAAAACCCTTTGTCAGCCGAAACACCAAAACCTTGAATCCATTCCCACAAGCTTTTTCTTCTTCTGTCCATGAAAATCCAGAATCAACCCTGTGGGGTGGTTCTGATATGGGCACCCCACTAGAATCAACCCTGCAGGGAGGTTCTGAATCAGAATCCTTAGAAGCCAATAATAAAGAGCTTGCCGTCGTCACCAACTTCATTCCTTCGGCTTCAGCAATGCCTTGTGGAGAACAAGATAATGTATCATTATCTTCACTTTTCCGCCACTCCCAGATCAACAGCATATCTTCTTCTTCATCCCCTACTAACCACAGCCATGACCCTAATTCCCTCAATACCAACTTACAGAATTTACACTCAGCAGAAGCAGAGAGGAAGGAGCATGAGATGGAGATCATCGACGAGCAGCCAGCTGAAACGACAAGGGATCCTAAAAATTTCTTCGATGTAATGGACATCATAGATCAGCGAGATCTGGCTAAGCATATGGTGGGTCTTGCAATTCCAATGGCAGTGGCTCCGATCTTATCCACCAGCAAACTTGTCAAGGCCACTGAGGTTCGCGTTTTCCTAATTATACTTTCCTTTGCCATTGATGCTATTTGGATTGGCCTTTTGCTGCGAAAGACTTACAGCAAAGCTTCCTCTGTCCTTCTGATGTTGGGAATTGCCTCTATGATGTTGGCATTTTATGGTTTTCTGGGTTGTTTCTTACCATTGCATCTTAAATGGATTCCCCTCATCGGTTGGCTCGCCTCTCTCATTCCACTTGCTATGCATGGTTGGGCCCACTTTCCAAGAAATCAGGAGGCGGACGCTGAAAGAGGAGAGAGTTAACTATGATTTCTTTAGTAAGGGCCTATATTCTTGGAGGCGTGTTAATTTGCCCCCTTATTTTCTAGTTTATCCTCTTTGCTCTGGAAGCGCAGGTTGGGGCGCTTCCGGTGCCTTTAAAAAAAAAATCATCGGGAAAACATCGTTTGTTCTATTTTTTTTTTATTACAAAATACCTACGGCACACACTTACACCACACTCACACACACTGCCATGGGTGGAATCGAACTCGCATATCCCTCGTACTATAAAGGGAAGGTGTTAGTTGATCTACTTTGACCGAGCCTTTGTTGTTATAGTTGTGACCTGGAATTAGAATAAATTACTCTTATTTTATTTGAGGCATATTTAAATTATACAATCATCTCCTTTATTTTAAAAATATATTTAAACCTCTCTTAAAATTAATGGTTGGATAAAATATCTTAAGGATAATATTAATTTTTTTTATTAAAAATATAACTTATTAGAAGGTATAGTTTTTAAACTTTTATTTTGATATAATTTATTTTGTGTTTAAATTTATAAATTTAATTTATTCTAAATTTAAGAAAAAATGTTGTTTTATATTAGTTAAATATATATTTAATACTTGTTATATTATATAAGTAATAATGATATTTTAGTCAAATTAAATATAATTGTAATTTATTTTTTATTACAGAGAATATCAATGTAGTGCATATTTTATTTTAAAGAAAGAAAAGTATAATTTTTAAAATAGAATATAAAGAGGACCATTTAATTTAGATATCTATTAAAGAAAAATATGGTAATTTATCCTTCTAATTATTTAGCCATGTCATCAATTCAGCAAGGCTTCGTTCTTGGTCGATATAAAAACTACCAACAAATTAAGCTAGGGTTAGCTTAGATTCAGCTGTGGCCCAATGATTTTAATTTATTAATTTATTAACATTTTAAATTTTATTTTAATTCATTATTTGTCTTTCTTCTTTACTTTTTTTTTCTTATCTCTTTTTATTTTCATGTTATAAACTTTATTCTTTTAAGAAATTCCTCCTTCTCCGTCGCTAGGGCTTTAGATCCCACCCCCTCCAAAAAAAAAAAAATCTGTTGTAAATTCATGGCTAGAAGGTTAGACTTCAATGTAATTTTTTTTGTGTATATTTTTGTTTTTCAATTTTAATATAATAATTATATATTTTTTTAATTAAAAAATACTTTTGATTGCAAAAATATATAGTTATCTATAAAAATTATACAATGTCATGTTATTATTTAAAAAAAATCATATTATTATGTTTTGATTAGGAACCTTATAGCAAAGTTATAATGAATAACATATAAATTTTTCTCATATTTATTTGTTATGAGTCAATACAATATTATTAACTCTTCATAAATTTCAAAATATTATTATACATTAATTGACTAAAATTCCATTCTAGCACCTCATAGATGGAATATTTCTTAATTTGGTTCCTTATATAGTTATCTTCTTAATTTAGTCCCTTTTAAATGAGGTATTTCCTAATTTGGTCTTTCATGAAATTATCTTTTCAATTTTATATTTTACATATAAATATTTTTTAATTTAATCTTTTGCAAATAAAATCATTATCAATAATTTCTTTATATCAACTTACTTTTAATAAAATTCATTGATGTGATTACATGTAATATATTTTTTGACAACTTACTAGTTAGTTACCATGATATGTATGTATATATGTATGTATGTAGATTAATAAAAGATTGACTGTTAGTTACTTTTAATAAATTTCATTGATGTGATTACATGTAATATACTTTTTGACAACTTACCAGTTAGTCAACATGATATGTATGTATGTAGATTAATAAAAGATTGACTGTTAGTTTCAGTTGATTGATAAAAAAAAAACATTATTAATAATGATTTTCACTACAATAAAAGGCTAAAATACATATTGAAGTATCATTGGGGAAAATTGCAAAGTTGATTGAAAAAATATTATTTTAAACTGAAAAAGTAGTCACATCATCAGTCGAATTTTTATTAGCCAGTAATTAGTCAGATTGATTTACAGTAGTGAAATAGTAATTTTAAATATCCCTGCAATGCACTCTCTCTAACATTTTGCAGCTTTTAGTTGGTCTAATAAAAAATTAATTAGATTTAAGAAAGATAAAAAACGATTGATTCAATCGAATTTTTTAATTTTTTTCTTTTATTTATAATTATATTTGTATCGTAAAATTAGATAATTTTTTATTACTAAATATTTCTACACAATGATAATAGATTAATCATTAATATTTGTTGTTATTAACTAAATAATACATTTAAACTTTATATCCTCTTTCTTTTTTGTTTTATATTTTTTTAATTATAGAGTCATTTTCTATTTTTAAAATTTTATCTCATTCTTTGCAGTAAAGTTCTTCTCCTAAAGTATTTATTTTTATTCTTCCCGCATTTTTGTAAATTTGCAGGATATATTAAAACTACATCAATTTATGAAAAAATTTTAACAAACATTAGAAACTCAAAAACTCAAAATAAATTTTTTCCATTTAAACATATATAAAAAATAAAATAAAATAAATCATAAATGAAAATTGAAAATTGAAAAAAAAAAAGATATTAGAGAAGAGAATGTATGTTACAAATTTACCTCAACAAATTGATGAAAGAAAACAGCCGAACTGAAGAAAATAAAAGTAAAAGAAGAAAAATATAAAAGTAGAATATGAGAAATGATAAAAAAAATCAATATTAAAAAAAATCAACACTAAAAAAAAAGAATATATGAGTAAGAACAAGAGCTTGAGAAATTTACAAAGTTGGAATGAGAGCTTGAGAAATTTACAATCAAAAGAAGATGAAAAGAGACGAAGAAGATGAAGAAAGGCTTTAGGCGTTAAAGTGAAGAAGAGAGAAGAAAAAAAAAAGTATGTATACATGCAAAAAGAAGAATAAAAATGAGAATAAAAATTTGGTAGTTTTTAAATTTTGGTGCGATTCAAATTTTTAGTAATTCACAACTTTTTATTAGTCATATTTGCACTCTCAATTCATGCGTTTTTTTATTTAAAAAATTATAAAAAATTTTAAAATAAACAAATTTAAAAGAAATAGACAATCAACTAAGAGGCAGTATTGTTTAGTAGGCCAACATGGCCAACTATTTTAGTCATATTAGCTTGCTGAATTTTTTTTAAAAAATTTGTTAGAAGATTGAAATCCTCTAAAATTATGTTGACCACGAATTGCAACTTTTTTTTTTGGAATTATAACTCTTATTTATTGTTCTAATTTTCACTTCAAAAAATTAGTCAAAAACTAAGTTATAAACGGAAAAAAAAGGGATTAGTTGGAAGTCTCAGGAGATATTCGCAAACATTGTTGCAGTATTCATTTGTAAGAGATAAAATTAAAAAACATCTTATTTGCAAAAAATAAAATTAAGAAAGCAATTGTATAAGTGATCTTCTATTTATAAGAAATCAGAATAAAATTTTGACTTATATAAATTATAATTAAATGATTAAAGATTTAAGTAATTTATAGACAATGTGACTATTGCTAAACTTGCGTGTTAGATTTGGAGAATGAGTCCGAGCTTCACATAGTTAGCTGGCTAAAAAAAAAAGTTGTATTGGACCGTAATATTCCAAATTTATTGTTTTAAAATAAATTAAGATTAAATTCAATTATGAACTATAATCAAGTGAAAAATTATAATCAACTTCAAACTAGCCAGGTGCAAACTATCTAATTATACAATATAATATACACTTCGCACAAATATATGTTAAACTAAAAAAAGGTAAAAATTAGTTAAAGGACTAGTGTAAGGACTTATAAGCTGATTAACAAAAACAGGAAAACTTTTCTCTGTTATCTATAGCTGAAAGTAACACTATCCAATTCTATAAAGACTTAATGCTTCTCTATACATTAAATTCTTTTATGATACAAAAAGTTGAATAAAAAAATCAAATGCTAACTAGCCTCAAATGGCAAAAAGAAGGATAAATATACAGTTTTATTCTTCTGTCCAACTTCACAGCCAATGATTTCTCTATTCATCATCAAGAAAGTGGATATAAATAGCTTTTATTTTTCTAAGTGAGAAAAGATTAACACTAGACAAAACTTAGGTGTAACTTTTTAAAAATTTGTTTTATCAAATTCTCTGATAAAAACATGATACATGGATATTCCTTTTACAATTTGATAAACTCTTTCAAAAAGATTCATCCACATATCATATTTTTTTTTATAAGAATCTAATAGCAAGTAATTAAAGTACTTTACATAAGTTTTATGTTAATATACACAAACGACAACCTTTGACACTTTGAAAACAACACTGATTCGAAACTTATCATCTATGGTTAGAAGTTCTATTTTTAGCTACTAAGCGAGCTGTTGAACTCACAGTTGTCAGCCTTAATGATCTCTGCCTCACCATATCACAAAACTCAGGATCATTTGTCTTCCCTTTATGCTTTACCCATTGTATCATTTCATGATACATTGGGAAGAACCTCATATGAATAGTTGAGTATGAAAAGTATGGAGTGAGAGTTGAGATCACCACGAAGAATGTCACGAGCCAAAAGGAAGGTGAAGGAGCTAGGGTTTCAACGAAGACTTCGTAAGTATTTATGGAAAATGAGGGAGACATTGCCTCATATGCTATGAGGAAAATATACCAGAAAGCAATGGAACCCAGATAAAGATAAGTTGTATCAAGGTGAAGTAGTTTATGGCAAGTGCCATCTACAAATTCACAACCCAAACAATGCAAATGTACATTGTTGCTCCTAGTATGTCTTTCCCGGTAGTTCTTCCTTATTGTCTAAGGCCAAAAGCTCTATTGCTTTTATGCAGAAGAAGAAAATTATTATGGCACTGATGTATCCATTTAGCATCTAGCTAAGTATATGGCGCCAACTAAAGAGGACATTTTGTACTTCTTCTTGATATAGCAAAGGAAACTGCCACATTGGAAATATGGATTGATAAGCATAGCAACAAACCAGGAAGCCCAAATAAGACCTTTTATTTTATGTAATACACTTTGCTTGAAAATAAATTCTCTCCTTGAACAATTTTAAAGGTACACTTTATACATCGACTTGGTATATTTAGGATTTTACTTCTAGAATACTCCCTAGAGAAATTGAACCATGTTTGATAAAGAGAGATGTCATTCCTCCGACCAACTAAGCTGATCTCCAAATAAAACAATTTAATTCCTAGTACTATATCTCACTACGAAAAAAATAAAGGAGTATTTATTGATGCTGTAATATATACAAGTAGCAGCTGTGTTTGAACAACTTGCTACTCCTTATAGTTATGCTATACGCCTAACAAAATCTAACTTTCTTTTGACATGGTAATTGGATCAAAGTACTCATTTAGTTGCAAGTCAAAGAGGTTTTGGCCTTGAGATGAGTAGTAACAATTGTGAATCTTTGATTGTTAAGCATAAGTTTAGTTCAAGAAATGAGCAGCATATTGGCTTACCTTAAGACAGTATCGGCCAGAGACATCCTGGTCAAATACCCCGAGGGCAATCATAGGAATTGAAGAAAAGAAGACATTATAAAGAGACAAAAACTAATCATTGTATGTAGGTTGTGCAGAGAATGAAGAATACACCTCATACAAAAATAAAGTGAAGCCAAATGTGATGTTCTTGTAGAAAAAGTAACATATCTACCAAAGAAGAATGAAAAAGTTAATATAGTTACCAAACAAGGGTTAATGATCATCTTTTAGAACTTAAATCTTTATAATGTTAAAATACATAAATAAGAGTGGTAATACCATTGATGATATCTTTTTGTAACACCAGTGTCCATGCACAAGTAGTAACCGTTCCAAATATCTGAATTGTGCATTTGCAATATCACTGGACATGATTAGAGAATAAAGAATTGTTAGAAAATGAAATATGGAAGGAAAAACTAATTAAATGACATGAAACATGTAACAATTTTCTGGGTACCTTCATTCCTTCAATACCATTGATTCCAATTTATATCTGCTTGTTGAAGCATTCCCACATCATTGGCTCCATCACCAATAGCTAATGTAGTTTTTCCAATTCCAGATTTAACCAGTCTAGTGACCTTCAAGGGAGGAACCAATAACAGGAAATCATTCTTGAAAAATTGATGTAAAATGAATGCATCATGTCAAAGAAAGAGGAAGGAACACAATAGATTTAAATATACCAGTGCCTTCTGCTTAGGCAAGGAGCGACATCAGATAACAGATGCGCAAATAATAGCAAGTTCCAAAAAGATATTCTTCATTTCATTCTCTAGAGCATAAACAAGTGATTTTCCATCGATAATCAAAGCAAATGCTTGTTAAGAAGTCCCACTGCATGCAGCAAGCTGAGTAGTGCCTTTAAATATCTGATGACAGACACTTTCTCTTGATGCCTGAAAAGATGAATCAGCAAGAAGATATAAGGACACTATTTTTTAACTCTATGGTACCACTAACCCACCAAGCCCCTTCAAACAAAGGCAAAGAGGAAAGCTTAGTGGAGAAAACCAGAGGAAAGAAACAGAATAAAGGAAGAAAGTCTATCTCGACACCTAAGTAACATCTTATAAGTCAATGTATAGAAACATGCATTGTATCTTTGGTAATAAAGAACTGCACATGATACCAGATATCAAACTTCATCATTATTCACATGAACTAGGTGAAGGGTTGAAACTTGTTTTACCTTGGCAATAGCAATTTTGTCCCCTTCCTTCTCCAATGCTTGAATTTTTAGAGTCCCCAACTAAATTATAATCTGCTTCATTCCTTGTCTAAGCAAACTACAAGCAAAACTGTCATTTTATATAGAAAAATATGTCTGATATCTTAAAAAGTTACTCCAGCCAACATTAAAGTGGCATGATCATTATACAGTACCCAATATTAATGGCAGTCTCCATTTTATCCCCAATCAAAACCCAAAATTTAATTCCTGCTTTGGCAAGCTTGTCCATGCAATTAGGAACCTAACAAACAAACAAACAAAATGAGAGGCAACATTTCAAGTCTTGTTTTAATTAATAGATCTTCGCCTATGTTAGAAGCATGTGGTATTTTTTCTAACTCACCCCATTTTGAAGTTTGTCTCTACTGCAGTGGCACCAAGGAGGATTAGATTCCTCTCAATTTTATCCAATACTTTAGCAATTAGTGTTTCCTGATTTGCACTAACTAAATTTTTGGCCTCAGAAAATTTCTTATCAAACTCCTTATATTCTTCTTCATCTAGTTCACGATAGGCTAGTATGAGGGTCCTTAGACCTGTATTGGCATATTCATGCACATGCTCCATGGTTTTCTCTTCAAACTGCTTCCCATTCTTGGCAAGCCTTTCAAACATGACACCGCATATAATAAGGCAAATGGCAAGTCAATATGGTGAAAGGTAAAGTAAAAACTTGAAAAAATTATTTAAGATTTACATGTCAGTTTATCTCAAACCTGTCAGCACCTTTGTTGAGTAGCAAAATTTTTCCTTCTTCATCTTTCACTATCACCAACATTCTCTTCCTTGTGCTATTGGATTCTAAAACATTAAGAAGATTGTAGATCCTTCAAAATGAAAGTAGTCACTGATTATCCATTCTTTTAATCAGTACTTGACATCAGGAAAGTAAATCCCAAAACATAGTAGTTGACAACAACAATTAAATCAGGTATACTGCATTTTATAAGTCATTAAATAAGCATTAGTTAGTATGAAGAAACAAAATTGTAATCCTGAAGACCATGATAAATTATTAAAAAGAACATGAACAGATATTAAGAAAAGATAAGATGGCTTGGGCAACATTCTAACCAATTTTTCACCATGAAGATATTACAAAATAATATCAAATCATTAAGTAGACTTTAGTCCCCATATAAGGAAGTCAAAATTTTGGGACTCAAAAGTTTAAGTCAAGGTATAAATTCACTTATTCTAAGAGAAGATTTAGTCTAGTTGCTCACTGAAGAAAGGACTGAAAAATGACATTAAACTTCACACTCCAATGCAACTATTGACTAGACCTATTATAGAATAGAAATTGCTACTTCAAGCTTTTGTTCTCCCAAAAAAAAAAGAGAACTTAAGAGGAACAGAAAAATATAACTATTACTATTACAAACAAGTAATTATGAAATTGTATATGCACTTTTCACTGAGAACCCAGCCTAAAACTTTGCATGTTCACTAGTAACGAAAAAAAAATAAAATAGTCAAAACTCGTTACTAAACAGACAAGCAATTGAAGAAACTGACCTTTCAATTTTCTTGCAAGAAACTCGATCCAACTCATGCATTGACAAACTAGTCTGAGTCCTTTTGTAGAACTCAAAGTCAAGTTCTCTAGAGGCAATAACAAAAGCTGCTTCATCTAGGGATTTAGCCTCATATGAGACTTTTCCCGTGTCTTCATCCACTTCAGGTATGGCTGTATGATAGATTGCAAGTAAGCGAAAAAACTTCTAGATAACATCTTCGTAAGGCTCATTAACCCAATTGCCATTCATTGTCTTTGATGGCTACTTTAGCATCAGTAGAATCCCTGATGTCATCTAATTCTAAACCATCTTATTAACTATATTTTAATATCTATTAATAATCCAATTTTTTAAGAATCATATCACTAATGGACTTCAAAATGAATTTAACTGTACTTGCATACGAGTTCAAAGACAAATGATATATATAGTAAAATATGTACATACTGAGATTTTCACAACAAAAACTACAGTTACTTTTTTAAGTTAGGATTAGGACTAAATCTTTAATAATTTTATTTTAATATTTAATAATTTATTCTTTTTTAGCTTGAATAATTTATTATCTTATTATTGTTGTCACTTTACAACTTTTTTTAAGTATTAGATATTAGATTGAAAATAATTATATCAACTTTCACTGAGATTTGTCATATAATACTTGACCCTTTGATGTTCAAGTTGTGCTTAAAAAAATAGGACAATTGAAGGAAATTAATTCATTTAATAAGAGAAGGTAAGATTTCTCTTTAATAATTTGAGTTTGATATATTTTTTCAATGAACAATCTAGAAGAAAATTTCATTACAATTTGCATGAAGATTAAAAACTATTGATAAAATACAATTATTCTAAAAAATGAGATACCTCTTACTTAACCAAACTCTCATCAAATTGGTTTGATGATGCAACGTGTCATATGTAATTAAATAAACAATCACGAAATTAACAATCATATATGTTGATTCCAAATACTATACGCTTATTTATTAGTTATTTATTTATTTATTGATGATTACGTTTTCATATCTTAATACAAGGTAGACATATCAAATATAATGCATCAATATATCTAAACAAAAAAGTCTACGTTAAATAGGGGCATTTATTTATTGGTATATTCTTAGTAGAAGAAAGAATATACAGGATTAATTTAATATCTTCTACAAGCAACGGGTTACTGGGAAACAAATAATAATAAAAATATATGGAAGAAATTGACTTGAATTATTTAGTCCAAATGAAGATCAAACCAGAAAAATTAATTGTAATTTTTTTTATATATTTGAAATTAATACCATTTACGCGTTTTGAGAATGCATTGTTGTGTATAAAGCAGATTCATCCATTGAATTCTGCAGTTTCTTCTGCTTTGTATGCAGTATTGTTGAAGCAATGGGGCGAAAGCGCATGACCTCTTATGGAGTGGCTAGGACATGTGTTTGCTATAGGTAATATCTATGTCTCTTGTACCATTTCTAGTTCATTAAAAGATAACACACATTGTAATGCTTTTTGTGATATTCATTACAATTATAATTACTATATATATATATATATATATATATATATATATAGTTAGAGTAATGTGAAATAATATTAATATGAGCACATATAATAGATTTTTCTACGAAGAGTTCAATTTCTTCTAAGATCGAATGTTTTAAACACTACATATGTTTTAAGATTTTTATTTTATATATAAAAATTCAAATAAGAATCTCAAAAAAAATTTAATAGTTAAAAAGTTAAATTTTTCGTAAAATTACCCATGCATTAATGTTATCAGGGCCTCCCTAGCTACCTCCCAAAAATAAAAGTTTATGTGATCGTAGCTAGCTTATTATCCATTGATGTTGGCAAGATTTTAAATTAATTATTGTCGTGGTTGCGGTAATTATAAATATAAATAATAAATAATAAAACTAACTGTAACAACAATATTATAGTTTCAATTGTAATTGCAAACCAGACTTTGAAACCCTGATGTTAATCAAGAATCTTGAATGTCAACATTTTTATGTTATGTTGAGAGAAGAGAAAAATGGAACTGTATGTAGTTGGAACAAGAAAACAATGAAAATTTGTGATGAATAGGACATATGGTGGTTTAGAGCTTGTTTACCCATCTAACCTAATGCCTTCTGTTTGAATCCCACCCCAACCTATTTTTGAATTACTCCTCTCGTGTAGCATGCCCCCACCTTATTAAATCCTCGAAAAGTTTGGGCTGTTTGATTTTATTTGTTGCTTTTATGTTCCTAAAACAAATCTCTCAAATTATTTTTAAAAATAAGTTTTGAAAATTAAAAAAGAAAAAGAAAAAACATGTTTTAATGAAAATTGTTTTCTCCAGGTGTTCTTGATGCTTTCATTAAAATTACAATAATACCATTAATAAAAACTATCAAAATGTTCTCTATATTTTCTCTTGGTTTTGAAAAATAAGAAACCAGAATATCTAAAAATATTCTCTACTTTTAGTTCCTTTGAACACTACTCTTTTTTTTCATATTTTCAGAACCATAGGTAAAAATAACACTATCAAATAATTTTTTTTTGTTTTTAAAATTAAAAAATTGTGTTTCATAATAGGATTCAAACCAGAAAATTTTCCTTTAATTGTATCATTTTATTATACAATAGACAATAATTATCCATATAACATATGTTAACCTTTTTTATAGGTTAAAACGTCTATTGTTTAAAAAAAACCATTTTTTAAAGAAAGATGTAGCTTTTTAAAAGTTAGCATTATGCTATAATTACTGTAAAAAGGTATGTGTAATTATATCTAAAATATTGTTTGGTAAAAATATAAAAACTATTTTAAAATATTATGAATGTGTAAAACTAAAAAGTATAGACAAATCTTGTGGTAAAAAATGAACTTACTTCTTATTATTCACACGTACACTACGTGTGTGTATATATATATACACACACATCAGAGAAAAATAAAGCTATATAAAACTAAATATAACAAAAAATAACCAGTTTCTAACTAATCCTTAGAAAAATATTTTAAGTTTATCTATCTATTTTCTAAAGAGTCTAATACCCCCCGCAAGCTAGAGCATATATATCTACCATGCCTAGCTTGGACAACAATGAATGAAAAGAGGCATAATGCAAAGGTTTAGTACAAAGGTCAACAAGCTGATGAGAAGACCAAAGAGGCAACAAATGTACTAAACCAGATTGAACTCTTTCTCTAACCAAATGGCAATCCAATTCAATGTACTTTGTATGCTCATGAAAAGTAGGATAGTGTGCAATGTACATAGCAAATTGATTATCACAGAAAAGCATGGCAGAAGCAAATGTATTAACATGAAAATCATCAAGTAGGAATTTTAGCCACTGTAATTCACATGTGGCAGTTGCAAGAGCACGATATTCTATTTCTAATGAAGAATGAGAAACTATGTGTTGTTTCTTAGATTTTTAGGAGATCAAGGCTTTGTCCAAGAAAATGCAAAAACTAGTAATGGATCTTCGAGTATTCGAGCAACCCGCCCAATCAGAGTCGCTAAAAGCCTTTAATTTGAAGTCAAATACAGAAGGATAGAACAAGCCTTTACCAGGAGAAGCTTTAATGTACCTCAGTACCGGATGAGCTGCTTGGAGATGTAATGAAGTAGGATGATCCAGAAACTGAATCAATTGCTGGACAACATAGGATAGGTTAGGTCTGGTAGTGGTAAGGTACAAAAGACACCCCACCAGCCTCTGGTAGCTAGAGACATTATCAAAGAGAGTACCCCCTTCTTTGCTTAACCTAATGGACCTGTTTATAGGTGTAGAAGCAGGTTTGGAAGCTATAAAATCAGAGTCAGCAAGAATATCAAGTGCAAATTTGCATTGACATATGAAAATGCCTTGCTTAGAACGAGCCACTTCAAAGCCCAGAAAAAAATTTCAAAGAACCTAAATCTTTGATTTTGAAGGTAACATCAAGAAATAACTTAATACGATTGATCACAGCAACATCATTTTCAGCAAGTATAATATCATCAACATACACTAGAAGAGCAGTAAAGGAAAAACCAGAGGACCGTACAAAAAAGGAGTAATCAAATTTTGATTATGAATATCCAAAATTAATGAGAGCATGAGATAACTTAGCAAACCATTATCTACTAGCCTGTTTAAGACCTATAATGATTTTTGTAGCTTGCAAACAAGGTTAAGAGCAGGAGACGAAAATCCAGGGGGTAAGATCATGTATACATCCTCAATTAGGTCACCATACAGAAATGCATTTGTCGCGCCCCCCCTAAAAGGAAGGGTGACCAACGTAGGAAATCCATACGGAACTCCTATCTATGGATTGAATTGCTATACTATACTAATTCGATGGTCTTTGGGAGGTTCTACACCGAATAGCGATAAATTAAATGTAAACCCACCTTGTTGGATATATATAATTCTTTTCTTTGTACACTTAGTTTTTTGTAGAAATTTCGGCAGAGTATCCTCTAAAAATAGGACATCCCAAATTTCTACAAATAGCCAGAATCCAACATAAACAACAACGGAAAGCTCCGCTCTCTTTAACCAATTATCAGAACATCAAAAGACCAAAATAAAAAAGGGAGAAAACAAAATCTATATCCATTGGTCCTACATCTAAAATACTTACAATATGAATATCAACCTATTACATCAAACAACAAAAAGGGAGATAACCAAGCCCCCAGTTCCCAAAAAGGAGGCTCACCGCCACAACACCTCAGAACCTATGATGAGGGAGGTGGATCGGATCCGGTGGCGCTATCTGAAAAATTTAAAAGTTAAAAGAGTGAGCTAAACTCAGTGAGCAAATAACAGAATTTCACATTTCAAATCAAAGATCATAACTAAAGAGTTAAGAGTGTATACATTGACCATCATACTTTACTAATTAGCGAATCCTCGACCTATTGTATGCAAGGATACCCATTAAGACCCTGAGTCTCTCGATATGATTACTTAAAGGAGATTTATCGCTAGGTCAAGTAAGGTAGCGGCTACACCTCGTTGGCGACTCCTTTCCCCGTTTCACTCGGATGGCTACGCCTAACAGTAGCTCCTTTTCTACCCTTCTTACTTACACTTCATAATTTATACTTTCTGGGGGAGACTACACCTCGTTGGCAGATCCTTACCCGTTTCTCTTGGGTGGCTACTCCTAATGGGTAGCTCCTTTTCCACCCAAATCCTTTCACAACATATGACCTAGTTCCATTAAGGACTATAGCATGCACCTATAGATAAGATACATGCTAATCCATAATTCTAAATTTATATATATATATATATATATCATTAGCCAAATATTATTATTATTATTATTTACAAGGAATTTGAATTATAGGGGACAAAATTAGTTTAAATGACAACTAATTAAATCATTAAATATAAATGGATAATTTCATAATTATGTAAAGGGTAACGGTAAGCACTTCGAAATCCGTTATTTACTCACAAACAGTGCCCAATACTAGCACGCTACTTGTTTCTCCTTGAAAGGTTAGTTTCTTCCACTGCCAATGCTAATAGAATTCTTGATAACATACAAACTCACCAAATCACCACATAGGTTCACAATGATCACTCTTACATTCATATAATTCTGTAATAATTATCCAAACAACTTTTTATTCTCTGAACCATACTCACACGCTACAACAACCCTTAACTTAAATCCTTCCATATAGATCCTATTTCATCCTTTAAGTTCATATATCATTCTAAGGGAGTAAGAAAAAATTAAGGATTTATGCATATCCCATATAGTTAGAAAGCCCCAAAAATAAAATTCTCTTTCTTTGCCCTCCATCGGCCAGCCAAGCTAAAAGGAAGGATCTCACTATCCTTCTCATTCCTTAGAGCAGGGATGGACCGAAAATGGAGGGAATGGCCGAAAGTAATGGGTTTAAAGAAGAACACAGCAACAAAAATGATGGAGAGGCGTGTGAGAAACGGGAGGTAGCTCACCTGGACCAACGGCATCGCGGGCTCCCCTCCTCACGTCACTGTGCTCGAACCAACAGTGGGGAAGCTTGGGAGAAGCTACGCGATGCTGGTGAAGGTCCTCCGGTGGGGAAGAAATGACAGCAACTCAAGGGAAGGGCTTCACACACGCAGAGAAAGAAGAGTGAACAGTAGGCAAAAGAGAAAAGTAAACAAGAAGAATAAGGGCTCAGGAGAAATAATATACATACATAAAATATATAAAACCCCTCTGTTGCTTTTTATCCGGTCATTACATTTTACATCTAGTTGTTCTAACAGCTAATTGTTGGTAGAAGCTAAGGTAAGAAGTAGCCGTACTGTAGTCATCTTTGCCACTGGTGAAAAAGTGTCAAAAAAATCAATACCTTCAGTCTGTGTATAACCTTTAGCAACTAATTGTACCTTGTATCGCTCGATTGTGCTATCAGCCTGATGCTTAATCTTGTAGACCCATTTATAGCCGATTGGATGTTTGCCTTGAGGTAATTCAGTGAGGATCCAAGTACTATTATCCTCTAAGGCTTTAATTTTAGCTGCCATGGCCTATTGCCAAACATCATGCTTAACAGCTTCTTTATAAGTTTTAGGCTCAAAAGAAACAGAAAGAGATAAACTAAGATGCTGATGAGTTAGGGATAACTTGTTATATGACAACATAGAAGACAAGGGATAGAGAGTACCTGAATCATTGGAAGGAGATTGTGCTGAAGTTTGAAGAGAATAATAGTAGTCATGCAAGTACTGGGGTGGTTGATGAGTTCTAGTAGATTGTCTTATTGGATGAGTAGAAACAATAGTGGGAACAGTAACAGGGAGAGAAACAAAAGTAGATTTTGAAGGGGGTGAGGGAGAAGGAACAAGAGTAATATTTAAATAATCAGGAAAATCTAAAAAATCTGATGGCTGTGGTAAACAAATATCATCAGAGTTAGAAGAATTAGTATCAACCAGACATAAAGGGAACATATGTTCATAAAAAACAACATGGTGTGATTTGAAAATCTCTCTATTATTGATATCAAGTAATATATACCCTTTTGTACCTGGTTTGAAGCCTAGAAATACACATTTCCGAGCACGAGGGTCAAATTCAGAATGATGATGAACAGAAGTTAAGGCATAACAAAGAGACCCAAAAACCTTAAAAGATTCTAAGTCAAGTGATTGGTGATGAAGCAAGTTATATGGTATGTCATTGTTAATAACAGGCAAAGGTAAACGGTTTATGAGAAATACAGCATGAGCAATGGTATAATTCCAATATGATTTTGGCAAATGAGATTGAAAAATTAATGCATGAGCAACATTTAAAATATGTTAGTGTTTTCGTTCCATTACACTGTTTTGCTGAGGAGTTTCAATGCATGAAATTTGGTGTAAAATTCCTTTGGATGAATAAAAAATTGGCATATCAAATTTAGTTCCATTGTTAGAACGAATTGCCTTAATAGAAATAGAAAATTGATTTTCTATAAGAGTAACAAAGCTTTGTAAGTGGTTTCTAGCTTTAGATTTAAGTTTCATGAGGAAAATCTATATAAAATGTGTATAATCATCAACAACAGTGAGAAAGTATTTATGGCCATGTACAGAAGGTAAATGAAAAGGTCCCCATATGTTGGCATAAAGTAAATCAAAAGGATGATATGTGAATGAAGTACTAACAGGAAAAGATAAACGTTTTTGCTTGGCATAATGACAAACATCACATTGTTCATTAGAAGGATTACAATTCACGAAAGGAAATTTTTGTATTAAAGTGTGTAAAAATGACTGTGATAGATAACCTAATCAATAATGCCACAAATGAAAATCTAAAATACATTGAAGAGTATCAAGAGAAACAAAATGAACCAGAGATGGAGCACTTGCATGACTATGTAAAATGTATAACTCTTGCTGAACTTCAATTATGCCAATCATCTTCCAATGTGTCAAATCCTATATCAAACACTGAGGAGTAAAAAATAAGTTGACAATCATTATGAATGGTGGTTTTTCGAATAGAAATCAAACTGAATGTGAATTCAGGAATGTACATGACATCAATCAAATAAAAGTTAGGGAAAAGCTTAACAGAACTAGAGTAGCGAGCATAAACCATCGAACAATTAGGCAAGTTGATAGACACAAGTGGAATGCGTTTATAAGTTGTGAACTGAGACAAAGAACAACATTTTTGGTCTGTTGCACCATTGTCTATTATCTAGGAAGTAGAAGGCATACTAACTGAAACATATACAAACCTTCCTACCTTGACAATGGAGAATGGTAATGTTTGCAAATTTACCTGAATAAAAGGCAAGGACAAGAGAATTACTAATGGAAGGTGAAATGAAGGAAGAAACATGATTAGGCTGATGTGTAGCACCAGACGATGGTTGCACCAAAGCTAGGAGTTTGTTGTACTTCTCCTGTGTGAATTGATCTGATGCAAGCAAAATACGTTGGGATGCAGTGAGTGTCATTGGCTTCTCTTCACCATGCACTTGAGAAGCCACACTATTGGCAGAGGAATTTCGATTCCTGAACTTGAAGATCAGAGGAAACCTATGTTTCTTATAGCAAGTCTCAATAGTATACCCTATTTTACCACAATAAGTGCATATTTTACTTGCACCACCTCCCTGATTATTGAATGGTCAATGTTGTGGATCATTGAAATTTGCAGAGTTCTTAATAGCATATATTCTAACTTCATTAACAAATTGAATTTCTCGCTCTTACTGAATTACTAGAGAAAAAGCGCGATTAATGGATGGCATCGGGTCCATCATCATGATCTGTGATTTTGCACTGGAGAAACGTTTGTTCAACCTTTTTAAAAATTGTATAACATAGTCTTACTCTTGATGCTTTCGAACTAAGGACAAAAGCAAGACAGATCGCAGGTGCAAATTGACAACGGTCTAAAAACAAGCAGCTCATTCCAAATAATTTTCAACTTGGTAAAATATTCTATTACAGAAAGATCCCCTTAACAAAAACTATAGAGTTTTTCTTGTAGATCGGAGATACGGAACACATCTCCATGGCTAAATCGATCATGCATATCACTCTATACATCTGCTGCCTTGTCGATCCAAAGAATGCTCCGAGCTATGGTCGGAGACAAGGACTTAGTAAGTCATGACAGAACCATCGTGTTACAACACTGCCACAGTGACTAGAGAGAATCTGTGACTTTTAGTGTTGGAAGAGAACCATTAGCAAACTAAAATTTATTCTTCGACAAAAGTGACATTTTCATCGCGCTCGCCTAATCGTGATAATTTAAACCATCTAATGGTGGAAAAACTAGAACGAGAACTGGATTCTTGTTTGGATGAAGATAATACACATTGGAAGGACACTGCCAGGGAGGTGCCATCGGTGAATCGAAGAGGTAATTCTCACCGGAGGAACCCATAGCCCTAGTGGGAGAGGAATGGAAGAGAAAAGTGCGAAATGATCAAAGGGTTGAAAACAGATCAGGGAAGAGTAGTCATTATGTGATATGCTCTAAAACCATAAGACAAATCCTGTGGTAAAAAATGAACTTACTTCTTATTATTCACACATACACTTCGTATATATATATATACATCAAAGAAGAAATACATCAGAGAAAAATAAAGCTATACAAAACTATACAAAACTAAATATAACAAAAAATAACCAATCTTTAACTATCCCTTAGAAAAATATTCTAAGTTTATCTATCCATTTTTTAGAGAGTCTAATAGCACATTTATATAAATTTAAACAAGAAAAAATAATGCTAGCATCTAATATAAACAAAATCTTTTAAATACTGAGTAAATCATACATTTCATCCTTGAAAGATTACAAAATTATTTACTTGGTCCTCCATTTTGAAGTTTATCCCTTAATAATTTTATTTTCATTCAATTTAGTCTTTCAATTTATTTATTAAACTAACATGAACTTAATTGAGTTATTGATTCAACCTAACAATATGTTTATGTGACCATTAAATTGATGAATAAATATTTATGTTTAGTGTCCAAGAAAGTCATGTTTATTGTCGTAGCTTTTTTTAACTGCAATCTTCAATCATTCGAAAGTGTGAGTGATGTTAAAGTCGACTCTTAACAATTTTAGTTTATTGCATACAAATATTGTTTCCTTGTTATTGTAAAAAATTCTTCCATTTGTGTAAATATATATAATCTTCTTTATTATACTCATTGTGATTCTTATCCCAATATATTCGTGTACAGACACACATATGAAACACATTTATGTGCAACATATATAATAAATTTTTTTATTATAAGATTACATATTAATATTTAATAAAGTACTCTTTTAAATATACACAAGATATAAATAATTAATAACATAGACAATAACACTTTAAATTTATCTACAATGTAAAAAAGTTGACATTAGTAGAAGACAAACTAAACAAGATGAATCGACATAATTTTTACAAGCAACATTTAGATGAAAGTAATTAGTCAAAATAAAATTTTCGAATTAGAAGCAAAAAATATGATGTGGGACTACATCTATAATGTACTAAAAATGTGAAAAATCTGAATTTCGCAAAACACAACTTAAATAAAACAAGCCCACATAATCTTCATTAGCAATAATTATATTAGATTAATTTGTTAATGTAAAATTGTCATATTAGAAATAGAAAATATAACATAGGACCACAACTATATTTAATACTTATTACAATATAATATTGTAATATTTTGTTGAAGAAAATAAAAGGGAGAAGATTAGAGCAAAAATGACGAAGGCTGAGCAAATATAAAAGGGAAGATATGATGGGAGCCCTGAAAAAAAAAAAAAACTATGGAAAGAGATGAGAGAAGGCTTTAGAAAAAAGTTGTCCAAGAAGGTGAGAAAAGCTAAAATTTGTGAAAGGAGATGAGAGAAGTTGAAAGTTGTGAGAAAAAAATAAGAGAAACTATATGCATAAAGAAGAAACAAATTCACTTGAAGAGAGGATGTACTTATAGGAGATGAAAATAGTGCCACTCAGCGCAGAATACTATGTTTCACATTTAGTGGCCTAGGGCTCATTGACCCTCACTAACCCTAGATGAGGGAATATTGGACGCATTTAAAGGTCAAAAGTATATTTAGATCTTTATATAATACTCCAACCTAAATTGTTAATATTTGTTTCATGTTTAGAGGAATGTTTTATGATTTTTAAAGAAAACTATTTGTACATAAATAGATGATTCCATCAATGGTAATGGGACTAAGTGCCAAAAACAAATTTCTTTTCTACTATTAGAACGGTCTAGAAAATGAATTTTCTAAATATTAAAAATGAGCTAAATATTAAATTTCAAACAGAATAAGGAAGAATGCTTTGTTATGTTACCTTTTTTTTTTTGAAAAAACAATTCTTACATAATTAAAAATTTACTCAATTTTCATTTTAAAAAATAATTTTTATGACTATTTATATGTGACTTTATCCAAGTTCATATAATCCACCTAGATGTAGCTTTTATCTATGTTTATTTAATGTCCTTAATTTTAGATGCACAAACTTTTCTTTCACTAAGCCGATATGGGCTTGTCTTAAGTGGATCATTCCAGTTGGGTTTATTAGAGCATCATCTCCTTAACCATAAAGCCCAAATTATTAGGCTTCTTACTTTAACCTCCTCATTGGACTTCAATCTCAATAATCCATGCTTGATCTTATTCCACCCCCATTTTGGTACCTACTATTCCTTTAATTAATTTTAAATATTTTTAAATAAAAATTAAAATGTAATTTTTTAATTTAAAAATAACAAAAAGAAGTAATAGAAATTTATATCTCTCATATACATTGTAACCATTTTTAATCATAATTTATATTTATATTTATATTTTTAAAAAATTAGTTTTTATGTTTTATATTAATTCAAAAGACCCAATATACACGAAAGGTCTCAAATGCCCATACAACTGTGTGCGCGCGCGGGTGTAATTTTTTAATAGTCCTATTTCATTCATATATACTGCCCTCTTTTTCTTATGGTTTCTTTATTTTATCTTCCATTATTAACTTCTTGATCCATTCCTCAGATATAAAGATTTTATATTAAATAAACCTCAAATCTACGTGCCCTCGAATTTTCTAAAATAGTCATAAATTTATTACTGAGTGTTTGGCGAATTCAAAAAACGTTTTTTCCAAATACAATTTTCAATTATGTTGAGAAGGGGCAATATGACATCTAAATGTTTCTTCGATCCATGCTTTTATACGCAATCTATATAGTAACAATGGAATATATGTCTTCGTCAATCTCTTTCTTATTTATTGTTTTTCGTTATATTTAATTGATTGAGTATAACCGATGAAGCTTCTTATTTTTAGTGATGAAATTATTTTCTTTTCCCATCTTCATCGTAACTTTCCGCTATTCAAAACCCCTCCTTTTATATATTGGTTCTTATAATTATGTCCTTCATTATCAGATTTAGACACTACTAATAACATGAGTAACTTTTTCCCCCCTCCGCGGTTAAGAAAAGAGAAAAGTGTCTTTGGCATTACAGGATTTATGTTTTTCTTTTTATGCCATTTTCTTAATTTCTTTCTAGTAATTATATTAGATAATGCAAATATTTGGTTAATTTAATTTTCATCATAATAAATATCAATTGTTACTAATTAGATTGAATATCCTATCCAATGGCTTTCTAATTTCTAAATTAATATTTTTGTAAGTATAAAAGAGGTTTGATATGATGTATAAGATAAGATCTGATAATATAAGAATTGACAAGATAAGACTTGATAAAATTTTAAAATTATACAATGTTTGATGTAATATTATATAAAATAATGTATTTTACATGATAATATTATTATTTATTTAGTAATGCACTATATAACATTGAACGGGATAAAAATTAACCTTTTTCATAAAAATATTCTTTACTTAAAAAATATATTATATTTATTTAAATTTATTATATTATATTAATTTTTAGAAAGAATTGATAAATAAGGCTGCATATAATGCAATTCTACCTAGTTACATTGAACTGAATAGCTAAAAAATAATTTAAGTAGACTGGGTCAGGTTTGCCATGCTAGCTAATTTCAGCTAGTCTGATTCGATTTTATAAAATTTTTTTAAATATTTATTTTATGAGAATTTATATGAAAGTCTTATTTTTTTATGGACAAAATATAATTTTATTAAGATTTATATGAAGTTTTTATTTTTTTAAAGTTAATTTATAACTTTTACCAAACATTAAGAAAAAAAAATAACTTAACTAGTTTGAGAATTCAATCTAACCCAATCTCATACTAAGTCAGTTTTTGTGTGCCCTATCCCAATCCTATTAATTTATTTAAAAAATTATTTTATAAAAACTTATATAAAAAATTTTTAGTGATAAAATATAATTTTATAAAAATTTTATTTTTTTATGGTCATTTTATAATTTTTATCAAAAATTATTTTATACAAACTTATAAAAAAATTTTATCTTTTTTAGGATCATTTCATAATTTTATAATTTTTACCAAAAATTTTAAAATGACACAATTAGTCCAATCCCAACTAATATTAATTAAACCCAACTAAGTTTAAACATTAGGTTTCAAAAAAAAAAAAGCTTAATATAAAATCAAGCCAAATATTAGGCTATTCTAATATTCAGTCCATGATTACCCTTATTGGATCAAGTTAATACTCAACCTAACCTAATCAATGAATATCCCTGTGAGTGAAAAGTTAAAATTAAAAAATATTGATAAAATTTTATACATCAAAACTTAATTGAACCTAATCTCATTTCTCAAGGTATAATTAGATTATACATCATTTTAATATATAAAATAAGTATAATGTATAAATTCATACAATATATTATATTTATCAAACAAATGATAAGTTCATAATATATTATATTAACTTATATTATCAAATCTAACACGTAAATAGTACCCCCTCAAAAAAAAAATCCCAAGAGTCATCTAACAAAAATTGGAAACAGATTAATATTTGGATTCTATATATTTCCTACCCGAGTAGAAGCTTGTAGGCTAAGTTATATTTTTTTTATATCTTTCTTGCTCTCACCGCCCGTCAAAGTTGACCACAGCACCGATCACCAAGTTCTATTTGAATGAGTTTTTGTATGTTAAAAAATTAATATGCTTATGATACAGGTCAGAGAATTCGTGAGGAATATACCTCCTCTCAAGAGATAATCTATCATCAATATTGCTGATTTTACCAATTTTTGTTGTATAAGTTTTTGTTTTCTGGAAAAATAATATGTTAGCTGGAAACGAAGTTATTTAGTATATTTTTTATCAAAAAAATATGTAGTATCATAATCATTAATTGTAAAGCACTAACGAAGTGGAGAGAGAAGGGTACATTTGACACTGTAAAAAAAAAAAAACATCAAACATATATTACTTTGCAATAATAGATTTCATGCGAATCTTTCTTTTACCGTTTATTGTAAGTTGAATATTTATTTAATTAAATATCATATTATTGATTACTTAAAAAAATTACTTATCATAATTTTATTAAAAATTTTATTATAAACAAGTAAATTTTTTTCTAAATTAAAAAGATACTAATATTTTTTTACTAAAAAATATACTGAATCTTATATTTTTAAATAATTAAGGATAAAAAAATAAAAAAGATTAAGATGTAGAATTTTTATGCAAAAAAATGTAGTATTTTTTTAAAAAACACTGCAGCTTAATTTTTGGCAAAAAAGAAAAAAGAAAAACACTACGTCCTGTAATCAACTTGTAATTAATGACAACCTTTCAAATTTTCAAATAATTAAAGATAAAACTATAAAAGGTTGCCAACTTAAATTAAACTTCGTTTATAAGAAAATGGGCAATTTTTTTTTTGGAAAAACTTACGATGAGATATTTGGAAATTTTAAACGTTAGACATTACCATAATAAAAATTAAATATTATATGTTAAATTGAACTTCTACGTGGAAATTTTCGTTGTTATAATGTCTATTATATATTATAGAATAATTAAGTAATAATAAATTAAATGTACTGTAGAAAATTGGTATCAGTAATTTTCTTTTTCAGATTTTTCTTTCCTGTCCATAGATCTTTATCATATACCTGGAGTGATTTTGATTTTATTTTTATTTTTGTCCCTTTCAGGGTTTCCTTTTGGGCAAGAGTGGGAAT
This sequence comes from Erythrophleum ivorense, assembly GCA_026724425.1. Lineage (NCBI taxonomy): Eukaryota > Viridiplantae > Streptophyta > Magnoliopsida > Fabales > Fabaceae > Erythrophleum > Erythrophleum ivorense. The sequence goes on along the minus strand of JAIUCV010000199.1, from coordinate 177,812 downwards.
GGAGTTATAGATCCTTTTGTGCGATCAAGTTTTGGTTATTTATGATTTCTCTTATTTAATTACTTTAAAACTCATAAGATGAAAAAGAAAACCAATTATGTTAATATTTAAAAAAAAAATCACCAGACATATCCATTGCAATTGTAATGGTATAACATTACTTTTCAAGCATACGCCACCATAAATGTAATATATTTATATAATTTATAAAATATTTATTATATTTTTAATTATTATTTTATTTATTAAATTATTTTTTTAAATAAAAGTATAAAATTAATTTATTGTTCTATATACCTACTTTTTACATTTGTTTTCTTTTTATATTATCTCGTTACACATACCATGATCGTTAGGCACTTGGGGGAAGCAAACAGTACTCAAACGGTGGTGTACTTTTTTAATTAAAAAATTTATATACAATTATTTATATTTTATCATTAATTTTTTAATTAAAATATAATAAAATATATAATTATTTAATAATAATAATAATATAATAATAAATATATATTTTTATGAATAATTATATAATTTATTAATTAAGATAAAAATATATATTTATTATATTATTATTAACAATTTTAATAATACAAATACGCAAAATTATATTTAAATCTCTGTATTTTTTTTAAGCAAGAGAAATGAATGTAAATGCGACGTAGATGGAATGAAAATTTGCTCAAAAGCGTACTTCAGTTACGTATAGCGGAGGCCGGCAGGCTCTACCTCTAATCTAGTACCACGTGAATGGGTTTTTTATTAATTGTGTCTCTTTAAATTTTATATTATTTGTCCATATTTCATTTAATTTTATAATAAAAAAATTATTTTTTTTACTATTTTTTAATATAAATATATGTTACTTTACATTATTTCTTTTAGATTAAAATAATATTGTAGTATTTTAGTTTTATTTATTATTTTAAATTAATTTTTTAAATATAAAATATTTTAAAATAATCCTTTAAATTTTAAAATTTTCTTATATAAAATTTCAAGGCAATCTGCCAAATGCCTACGAAGACGTCACCAAATAGACCAGAGGGTGTGTAGTGAGCGGGCGCTTGATATGTCCGACGAGAGCGTAATATTCCGCACCCAATGTCCATGGAGAGCTCTTAATTTTTTAAGTGTTTTTTAAATTTTAAATTTGCCTACGTCACCATTATAACGAAGCTTGCGTGGTTGGGGTTGGGCGCAACGTTGCTCTGTCCCCCTATTGATTTATTAATTTTAAAAAAATTGTCAACGTTTGATATTAAATAAATAAATAAATCTGTGAACCGTCCAAATAAATATTAGATGCTCCTGCAAAGCAGAACCGCGTCCGTTGCGGTGGGGTGCTTTTGATAAGCCTACAGAGAGGACTATAAAATTCCCCAGCCTTTCCTCATAGGGCACACCTTTCCTCTCTTCACTCTCTGCAGTTTCTCTTCACATTCACACCCCCTCTTCTCAAAGATGAATCCGGCCGAAACACCAAAACCCTTTTTTAGCCGTTTGGCTTCATATTTGATGGTTGTTTTCGCTTCTTCAACCTTAAATCCATTCCCTCAAGCTTTCTCTTCTTCTGTCCATGAAAATCCAGAACCAACCCCGCATGGTGGTTCTGATATGGGCATCCCACCAGAATCAACCCTGCAGGGAAGTTCTGAATCAGAATCTGTACAAGCGAATAAAGAAGAGCTTGCCGTCGTCACCAACTCCATTCCTTCGGCTTCAGCAATCCCTTATGGAGAACAAGATACTCTATCATCATCTTCGCTTTTCCGCCACTCCCAGATCAACAGTATACCTTCTTCTTCATCCCCTACAAACCACCGCCATGATTCTGGTTCCCCCAATACCAACTCACAGAATTTACACTCAGCAGAAGCAGAGAGGAGGGAGCATGGGATGGTGATCATCGACGAGCAGCCAGCTGAAACGACGAGTAGAAGAAGGGATCATTTGTTCCGTGGGATCGACATCATGGATGCCTCTATCCCTTCATACCCTTCGCCTTCGTCCTCAGCAATCTTTTCTCAAGAAGAAGGTATAGTATCCCCACCACCTTCCACAGAAAATTCACTGCAAGGAGCTGAAACGATAAGTAGAAGGGATCCTGATAATTCCCTCGATGTAATGGAGATCATCGATCAGCAAGATCTGGCTAAGCATATATTGGGTCTTGCAATTCCAATGGCGGTGGCTCTGATCTTCTCTACTAGCAAACTTGCCAAGACCACTGAGTTACGCGTTGTCGTAATTGCACTTTCCTTTGCCATCGATGCTATTTGGATTGGCCTTTTGTTGCGAAAGACTTACCGTAAAACTTCCACTGCCCTTCTGACGTTGGGAATTGCCTTGATGCTGTTAGCATTTTACGGGTTTCTGGGTTGTTTCTTACCTTCGCGTTTTAAATGGATTCCTGCTCTCTGCTGGCTCGCCTCTCTCATTCCACTTGCTATGCATGGTTGGGTCCACTTCCGAAGGAACAAGGTGGCGGACGCTGAAAGAGGAGAGTTTTGATCATTATTCATCAGTAATGGCCAATATCCTTGGAAGTGTGTTAATTTGGCTCGATAAGGCTTCTAGTGCCTCCTTTTTAAAAGAATTTAATGATATCAAGTCTTGTCCTTAGCTTATCTGTAATCCAATGCATTAGTAATCCAGCTGTTTGTTTTATGAGGACATAAAATTCTATCAAAATTTGTACTTTCATTACTATAATGTTACAATGGCGCCATTGTTATTTAATCATGTAAATATTAGAATAATAACCATTAAAAAGTTATATTGCGTTGCAAGAAGAAGAGCATGCGAAGATCGAGCTAAGTTAACTTGGATAATTGAAAGGTTTTTGGTAAAAACAAAAATTTCAATAGATTAGAGTAATTTAGACTAATTATAAGAATGGGAATTAATTTGATGACTTATGTTAATATATTACAACTTAATTAAATTAAGGCATTTTTATTAAAAAATTACAATTAAATTAATTTGAAACAATTAAAAGTATTTTAAAAATAAAATCATCGGGAGAAAAACGTTGGTTCTACTTTGACATGCCTTTGTTGTTAGTCGTAATTCAAGCAGCATATTAGAATTAGGACAAATTACTTTTTTGATTTAAGAAATGTTTACATTATGCAATCATTTTCTTTATTTTAAAAATATATTCAAACCGCTCTTGAAACTAAAGTTTGGCTAAAATATCCTCAAGGATAATATTAATTAAAAATGAAATTGAAAGACTTATATTTTGGATGATCAAATTCAATTAAATTGATGTCAATTTACTTTTGAAATAATTAAAGATAAACAAAATAAAAATATCAAGATGTAGTTTTCTTAACCCAAAAAATGTAGTATTTTTCCCCCAAAAAAAAAAGCTACATATTAATTTTTGGTTTTAAAAAATCCTACATTCTGTAATCAACTTTTAATTAATGACAACCTTTCAAATTTTCAAATAATTAAAGATAAAACTACAAAAAGGTTGCCAACCAAATTAAACTTCATTTATAAGAAAATCTGCAATTTTTTCCCCAAAAACTTACGTTGAGAAATTGCGAAAATTTGAACATAAGACATTATGACAAACAAAATTAAATGTTACATACTAAATTAAATTTATACATGGAAATTTTTGTTGTCATATCGTCTACACTAATTGAGTAATAATAAATTAAATGTTTTGTACAAAATCTGTTTCAGTAATTTTCTTCTCCGATGTTTCTTTCTTGTCAATAGATCTTTACCATATATCTGGAGTGCTTTTGATTTTATTTTTATTTTTGTCCCTTCCCGGGCTTCCTTGTGTGCAAGACTGGGAAAGGGGTTATAGATCCTTTAGTGTGACCAAATGACCATATAATGTAGGGTTTTAATTTTGTTAACTGCTTAGATATTGAGGGATTAAATTAAGCAGATAAATTTGTAAAAGATTAAATTTATAAATACTATATTTATAAAAGATTAAAATAAAAGTTTAGGCCATAATACATATGGTCTGTTTACTATGATGGATGAATAACCTCTTTTTTTTGGGGGGGTAGAAAACTGTTAATCTCATTAACGTATAACCAATGGTTGACGCTTTGATTTTGGTTTAGAATATGTTATCTTCTGTTGTCCCCACTTACTCAATAATTAGAAGTGATTTGGACACTTTTTATGGGGTTTGTTTGTAAGAATTATCCGTACGTTGACCGAGGTTAACTATAAAGCCAAGTAACTTCTAATTAGAAAATGTCCAGTTGCTCCGGAGTTGGTACGAGTTAGATTTTGGTTCCCATAGAGTAATCCGCTATTAGACAAAATTAATGCCATTCCTCTGGGTATTTTCTCTTATTTGTCTATTTATTTATTTAATCTCCTTAAACCTAGTTATAATGTATAATTCATAATAGATTAGTGTTTGATTTCTTGACAGAAATGATAGATAAGTTTTGGTTATTTATGATTTCTCTTATTTAATTACTTCAAAACTCATAAGATGAAAAGGAAAACCAATTATGTTAATACTTGAACCAAAAAAAAAAAAAAAAATTCACCACATATCCATTGCAACTGTAATATAGTATAGTATTACTTTTCAAGTATTTTGTAGTGTGAAAGCAATGAATGCCGGGCATTTGGGTGAAGAAATAGTACTTATAATCACTACAATCAGGGTATTTTTTTACTGAAAAGTATTTATATACAATTATTTATATATAATATTTTAATTAAAATTTAATAAATATATGAATTTTTACATAATAATTAATAAGTGTATAATTTTTATAAATAATTATATAATTTTTTAATTAAATTATATATTTATTATATTATTATTAAAATTATGTATTTATCATGTTTTAATTAAAAATTTTGATAATAAAAATATAAAAAAGTTAATTTAATTTTTTTTAAGCGGCAGAAATGAATGTAAATGCGAATGAGACGGCGTGGAAATTTGCTCAAAAGCGTGCTACGGTCGAACGGGGGAGACTGCCACTAACCTAATACCTCGTGAATAGAGTTGTTGCTAATTGTAGCTCTTTAATTTTATATCATTTGTTCATATTTTTTTTAATTTTATAGTTAAAAAATTTTAAATTCTTATTATTTTTTAACATAAATATATTTTACTTTAAGTTATTTCTTTTAAGTTAAAATAATATTGTAATTTTTTGGTTTTATCTATTATTTTAAATTAATTTTTAAGTATAAAAATATTTTAAAATAATATTTTAAATTTTAAATTTCTTAACATTTTAAGCCAATCACTCAAAAGTGTATTTGGTTAGAGGGTGTAACAAATAAAAAAAATACAAACATAAATAGGTAGAGATATATGAAATAAAAAATAATTATTTTGTTTTTATTTTTAAAAAAGTGATATAATAAATAAAAAATTAAATAAATATTAAATAAATTATATATAAAAAAAATCTGTTGCCAATACTACGAAGACGTCACCAATGCAGACGAGAGGTGTGCGACGAGGCGGTCCTTGATATGTCTAACCAGAGCTCCGTAAAGTTCCCCAGCCAAAGTCCATGGAGAGCTCTTAGATTTTTAATTATAAAATGTTTTTAAATAGTTTTTTAAATTTTAAATTCGTCTTATTATATGACATGTCAAGCCAGTTAGTCAAATGCAGACGTCACCAGGTAGGCCGGAGGGAGGGTGCGTGGTTGGGGGCCCTCTTGACTCTTGACTGGCCCATAAAGAGACTACTAAAAAAAATTGCATTAAAATTTTATAAAATTTATAACAAAAAATATTAAAAATTAAAATTATTTTTAAAAAATATAATTATCAGAATTTATTATTGAATACTTTTCAATACCCAATAATTTTTTTTAAAATTTTGATAATAATTATAATCTTTAAAAATAATTTTAATTTTTTAAATTCTTTATTATAAATTTTACAAAGATTTAGATATTTTGCCACATTAAAAAAGTTGCAACCAAGGTCGTCGTAGAATTTTAATGCCTTTTTTCTAAAAATTTTAATCCAATTCATTAGTAATCCAGCTATTTGTTTTATCAGCACAAATAATTCTATCAAAATTTGTACTTTCATTACTATAGTGTTACAATGGAGCCATTGTTATTTAATCATGTAAATGTTAGAATAACCATTAAAAAGCTATATAGCGTCGCAAAGAAGAAGAGCATGCGAAGATCGAGCACAGTTTACTTGGATAATTAAAAGGTTTTTGGTAAAAACAAAAACTTAAAGAGATTATAGTAGTTTAGACTAATTATAAGAATGAGAATTAATTTGATGACTTATGTTAATATATTACAAAATTAAGGTATTTTTTATTAAAAAATTACAATTAAATTAATTTGAAATAATTAAAACTATTTTCTTTTTTAAAAAAATCAACCTTTGTTCTACTTTGACATGCCTTTGTTGTACGTTAGATGTAATTCAAGCAGCATATTAGAATTAGGATAAATTACTCTTTTCTGATTTGAGAGATATTCAAATTATATAACTACCTTCTTTATTTTAAAAATATAATTAAACTTCTTCTGAAGTCAAAGGTGGGGCTAAATATCCTTAAGTATAATATTAATTTTTATTACAAAAATATAGTTTTTAAACTTTTATTTCAATATCATTTATTTTTTATTTAAAATCATAAATTTGATTTCTTCTAAATTTAAGAAAAAAAATACTTTTTTATATTTGTTTAATACTTGTTATTATATAAGTAATAAGGATATTCTAGTTAAATTAAATATAATTATAATTTATCTTTTATTACAAAGGATATCAATATAGTACATATTTTATTTTAAAGATGGGAAAATATAATTTTCAAAATAGAATGTAAAAAAGATTATATAATTTAAACATCCATTAAAAGAGAACATATTAATTTATCCTTATAATTATTTAGCCATAACATCAATTCAGCAAGGCTTGGTTCTTGGTCGATACAAAAACTACCAACAAATCAAGACAATAAAAGCTAGCTTTTCCATTTCATGGCGTCTTGACTCTTGAACACGCCCCGTTCATCTTGGATCTGCAGGCATCCTTCAAATTGATAATCACTGAACAGTGTGCTCGGTAGCAGGAATAGAAAACCAAAATGGTGGAAGAAAGCCTACTTATGAATTGGTCAAAAATGGGCTTAAATTATGATCTATATTAAGACATGCGTCATAAGCTTACTGTAAATTTTGGGCCGGAGAATTCAAAATTAAGCATGGGGTCTATATGCCTTTTAAAGTTATGTTAGAGTTAGCTTTGATTTGGCTATGGCCCAACAATTTTAATTTATTAACATTTTAAATTTTATTTTAATTCATTATTTGTCTTTCTTCTCTACTTTTCTTTTTTATCTCTTTTTATTTTCATCTTATAAATTTTATTCTTTTAAAAAATTCCTCCTTCTCCGTGGCTAGGGCTTCAGATCCCTCCCCCCCCCCTCCCCTCAAAAAAAAGAAAAAAAAACTGTTGCAAATCCATGACTATAAGGTTAGACTTCAATGCAAATCTTCGTATATTTTTTGTTTTTCATTGTAATATAATAATTATATAGTTGTTTAATTAAAATATAATAAATATATTTTTTAATTAAAATATATATATATATCTGTAAAAATTATACAATGTCATGTTATTATTAAAAAATATATATTATTATGTTTTTTATTAAAAAACCTTATAACAAAGTTATAATGAATAACATATACATTTTTCTCATATTTATTTGTTATAATTCAATACAATATTATTAACTTTTCATAAATGTTATTATATATAAATTGACTAAAATTTTATTTTGGTAACTTATAGATGGGGTATTTCTTAATTTGAACTTTTATAAATAAAATTATTATCAATAATATTTTTATATCAAATTATTTTTAATGAAATTAATTGATATGATTACATATAATATATTTTTTGATAGGTTATCATTTAATCACCATTATATATACGTATATTAATAAAAAAAAATAACAATTAGTTTCATTAACAGTTAATTAATAAAAGATGAAAGAACATTATCAATAACCATTTTTATTACAACAAAAGGCCAAAATACTAATTGAAGCATCAATTGAAAAAAACATTATTTTTGACCCAAAAAATAGTCACATCATCAATTAAATTTTTGCTAACTGGTATAATAATTTTAAATATCCCTGCAACACACTCTCTTTGGCTCTTTACAAAGTTGGTCTAATAGAAAATTAATTAAATTTGAGAAAAACAGAAAATGACTGACTCAGTGGGTTTTTTTTAAATGTTTTTATTTATAATTATATTTGTATCTTAAAATTAGAAAATTTTTTTACTAATAATTTCTATATAATGATAATAGATTAATAATTAATATTTATTGTAATTAATTAATATTATATTTAAACCTTATATTCTCTTTCTTTTTTGTTATATATATATTTTTTTCAATTATATAGTCATTTTCTGTTTTTAAATTTTATCTCATTCTTTCCAATTCATTTTTCCTCCTCCTTGCAGTAAAGTTCTTCTCCTGCAGTAGTTATTTTTATTATTCCTGCATTTTTTGTAAATTTGCAGGATATATTAAAACTACATTAATTTATAAAAAAATTTAAAGAAACATTAGAAACTCAAACTCAAATTAATGTTTTTCCAACTAAACAAATATAATAAATAAAATAAATGATAACTGAAAATGAAAACAAAAAATATTAGAGAAGAGAATGTATGTTACAAATTTACCTTAACAAATTGATGAAAGAGAATAGCTGAACTGAACAAATAAAAATAAAAGAAGAAAAATATAAAAATAGAATATAAGAAATGATAAAAAAAATTAACATACAAAGACAAAAAAATAGAAAGAGTAGATGAATAGGAACAAGAGCTTCAGAAATTTACGAAGTTAGAATGAGAGCTTGAGAAATTTACAATCAAAAGAAGATGAAAAGAGATGAAGAGAGAGGTTTCAGCACATGAAGAAGACGAAGAAGAAAGGCTTCAAATGTTAAAGTGAAGAAGAGAGAATAAAAAAAGGTTATGTATACATAGAAAAAGGAGAATGAAAATCTGGTAGTTTTTTTTAATTCCATGCCATTCAAATTGTCAGAAATTCATAACTTTTTGTTAGTGATATTTGCACCTTCAAGTTGTGCGTTTTAATTTAAAAAGTTGTAAGAAATTTTAAATTTAATAAATTAAAAAAAAAAACAGTTGATCAAGAGACACTGCTGTTTAATCGGCCAACGTGGCCAATTATTTTTAGCTATGTTAGCTGTCTGAAGTTTTTTTGAAAAACTTTGTTAGCTGAGTGAAATCCTTTAAAACTATGTTAATTAACTAAATTTCTTAACAAATTGCAGCTTTTTTGCTTGAATTGCAATTTTCATTTACTGTAATAATTCTTACTTCTAAAAGTTAGTTGAAAACTCAGTTACAAATGATAAAATATATATATAGATACACAATTAGTTCAAGGCTCCAGTAGGTATTTACAAGCATTGTTGTAGTGTTTATTTATAAGGGATAAAATTGAAAAAGAATAAAATTAAGAAAGCAATTTTATGAGAGATCAAATTAAGAAATATCTCATTTTTTGAAAGATCACAATAAAATTTTGATCTATATAAATTATAATTAAATGATTAAAGATTTAAGTAATTTATAGAAAATGTGACTATTGTTGAACTTGCGTGTTAAATTTGGAGAATGAGTCCCAACTTCACATAGTTAGCTAGCTAAAAAGAGAAAGTCGTATTGGATCATAATATTCCAAATTTATTGTTTTAAAATAAATCAAAATTGAATTTGATTCTAAACTATAATCAAGTGAAAAATTATAATCAACTTCAAACTAATCAGGTGCAAACTATCTAATTATAAAATATAATATACACTTCTCACAAATATATGTTAAACTAAAAAAATATAAAAATTAGTTAAAGGACTAGTGCAAGGACTTATAAGTTGATTAAGAAAAAAATAGAAATACTACAAGATTAACAAGAAAACTCTACTCTATTATCTATAGCTGAAAACAACTCTATCCAATTCTACAAAGACTTAATGCTTCTCTATACATTAAATTTTTCTATGATACAAAAAGTTGAATAAAAAAATCAAATGCTAACCAGCCTCAAATGGCAAAAGGAAGGATAAATATACAGTTTTATTCTTCCGTCCAACTTCACAGCCAATGATTTCTCTATTCATCATCGAGGAAGTGGATATAAATAGCTTTTATTTTTTTGAGTGGGAAAAGATTAACACTAGACAAGACTTAGGTGTTACTTTTTAAAAATTTGTTTTATCAGATTCTCTGATAAAAATATGATACATGGATATTCCTTTTATAATTTGATAAACTCTTTTAAAAAGATTCATCCACATATCATATTTTTCTAGAAGAATCTAATAGCAAGTAATTAAAGAATTTTACATAAATTTTATGCTAATATACACAAATAACAACCTTTGACACTTTGAAAACAACACTGATTCCAAACGTATCATCTATGGTTAGAAATTCTATTTCTAGCTGCTAAGCGAGCTGTTGAACCCACAGTTGTCGCCCTCAATGACCTCTGCCTCACCATATCACAAAACTCAGGATCATTTGTTTTCCCTTCGTGCCTCACCCATTGTACCATTTCATGATACATTGGGAAGAACCTCATCTGAATAGCTGAGTATGAAAAGTATGGAGTGAGAGTTGAGATCACCACGAAGAATGTCACGAGCCAAAAGGAAGGCGAAGGAGCTAGGGTTTCAACAAAGACTTTGTAAGCATTTGTGGAAAATGAGGGAGACATTGCCCCATATGCCACGAGGAAAATATACCAGAAAGCAATGGAACCCCATATGAAGATATGTTGTATCAAGGTGAAGTAGTTTATGGCAAGTGCCATCTGCAAATTTACAACCCAAACAATGCAGGTGTACATTGTTGCTCCTAGTATGTCTCTCCCGGCAGTTCTTCCCTCATTGTCGAAGGGCTGAAGCTCCATTGTTTTTGTGCAGAAGAAGAAAATTATTATGGCACTGATGTATCCATTTAGCATCCAGCTAAGTATACGGCGCCAACTGAAGAGGACATTCTGTACTCCTTCTTGATATAGCAAAGGAAACTGCCACATTGGAAATATGGATTGATCAGCATAGCAACAAACCAGGAAGCCCAAATAAGACCTTTTATTTTATGTAATACACTTTGCTTGAAAATAAATTCTCTCCTTGAACAATTTTAAAGGTGCACTTCCATACATCGACTTGGTATATTTAGGATTTTAATTCTAGAATGCTCCATAGAGAAATTGAATTATGTTTGATAAAGAGAGATGTCATTCCTCCGACTAACTGAGCTAATCTCCAAATAAAACAATTTAATTCCTAGTACTGTATCTCACTACAAAAAAAATAAAGGAGGATTTATTGATGTTGTAATATATACAAGTAGCAGCTATGTTTGAACAAATCTGCTATTCCTTATAGTTGTGCTATACGCCTAACAAAATCTAACTTTCTTGTGACATGGTAATTGGATCAAAGTACTCATTTAGTTGCAAGTCAAAGAGGTTTTGGCCTTGGGATGAGTTGTAACAGTTGAGAAGCTTTGATTGTTAATTATAAGTTTAGTTCAAGAAATGAGCAACATATTAGCTTACCTTAAGACAATAACGGCTAGAGACATCTTGGTCAAATACCCCGAGGGCAATCACAGGAAGTGAAGAAAAGAAGACATTATAAAGAGACAAAAACCAGTCATTGTATACAGGTTGTGCAGAGAATGAAGAATACACCTCATACAAAAATAGAGTGAAGCCAAATGTGATGTTCTTGTAGAAAAAGTAACATATCTGCCAAAGAAGAATGAAAAAGTCAATATAGTTACCAAACAAGGGTTAATGATCATCTTTTAGAACTTAAATCTTTATAATGTTGAAATACATAAATAAGAGTGGTAATACCATTGATGATATCCTTCGGTAACACCAATGTCCATGCACAAGTAGTAACCGTTCCAAATATCTGAATTGTGCAATTGCAATATCACTAGACATGACAGCCTGGGTATAGATTAGAGAATAAAGAGTTGTTAGAAAATGAAATAGGAAGGAAAAACTAATTAAATGACATGAAACATGTAACAATTTTTTGGGTACCTGCATTCCTTCAACACCACTGATTCCAATCCCTATATCTGCTTCTTGAAGCATTCCCACATCATTGGCTCCATCACCAATAGCTAATATAGTTTTTCCAGTTCCAGATTTAACCAGTTTGGTGACCTTCAAGGGAGGAACCAATAGAAAGAAATTATTTCTAAAGAATTAATGTAAAATGAAGGCATAATGTTAAAGAGAGGGGAAGGAACACAATAGATTTAAACATACTAGTGCCTTCTGCTTAGGCGAGGAGCGACAGCAGATAACAGATGCACAACTAATTGCAAGCTCCAAAAAGATGTTCTTCATTTCATCCTCTAGAGCATAAATAAGTGATTTTCCATCGATAATTAGAGCAAATGCTTGCTGAGAGGTCCTTCCGCATGCAGCAAGCTGAGCAGTGCCTTCAGATATCTGACGGTGGACACTTTCTCTTGATGCCTGAAAAGATGAATCAGCATGAAGATATCAAGACACTATTTTTTGACTCTACAGTATAACTAACCCACCAAGCCCCTTCAAACAAAGGCAGAGAGGAAAGCTTAGTGGAGAAAACAAAAGGAAAGAAATAGAATAAAGGAAGAAAGTCTATTGCAGCACCTAAGTAACATCTTATAAGTCAAGGTATACAAGCATGCATTGCATCTTTGGTAATAAAAAACTACATGTGATACCAAATATGCAAACCACATCATTATTCACAAGAACTAGGTGAAGGGCTAAAGCTTGTTTTACCTTGGCAATAGCAATTTTGTCCCCTTCCTTCTCCAATGCTTGAATTTGTGGAGTATCCAAGTGAATTATAATCTGCTTCATTCCTTGTCTAAGCAAACTACAAGCAAAACTGCAATTTTATATAGAAAAATATGTTAGATATCTTGAAAAGTAACTCTAGCCAACGTCATAATGGCATGATCAATATACAGTACCCAATATTGATGGCAGTCTCCATTTTATCCCCAGTCAAAACCCAAATTTTAATTCCTGCTTGGGCAAGCTTGTCAATGCAATCAGGTACCTAGCAAACAACCAAACAAACAAAAATGAGAGGCATCATTCTAGGTCCTGTTTTAAGCAGTAAATCTTCACCTGTGCAAGAAGCATATGGTATTTTTCTAACTCACCCCATTTTGGAGTTTGTCCTCTACTGCAGTGGCACCAAGGAGGATTAGATTCCTCTCAATTTTATTCAATACTTCACCAATCAGTGTTTCCTGATCTGCACTAACTGAATTTTTGGCCTCAAAAAATTTCTTATCAAACTCCTTGTATTCTTCTTCATCTAGTTCACGATAAGCTAGTATGAGGGTCCTTAGACCTGCATCAGCATATTCATGCACATGCTCCGTGGTTTTCTCTTCAAACTCCCTCCCATTCTTGGCAAGCCTTTCAAACATGACACTGCATATAACAAGACATATGGCAAGTCAATATAATGAAAGGTAAAGTAAGAACTTGAAAAAATCATTTAAGTTTTACAGGTCAATTTTTTTCGAACCTGTCAGCACCTTTACTGAGTAGCAAAATTTTTCCCTCTTCATCTTTCACTATTACCGACATTCGTTTTCTTGCGCTATTGAATTCTAAAACATTGAGAAGATTGTAGATCCTGCAAAATGAAAGTAGTCACTGATTATCTATTCTTTTAATCAGTATTTGATATCAAGAAAGTAAATCCCAAAACATAGTAGCTGCTAACAACAATTAAATCAAGGACATGGCATTTTATGAGTCATTAAATAAGCATTAGTCAGCATGAAGAAACAAAATTATAATCCCAAACACCATGACAAATTATTAAAAAGAACATGAAAAGATATTAAGAAAAGATAAGATGGCTTAGGCAATATTCTAACCAATTTTTCAATTTTCACCATGAAGATATCACAAAATAATGTCAAATCATTAAGTAGACTTTAGTCTCCATATAAGGAAGTCAAAATTTTGGGACCCAAAAGTTTAAGTCAAGGTACAAATTCACCCATTCTAAAGGAAGATTTAGTCTAGTTACTCACTAAAAAATGACATTAGACTTCACAATCCAATGCAACTATTGACTAGACCAATCGCAGAATAGAAATTGCTATTTCAAGATGATTTTTTTTTTAGAGAACTTCAAAGGAACATAAAAATATAACTATTACCAAAGGAACATAAAAATATAACTATTACCAAACTTTGCATGTTCACTACTAATGAAAAAATGAACCGGTCAAAACTGGTTACAAAATAGATAAGCAATCGAAGAAACTAACCTTTCAATTTTCTTGCCAGAAACGAGATCCAACTCATGCATTGACAAACTAGTCTGAGTCCTTTTGTAGAACTCAAAGCCAAGTTCTCTAGCTGCAATAACAAAAGCTGCTTCATCTGGGGATTCAGCCTCATATGAAACTTTTCCTGTGTCTTCATCCACTTCAGGTATGGCTGTATGACAAATTGCCAGTAAGCGAAAAAACTTCTGGATAACATCTGCGTGAGGCTCATTGACCCAGTTGCCATTCATTATCCTTTCATCTGTAAAATTAAAACCTTTGATAGGTGCTTTGGCATCAGTAGAATCCCTGATGTCATCTAATTCTAAACCATTAACATGTTCATGGATCAATGGTGAGCCTTTTCTTCTATCCATAGCCTTCTCAACCTCTGTAACACCACGTCCATAAGCCACCCCAGCAACTGAACATTTGATGAACTCCATTGAGTTGCAAGTCAGAGTTCCAGTTTTATCAGAAAGTATTGTGTCAACTTGGCCAAGTTCTTCGTTCAAGTTTGAAGTACGGGCATGAGCAGGTTTGTCTGCTTCTTCATAGTACATATGGATATCTTGATTGATGAAGATGCTCTGAAGGACTTTCACAATTTCTATTGACACGTACAAGGAGATTGGAATAAAGTAGCTATACAACATTAAAGCTGTCAAGCAATGAAATATTGCAGCTGCTGCTGCTCTTCTTGGATCAAAGAAAATTGTAGCACTATCTGGTCTTAGATACCACCTTTTCATCAACCCATTTTCCAAGTCATCTTTAGTTTCAATGCCAAAGAAAATCGATCCAACAAATGCCAATATCAATAGGATACAGAACATGAAGTATATGACTTTGTCCATCTTCTTCTCAATCCTACTTCTCTTTGAAGGGGGAGCAGTAGAATTTTGTATGACTTTGGTGTCATGACCAGTGAAGATGACAGCTCCAAATATGTAGGATGTATTACGGAGTTTAGAGTCTCTCAGAAGAAGTTGCTGAGGAGAAAGAGGATATTGCTGCTCTTCAAAATCCAAGCTACCAATAAAAGAGTACAAATTTGCATTCGGGTCTTCACATTTTACTGTCCCTTTAAAATCCCGGAAGTTAAATTCCTCATTTAAGGAAGAAGTTACCTCCAATCCTTGTTTTAATTTTAAATTTGTCTCTCCATCCAAGTTCATGGTCTCAACATAACAGACAGCATCATCATAGCTGGATGAAACCAATAGGAGGTCCGCTGGAAAGAATTCATCCTTCTCTACCTTCACTACATCCCCTACCGTCAGATTCTTCCACTCGGCATATTCGAAAACACCATCACCTTTATGCACTTTAACTCTCCTATTGTTTACCTCAATATCCTGCAAAATTGTTCCACTGACGAAATTATACTCTCTAACTTGATAATTTGCCATAAATACTTACCTTTTCTTATCCCCTTTCCTATAGCTTTATTTATATACAGAGATTAAACAGAAGAACATGAAAATCAACCAAATTAGCACAGAACTTAAAAAATGTGTGAAATAATGTCCCAGATTTGAGTGCGAAATTGGAAAATTTCTATTCTGAGTCCCATCCTATATTTAAATCAAACTATAAAGATTCTTCAAGTTCAGTAATTAATTTAACTTGGAATTTCAGAGATAACGTATTTGCAAATACTGGAACTGCATCAACAAACAACATAGTTTTTGCACTTCATCCTGTTCAAACAACACATATCTGAAGTCTTAGCAAAAGAAGCAGGGGAAAAAAAATCATCTTCCACAATTTTGTAAAAATACCACAAAACTTTATGAATACTGGTTTTCTTCAGGCCTCTGGACACTTCTAGTCCGATAGATTTTTTGGACATTCTGTGAATTATGACTCGCAAGAAAATGTAAATTCAAACACAATCAGAAAGCCAAAAGTTAAATTTAAGATGAGGAGACCTAGTGACACTCGTTTCGATTCTGTGACACTTCTGCTGTTCAGGGTATGAAATGAAAACCAACAAGAAGTGGCAGGCAGAATATAGTACCTGCTTTTTGCGACGCCAATCTTCGATGCCTTCTTTCACCATGGTTGCCCCAATAACGATGATCAGAGGAATGATAGCGCTAACAGCCGAATAGGGAGCAAGTTTGGTGAAGGATAAGACACCAGTAACTAAAAAATAGAAATTAGCCACTCTCCTAAACTGCTCAAACAGTGACTTGGGCAAGAAAGTGGCAAGAGTATATTTTGTAGAACTGACAGAATTATCCGCATAATTCTGAATTCCGGCCTCAAGACGATTTGGTTCATTGCAGAAGACAACCCTGGAGTAGCCTCTTCCTCCAATCTGTGAATAATCTTCTTTGAATGATGTTTTACCACAGGTGAATGAATAGATCTTGCTAAAATGCAGCCTCCTTCTTCTTCCATCCCTCATTTTTTTTCCCTTTACCTCGCTTATGTTAAAAAACAGATGAACTAAATATCACGAGGCAGATGAACCCTGTAAAATGAACTTATTGCTCTTTCCAAAAGCAGACCTCAACCGAAAATTCCAAAACTAGCAGTCAAAATGGCAATTCTTCACAAATCTCGAAGCAAGCAAAAAAAAATCAAAATACTTATTACTTGAGGTAGCTCTTTTTAAGGGAAAAATCCTCAGTTACAACCTCTCCAAGGACAACCACGTTCCACAACTACCTAATATTACTTGCTCCCAAAGGTTCAGAAGCCCCTGTGGCATAAGTATCCAAGAAAATTATATATAAATATGTAGTTCATAGATATTGAACCCCCGAAAGGTTCTAAAAGACCCAGTAACTTAATAACAGAAAGAAAAGCTTGTTGACATAAATGTCAAATCTCAATACGAAATGAGAAATACCCGGAATAATATACACACCTCAGTGAGCCAAGAAAACCAATAATTTTGTGGAAGATCAGCGAAGAGCCAGAAATGTTTGAGGAAGAGCAGCGAAGAGCCAGAAATAAGGAATGAAAAATCTGTGGATTTGGTAAATTTTGTAACGATGGCGCAAGGAGAAGCTTTGAACAAAGACTTGGATTAGATCTCGCATTTTGACTTTACAAAAGACAATATGGTGAACGCGCATTTCCTTCCGAGCGTGTCAAATTCAAATAGTGACCGGAAAAACAAAGTCATGGGAAAATTCTCCGCTCAAATAAAAGATAAGATTGAGACGAAATATGGAAAGGTGGAAATTATCAACATGTATTTCCATTGGAAAAGGAAGACAGAATGGTGGGTTTTGTTCTATTTCGCGGGAAAGTTTGGAGCTCGTCAATTGTGTATTGGTGACTGAGCAGTCTCTGTCTAATAATGAAACCTCACAAATTAATTAACTCAGAAGAAAGGGGCAGGTTCTTTTTTATATAATGTGGTGTGAAAATTGAAAACTATCAAAATAATATAATAATAATTAAAACATTTAAAAAGAAAACAGAAATGAAAACTTGGGTTTTGTCTTCTTCAAGCAAAAATGAAATATGATACCTTTCTTCCCAATCACAATGATTTTTTAAGGGCAGAAGCAGGGAATTTAGAGAGAGGAAGAAATATATAATATTCATTGAGCCTTAATAATATTTTAAAAATAAAGTAGGTTGAAATAATTAGACAAGTGATGATGAAGGTGAAGGAAGCTGTCTTGTTTGGTATAGTGTTTTGATCAACAAAATATGCGCCGTCATGGCGCGGAAACAACGTGCTATTAGTATTAACAGATGAACACTAGGACTAACAACGCGGGTAGACGAGTCAAATCCCAACCTTTTTCCATTCGTACCTTCGAAGGTTCTGTTATTATGGTCAGAATTTTCAGAGAATATGCTAATTAAATCGGGAATACCATTTTAATGTGAATTTCTTTTTGGGCCAAGAAAGAATTTATAATCATGAAAAGAGTTCAAAAAATTTTAAATAATCTACAATTTAAATATTTATAATCTTATTTCTGATATATATATATATATATATATCAATATATATTTAAATTGAAGAATTTATAGGTTCTAGAATAATAAATAACTTCTTTTTTTTTTTAGCTGCATGCACTTTTCTAATCCTATTTTTTAAATTTTGCACCAGACTAGTTCTATACAAATTGTTGGCAAAACTATAGCAAATTTACTATAATTATAGAAAATATTTGTTAATTATATAATATTTATTATATTCTTGTAATTATTATTTAATGATATTTATTTTTTATTATTTTTTAAATATATAATCAAGATGATCATTTCGCATTCTTAAAATCTTTTTTTTTTCAATTTTTTTACTAACAATTCTACATATCAAACTACTCTTTAAAATTTGAAACTTTACAAACGATAGAGCATAAAACTTAAAAAAAAAAAAAAGCGAATTTGCTAATACTAAAAAGAGGCTTTATTTGGCTTAAAAATAATATGAGAATTTTAAATTGAATTAGTGACTCCATGTTACATTGAACAAAAAGATAAACAAAAATATTTATTGCTTAAATGAGCATTAAAGTTTGCGGAAGCCCTTTCAAAATAAATAAGTCTTTGTTGAAAAAAAAAAAAGATTAACATGATCTTGTATATGAATTTTCTTCCATATCTAAAGATAACCCAATTATTAAGGAAAAAGAGATCTAGAACAAAGAAATCTTACTAAAGTGGTTTTCCATCAATGCATATACCTTTTTGGTCAAAATATGTTTTTTTTTCTTGCACATGCTAAACTTTTTGGCTCCCACGTTTCCTACTTCAAATTTTGAATAATTATAGTTTTGCTTAATAGGGTCAATTAGATAATCATTTTAGTGATTTTTTAATGTGTTAGATGATGTAGATTTAATGCCTTTTTTTTGGTCAAAAATTAATAATGCATTCATATAGAGAGAGATTTTATTTATTTATATTCAAGTTATTTTAGGATTTTTTTAATAATATTTCAGTAAGATTCCTAATGATACATCATGTGGTTTTTTGAAATATTCCAAAGAGATTACTATATTTTCATTTTAGTTCTTTACGATTAAGGTTTAGTTAAAAATTATTTATTATTATTATTATTATTATTATTATTATTATTATTATTATTATTATTATATATTTATTAGATTTTAGATATTTTTAGTTTTGATTTGCTTGTAAAATGATAACTGAACTATTTATCTACTTCTATACATCTACAACGATTAGATTAATTGCAAAGCGTAGAATTAAAATTAAAAATTAAAATAAATGGAAATGGTATAATAGGAGCCGTCATAATATCAAGAATTTATAATTTTTCTCTGATAAAATATTTCTAAAATGTGATAAGAAAAGCCTTCAAATTGACAAAAACAACTTTAGAAATTGACTTTTTTAATTATTTATAATGTGAAAAGGAACATTTTCGGCATATGGCCATTATCATATTAATGATTTTACTCCACCCATTCATTCCATCAAACTAAAGAAACATTACGCAATCACAAGTATATAAAATTAAATTAAATAAAAAATATATAAAAAAATGACTCATACATTTAATATTTTAATATTTTTGTTAAGAAACAGTGTTAAGTTCATTTATATATTTCCTCACAAAAGCTAGTCCTACTAAAATTTCTAATTTGAATACCTATCTATGTGCAAATTGAAAAATCCATGCTCAGAGAGAATGATAAGGTATGAGATTATTATGGGATTCAAGTGTAAATAAAAAGTGACAAAAAATTGCATTAAATAAAATTGGATTCGATGAAAGATATATACATAAAAAAATACTTATAAATTTAATATCGTTTTTTTGAAGCTCTCCTTGTCCCAACTGATCTCAGGTCCAACTAGGTTATAGCACGCAAATGAAGGCACCTATGAAGTTTCTAATATAAATGGCTCTATAGGCAACCATATATGAGTTACATCATGCTATTATCCTTCGACTTCCTTTAAGACAATCAATTTTTAAACAAGCATCATCTCTTCCCTTAGATACCGACCACAATGATTTAAATAGTTATAATATGTTTGATAATGCGATAAAATTCTCTAAAATTATGTTTGACGCGAAACAAGATATTATTACTTTTATGCAAATATGATTTTTCACCGTGTTACCAAACTCAAACTTAAAAAGCTCAAAACATTACATATGAATCTCTATTAAGGTACTATTAATTAAAATTTCTTTTGAATCCATATTTCTTAAAAATGAATTGCTAACATATTGTTTGTAAAAAGAGAACTGCTTTAAGTCAGTAAATAAATGAACAATTTTCAAATATTACTTCAATTTTATATTTTCATTAACGAATTTCACAAGCCAAGGTCAGACAAGAATTTGAATTCCTTATACTTAAGAAACCAAATACAAGAGTAAAATTAGATTAAAGAAAAAAGAGATTTTCTTTTTTTTTTTAGATTTAATTTTTTTAATATAAGAGATCCACACTTCGGAGACCAACCTATTCAAAACTAGGTAGCTTAAGACAACAACATTTTAACACGACCCGTTTGATATCTTTTAGGAAAGAGAATTATTTTTTGGGGGGTAATTTTGTGCAATATTTATTACATATTTATAGTTAATATTTAATAATTTTTATATTTATTATTTTTTTAAATCTAAGTATAATGATATTTTCTATTTTTAAATTTATTATTTTATTTGTATTCTATGTATAGTCATTATTGGACGGATTTCAAACCCAGTTTCAATTAGAATACCTAAAACGATACAACCATTTCAAGAATACGTGTCAGGTGGACTAACACTTCAACTCTCACGTAGAACCGCCACCAATGTGATCAATTGAATACCATTTGAAGCAATGAGCGTGTACATGCATGACACAATTGTCCACGCTAAAACGTGGGCTAAACGAAATTTCATTGGAGTAAATTGACAACTTAACTTCTGAATTAAAAAATCAATTTAATTTTAATTTTAAAAAACGAATAGATATATGAATTAATCTCTAAGAATACTAAACTTGTTTTATATTAATTATTTTGTCACGTGGTTCAAAAATATTAAAAATTCAATTTAAAATAAATTTATTAAATTAAAAATTAATTTATGAATTTACTAATTTTTAGAATTACAGTTAAAAAATATAATAATTTGCTGTTAGTTTACATAGATAGATTATATTAATATAATATAGTTACATTAAGTAGTATATTTACACTATATAACTATGTATCACATAATGATTTGAATATCTTTCAAATTCACCCACACTTCTTATTAATAAATTAAATTTAATAAATTTTTTTATTATTGCAATCTAGTTGAAATTTCTCCAGACTTAAAAATTGAAGTTGAACCGATTAATTTTATTTTGTTTTACTATTCCGTTAGACGTTATTAATATTGTAATCAACGTAGTTTCATTATTATTATAATTTTTTCTTCCCAAAATTAAATTAGATGGAATGATTTTAAGTAAAAGGTGAGCAACAAATATGTGTTCTATATACTGATTATTGTGCGTTTAGCTGTTTATTAAGTACCGGACTTTATTATAAAGTAAATTAAAGAGATTAAAATTACAATTAAACTTAATTTCAAATAATTATGTTAAAAAATGTTGAAATCAAATGACTTCTTGATCTTTTATTAAAATTGTTTAATATACAAAATGTTAAATATAAAAAGAAATAAAATACAAAATAATAATAAATTATACTTATATTTATAAATAAAAATTATTATTATTATTAAATAATAAGTATAATAAATATTTCATATCTCATTTTTTATACATTAAAAAAATACTTGTTTTTTGTGGATCAAACATACTATTATATTTGTCAATTTATGGGATCGGAAGCCAAGTGGCAGATGATGACCGAAAGGACTTTGTATAATTAGTCAACTTCTGAGAATGGTGGCAGTTTGCCAGGTTAAACCACATGGACCAATAAAAGGATGCCACCTCATCATAATAATTATTGCTGTTCAATATTCAACCTGCTGAAGCTGTTTACTCCGATCTAAAATATACTCCCTCCGGTCCTGTTTATTAGAAACAAAAAACTATTTCATTGGTATTAAAAAAAACAGTTAATATTAGTTTAACTCATTAATTAGGTTCAAATTTGATAATTATTTCCTATTTTACCCATCTTTATTTTGCATGGGAAAACGTTATGCATTGTTAAGTGTATTAGATGTAATAGTAAATGAAGGGTAAAAAAGAAATTTATTATTTAGTGAAATAAAAAAATATACCATGTTTCTTATATTTTAGAACCAAAAAAATCTCTTTAAATTTTCTTATAAACAGGACCGGAGGGAGTATATTACTTTTAAAAAAAAGTTTTGATCTAAAATATAAATTATCTTGTAATAATTATTATTATTATTTTCATAATATCCTTCATTTAATGATAATAGTTATGTTAAAAATTTTTCATTTAATGACAATAACTATATTAACTACAGGGATAAGATTATAAAGACATAATAATATTTAAAAAGTTTAAGAATATAATTAATTTTTTTTAAAAAATATAAATCTGATAAAAGTGACTTATATTTTAAATCGGATGGAATATCTCACAATTTTCTCTCAATTATTTAAGATTTGAATAGTTTAAATTAAAATTTGAACAGTTTATTTTTTTTTATTTTTTTGAATGTAAACATCATTTTTTAATTTACAGTTAAAAATTAGTTTTCATTTATATTTTATTTTTTAAAAATTCATTTTTAAAATAAAAAAAAATAAATTTAATCTGATTAAATTAATTTAGACACTTCAAATTTTACCGAAAAAAGTATTGAAAAAAATATGGGAAAGGATTTTTATCCCCCGTGCTGTGCCTTCTTGACCTGACCTGTGATCAATAAATGTACCCTTCCAAATGAAATTTGATCATGTGACTTTGATTCATTCTTTGTGCATATAGAGCTTGATAATAAAAATTATAAAAACCATAGATATAAATTGATAATTTACTTTAACATTAATTTTAGTATTTAAAAGTAAAATGAATTTAATGTCAAAAAATTCCACCTCCATTCATGTTCTTTCTTCTAAAGTCTTAACCTCTTTTAAAAAAAATACATAAAATAAAGTCCACGATCAAATTTTTGAAAAATATTTTGAAAATGTATGTCCTATTTACTTTTATTTTTGTATTTTAAACACCAACCTTTTTTTTCAAAAAATTATTAACATTCATATTAAAGCAACATATATAATAATTAATTAGCCGTACGTTATACAAAAAGTTAAAAATTGAAACAAAAAATGAAAAAGGTGACTATATAAATTAAAAATAATTATCATATTTTTATTTTTAAAAATTAATAAAAAAATAAAATATTATTAAATAATAACTATAATAATATAATAAATATTATTTAAAATTTTGTAAATTCAATATCAAACGTATCTTTAGATGGTCTTGTAGCTTTCATTGTCTCTTTTATTAATTTGGAAGATATGAACGTGCCTGTGAAGTAGTTAATTAATGATGGTACGCTTACACTGTCAGCTATGGAGAAAATTAGCAGAAGAGAATGAACCAAACTCATAGGGAGCATAATGACAAGATGCAATTCTCATCTGGCTGCTTCTCTATCTGATATTCCCTGGAATATACTATGCAATTAAATTAACACTTTTGCGTTTGTCATCACTCATGAAACATGATATTAACTACTATAACTAGATTATTGTACGGCAATAACTGAGTAGTGGATTAATTTTTTCGTCAAAAAACGATACTCATCTTTAATTTGTTTTTTTTTAATTGGCCAAAGATATTTAATTCATCTTTTAAGATTAAGTTTTTAATTTGATTATTAAGATTAAAATTTAAAAGAGGTATCATACTAATGAGTTGAGAACTTACAAGTTCTAAGCTTTCAATTTGAATAATTTTTTTTTTTCCAGCAAATTTCCTGATTTTGTATAGCTTGGAGTTTAGGAGTAAGATTTTACGATTACCCTTTGGGGATTTATACAAGAGGAGTACAAAGAGAAAAAGTTCTTATCTGATATTTGTTTTAGGTGAGAGATGGGTTATCTTATTCAAATATTAAGATAATCCAAGGGTAAGGATAGCAAATAAATTATAATACAGGTGGAGCCTGTAAACTACGTTACGTTTTATTAGCCTTTGAAGAAAAAAAAAAAGAAGCCCTTATGTAATAATTCAAGTTTAATATTTGTATATCTTTTGTAATATTTTTTTGATACATAATTATATAAAAAAATTTAAAATTTTTTATAAAACTACTAGCACTTGCACAATTGTTTTACTACTAATCTGTTCATAAATGAGTTAAGTAATTCCTCCAAATCACACAACCTTATCTTTTATGCCCTCACGTTTCGAAGTGGATAGCGGCCCGAAAATTGACAACTAATGTTAATTGATATGACTGGCTTCAAATTAGCTATAATTATATGAAGATAAAACCACAAGCATCTTAATCAAAACCCCGAAAAAAACAAACCGTCACAGAGAGTACAGGTATAATGTGACGGAAGAAGAAAGAAAAAAAAATATTTAGTGTCACTTGTACAAGTTGTTTGTTAATAGTTTTTTAATAAAATTATGATAGGAGAAATAAATTCTTTTGAAAAGTAAACAATTAGTATGATGCTAAGTTATAAAATAATATTCACATGATTCATTAATTTAGTAGTAAATACTTGAAATAACTTTATTTTAATATTGTCCACTACATCATCACTTGTCGTCGATGAAAAGTTAATAGTGTAAATTTATATAAAGACGACATAAGCAATGAGTTGTAGTTTGTAGATTTATGAGTTAATTTATTTATTTATATTTTATTATGAAGAATGTAGAAGGTCTTAGGAATTAAAAGAAGAGAAAGGGATGAACTAAGAATCAAACTCATTTATTTGGTCAATCTAAAAAAAATGCTAATTGAACCAAAATTCTTGAGTATACTCGCCTTTTTTTTTCGTTTATTCAATAATAACAACTATCTAAACTTATATTTTATAATTTCTCATTTCTTAAATTGTGTGTACGTGTTTAAGAATTAAGATTCAAGAACCGGTAACACCAACGTTTCTTTTTTTCTTGGATGACAAGATATATGTTGGGAAGAGTAAAGAACTGAGATCGAAAGCCCAGATGGGATGGGACTTTGGTGCACTTTAATGGAAAACCCAGATAGAAATCTTAATTAGAGTTGTGATTTTTGTTAATTTCAAAGAATTTAAATTTAAAATCTTATATAAAGTGAAACTTTAAAGCGTGCTATCACCTAGAATTGATTTAAACATAATGCATTTTTTGGTGGATTTTATACATCAATACAATTAATAATAGCTTTTTATCAGATAACGTCCATTTAAAGTGTTAGCAATTATATATTATTATTAACTAATTAGTGAGTCATTATTTACCTAATTAGAAAACGTTACTAACTAATGCACATAATCGTAGAATTGACCTTTATGTATCACTATTATTTTATAGGCCCAAAGCCACCATTAGCTTAATTATTGTTCCTCATAAACCATCCATAGCATTTTTTTTTTCCCCGAGGATTATGGATCCCACAGACATCAAAGCTAAAAACAACTTTTACTCAAAAGGAGAAGTCAACGAGGGAAAATAGTTTTTATTTTAAACTTGAGACTTTTTTAATTAAAAATGAATAAGCAGATAATCTTATTTTGATAAAAGTAAAGCATACAAGAAAAAATATATATATGATTTTACATTAAATTTTTTTAGTAAAAATTTACAGTTTTGAATTATATATCAGTTTCCCGGTCCTTTTATTTATCTGCTTTTTTTTTTCCCTAAATATTTATCTGTTTCTTTAAGTCTTGCTTTTGATAAAAAATGCATAAAAAGGAAATTAAAAACTCTTCGATTTTTGTGTAGCACAAGAAATAGCAATGATGGAGTGAGAGAGTGCCGATGAGAGCAAGAGAATACAGAATTTGAATAAGTTTGGAGGCCTGAAAAATCACATTTTTAGAGAGAGATATTATCTGTATTTTTTTAAAAAAAATAGATAAGACCTTTTCTAAGACTCTTAAAATATTAAATTTAATTTAGCAGACATATCCGTGAAAATTTAAAAAAATTGACAACTAAAAATAACTAACTATTAATTAAATAGGGCAACATATTGTAAATTATCTTGACTTTGTAAGTGGGCTACCTCTTATAAATTTTCAAACATCTTTTTCCCTTTTTAGTGGGGTTTCATATCTCACAACTTGTGACAAAACTCAACATAAACACCAAATTTTGGAGCGACTTACATCATGGAAGTAATTATTTCCCTTAACTTTATTAATTATTAAAGAAAGACAAAATTACATATAACCCCTTTGAATTTTGAATCATATGAAAATAATCCCTTAAATTTTAAAAGTACACAAAGAATTCCTTTGAACTTTGGATAATATGCAAATAACCTTTTTGAACTTTGGACGTGTGCAAATAACCTCTTGAACTTTAGAAATATGTAAATAACTCTTTTAAAAAATGTGATATATGACATGGGTTATTTACAAATAATTCAAAAAATTTAAAAAAAGTATCTGCACATATCTAAAGTTTAAGAAAATTATTTGTATGTTATTCAAAATTTATGAAAATTTATTACAAATTTTAAAAGTTTAAAAGAATTTTTGCACGTGACTTAAAATTCAGAAGAGTTATGTGTAATTTACTCTTAAAGAAATATGCTTTTAAGTTGCACTTATTTTTTAAACTAATAATAAATATTTCATATAGCTAGTATAAGAAATTACTATGTATTCCTCTTCCGTCATAATGCAATCAAATTCTTGACAACTCAAGCTCACCTTATTGGAAATAATTAAATTTCATGTTAAATGAATCTAAGAAATAATTAAATTTCATGTTAAATGAATGTTTCATGATTTTTAAACGGTATGTCCATGAAATAATGAAACCTTATTGGCACTAATAAACTGAAATAATACTTTTTTTTTGTTAAAAAAACTAAAATACTTTTGGACCCCTTTATTTGTTAGGTATCGAAAATGAGTCTTCAAAAATTATAATACAAGGATAAATGATTTGTTGACGAAGAGAAATGATATATTTTTTTAGGGAGAAAAATGAGATTGATTACACAATCAAAAATCAATATTTTTAAAATTAAATCAATAAAAATATTAATTTATAATTTATTAATTTAACTAACTGTAATCAAATTGATTTAATATTTAAACAATTTCAAAAACTCTCAATTATTGATGGGAGTCAATGGCTCAGGTAATGGGGGATAGGTTTTTGGGTAAATCTTGTACTAAAAAAAACACACAATTTTCATAATTAATACAAGTAGCCTCATGTCAATTACTCTATCCTAATTATCTATACTTAATTTTCTGGTTTTCGGTGAGTTTACGTATGCTCATTCCATTTCTACTATTTGGCAAGGTCTGGTCATTTTCATGAAGGTTGACTTTAATCTGACCAAAAAAAAAATTGAGCCATTGACTTGGTCTAGGTCTGGTCTGGTCTGGTCGTCCTTTTTTTTGGTCCAAAGTTAAGGTAGTCTCGATATTGCATAAATTAACTGGGCCAGGCCCGCTTAGTAAGCTTGGGGTCTATCATTTAAGTCGGTTGGGTGGACTTGGTCATTTTAGTGGGTCTAATAATTATTTACTAATGTAACAAAATAATTAAAATTTCATAATATTCATAATTAAAATTATCTTCTTAGCGTAAACAATTGCATGTGCTCACAAAATATACCACTATAATATAATTGTGGATAGTGTAATTTTTTGAATTTAAGAGTAATTTCTCCTTATAATTTTAACAATTTATCAGTTCATATTTTAAAATTTTTGTCAAAATTAAATGTAAATATCTAAAAAAATTGCAATGAAACAAATTATGTAAATGTTGAGTAGTACATTTTTAAATTATAAGTGAACAAACTGGTCTCTTAGTCAAATTAGATTAAAATAAAATGTAATCAATTTAACAAAAATATACCACGAAGAAAGAACTAGAAATAACAAAAATAAGTTGCTTTGATTTAACTGTGCAAGAGTTTGAATTCTTTCAACTTTTTTTTTTTTTTATAATTTATAGTATCAATTTTAGGAAAAGATAGATATAAAGTATACTAAACTTATTACTTAAGCAGGTCTTACATACTCAAGTTTATCTTCTTTTTTTTTTTAATTTACCCTGTCAATCTCATAAAAAAATTGGGAGAATTTAAACTCACTATGAAGCTCTTTAAAAAGCTGCTACATGACCATTTGAAATGAATTTGGATTTTTCCTTATATTATAAAAGAAAGAAGAACAAAAAATGAAATTCACTTGAATGCAACTCACATTCTTATTTCCGTGCACTTTTTGAAGATTTGAAACCAACTTGAAAAGAACACATAGTATCATAGGAGGTATATGAGATTTCGTATTTAGTAAATAAATATATAAGGTGTAATTAAAAAAAGAGAATAAAAAGAAAAAAAAAATCTTATATATACTCTTACTTTGTTATGTTAACTTTTTTCTTAATATACATAATGCAATATTGCACGAGATTCAAGTACCCAAAAATAATTTATTTGCTAAAAAAATATAAAAAGTTGGGTCTTTCATAACATCAATTTTCAAAAAATAATAAACAAAAAAAACGTGGTTCTCACACATCAATTCTTTCTTTTCCTATTCTCCTTGTTTTATGCATAGGAAGTTGGCTCACTCTCAATACAATGCAAAAAGTGAAATACGAAAATAAAAACAAAAAAAATAATTTTTAAAAATAAAAATATTTTTAAAAATTAAATAATAATTAATAAATAGTATTAAATAATAATTATAAAAATAAAATAAATATTATACAAAATTTTTCATTTCCTTTTTATTTTTCCTCACACTAGCATAAAATAAGAAGAAGAAGAAGCAAACATCTGGTCTTATCTTAAAAAGTTGATTAAGTTTAACTTGAAAGAGCCTAAATCCTATATTAGTTGCCATGTGGCTTCCAAGTCAAGATATGTATTTGCTTCTTTAACTTTGAACTGAATGATTGATCTTTGGGCTTTTTCTACTGCTCAAAATCTTATACATCAATCTCCAGAATCTTCCATCCCTCACCCAAGCCCACAAACCCAATAAGTTGAAGTCATTCCTACTACTACAAACTCGAAATCCATAGAACGAGCCTAGATAAGGTTGCCTTCACCAAGGATGCCTCTATCCTTTCATTCCCATCGCCTTCCTCCCAGTAATCTTTTCTTAAGAAAAAGGTACCATATCATCTTTTCATCAAATGACCCCTCTCCTATATCATTTCCTTACCTCCATGTGATGGAGATCATCGATCTAGGGAAGCATATATTAGGTCTTGCCACCCTCATTGGGTGGGGTTTGGTCTTCTCTACCAGGGCACCTGCCCTGACCATTGAAATGCTCGTTCTTGTAATTGAACTCTCTTTTGCCATTGTTGCTATTTGGAATGACCTTTTGCTACATAAGAATTATCGTGAAACTCCCATTCTCATTCTGATACTAGCAGTTAGCTTGATGATGTTGGTATTTTATACTTCTGCGGGTTTCTTCTTACCTTTACATCTTAAATGGTTCCTTTTCCTTTGTTTGTTGGCCTATCATATATCATTCATATGTGCTTATATCTAGTTAGGCTTACTTCGATGAAAAACCCTGAAACCTTGAAAAAGAAGAGGGCTAATTATTAGTAATTAATGGCTTGCCCTTGCTAGCTAGCTAATATTTATTTGCATTATTCATGTACTTTGTATTGCATGAGTAATGTCTACTATCCTTTGGATTTTATCTCCTTCGGCATTGTTGGTTGGGTGGAGTCAAATAATATGTAG
This sequence comes from Erythrophleum ivorense, assembly GCA_026724425.1. Lineage (NCBI taxonomy): Eukaryota > Viridiplantae > Streptophyta > Magnoliopsida > Fabales > Fabaceae > Erythrophleum > Erythrophleum ivorense. The sequence continues at coordinate 147,609 of JAIUCV010000199.1, read as the reverse complement.
AGATAAGTTCAATTTGGCTCTATGTTGCTGTGTATTTTGATATATGTAAATAAAAGAGTTTGTCTCAAACTTCATGATCCCTTGTTTCATCTTTAGTTTGCTTTAGCTCTCTCAATGACAGATGTGTGAGTTTCAGTATAAGTAATAAAGTAGCCGGCTAGCCATGCAGCAGAACATAAAACCATTGTTATCATGAGTTTTTTTTTGGTGTAGTTGGAATGCCTTAAAGATAGAAAGTCTTTGTCTTGTTGGAAGCCAAAAAAGCAAAAGTGTTTTGTTTATGTGAAAAAGAATAACAAGAGTGTGTATGTACTTTTGACAGTAGGACATACATGAAAGGAAAAAGTATTTCCTGCGTTTTCATTCATTGCATAAAGGGCATTTGAACTTGCAAAAAAGATTTTACACTCTTACAAGTTAGAGACAAGATCCTTAAGCATATGTTTGAATGAGATATATTAATGGAAAGAAATATAAGGGAAGGAAATGTTACTTTAAACATCTCCTTTCTTTTATTTAGAAAATTTTTTTATAAAGGAGAAAGGTTTTTGAAGGAAAGCTAAGTGATGAATATAGAAGGAACTTAGTCAATGATATGAGCTCCTGAATTCAATATTGATATATACACTTAAAGAATCATGTGGTTTACCCTGTAAAAGAAAGATGCTAGAATATTGAGAACCTAAATGTGTAAAATACAACTGATCAAATGCTAACAGACTAAACAAATATAAATGATATCTTACATTACAACTATCATACATCAGATGCACCTCAATATGTATTATACAAATAGCATAGTATACTGCATTGTCCTAACACTCCCCCACAAACGTGAAGGTGCTTGGCACACTCTTAGTTTGTCCCGAAAACTCACAAAATTTCAAATGGGTAGGTGCCTTTGTCAAACAGTTTTCCACCTATTCTGAAGATGGCACATGCCGAATGTCTAGTTGCTTAGAGAGAACTTGATCATGCACATAATGGACATCTAACTCTATATGTTTGGTTCTGGCGTGATACACAAGATTAGAGGCTAAAGCTGTTGCGCTCAAATTGTCACACTAAGTAATAAGAGTTTGCTTAATCAAAGATTTAAGTTCTCCCAAAAGTGACTCGATCTAAGCTAGTTTAGTTTCCAAAGCTGCCAAGGCTCTGTATTGGATTGAGTTACCACCTTTTGCTTTTTAAATGACTAAGTCACCAATGATTCTCTGAGAAACATGCAATATTCGGCAATAAACCTTCTATCATTAGGGAACGTAGCCCAATCAGCATCGGCAAAGCTTGAGAGATGAAGAAATGATGATGGTTTGATGTGTAAACCATAGTTTATGTACCTCTAAGATACCAAAAAGTTCTTTTAACTCCCTACTAGTGTATCTCAATAAGATCCTTTAGATATTGATTGAACTTATTCATTGCAAAACTTATGTTAGGTCATGTGTTAGTCAAGTATTATAAAGCATCAACAGTCTTTTGATACATTAATGGGTTCTTCAACAATTCCCTTTCACCTGCTGCATATAATTGGCCTGTTACCATAAGAGTAGGACATGCACTTATATTAAATAGATCGACCTTCTTTAGTAAATCACAAATATACTTGCCTTGGGTAAGATACAATCTTGTGTCATCTCTAGAAGCCTCAACTCTTAGAAAATAGTGAAAAGGCCCAAGGTCTTTAAGTGAAAAAAGGCCACCAAGCCTTTGAGTGAACTCTTTAAAACTCTTAGTGTTATTTCCAATGACTTAAATATCATCCACATAGATGATAACAATGAGAATCTGATCATCAATCTGAAGGAAGAAAAGTGAGTTATCTCCTTTGGAATTATAAAATCCCCATCCTAATAAGACATCTTTAAGTCTCTTAAACCAGACTCTAGGGGTCTGTTTCAATCCATAGATGACCTTAGTTAATCTATACACATAATTCGACTTACTTCGTCAACAAAACCTTTTGGTTGTTTCATAAAAACTTTCTCATGTAAGAATCCATTTAAAGATGCATTATTGATACCTAATTATCTTATTTCCCAGCCAAAAGTTACTGCTATTGTGAGAACCAATTTCACAGTGCTAGCTTTAATAACTAGGCTGAAGGTTTTCCCATAGTCTATTCCTAGATCTTGTTGAAAGCCTTTGGCAACCAACTTGACCTATCTGGTTTATATTTAAGTTTGAACACTCATTTACAATCCACCAAATTTTCTACTCCTATATAAGATACAAGTGTCCATGTATCCTTTTTTATTAAAGCTTGAAACTCATCACACATAGCTTGTTTTTAGGAGGGAGACTGCAAGGCCTCACTAAAATTACTAGGTTCTGTTTCTGATCCAGTATTGACATTTGGAGACCCTGTCACAAGACTAGTAAAAGGAATCTTATGTTTAAAAATGTTAGATTTGCTTCTGGTAACCATCTCATGTTTAGTAACCTTTTTAATTACTGGTTGAATAATGTCACTATCAACTACTGCAGAATTTGGAAGAACTGAATTTGAGTGAATCGAATCTGAGTGGACTAAAACATCTTCACCTTTTACTTGAGAGTCAATAACATCATTTACTCTTAACTTGGTGCTTGAAGATTCTGGACTATGATTCCCTGTTCTAGAATCACAAGAACTAGATGCATCTTCATCAACAGGTAATTGATAAGAACAAGCTTGATTAGAACCTGAAGCTTCAACATTTTGACTTGAAACACTAGCTATTTTAAAGAAGGACACAGGATGAATTTTAGTTGTCTGCATATGTTTTGTATTAAAAAATCCTATGGCAAAATGATTTATTAAAAACTACATGTAAAAATATATAAATTCTTATTGAAGGACTTAACCACTTATAGCTCTTGTGTGAGTTGCTATATCCAAGAAATATACACTTAGTTGTGTGAAATTGTAACTTATGTTGATTGTAAGGCCTCAAACAAGGAAAGCATGCACACCCAAATGTTTTTAAGGCCTTATAATTAGGATGTTACCTAAACAATTTAAAGTGAGGATTTGTACTAAGCACAACAGTTGGCAACTTATTAATGAGAAAACTGTAGTTTGAAATGCCTCCCACCAATATTTTAAAGGCATTTTGGCGCTTGAGCCAACAAGGTAAATCTTAGCTCAATAAAATGTCTATGTTTTCTTTCCACTCTTCCATTTTGTTGAGATATGTGTGGACATGAATGCCTAAATACAATGCCATATGTTTGAACCAACTCAGTGAAGCTACGAAATTCTCCACCCAAATCACTTTGAAGAGATTTTATTTTGGATTCTAGTTGATTCTCAATCAGCTTCTTAAAATAAACAAATGCACTTAATGCTTCACTTTTAAATTTTAGTGGATATATCCAAGAATATCTACTATAGTCATCTAGAAACAAAATATAGAAGGAAAAATCATTGGTTGAAATCAAGGGAGAAGAGCCTTAAAGATCACTATGGACAAACTCCAAAGGTTTAGATGTGTGAGACTTAGATTATTGAAATGATAATGAATGAGACTTCCCATATTGACACGCATTACAAAATTCAAATGCTTTATTAGATTTGATTTGAACATTACAATTTTTTAAAACTTGTGCAAGTATACCACTAGAGGGATGGCCAATCCTACAATGCCATTCCTCTTTGACATAAATAAAAGCATTAGTATTTTGAGTATTATCTTTATTATTGTGTAATTGTGGGTGTACCAAAAAACATCTTGTATGTATTCCTATGTTTACAGCTTCACTAACTTTGTAAAGGCCTTTAGACATTATTCCTTCCAATAGAATCATTTATATGGCTTTGTTCTTCATTCAACAACCATTGGAGTCAAATTCAACAAATATATCATTGTCTGAAGTAAGTCTAGATATGCTGAGTAAGTTTTTAGCAATCTTAAAAGCATGTAAAACATCCTTCATTACAAGTGTAGTATGATTGTCACACTGAATTTTTGATTGACCAATGTTAAGAACCTCTAATTTTTCTCCATTTCCAATAACTATTTTCATCTTACCATTATTTGGAGTAGGATTATCTAGTTGATTGTAGTTATTGGTGATGTGATTGTTAGCACCGCTATCAAGATACCACGAACTATCATTCATAGTTATTGGAGAGGCTATAAGTGCAGCAGAATTTGTGTTTTGAGATGTGCCATAACCAGAGTAGGCATTATTGGAAGAGAAGCTATTGGGTTTCTTGCTTTTGTCAAAGGGACCAGTGTAGTTGCGATCAAACCTGTAAAGTAATTAGAGGTAGTGTGTCCAACCTTGGAATAGACTTGACACATGAGCTTCTTGTTTTTATGGAATCTACTAACTCCATGTCCCTTATAGCCTTTATGAGAGCTACCTCTCAACCCTGAACCACACCAAATGTCTTGGGTTGAATTAGAATTTTGAGAACATGACAAGTTGGCAAAAGCATGACCAACATTCAAGTTAAAGAAACTGTGAAGTTGTTCAAGTATACTTTCATAGGTGAGCAATGTGGCTTATAAGTCGATCTAGGAAAGAGCAATCTTATCTACAAATTGCATTACAATAAGGTTGTACTCAATGTCTAAACTGGATAAGGCTTGATTAATGAGCTCATTCTGAGGTATTAGACTACCAACAAGTGTGAAGTTGTCAGAAATTATCTTGATCTTAGTAAGATATTCATCCATAGTCAAGGTCCCTTTTCGGGTATGATAGAACTTGTTTTTGTAAAATAGAACCCTAGACTTGATGTGAGCTTCAAACAAATCTTTGGCAACATTCCAAAGTTCCTTTGACGTCTTACAGTAAATTATTTATGAGGTGACATCCACAATCATTGTATTTAAGAGCTAACCCATGAGCAATTGATCTGTTGAAACCCACTCTTCATGTACAGGATTGATCTTTGTTCCTACATCATCAAAAACAAATTGAGAGGGAAGGGGATCAAATCTAAAGATGTATTTGTCTAACTTTTTCCCTTTGATGATAAGGAGTGTTGTACTGCTAGAGAAGATAATTTGTTCGATCCAGCTTGATCAAACAAGATTGATTAAGTGAGTTAAGAGGCGAGGTGGTAATAGGCAAAATAGTAAGAGCCAAGGGATTGGAATCGATGACAGGAAAACTAGTGGAAAAGGATAAAGACATTGTTAGTGTAGTCATGGCATAAGCCTTTAATGCTCTGATGCCAAAAAAAGTTTTTGGAGGAAAGCTAAGAGATGAATACTAAAGGAGCTCAATTAATAATATGAACTCCCAAATTCAATATTGATATATATGCTTAAAAAATCACATGATCACGTGGTTTACCTTGTAACAAAAAGATGCTAAAATATTAAAAACCTACCATTGGTAAAATACAACTAATCAAATGCTAATAGACTAAATAAATACAAATGATATCTTACATTACAACTATTATATATCAGACACATCTCAATATATATTATACAAATAACATATGTTATTGTATTGTCCTAACAAAAGGAGAGGAGAATAAATGATTTTCAACTAACCCTCTAAATTCTTTTGAAGTTTGTATACTTCTATAATTTTAAATTCTTTTAATTTGAAGATTTTGGATAGAGAAAAAAATCATTCTTTTTAAATAAGAGGAAGAGAAATTATTAATTATTTAATCATCCATTTTCGTTTCTTACTCCTCCACTCCTAAACATATATAGCCCAAAGCGTGCTTCCCAATACTATTGACATAAGCCAAATACATTCTATACTATTTTAGGGTGACTTATAAGACCTATATTTCAATCACTATTTTCATTAATTTACATAATTCCTGTCAATTTCTTCAACAACCACTAAAGTCTTACCTTGAAGATTATGAAATTAATTTTTTCAGTTTCTTAAGTATCGAAGCTCATGAATAGTTCAGGACTCAGGAGACATACTTTGAATGCTGCTGACTGGTCTTCAATATTAACCCTAAGTTTAATGCCATAAATTTGTCAGTTTTGGTGATTCTAATTATATGATAAATGCGCTACAAATGCTATATATATGACTTAATGATCGATGGACAGCTTGCAATAGCGTATATTGACCCTTCCAAATTGTCTTGGTTATCTCATAATATTTTGTGCATATGGAAATATGTGCATATTAATTGGTTCCTTCGATTGATACTTATCAGATTATTGGGTTTTACAGACATCAATGGAAGCCACAAGCTTCATTTACTTTATGATTATTTTTCTTCCCTAAACCTTTCAGTACTGTTTACTTGATTCAAACCCTATGGCATTTGGCTCTGCGTAACTATAATTTACCCTAAAAAACGCATTGGAATTAAAAATACATAGGGAAGCAAAGTAAGAATTATTAGGATCCAGCAAGCAGCCTACCATAGTTTTTTTCCTTAAGACCAAATCAAACTAATAAATACACGTACAACGTACGTACTAATTGCCTTATTAAATTGCGAGGTTGCTAGCTAAGCAAAATCTTGTTGGTCCATTTTTTATTAATTGGTTTAATTTAACTATATATTGTGATGTGCAGTGACTCCCTCTTCCATGAACCCAATAAGATATTCCTGATTTCCTATGTGTATACACGAGAGCCTGAAGACAAATTAAAGCTTTCTTCCCTTTTAACATGGTCTTTTGATTTTTCGAATTAATGTAGTGACAGAGAAGGAAAAAAAGAGAAAAATTTCGGACAGCGAGAGAGAAAGAGAAATAAGAAATAAGAAATTATACAATTATTCAATATCTTTTTAATAGTTTTACCAATTACAAGTTTTTTTCATAATATATACTTGCAAAAAGATATATTAGGATTTACTGTCATTTCTATAAGAAATATTATCAACATTTCAATATTGTAAGGAACTTTTATAAATTAATCTTTTAATTCTCACGTGATTTGAATTTAACATGTTTGGAAAAATAACTTGGTATAAGATTAAATTATACTAACTTTTTTTTTACACTATAATTAAATTACACTTATTTTTTTATTTTTAAAATTACTCTTGGCTTTTTTTAATTTATTTTCTACAAATAAAATTAATTTTTTAAATAATATACATTTCTTTCAAGAATAAAATTGTTTAATTTTTTTTAATTATCATACTAAGGATAAAATGACGTTCTCATAATAGAGTTTAACAACAATCTAACTATTTCTTCTGATATACTAAATGTGTGTTTGGTTGGGGTTTTGCAAATTTAATTTTGGTTAAAAGTGAATTTGCATAATCTTGATTTTTGTTTGGAAATTTTTATTTTAAAAGCTATTTTCACCATCAATATAATTCATTCAATGCAGAAGCAATTTTTTTTTTTGGGTGCAAACAAAAGGTCTAAAAGGCAAAAGTGATTTTGAATAAAAGTCCAACACTAAACCAAAGGAGTTGATTTGCAAGGCAAATACTCATTTAGGTATATAAATGGATTTTTCACCCCTTCAAAAGCTAAATTAAACATATACGAATAAAATCATAATCTCGCAAAAAGATAAATTTTTTTTGGATAGAAGCTAAGTTAAAAGAAAAGGTTATTCAATATATATCAAAATATTAAGGGAGACAAATATTTTTTTTAAAACAAAAAATATAAAGTGTAATTTAGTCCATTTTTAAAAATAACATAATTTGTTCTCACTATACAATACGCGCAAGTTGACTTTTTTTCTAAAGTGAGATTGTGATTTGTTAGAATAATTAGCACGCAGATTAAGAACACCATATCTAAGGCTTTGCGTGACGAAATCATACTCCTAGAAAACAAAATTTTTTTGAACAAATAAAAGTCATCGTACCCACGCCCTACCAACTGTTGTCCTTATCCAATTTATAAAATATGACTTAATTTTTATTATTTTTGATGGTATATATTTTATAATTTTTAAATCATTTATATTATTTAATTATATAAATTAATTTTTTATTTATATTATTATAATTCATAATTTATTTTTATAATTAAAGGCTTATAAATAGATTTTTGTGCTAACTATAAAGTATTCAAGTGAAAAAAATGTTTATTTTTTAATTTTTTTTCTTATATTTATTATATATTTTTTATTATTTTTACAATTTTTTTTATTTTTTTCTGAATTTTTGAAACCTCGACTTGTATTTTAAAAATATTATAATAAACAGTTTTTTCAAAAGTCAAGACTCATTTACATAAAATCAATTCATATAGAATTACAACTAAAAATAAAATGCCTCAAATAATTGTTAATATAATTAAGAACTCATATGAATATGGAAAAAGACTTATATATAATTTTTTATATTTTAACTTTCAAGTTCTCTAATTAAATTATATATTTATTATACTTTAATTAAAAATTATATACTTACATTTTTTTGGGGTAAAACTATACTTGTAATATTTTAATTGAGATATTTGATAATAAAGATATAAAGAATTGATTATAAATCATATCATCTAAATATTAATAATATATTACACTAATTAATAAATATAAATATATGCATAAATATAACTAAATAAATATATACACATTACAAATTTTAAATAAAATTGGTATCATATTATTTAAAGTCAAAATTAAACTTTTAAACTTTTTATACATAAATTTGGACAAATAAATTTTATAAATACTTGTTAATAAAAGACTTAAGTAATTTAATCATCCTTAAAATTGAACAAGAAAAGTCAAAAAGGCTGTGTGTGTGTGTGTGTGTGTTTTAATGTTTATTATGATGTTAAAAAAACAAATTTTAAAAACAAAAAAGGAGAAAAATTTATAGAAAAAAAGATGACACAAAGTTTGAAACAAATAGAAATGCTCATGTGTTGGGAATGCTTTTGTTTTTAATATAATTTGTATAATATTTATTATATTTGTATAATAATTATTTTATTTATTAAATTATTATTTTAATGATTAAATTATCCTTTTAAAAATAAAATACAAAAACATTACTTTTATTTCTATTTGTTTACCTTTTATATTCTTTTTTTTAACATCATCTAATTAAATACACCAAAATGGCCCCTATTTTAACAAGAAGTGATCGTAAGTAAAAACGCTTTTATTTTATCTATATATATATATATATATATATTAAAAAAGTGAAGCAGCCATCCTGGACAAAAAGCAGGCCATAATGGGCCCACAAGTAATAGATTGCTTCCATTCCATTGCATGCTTCCGTAGTTTCGTTCCCTTCTACGCATGATCGCTGCGACTGCGAAGGAATGAGCTAAACCGACCGAGTGTCAGCATTCTCATCATCTCATTCTCTCTCTGATTTCTGCATCCATATCTCCCTTGAACCAAGGTTCAATTTCCCCCCTTAACAGCAAGCCGTCATTCTGTACTCTATTGAATGTCGTCTCTACTGTCCAAGTTTCTTCAAAATTTACGCTCTTCCTCAGGTATAATTACCCCGTTAAATAATCATAGACTGCTGTACTGTTTTATGGTGATTTATTCTTTTGTCCCTAATCAATAAAGTATGCAAAGATCTACATCCTTAAATTAAAGGGGTTACGAAATTAAGCTGCACATTGATTGGGCCCCGGTGAATTTGATAATATCTAGCTCAGGTCTTTTTCTTTTTTTTAATTTTCTTTTCTGTTTCCTTTTCTTCTTCCGACAACGTGGGCATTCTTCTGATGAATTAAAAAATATGCTGGATAATTTTAATGGCATCTAAAATTCTAAATTGAAGTGTATATTGGTGACGGTTTAATAACATACTGCCTGGACTGGTTCTCTCTTCTGCGTGACATTCTTGTGTGGGATACAAAGTGATGCTACAGTAAAACAGAAAAAGAAAATGATAGTTATCACAATATTTTCCCATTAATAATTTTGGTGGAGGTAGTAGATGGTTTGAGCGCTGAGCCACTGACCTCTGCTCTGATAATTTTATGTCTGAAACCGCACACTTTACTGTCCTGAAGTTATACATAAGGGGTTACGGATTTATCCTGAGATGGTTGAGTCGTTTGTGTAAGTGTGTTAAAGAGATTTCCTGTTTGATATTACAAGTGTCTTTTAAGCAACTCGATTAGTTTATATGCCCATGTTTACCGTTGCGAGCTGGCAAACTCTTTTTTTTTTCCCTCACTCGGAAGCATTGATTTTAAATAGAATTTTCTGGGTTCTAATGACTAAATTATGGAGTTTGAATGAAAGAAAGAACCGATTGATGGGACTATTTGAGGAGCAGTAAATTTTTGTCAGTACCCAATAAAACAGGTTCAGTGAATCTGTTGCTCTTTTGTCATAAGTGAATTCGTGTATACTGCATTTGTGGCTTAAGCCTTGAAAATTTCGTTGTTGCTGAATGTAAGTTGATGCTGACTGATCCCTCTTGCTTCCTTCTTCTCTCTCTGTTGGAATATCATGGATCGACATCATTTGCATCAGGATTCCTTAATGAAGTTTTCTAGATGCTTTTGTCTCTTTTCACCTAACCATACGCTAGATAAATGTTGATCATACAGGATGGTGATATGTTTTCTCTTCTAGGTACAAGATATATCTGCTTTCATTTTCTGGGGATTGTTGTGTAGTGAGAGAAGCACAGGAACTGCAATGAAAGCATAATGTTTTTTACACTTTCTTTACTGTTGTGTTCTGCTAATTGTCGTTCTATATTTTAATTATTTAATGATTCCAAGATCACTTGATTAAATTTTGAATTATGTTAATTATTCTAATCTTGTTGAACCATCAATTTTTACATCCGTAATAGGAGAAAGCAGAGCTCAAAGAACTTTTGAACTATCCTCAGGGCTTGCTCTTGCAGACTATTCACTCTGCTGGTTACTCTGATGCACTGACTAATCCCCTTTTGGCTCCTGAACCATCACCTAAGAGATTAGATGGCTTATTCCCATTGCTATCTGATCTTGCTCAGTTCACTTGTATGAGCATTTCTGATCTATGCAGTCTGACATGGTTTCATTCTGGGTCGTAGCTCAGTTGTAGCCCAAAGAACCCTCTTCTCACATCAAGATACTTATTTCCTTTGTGGATGACGCATACAGATATGTACAATACATATTTTAGCTCAACGATATATGCTGCTAGGAGTAAAGGGTCATCCTCTTCATCTATTAATGACTACTCAAACTTCTTTTGCGAAAGATTTGACAGAATCCCACCCCATGTTTCATCATGTCGTTGTTGTTGCAATTGTTGTGCACTCTCCACCTACAGAATTCCAGTGAAACCTAGTCCTCTATGTGGGTTGATGTCATCCCCTCTGCTTCAACCGTCAGCTTGTAGAACGTTGCTTTTGGGTGGTGGAGATGAGCACTTTTTCCAGCTACCAGCTTATGGTCTAAACAGGGTTCGTTATGAGCTTAATTGCTCTGTCAGGGAGAGAACTGGTTGTTATAAAAGTAGGAGGATAAGAGAGGGAAGATGTTTTCGTTCACTTTCAGAGGAAGAGAGTGAGATTCACCATTCTTTTGCTGATGATGCTGAATCGATTCTCAGCTTATTAACTGAAGAAGTAGATTTGGATTTAATTGGTGTCAAAGGGAAGAACGTGTCTTCATTTAAGAGGTTGGAACTGGAGAAGAAAAGAAAAAATCGGAATAGAGAGAGGAATTTGATTTCGGGTAAGGAAGTAAAAGTAGAAAAGCAAGGGAGTTCGAAGCACTATGAGACATCCGTCGAGGAATTGAGACAAGGGGATGGAATACCCAATGAAAGAAGGGAAGCCATTGCAAAATATGAAAACAATAGGAAACAAAGAAATATTTCTAGTTGTTCATCTTATTACTCGTTTTCATCTTTACAAGATTTTGAGAGTGACCTGGAAATTCAGGATAAGCAAGGACAACCCGTGGAAGCGTTATTGCAAGGATGTGAAAAGGATGAAGCCCGTCATATGGAGGGACCAGTGAAGGAAGAACTCAACAAGCAAAGTGATGACTGGGAGAAGCTGGAGGAGATTTCAAACCAAGAAAGATTTGCACTTGGTGCATTTATTGACAAAAACCTGACAAAGGAGTCTGAGAAGAAGCTGACTGAGGTAACGATGGAAGAAACAGAGTCCAGGAATGTACAACTGGATATGCATTTCCGAGCATCTAGAAAAAAGGAATCTAATTGTGGAAGAGCCTCTATTTCTCACATGCAATTTGATGGTGAGGAAGATAATTCAACTTTAATGATGGATTCAGATAAGAAGACAAGAAAGGAAAATATTCAGAAAGGAAACAGAAGAAAGTATCAATCTACAGAAATACAAGAATCTAGTGGTGAACTCAAAGCAACTTTGAAATCGCAAAAGACATTTGGTGGCAGGGTAGGAAACCTAGAAATATCAGAAAAACTACTACTGGAAACAAGTGATGAACATCAAAACATTGTTGACTCTACCACAGGAAAGGATGTAATAAATAGAAATTCCCAGAAACATACTGAAAAATCCAAAAATCAAGACACAGAAAGAACCTCAAATAGTAAGATGAAGAACCTGGGAGGGAACAAAGTTTTAATTCTTAGTTCAGTTCAGGGGATGGAGGAACAACACTGCCAAAAAGGGAAGAAGATCATTGCACAGTTTGAAGAGAGAAAATTTCAACAAATTTCGAAATTACCACAGGTCCATATCAGCAATGTTGAAAATACCTCCATTATAAACTCTAGAGCCCGAATAAGGAACTTGGAAGAGAATCTAGACTTATGTTCAGAAGAAAATGAGATACTTACCCAAACAGATAAAAGGACAGCTCAGAGTGTTCAGTCCCAGAAAGGATCTGGACTTGTCAGCACTGTATCAGATACCTATTCCACTGATGAGAAAGAAGGTTCAAGTTATCAAAAAACTTCTGATAAGGTAGGGTTCATCCAAAAGAGTAAATTGACGTCAGTTGTTGAAACTAGAGAGAGTAATTGCCAAACTGATGAGAGGATTATACAGTTCAATTCAAGTAGTGAGGCCCAAAGACCTATGAACCTATCAATTTCCAATAAAAATGCTTCAAAAAGGGCTTCCAGCTTCCAAGAATCTTTGGATATGGTTTCTGAGGCTAGAAAACATGTTATATTGGCAGATGGTAATGAAAGGGGTTCAGAGGTAATGTTGATGCCTTCCTCATCTCAGTTGGTGGTTCAAGGCTCAGCACATGTCGAACCCACCACTGGAATTGCAAGCCCAGAGGTCTGCCCTGAAACTTCAAGAAGTGGCTCTTCTGCCTTGTATGACAATTCAAGAAAGAAAGGTCAAGCTTTGCTATATGAACTAAGTTCTAGAGATGGAAGTGATCTAGCTTATCGTGAACCTTCACACATCATAGCCCCAGAAGATGAGCTGGGTTTGGCTGGTTGTTTCAAGGAATCTTCCAAACAGTTTTTTGAGAAGGTCAGGCATGATGCCTCAACTTCTGAAGCACAAAAGATGGAAGTTAGTGGAACCAATTTGGCCTTTAAAGATGAGAAGAATCAGCTATACATTTTAAGGCAGCATGGAACACAAAATGGTTCTCAGTTGAAGAAGCATAATTCTAGCCATTCCTCTGGGTTTTCTGCGACCAAGGGACCTTCTGATGAGATGTGGAAAGTAACAGAATTATCTGCAGAACAAAGTCCAATAGTTAAAGAACCAGATATCAGTAAGGAAACTGGAAAACCAATTGTTAAGAGAACTGGCAGGTTCCTATGGAATATCATTGCCGATGTTGTTCGACTACGATGGGCTTCGCACGCTGATGCCTCCAATTCAGTTGCAAGATCAGGTGAAAGAAGCTCATTAAACAAATTCAATAGTGAGACATGGTTTTCTGGACAGAAGCATGAGGAAACCAGTAAAAGTAGTGTAATAATTAAAAGAACAAGTGAGCAACCACAAGCCACAACTTCTATTAAGCTAAAACCAAAGAAAACTGATACCCAAAGTGAGGGACAGGAGTCTGATACAGTGAAATTGAAGGACAAAGGAAAGCATTTTGAAGTTGGTACGTCATCTACATTGGAAAGTGGATCAACTTCATTAGACGTCTTGTTTGTTTCTGGAGAGGGAAACACCAATTGGACTGAAGATAGAAAGGATTTGCGAGTCACTACATCGGGCATAGAAAACTCGGAAATGTCCATTCCATTATCTTCCAGAGGACCTCCTTTTGTAGAAGAAATTGTAAATACTGGTAGTTCTGACATGCCTAGAATTGAGTCATTGGTGCTGATGGAGGAACCCGTTGCTCTAGCACAGACTGGATTCAACGGCACTGGGGGAAATGATGGAGAGTGGGAGCAAAAGAGGCTTCAACGGAAAATGAAAGTTGTAAGGGATAGGTTTGATGACTTGGAAGAAGCTTATAGACTTGAACTTGAGCAGCGAAGAATGGATGAAATGTTCATGAGGGAAGCACTCTTGGAAGCTCAGAAGGCTGCTGATACTTGGGAGGTGCCTGTTGGTGCTGTACTTGTACAGCATGGGAAAATTATCGCACGGGGATGCAACTTGTAAGAAATATTAGATCTCTTTTAATAATTTCCTTTTTCCGTAATAGCCATAGTTTTGGTATTTATATCAAAAGAATTGTTTCAGGGTAGAAGAGTTACGAGACTCCACAGCCCATGCAGAGATTGTTTGTATACAAGAAGCTTCAAAACTTCTTCGAACGTGGAGACTTGCGGTAAGTTTTCCATATTTTAAATTATATTTTGATATTGCAGCCAAATTTTAATATCCATTTGATATGATTCTACTTTATTATGTTTAGGCTTGGATGACTAGCTTAACATGTGATAAAATTTGTGTGCTTAAAGTTTAAGACCCTCACATTTTAGACTAGTCCTGCCACCCCCATGTCAAAGACACTGATAATCACACCTACAGCAGATGAACAGGTGTGATGCTCAATAACTCAAATAATCTAAAAATTTGCCAATTCAAAAGTGGAGGAGGCAATGACCTCCAATTTTCAAATATACATAAAGTGGAGCAAGCAAAAAATAACTGACAAAATGTGGAAGAGCAAGTGGAGGAAGTGCACAAATATATATGTATATGTAAAATAAACAATAATCAATTTTACTAAAAGTGGAAGAGCTGGTGACTTCCAAATTTTGATACACATAAGGTGGAGGAATTGGGTGAGGAGGTGAAGGTGGAGGAGCTGGGTGATGAATTGAAAATGGAGGACCAATGTGGCCAAGTGAAGGTGCAGGAGCTAGGTGACGAGCTGAAAGTGGAGGTTAGTGAAGGTGAAGGAGTTGGGTATATAAAAAAGTGGAGGAGGCAAAGACCTCCAAATTTCGAATAATCTTAAAAACAAAACAATAAAAGAGAGAGGGTTAAAGAACAAAAAATACAACTAAATTTATCTTGGTTTAGTTTTTAACTTACGTCTAGTCCCCTTAAAAATTTTTAAAGAATTTTTTTTCAATCTTTAGAATAATATTACAACAATGATAGTTTTAGCATGCTCACCACCAATACAAGGTTTTTTTAACTCACCTCAAATTAATATAGAACTTAAGTTTTATACAAGCTCACCCAAAATTTCTTTTCCTTAAGGATTTTTCACTAAGTTCACTCTAAACTCAATTTAGAGAATGATATGAGAATAACTTGGAACTCTCATTATGAAAGGGATTACATTAAACACATTCTTTCTCTAAAACTCTCTCAAACTAGATGATATCATAAACTCAACTTAGATAAAATGAAGAAATCAAATCAAAGGAGAACTATAATATAATTTTTCTTTTCATTTTATGCTTCCATTTCACTTTCTTTTGTTTATTTTTTTCTATTTAAATATAAGTTTCAAAAATATACTTGTTAAAATTTAGTTCCACTGAAAATAGCTGTTATGAGAATTTTTATTAAGAAATTTGCACAGACTCTACTTTTCTTCTTTTTTGTTACTATTTCAATAGTTGCAGAAAAAGAGAGATTGATGCTTTGCTTTGCTTTGCTTTTCTTCAATTAATGCATAATAAATATTTTGAACAAATTAGATAAAAAGCTACTCTCCACATAATATAATATAATGCTTTTTGTATGTGAAAAGGACATGATGTGTAGAATTTTTGTACATATTTAGAGCTTTTT
Organism: Erythrophleum ivorense; assembly: GCA_026724425.1. Classification (NCBI taxonomy): domain Eukaryota; kingdom Viridiplantae; phylum Streptophyta; class Magnoliopsida; order Fabales; family Fabaceae; genus Erythrophleum; species Erythrophleum ivorense. Next base: position 131,600 of record JAIUCV010000199.1, on the reverse strand, counting down.
ACTTTTGAAAAAAATAAACATGTTTTAATGCTTTTCTCCTCTTTACACAATACAAATTTTGCTTTCAATTTGGTAGTTTATTTTTGTTTTTCTGTGATGACTAAACCAATTTAAATCAAGTGGGCTTTAGACATAATATGAACATTTTCTTTCACTACACAAAGCATTATACATATTTGACTTTAGCAATGAAAATAATTCAAAGAGATATTATATATTTTCTCATTTGCTTAAGCCATGTTATGTTTTCTGAAATAGAAGTAGTATATAATTTTAAGGCTTTCAAGGCTCATTTAATACAATCAACATATTTGCACATGTTAACTTTTGTAACAAAAAATATTGTAATCATTTTGTTACTTCTTTTTTGCATTTCACATTTTTATTCAAATGCATTTTATAATTTTCTCTTTTGCATTAAAGTGTGCATTTCAACAAAGTTCAACAAGATAAAATAAAGCTTAACAATAATTTCAAATATCATACCCAAACAAATTACAAGCACAATTAAATTAAAAAGTTTGATAAGATAAAATAAATAATGTGAAGCTTAATCAATTGATTTAAATAAAATAACCCAATCAAAATATTATATATTAACACAATGCTTCATTTTGATTTATTTTATTTCTCTTTCAATAATTATTATTGCCTATTAAAAATAAATTAAATGATTTTTAATACAATAAAGTCATAAATAATATTTAATTATTCTTTAATTTAATACTTTTATAAATTTAACTTAAGAATTTTATTATCATCAACATAATTTAAGATTATATCAAAACCTTGGGATTAACAGACAAAAATACTATATCATTCTCCTTTTGAAAGGAACTAAAAACATAATGTTGTGAAAATAGAGAGAGTGGAAAGGATGAGAGGAAGAGGAAGTAAAGACAGATTAATTCACCAGAGGACAGTTTAGCATTGGGAGTGTGCGAGTTTGTAGACTTCAGTGCATGCTTCCATGGTAGATGTGTCTACTCGTGGGTCCTTTATTTTTGGCCTTGAGCACTTTATGGGTCTACGTAGTTGTCTTTTATGCAAAGCTTGTCATTCTTTTGGATGCCTCCTTGGCACTTTTGGTTCTCTTTGTTTTTATTGTTAGTTGATCATGTTAACAGTCTCTGAAATGGTTACAGTTCTAGCCTTTCTTGTAGCTTTGCTATTGTATATGAGAACATTTATCTTTCTGATCAAAACCTTAATGTAATTGTTGTTTCAAAGTTCTTATTATGCATTTTTTCTTTCCCCTTCCTGCTTTCCTTTTGTCTTACCTCATAGCTTAAATACCAAGTCTTTGTGCGACAACTCAAGCTTTTTCTATTTTTTAACCATTTCAAAGCCTAAAATATTATTTTTTCTACAATATCACTTCTCCAAGCAAGCATATTGGGGCAGATTTCCCCATATGCTGTACACCAGTTTAAAAAGTACAAACCCTTACTGGAGGACATGGAAGTACTATCAAACAATCTCAAGCATCACTATTCAACTCTGAAATATGGGGCTTCCTATTCCAATGATGGATGCTGATGATTGATGTAGTCTCCATCATCACAGATTAAAATATGTACTTCTCCTTATTTTACTTTACTAACAGTTGCTTGCTATTTATGCACTTTTCCTGATGTCTAAATTAGTCAAATGACAAAAATCGGCTTACATATTTGCATTGGAGGATATCAAATAATCTAGTTGATGAATATCTATTTACAAGTTAAGTTCATATCTAAATTAATACTCAATCTTAAAATAAATTAACATTTGGATTCAATTGCTTTATAATCAATTGCTTTCTTCTTTTACTAAATATTGATTGATAATGTCAAAAAACCCTGTTCTAACTATTTTGCTATAAATGCTATGGTATAGTTCAAACCGCCTGATGGACCACTGAGCAATTTGGTCTGTCTGAAGAAATTATTTACGTCTACTACTCATGGTATGCATTTTGGTATCTTATTGTGATAGCTTATTCCTCTGTGGACAACTTTTTCCACTTTCAGGACACTACGCTCTATATCACACTTGAACCCTGCCCAATGTGTGCTGGTGCCATTCTTCAGGCAAGGATTGACACTGTTGTATGGGGAACTCCCAATAAACTCCTTGGAGCTGATGGTAGCTGGGTCAGGTATGCAATGAACATGCTTCTAGTGTTCTTCCTATGGAAGCAAGGGGCATAAAGAGTTGTTATGGTTCATCTATATTCAAGAATCTTTACTGGTTTTACTTTCTTGACAAATATTTATCTCTCTACGTACTATTTTTTTCTTTTTTTTTATTATATATGTTGAACTGGTCATGCCTTAAACAATGGCTTCTTAAGGTGAAGGATTGTCTAGTTTTTCAACTACACTGTTATACATAATTGAGATTTCATTAATAGGCCTACAAAACATGGTAGAGAATAGGATGTTTCATAGATCAAAATGTCACACTCGTTGTCAAAATCCTTTTCCTTTGAATATTCCGGCCAGTTTGCTCTTTCATCGTAATATCAACTTTGGTGTCTAACTAGGATATGTTGCATGCATCGAATATACTAAAAATATAATTTTAAGTAAATTACATTTCACCTCCCTTAAAGTTTTTGAAACTTACACTCACCTTCTCTAGTTTCAATTTATACTACAACCCTCCCTTAAGTTTATGAAATTTTACATTCACGCACCCTCTAGTTCTAAAAATATTACAACAACTTCCTTTATTTTTGATATTCATAAGCATTATTATGGCCTTTTGATGATTTGTACTGCATAGAATTAGATTTTGTGGAATTCTTAGGAGGAAAAGTGTATAGGGTATAAGCTCTGTTAACAATTATGTTAATGAAGAGGAAGTTTTTGTATAAATAAAAACTAGAGGGGGCGTGCAAATTTCAAAGTTTTCAAGAGAGGTCACTATAATTTACGCTAGAATTTGAGCAAGGGATGAGTTAATCGTAGGAGATTAGCTTGAAGAGCCAACTCATTAAATATCATCAGCTCACGTTTTTACAGATGGAATATGAATGACAAAACAAAAAAAAAGATGAATATGAAATATATAGAGTTGATTGATGGATTATAAAATATAATAACTTGAATTGTTTCGCAGGCTTTTTCCTGATGAAGGAGATAATAGAAGCTTGGAAATAAAAGAAAAGGCAGTTGGCCCGGTTCACCCATTTCATCCAAAGATGAAGATAAGACGTGGTGTATTGGCCTCAGAGTGCGCAGATGTAATGCAGCAATTGTTTCATCTGAGAAGGAAAATGAAGAAAGAACCACCAACAACAAGAACCAAAGCTTTACGCTTCCCTTTTACTCGTCGTTCACCCAAGTTTCTAAATAAGATGCATGGCATCTTTCACATGATTGGCATGTAACATATACATTTATGTTCCTTCACTAGGGTCCGATTGGAATTTATGAGGATTTCCACATATTTTGGAACTATTTTTTTTTCAAAAGGAGTTTCATAAGAAGTGCTGAGTTAAAAGTAGTTTATATTTGATAAAATCATTTAATAAGTACTTATTTAAGAAGCAGTTTGAGATTGACAATTTTTTTTTTAAACAAAAAGTAATTTTTATTGTCAAATTAGTTAAAGAGGAAAATATTTAAGAGGAAAGGTAAAAATTGTTAGAAATAATTGTGGTAATTAATGCTTTTGAGTGAGGGTATTTTTAATCTTCAAAAAAGTAATATTTTGTTTTTGTTTTTGCTTTTAAAGAGAAGCTCTAATTTTTTTGTTTCCTTTCTAAAATAAAAAAATTTATTTTTGCCATCATCCAAAATCAGCTTATTTTCTGAGATAGCTGTGCCAAACTCTACGATATATTAAAATAAGTACTTTTAAAAAATAAAAAAAATTTCCTTCCACAAACTTGACCAAATTGGCTAAATTTACGTGTTAAATTGTAATTTTCAAGCATGATCAAATGATCATTGTCAAAATTACATGACCAATTTTCAGTAATAAAAATGGGACCCTCAATAGTGTTACGAAATAACTCAAACAACTTATCCAATTTCTAATTTTTTTATTGGGCAAAAAAATCGAATCAAGCTGTTGGAATTAGCATAGTGCAAAAATTGAGCAAGTAATTATATGTAATGGAGTGTTAATATATATATATATATATATTGATAAAAAGAGAAATTAAAATTAAGAAAGGACACAGTTGCAAAGGAGGATATCCTCTGAATAGAAATTTGAAACAACGAACATCCTATGATCAAAACATGAATGAACTCTTTCTAGTTCTACACTAGCTGCATTAGAGAGTGACATTAAAAAAAAAAGTATATATGAGACTTATTCTTTCTCTTCTTATCCACCTCTCTCTCTCTCTCTCTCTCTCTCTCTAATTTGCTCTCTCCAATTAACAACTTCAATTTATCTTTTAAATTGAGAGAATTTATACTTGAACAAAACACAGAAGTGAATACACTATTATTTTTCATTACTCTATAGGCAAAGATATAGCCATAAAGAGTTCCTCTTCGACCAAATACACTATAATGCTGCAAAAATTGCACAATACTATAAAGTCCTTTTTTCCTTGTAAGTTCTTTGAACCTTATTGTAAGACAGCCCTTGTTAATATTACTATTCAATTCTCTTTTCATGACTGGATCAATTAGCCAAGCTAACACGGCAGGAATTCAGATGTTGCTAAAAGCCACTGGCCAACTTTATTTTCAAGTTGAGAACTATAATCATAAGCAATTAGCGAAGATGGAAACAAGAGTATAATGACTCTCTGGCTGTGTGTATGTTGATTTAAGTATAGATATAGCCTCAAAATCCCATTGGTATCCTGGACCATCAGATATTAACAGATAAGTATAGAGCAAGTACTGACATATAGTATATAGGTCATACGTAGAAATAGTAGGTAAAATTATGTTGTCAATAACATACAACCTTTACTTGTGTAGTGTCTTCTGCGTCAACCTGTTCCCCTCTCTTCAATCGTCACATTTCACCCAATCTTCCCTCCCAAGAGTAGGACGTGAAAGTGAGGGTGCACGGAGTAGCCTCCATAACCATTGGGTGGGTTGGTGGGTTCGCGGGTTGAGTTGAAGTTCTTTCAACCCGTAATTCGACCCACACACTGTGGGTTAAAAAAGAAAAATTAATCTAACTCGCAAATCTAACTTATTCTGTAAAGTTGTGTGCAGGTTAAATTGAGTTTCCGGGTCAATCCACTCTAGTAAACACCCATAACTGACGAGGTGACACAAGGGAAACTAGTTGCACCATGGCTTTTTTCTTTTTTCTTTTTTTATCCCTCTATGTAAACATTCCTCGTTAGATCAATAGTACAGCAATCAAATGAAGGCTACGTCTGTCCTTCCAGCATATTACCCAAATGGAACATCTCAACCTTCCAAGCTTTTGATAGACCATAAATAAGAAACAAACTCTGTCTAGCAAAATCCGTCCAACAATGGCTGCAATGTTCTGGGTATTGGCTTTGGCTTGCCTCTGTTGCCCTCTGGCCCTAGGCAATGCCCAAGCACCAGCAGCTACACCCTCAAAATTACCAACCAAAACACCAACAGCACCCTCCAACTTGCCAACAACAGCTCCGGCCACAAGGCCTGCCTCTACTGCCGCACCGTTAGTGGCCATGAAACCCCCTGTTGTGGCAGCAACACCATCCACTCCTAGAAAACCACCAACAGCAACCCAACCACCTGCAACCTCCAAATTGCCAGCCGCAAGGCCCACCTCTTCTGCTGCACCATTAGTGGCTGCAAAACCCCCTGTCGTGGCCGCAAGGCCTACCTCCTCTGATGCACCGTTAAAGGCTGCAAAACCCCCCGCTGCGGCTGCAAGGCCTGCTTTGTCTGCCTCACCATTAGCAGCTGTGAAACCCCCTGTTGCGGCCGCAAGGCCTGCCTTGTCTGCCGCACCATTAGTGGCTGCAAAACCCCCTGTTGCAGCTGCAAGGCCTTCCTTGTCTGCTGCACCATTAGTGGCTGCAAAACCCCCCATTGTGGCAGCAACCCCTTCAACTTCAAGCAAACCACCAACAGCAACTCCCACATCTGCTCCTGTGAAACCACCAGCACGCAAGGTTACACCAGCTATCAGCCCAAAAGCCCCACCCCCGAAAATTCCACCGCCACAACCACCAAAAAATCCACCTGTCTCAACTCCCGTACTGCCACCACCATTACCGCCACCACCAGTTGCTTCCCCACCACCATTACCACCCCCAAAGATATCCCCAACACCAGTCCACACACCTCTAGCCCCGGCACCAGCAAAGAAAAAACCAGCACCAGTGCCTGCGCCCAAAAAGAAAGCACCAATACCATCACCTGTTCCTTCACCATTGACAGCCACACCAGCAATAGCCCCGGCACCCCTGATAGAGACACCAGCACCAGCACCTGATGAAGACATACCAGAACCACCTCCCCACAGGCACAAGAGAAGAAGACAAAAACATAAACACAAGCACAAGAAACATCAAGCACTCAGTCCAGCGCCAACAACTATCCGGAGTCCCCCAGCACCACCAACAAATACAAGCACAACTGTGGATTCAGAAGAAGACACAACAGCACCAGCTCCAAGTCCAGATTCGGTAACGTTATTTTTTTGTTAAATATCAAATTATAATTATATTTTCCACTGTTGACTGGGCTCTTTGCAAGATCGAATATATAGTCATATCTATCGACACTCATCAGCATCTCATTATTTTAACTACATTTTCTAAATTTTAATTCACAGAATGATGCACCATCATACTACCAGCGGGTGGGCAAGTCGGGAATATGGCCAACGACTGGACGTGCTGCTGTCATTTTGCTAGCCATCACTGGCTTCATCTGCTAGCATTCACATATCCATGGATTCACTCAAAAAGAGTTATTTGGTTTGCAAAATATTAAGAAAAGAAACGAATAATGAAATACTATGACTAAAGGACATGTTGGTGTTATTTCATTCTTTTTTCTTTCTTTTTTAATGTGTGTATCTTTGCTTGGATATAATAATGAATATAAATTTTCGAATTATCTAAATAACTGGGATATATTAGGTAGAACATTACATTGTCTGTAATTATCACATCAAACTTGGTCAATTTCTGAGTCCATGTTGGTTTTCTCCCGGAAATCATACTCCGCGATAAGGCCAAGATTGTCAACTAATTTGTGATGCTGAAGACATCCTGCGCACTAATAAGATGCACTTCCAATTACTCATAATAGGATGAATACTTCCATAGTATTTATATTCACTAATTACGGCCATGAGCAAGCATGTAATGCATAAGCAATTAGTATAGCCATCATCAATATAACTTTCCCACAACTAAGAACTAAGCAACAACTTAATGCAATGGAACCTTCAAGCCAATCATAAGACCATCAGTAAAAACCATAGTCTTGAAAATTGGACTGGACCAACTAGAACGGCATAGGAAAATACTCTGAACATTGCCACCATAAGGGATCGAACCCGTGCAATGGTGCCTTTGATGCATTTGACAGCTGCCAAGACAAGATTGTTGTTATATATATATATATATATATGCAAATCATTATATATACATATATATATATGTTGATATCTCATTATTTTTATTACTATAATTATTTTTATATTTGTTTCCTATTTATGTGGGCATTTATTTGTTGCCTATTTTTATCTTTATTCTGTTATTTTGTTTCCTTCTATTTTCAATATTTGTATCTCAAGATATTAGGGATTATATTGATCAACCAAATCAGGTCTGATCTCCCTCTTTCCTATTGTATTTATCTACTCTAATGGAATAAAATTCAGAACACATGAGAAAGAGAGCTTAGAGTCTTTTGCTCCTTGTGCGTCACCCTTTGCTTGATTCTTCATGGTATCAAAGCTTGGTTGACACAAACAAGGATGACAATAAGTTTTGGCTCAATGAGAGCATCTCAGGCCAATGCCGCCACCACCAAATCATCAACGGCAACCCAACCAAACAGAAAGCCAAACCAGATCCAGCCAAACAGCGTCTCTCCTCTCTTGAATTCATCTATAGGTGCCGATAATCAGCCCATGATCACAGGCTTTAAACTAAATGGCAACAATTATCTTCTTTGGTCCCAAGGTGCTCTGATAGTAACAAAATTTAAACTAAAGGATTCACCCAAACCCAAGGCATTGATTATTAAGAAACATTTGCCCCAGAAACAAAATTTAACATAGTAAAAGTATTAATCTCTCTTGCAGCTAATTTGGAGTAACTCCTTCATCAATTAGATGTAAAGAATGTCTTCCCCAATAGAGACCTCAAAGAGGAAGTATATATGGAGATTCCTCCTGGACTTTAAACAAAGGATAATTCAACTAAAGTGTGTAAACTTCCCAAATCTTTATATAGGCTCAAACAATGTCCAAGAGCATGGTTTGAAAGGTTCATTACTACTGTCAAGAAATATGGGTACAATTAGTGTCAATCAGATCACATATTGTTTGTCAAATCTAGTCATGACAAAAATTTGGCAGTTTTAATTGTTTATGTGGATGATATGGCAATTATAGGTGATTACTCTAATGAGATTGAGAAGTTGATGAAGTCTCTTGCAAAGGAGTCTAAAGTAAAACAATTTGGTGAGTTGAGATATTTCTTAGAGATGGAAGCAGCGAGGAATAGAAAAGTAATCATTATCTCCCAAAAGAAATGCGCTCTTGACCTTCTTGAAGAAACTGGCATGTTAGGGTGCAAGCTTGTAGATATTCCAATTGAAAATAACTATAAACTTGGTTTCAAGAAGGATTGTTTACTAGTTAATACTAGTACATACCAAAGACTTATAGGTAAATTAATTTACCTATCTCACACTCATTTAGATATTAGCTTCCTTGTAAGTGTTGTTAGCTAGTTCATGAATTGTCCAAACGAAGAACACTTAGAAGTTTTGTACAGAATACTAAGGTATCTCAAGATAACTCTTAGTAAAAGCCTATTTTTTAATAAGGGAACTCATAAGGGTGTTGAAGTATTCTCTGATGCAGATTGGGTTGGATTTGTGACTGATAGAAGATCTACCACAGGCTATTATTCCTTTGTATGGGGCAACTTGGTCACGTGGAGAGGCAAGAAGCAACCTATGGTTGTTAGAAATAGTGTTGAAATTGAATTTCATGCCTTAGCACTTGGGATATAAGAAGGCATGTGGTTATTGAGGCTCCTCAATGAACTCAAGGTTAATGTTGATGGGCTAATGAAAGTGTTTTATAACAATATGGCTATTATCAGAATTGCAAAGAATCCTATTCATCATGACAGGATGAAACATGTGAAGATAAATCAACATTTCATTAAGGAAAGGATTGATTTTGGTTTACTTGAATTAAGTTGTTAAGGAAAGGATTGATTTTGGTTTACTTGAATTAAATTATATCTCTTCCAACTTTCAAGTTGCAGATTTATTGACAAAGGCTGTTGCACATGTCAAATTTGAAAAACTATGCTTCAAGCTGGGAATGCTCAACATGTACTCCCCAACTCGAGGAAGAGTGTTGATGTCTCATTATTTTTATTACTATAATTATTTTTATATTTATTTCCTATTTATGTGGGCACTTATTTGTTGCCTATCTTTATTCGGTTGTTTTGTTTCCTTTTATTTTCAATATTTGTATCCCATGACATTAGATTGGTCAACCAAATCAAGAACTGATCTCCCTATTTTCTATTGTATTTATCTACCCTCTAATGCAATAAAATTTAGAACGCATGAGATAGAGATCTTAGCATCTTTTGCTCCTTGTGCGTCACCCTTTGCTTGATTCTTCAATATATATATATATATATATAATTCGTTTTGATGGTTCCTTATTATTTTTAATCTTTTTCACCAAACCTATTTTTGCTTGACTTTTGGTTCTTTACTTAATTTACGACATGTGAGATAACTTTTTTAGTATGATATAAACTTTTTAAAATGTAACTAATACTATTTTATCAATGCTATTATATCATTGTTGATAATTATATAGTACATCATATAAGATTAGGATATTATTATATATATATTAGTATATAACATTATTTAATTTTCATTCTAAATTACTAAATATATAACTTTTGTGTAATATATTTTTTATATAACATTATATATATATATATATATATTACATGATAACCAGTTTGACTATGGTTGAACCAATAAAGATTAAGCAACTTTTTCTATTAGTTTAATAATTGGTACGAATTTAAAAATATTGGTAAAAACTCACACAAACATACACACAAACTTAAATATTTTAGCTATTCCATGAATTATAATATAAAATTTCAGAAGTTGCATACATGCTACAATTAAGATGAGTTCTCCATATATTGATCAAAAAATCCAAAGGAAAAGGAAAAATGATGGCTATTTGAGAATTTTCTTAGGAGGCACAAATTTGTGTTACACCTTTTTATCTTTCAGATATGGTGGTTCAGTGCATGGATCAAATATGTGCATGGCAAGGCAAATACTGAAAAATTGATGCACCAATAAAGGTGGCCTTGAATTTGAAACACGTGCATATGCAAAGGGGAAAATAATAATAATAAACAAGGATTCTAAGGCCAGTAATTTGACCCTTTTCCTTTGCTTCTAAAGGGGAAGAAGTTGCCAAAGGTCAGTCAAATTATCAATAAACATATAAAAAAAAGAACCAAATTGTTTGCATACATCAGGAAGATGAAGCATTAAGCTCAAGCATAAAGGTTAGCAAGCAACAAGCTATCAAGCAACCTACATAAATGCTATATATTTTATATTCTCTACCCCTCCCTCCCCCCTTTCTCTCCTCTTTTACTCTGATTTCATACACACTTGATGGCTATTGTTCGCCAAAAATCATAATATTTAGTATATGACCTACTAGGTGCCAAGCATGATGAAACCCCACATCCATCACCCTGCAAAAGGTCAAGAAAATTATATTTTCCCTTTGTATAATTTGATATTTAGTATATAACTCTACCTATGCTGTGCTTTAATGTAAATCATTTTATAACCGGTCCCAAACCCGGAAAAAAGAAGAGGGTTGTGTTAGGCAGTTGACAGCCAACGTAAAATTTCGTCGAATCTTTATGACAAAGATCAACAATATATTAACGTTTATGCTAGGGCGTTGTTTAGAAGCAACGTGCTGTATAGCTCGAGTATAGTATCAAATAAGCAAGAGCCGCTGCATCGCCGCTTGGGTGAGGGTTCCCACATTTTTGTAAACGAATGTGGCTAAAAAAGTTAGTTCATGAAAGTAAGATTCATCTTGAAACTTAGAATATAGGTACACTTACAGGTAAATCAATGGAAATAGTAGATACTATGATTAGGAAAAAGATTAATTTTATGTGCCTACAAGAAATAAAATAAGTAAAAGAAAAAGTAAAAGAATTAGACACTTTAGGTTTTAAACTTTGATATATTAGTAAGATTAAATTTAGAAATGGAGTAGGAATAATTGTGGATAAGTATTGAAAAAATACTGTGGTAGATGTAAAAAGAGTAGGAGACAGAATTATGACGTTAAAATTTATAGTGGAAAGAGAAATTTTTAATATTATTAGTGCTTACGCATCACAAGTAAGGCTAGAAGAGCATTATAAGATAGAATTTTGGAAGGATTTAAAAGGTTTAATTCAGAGAATACCTTTAGGGAAGAAGATTCTGATAGGAGGGGATCTTAATAGTCATGTTGGGAGTATATCTAGAGGTTACGAGAGTTCGCATAGGAGTTATGGTTTAGGAGAAGCAAACATAGAGAGTAAAACTATTTTAGACTTCTCTTTAGCATTTGATTTTACTATAACTAACACTTGTTTTAAGAAACGTGAAGAACATCTTATCACGTATAAAAGTGGAAGAATATGTTCTCAAATTGATTTCTTTCTATTAAGGATAGTGGATAGAAAGATTTGCATAGATTGCAAAGTTATACCTAGTGAGTGTTTGATTACACAACATAGGATCTTAGGGATGGATATTCAAATTAAGAGGAGAGTAAGAAGTAAGCGTCAAGATAGGTTGGTAAGGATAAAGTGGTAACAATTGAAAGGTGATAAAGAAAAGAACTTGCAGAAAAAAATTTTAAAGGATAAATCATAGGAGGTACAAGAAAGTGCAAATGATATGTGGAGCAAGATAGCTAAAAAGATTAGGAAGGTTGCAGAAAAAATACTCGAAAAATCAAAAGGTTTTGAACCTAGGGATAAAGAATCTTGGTGATAGGGTAAAAGCGTACAAGACAAATGTTAAAGTTAAAAGAGAATGTTATAAAGTATGATTTTTGTATAAAAGTGAGAAAAATAAAAAAAATAATAAAAAGTAGCTAAAAAAGATACTAAAAGTTAGGATTTTCGATGAGTTATATCAATCCTTAAGCACTAAAGTTGGAAAAAAATATTTATAATTTTGCTAAAAGTAGAAAAAGAAAGACAAGAGACGTTGACTAAGTCAGATGTATTAAAGACGAAGAAAGAAGAATCTTTGTCACGGAACAGGATATTAAAGACAGGTGAAAATGTTATTTTCATAGGTTTTTTAATGAAGGACATGAGTTTTCATTACACTCAAATAGTCTAGATACTGTAGAAAAATATCAAAATTATACCTTTTGTGTCGTAGGATTCGAGAGGCGGAGGTAGAAGTAGCTTTGAAAAAGATGGAAATGGTATCGCAGTAAGATCAGATAATATACTTATTAAAGTATGAAAATGTTTAGGAGTGAAAGGTATAAGTTGGCTCACAAAGTTATTTAATAAAATTATGAGATTCAAAAAAATGCCAGACGAGTGAAAGAAAAGTGCTTTAATTCTTATTTATAAGAACAAGAGGGGCATACAAAATTATACAAATTATAGAGGAATTAAACTTATGAGCCACACTATAAAGTTATGAGAGAGGGTTATTGAACGAAAATTAAGACAAGAAACTCAAGTTACAGAGAATCAATTTGGTTTTATGCCTAATAGGTCGACGATAGAAGCAATATACTTGTTACGTAGATTAATGAAAAAATATCGAAAGAATAAAAAAGATTTACATATGCTGTTTATTGATTTAGAGAAGGCATATAATAAGGTGTCCAGAGATATTTTGTAGAAGGCTTTAGAGAAAAAAAAGAGTTTGTATTGCATATATATGAGTAATTCAGAATATGTATAATGAGGTTACAACTAGTGTGAGAACTCAAGATGGGTCCACTGAGAATTTTTTGATAACTATTGGCTTGCATCAGGGGTCAACTTTAAGTCTCTATCTCTTTACTTTAGTTTTAGATGTGTTTACTGAGCATATCCAATAATCAGTGTCACAGTGTATGTTCTTTGCAGATGATATAGTTCTAGTTAAAGAGTAGAGAGAGGAAATAAATGAGAAGTTAGAGATGTGGAGACTTGTTTTGGAAGATTATAGATTTCGTTTAAGTAGAAGTAAAATGGAGTATATGGAATATAAGTTTAATAAAAAGCACACTAATTCTAGTGTAGAAGTGAAAATTAAAGAACACACCATACTACAAGTTACTCAATTTAAATATCTTGGGTCTATTTTACAGCATGACAGAAAAATAGAAGATGTAAATCATAAGATTCAAGTAAGATGGATGAAATTAAAAACTGTTTCAGGTATTATTAGTGATAGGAGAGTGCCACTCAAGTTTAAAGGTAAATTTTATCGTACAGTTATAAGACTGGCAATGTTGTATAAGACTGAGTGTTGAGTAATAAAAGGCCAATAGGAGAATAAGTTTAATATTGCAGAGATAAAAATGTTGCGTTGGATGAGTGAACATATTAAATTAGATAAAATTAAAAATGAATACATTAGAGAGAAAGTTAAAGTTGCACCTATTGTAGAAAAGATTATGGAATCGCGTTTTAAATGATTTAGACATGTGTGGAGAAGACCTGTAGAAACCCCAGTAAAAAGAGTATATCAGATGGAGAGTAGTCTAATAATTAGAGGTCAAGGAAGATCACGAAAAACTATAAGTAAAATTATTAAAAAAGATTTAGATTTAAATAGTTTATTTAAAGATATGATTTATAATAGGACTTTATGGCGTTGTTTAATCTATATAACTGACTCCACTTAGTGGAAAAAAGTCTTATTGTTGTTGTTATTGTTGTTGTTTGTATAATTTAATATTTTTTAAAAGGTTGATCAGCTCTAAAGTTATTTTCCTTTTATCTCCATATCATTATTACTATTTTCTCCAAAAGAAGATAAGCAATTGTGAATCTTTGCATGGATGCAGAAATCCAGCCTCCTTCAATTTTGTGGTATCTATTCTAGAAAGTACAAACCATCAACTGAACATAAGAACATAAGCCTTTCACTGAGACTATTATGTTACTATTTCCCCCACAATAGACCTATCTGTCAGCATTATAATGGCACTTTAAAACTGAAGTATTCCCATCTTTTAGATCCATAAAACAAACACCTATGATGAAAGAATTATTTGGGGAAAAAACTTGGATTATCACAGTTTTTAGATCATAATATGAAACATACTGGTTCAACATGCATGTTGCTCCACTAAAGCAATTGAGAGTTAATAAATACCTGCACAAAAATAACACCTCTTTCATAGGCTAATCGGTTTACGAGTCTCTTTGTTCTTTCACCACACAAGTTGCAAGTAAATTGTACAAGCATACTTCTTCTTGGAAGCCTTAAGTCAATAGTAGCACCCTGCACATTGGACATAAAGTTATTATACAAAATGAAGTTGATGCATGGTCACTACCAATAAGTTCCACGCAATATTAAGGCAAAGCAGAAATTAGTATCAGGGGATAGAAATGGTTTGGGTTGTAACACTTTATCATAGGAAGCACAAGAACATTTCCACCAGAGATACGGAAAGGAAGTAATAAAAGATGGGGAAAGAAAACAAGTTGTTTTCATAATATAACATTAGAGGAAACTAATTGGTGCTTTTTTATATAAAACCATGTAAAACTGGCATAAGTTTGTAAAGATATATTTAAAGTCCCAGTTATTCCATAGCCAAAATATTCTTGACTTTAAATATTCTTAGAGGACAAAAAATGAAAGAAAAAATCCAGCATCATTATAATTTACCAACAATTATAAGATGAATAAATAAAATTAGACGGAGTAAAGTTCTTCATATCAGGTATACTAAATGACGAGTGACTAAATTTACTACTAGATAAATTCATTAGATGAAAATCGAGAATGAAAAAGAAAAGAAGAAAAGAAGAGCAGCAATCAATGCAGTTAGGAAGTCAAGCAAGATGCCCACACGGGAAGAAAATGTACCGGGTCTGAAAAATTTGCTCCAACTTCGATGCTGGAACCATTGTCAAATAATAAGCAAAAAAATTTAAAGCTTAGAATGATCTCTATTTAACAAATATCAAGCTATACACTGAAATTAAGCAGCTTAAAACAATACCAATTATGTCCTCCCCCCCCCCCCCCCCCCCCAAAAAGAATCAAGGAAAAACAGAACAAAAAACAGAGAGGATCTAATGAACAACGAAATGTGTTTTTCAACATCAACCACTTGGCCAGAAAAAAGCAGGAAACTATAACCCAATAGGGGCAAGAACTAGATTTTATATTTATTTTCCTAAAAAAATTACTGAATGACCCAAAAAAAAAATGAAATTATTGATCAAACTCACAAACCGCTTCTGAATTATCTGATTCTGGTTCCGGGCCAGTCGCAGAATCATCATCCACCAACCCACGGACCTTAAACACCCGACGGGAGACTACCACTGCTGCGCCAGAAAATTTCGACCTGAAACCAATGAAATTCAGTCAGTTTAACAGAAGAAACCCTAATAAAAGGGTTTTGGATGGTAACCTGTAGTTGTAAACCCTAATGGAAGGAGGGTTTAACTCGGAAATGGAAATTGGCTTGAAGAACTTGCAGTGGTGGCAGTAAATAGGTGGCAGATTTTTGTCTGTAGAGAAGGAGAGAGAAGCAATGGCCGAGGGGAAACCGTACACTGTGCTTGCCGCCATTGTTAGTTTTTTGGAACTGAACTATCAATCCATTCCCATACGCATAATAATAATAATAATAATAATAATAATAATAATAATAATAATAATAATAATAATAAAATTGAAATTAGATAATTTTTTCTATACGTTATGGAAATCATTTTGGCAAGAAGTTTAGTGCGCACTGAGTTTTTATTTCGTACATTTTTAATTCAAAATAACAAAAAATAATTTATCCTTATGTAAATTAAGATGTAAATTTAGAGACTTAGAAACTGAAAAATAAAAGAAGTTGTATACACATATTATAATTTAACTTGAGTATAATTGATCTCTACATAATTGCATATAAAATTAATATTCAGCTTTTTGGCATTTAAAATTAAAAGATTTGTTTTTACTACTGGATGAATCCTGTAGATTATATTAAAATTTTCACACCTTGTTAACAAAGTAGAGACGTGAAAACATTTATTATCCTCTCCTAGTACAAAAATTTAGTTATATTTTTATTTATATTGTGATAAATACAATATTTTCATTTAAAATTTAACTTAATTATAATTTGAAATTAAATTATGTGATTTTTATTAAAAAGAAATTACATGACAAATATAAATAATAATAACATTGAGTGTTTAATACTTATATACAAATATTATGTGGTGTGTGTTTTTCTAAAATCTCGACTAGCGCTTGTGGCAAATTTCTCCGGAGTTATTATGATTATTATGAAAACATATCTTCTAAAATCAGAAGATATGTTTTCATTTTTGTGTTTGTGCAGACATATGACCATTAGCTTAGCACTCAGTCCTGTCACTAGAAAACAATTCAGTACTACACTTTAGTTTGTTTTTCATTTGATGGGTATTTGTGAAGTTGTTTTCAGCAGCTTTGTGGAGCACAATCAGTCTTCAACCTTTGATTATTGATGATAATAGAGAGCATGTTCTTTCTCTTTCCTCTGTGACTGAAAAATTTAGAGAATGAAGCAAGAGTACTTAATAGGTGTCGCCAAGATGGATAAATAATTAAATAAACTTTATTGACAAAAAATAAGCAGAAAAGTTAACTAGAGACATAAACATGTTAAGGATGCCCTCTTTATAATTGACTTGGGTACCTATCTTTTATAGATTGATTTAACCTAAAAATTTTTCTCCAAGATATTCGCGAAACTTCACTTTTTCATTAATTTCCATTTCTAGTTAATGAAAAGCTGTGTACAAGGTGATCATGTAGATCAAAATTCCGCAGAACAAAAATAACGAAGTTGATACATGTTACATCAAGTTGAAAGAGGACAACTAATCCGTTCCTTCAAATCGAATCGAATTCCTGAAGAAATGATGCCACTCAATAGGCATTACTCTTCCTCATCCACTTCGTGAAAAGGAAGTGGTACTGTTTTGACTGCTCTAAACTTGCCAGCATTATTCAGATGCTCATTCTCCAACCTGGACCAGTAACATTTTATTTGTTAGATCACTTGAAAGGGATGTAAGAAGACTTTTTTTTTTTTTAATGATAATGACGAAATGCTGCTCCCAGATTATTACTTAGAGCGTCAATGACATTTTCTTAGTTCTCTCTTAACCCCGCATCAATGTTTATTCAACCCACGGCTATTGAATTTGGCACTTTGACATAAGTATCAGCGTAGGGGCAGGACCTACTGAAGAATAAGCAAAGATTCACCCAGAAGACTGGACAGTGGACACCAAGGAATCAAAGGGCAAAATGTTTCGAATGTGAGTAGTTCAGACCCGTTATGCATGAAAATCAATAGAAGCGAGAATGAATGGAAGCTAATCCATGTACCTGTAAAAATTCCATATCCCTCTTCTAAGAACTTCAAGAGCTGCTAAAAAAAAGCTTGTTACTCTATAGTCCACTTTTTCAAAACTTGAATGGAGGACAGTTTGCAGCCATGCAAGCCTCAGAATAAGGTTTAATCCCTGCATAAATTTCCATACCTTTTCATGGTCATCTTCAGCTTCAATATGAAATGGCCCATATTTGTAATACGAAAAAAGAAATCATAAATTGCTCCTATAGTGTCTGCTCAATCTTAAGAGAATATCTAATTCTCTGCTCTTGATGTGAGATCTCACTTTAAACTGTGTAATGCCCTTATCAGCATTTATTTTATGCTTCTTCTCCACTTCATGGAATTTTGCCATGAGCATGGTGGTTGCTAGGATCTTAAACTGTAATAATTAGTTGACTAATTCTACTATTAGCTTTTGGATGCCAATTGTATGACAATGATGTGCACACACTTCAATTAATTTGTCTCCTTAGTCTAGTCAAAGACAGACCATCTACAATGGAATTAGGAGATTTACAAGAATATTTTTTACAACTTAACTCCGAAAAATTAGCAAAGTTAATATTTGAATATGTGAGAATGCACCTAATCATATGCTTGCCTCTACCACTATACTGTAAGTCGTAAATTCTTTAGCATAAGAAGAAAGAGGCATGATATATACCATGGAGAAGTAGTAAGTGATCTTCCGTCGAAGCATTAATTCATTCCTGAGCCAAGGGTTGCTGGAATTCATTTGGAGCAAACCCCAGTCCTTTACAAAGTCCCAGTACAATTGGTACACAGTGGCTGCACTTGACATGATCACAAGAAGACATAGACTTCCAACACCCCCATCTTTCTCATAAACCACTTTAGCACCTGCAGCTAGCATTGCTGATACATATTTGCCTAAATTCACAAGGTGGCTTGTCTGCCCTTCATCAAACCATCTTCTAGCACACTACAAAACCAATTAAGGGACATCAGAACTTTTCGTTTCTGAATCATGGCATTTGAGAATAGGAAAAAACTTAAGGTAATTCTTAATTACTTGTCATCAAGTAAGGCTCTTTATTAGAATCATGACATGTGATTGAACTTTTTTTTGAAGGTGTCAATAACATGGTTCAAAGCTATAAAAAATATGTGTTAAATATATATATATATTTTACTTAAGAACCTGATAACAAATAATGAAGAAATTTTACTTAAGTATTGTATGAGAGAATATGCTGTAAGAGTGACAGAAAGCTAATTTCTTTTACCTGCATCGCTCTCCAATAATAAGGTAGAAATGACACTGCATAAGCAAGGTCTCTGTAGTGCCTTGTCCTCATGCAGTATCCATAGTCCTGTGTTTTGTAGCTGCCAGTTATATAGTAACATGCTACATACTCCAGGTTCCTGAGCATTGGAACCTATACAGTAACGGCATAACATAATTTTTAAGAATATTCGTTACTGATTCCATCTTTCCGCTGTATTGCTAACAAATAGAACCTTTTTCATTTTTTGTGGTGAAAAAGAACTTGTTGGATATAAAATGCTACCTGACTACAAAGTTGATCAGCCATGAAAAAGTCGAGCATGACAACCTAGAGAGACAAGAGAGAAGCTAGTAAGACTATGGCCACAACAAGGCATATTAATTATTCAACAAATATCCTTTTATGCCAATAAAGGTTGGCTTGATGGATAGGATCAACTTGCGTTGAAACAGAGGGTCTTGAGTTTGATTTTTGTAGGTGATCCCTCGATGAAAATTCACTAATTGCAATTCATTTTGTCTTGAAGCTAGAATAATTTATTTACTTCTGAATTTTTTTCCCTCTCGAAAAGGAAACTTTTTTGCTTATCAGGAAAAAAAAAAACTTTTCTTTTTCTTTTTGGAGAGTGGCACTGTGTTTTATGCCTGATGACTTGATTGACAGTGGGGAAATACTGTACCTTATAAAGGGGCGAGAAAACTATGTTCCTTATTACACAGAGGAAACGGTAACGGCTTGAACGGTAGATAACGTTGAAGGGGCAAAAAAGTATAAATAAGAAGACCTGTGCTTGAAGTCAAAAATGAAATTTTCATCTGAGACTACTAAGTATTAGGCAATATAAATATACCAAAAAAGTCATAAAAATTTGAATATATAATCAAGAAATTACCACTAAAAGTAGGCCAGGAATGGCTTGAACTTGGGCATAAGAATGCCCTTTTGTCAGGAGAGTTAGATGAAGAAACGTGACCCCAACCACAGCAGTCATAGCCATTATACAAATTAAGAATACATCTCTATATTTGAGTTCCTTGGTAGGGGAAAGCTCAAAAATGAAGCTGTAGTTTATACGAGTCTTTCTCCAAGCAAAAATGTTGCACCCATAAAGAAAGACGTGTAGAAAGATAAGGCTGAACATGCTGCAAAAAAAGATAAAAGCAACTTATAGCTGTTCAAGGGCCAATTGCAAATATGAGTGGAAGAATGTACTGCCAAGATAAAGAAAGCAGATTTACTTCACCTAAATATAGGGTAAACAGTTTCCATATAGACTGACTTTTGTTGTCTTCTGTAGAGCCCAGTTATATGAGCCATTATAACATATCCAGCAAAAAGTGCCAGGAAGCATCCAGTGAATATCCCTGAGTATATGTGAAAGTCAGTATAATACGTAAATTCCGCGGTTAGATTCAGCGAGTTTGAAGAAGGAACTTCAATTTTATAATCTTTTTGGATTTTGGTTTGCATACAAGAGTCACTATATGTATAAAACTACAAGTATGGAATCAGATAGTCATGGGAAATCACAAAACTGTATCGGGGGAGGTGTCTTTGAAGCCCATCTAGGCACCACATGTGGTGTGTGATTAAATGCACTGTCACAGCTCAAATTTTGGCTATGCTAATTTATTGGTGCAAGACAACGAGAAAATTCTTTGTGCATCCCCTAGTTTAGACCGGGATGATATGCCTTTGATCAAACCGTGCAAGTGGCATAAACTGTCCCAAATACTACCTGGCTGCAATACCAAAATATTTAAAAAAAAAAAGAAAAAAGAAGAAGAGAAGAAACATTTATAATGCTTTCCCTATAGCTTTTGATGGGGCTTTTGAGGTTCACTCTTTGTACGGTTATAGTATCTGAAAGATGATATAGCAAGGTATGGGACCTGTACTTTCCGTCCACCAAAAAGTGGACCAGTTTGTGGCATTTTTTTGTAAACCTAGTGGCTTAACGGGATCATATTGTGATTTCTTTAAATGCTAATGGTCATAAAGCTAACCTACCAAAATGGTTGATCATCAACAGACAGATTAGAAAAGTAAAAATGCTAATAAGTCCAGTATTTGCGCCAATAAAAATACTCACCAATGAAGAAAGTTACAGCATGAGATTCTTTACGCTGACTTGGTCTAAGGTACTTCATGGCCTTTCTTCGATCATCTTGAGCAAAATTTTTCAAAAATAGTTCCTCAATTTCGTCCTCTAGCTTCATCACCTGTCATTTGTGATGCTAATATTGAGCATATAAAGAAAGTTGAACTCTTGTACAAGGGCGTAAGTGACAAGACAAGCATCTCTCTCTCTCTCTCTCTCTCTCTCTCTCTCTCTCTTTTTGGCTCATAGGCCATCTTGTGTTTCAGACACGAATTATAGGATTATTGATCACTTGAGGTTGTCGGTGAACTTTCAGGTGAAAGGATAACTGGTGGCCGAACATCTAAATATAGTATCAAACATATTGGTATGATTAGAATTAGATATGTTAGTTTATTTACCTTGTCGGAGCTGTTGAAATAGGAGGTCTCAACTACTTTAAGATAAATGGGAAGAATTTGTTTCTCAGTGACCTGAACAGCAAGAAGAAGAAAAAAATCCTATTCACTACCAATGTAGACCAAACTCCAATTTCAACATAAGGTTTCAAGTCTTTAAGTCACTTGCCTTGTCAAACTTCTTCAGAATCTCTATAAATGCAAGCATATTCAAGTTCCTAAAAATCGATATCATGGGGAAAACATAAGAGTTTTGTTAAGTTTATTAAACCAAAGAAATTTGGGATTATACCTATAAACTTTGAGATATCCTAGCCCCTTATAGAGCTCAATGAAACCTCCTCTGATCATCTTTTCTGCATGATGCAACTTTGTTTTGTTGAGATGAAGCTTACCACCTTCTGGACCATATTTCCTTGATGACTGGTTAATTAAATCTTCTCTTAGTAGATAGCTAATTGCTGAGAAGGTACAAGAAGGTGTTGTCAAAGGAATGTTGATCTTCACATTCTTCCCTTGGAAACTAACCGTATGGCCAGAGAGTGTCCTTAATTTCCTATCTTCTCTTTTCATGGGATTCTCTGCCTCATCAAGTTGAGGAGACTCTGAAAATGGCATGCCATTTTTCTCCCAGTCATCTGTGCAATTGCCCTGCATTTTTTCTTGCTGTGATCTGCTCCTAACAGAGTCCTCCTCTGTAGCCAGTGAACATAGCATAAGTTACACATGATTCTACATTATACTTCAAATAGAAAAAGAAAAGAAAAAGTATACTCAAGACTCTCCTTCTTTAGTAACCAAGGGTCCAAGATGAACAAATTGAGTACTCTCATTGGTGCATTTAGAAGAAGAAAAGGTTGAATATGTACCACAAGAGTATATGCATGAAATAGATTGGTCTTCTTTAGAATCTTGGGAAGAGCCTCCTCTGCTTTGTCGCTGCTGCTTGAAAGCATATTTGAGCTGAAGGAGAATGTCCATTTGTTTTCTTAAGGAATCACCTCTTTCCATGAACTCTTTCTCTTTCGTTCCATAAAACCTATTGACCTTGTTTAGTTGCTGGTCCAGAAAGGCAAAAAATTCCTTAACAGCGTCAGTATCAGCAAATTGCTCTAGCAACTCTGTCTCACACATGTACCCCTTACCAGGTGATGATGCAAGTTTCCTATGGACCTGAAAAAGACCCCAAAAAAAAGGGGAAGACAGAAGAAAAAACTCTCATGAATCAGTTAAATGTATGACATTGAATAAAATGATGTTCTACATCTTATTTGTTGACAAGAGGGAGTACTTGGATTGGTCCATGATCTCCATGATGATAGCCAAACAAAGAGAACTTCCCTAGTGATGAAAAGAAGTACTTGGGTACAGAGCAGCCAATTTGGTGTTCGTTGGATGTATTGTTGGTATTATTAAGAAGATGGATTTTCTTGAGGTCTTTCTTGAGTTGCCAGTAATCCACAAAGGCTTCTTTCCATTCTGGAATAAGCTGACCTTCAAACTGGTTAGAGAACTCCACCATCTTATCTCTTTGCTCTTTGCAACCCAAGAGACAAGAAAGAGGTTCTAGCTGACGCGTGTTGCCTGGTGGTGAGTGTTCAATGGAAGCCCAGAATGACATTATATATGGATGATGGAAAAAGGAATTTGGTTGATATGATGGTATAAATGGTCTGGAGCACATGCTAAGGATATGCTGCTACTCCACTTGGGACTAGGAAGGTACAGTGACTGGTCTTGCCAGAAAGTAGACAAACCGCCACCGGATAGCATAGCTTCCTGACCAACATGTTTTCATGAAGATCTTGAAAGGGTTGGAATTTAAGTGGTTTGCAGGGGGGACAAATTCTACTGTTCAATTATTTGTGAAGGATGGCCATGCTCTGTCATTTGGGATAACTGAATAAAGTTTGGTATTTTAGTTGACAAGCAAAACCATTTTGAGCAAAAGAGGTATTAATGAACAATCAAAGGGAATTTTTGATAGATCATGGCACTTGATCTGGTAGTGTCCAATAAGTTAAGTCAATAATTTCTCATTTGTGTAAACTGAAGCTTATTGACTAAATTATATGCTAGCTCACTAAGGTCTCCTCTAATTAGCCCAGCTCGATTTCCACTAAATGAGGATAACTTAGTCTCAATTATCTTCAAAATCTCCACTTCCATTAAGCAGTTCCTTTTGTTTACCATACAAAGTAGATTTCATTGCTCACATATGCCTAACAGAAGATAAATCTATCACTTAAGCATCATAAGAATTCATATAACCAGGTTTTTGCAGTTCAATGAACAATAAAAGTAACCTTTCTCCTCCTTCTTATGCCGAGGAAAAAAAATGTCAAAAATAACATTGTAGAATTGTAAACAGGGAAGATAATACCAATTTTAGAACCACAAAAGAAGATCTCATGATCTAATTGTTTAGTTGGTAAGAAGAGATAGTTTTTTTTTTTCGGTTTAGTACCTTGAGTTTCATTTCTCTAAAAAATACTTTGGAATTAAATTCTTAAATGTACCATGCTAATATGAAAGGGTATATCTTTTAAAATTATCTTTAAAAAAATAACCCAAACAAAGTACAAGAATACCTTAATCAAAATAAAAAATTAAAAAAAGAAAAAAGAGATCCCATGGATTTATATCCATCCCATTTATACTTTCAGTGGCAATTTTCAATCTTTAGGTTACCGAAGGTAAAGGTTAGCCGGGAAACTTCCAATAGTCACTTGGTAGATTCTGTGTACTTTTCATAGAGCAATTTAAGCACATTATCCCAACCAACTTCAATAATAGGCAATTTTCATAATGGAATACTTCCTGCACACTGCATATAAAATTGTACTCGGGATAAGAAGTAGAATGGTACAGTATAGATTACTTATATAGTAAGGCTGCTAATATCCCTCTACTATTTCTCGTAGCAGAGTAGTGGATGTAATGAAAGAGGTTCCATGTTCTGTTCCTTTGTTCTAAGCCCGTTCCTTCATGGGACCTATTCTCTAATCTAAAATTTCAAAATCTATAACTTTTTTCCTGCGTCTTTCTCTCTCACACATGAACACAAACATATAGGGGTGTATATGGGCAGGGTCGGGTCAAGGCAATACTTGGCCCAAAGCCCGGCCCGATTAGGGTCTTAGGCGTATTTTTATGCCCGTGATCCTGTCCGGCCCGGAGAAGCCCGATTTTAGGGCAGCCCAGGACGGCTCGAATAAGTAAGGCTATACATGGGTAAGACCAAACTGAACATCTAGTATGTCCGATACCTGACCCGATTAAGATATGAAACTTGTTTTTATACCTATGTCCTTACTCAACTCTAATAAGTCTGATTTATGTTGAGATAGGGCGGGTTAGAGCCACCCAAATTAATTTTTTTTAATGAATTGATACTTGTAATATAAAAATATTTTTACACAAACTTATAGGCATATATTTCAAAACAATAGACTTTTAGAACTCTTATATTTGTATCAATAATAAAAAAATAGTCTAATATTATCAAATAAAATATAAGATATACTAACCTAATTAGTCTTATGTAAATATATATTTTTTCATTATTTAACAAAAAAAATATCAGTAAGGATTCACATCAATGATAAAAATAATTAAGAAGTAAAGAACATTTAAATAAGTAATAAAAATTACAATATGCAGAGATAATTAAATGAAATAAAAAAAAAAGATGACAAGATATTAATAACTAAAAAAAAAGAAGTAACTATTAGGGCAAGTTGGGCGGAACATACCTTTGCCCGTGGCCCAGCCCGACCCGGAGTAGTCTTGTTTAAGGTTATGCCCATTTATACTTTTAGCCCGGCCCGGCCCGACCCGATTAAATCCGACTAGGGCGGGCCCCTAGGGCCAACTGGGCCAATGAACACCCCTACAAACACAATAAGGTCATCTTTTTATTTTCCTTTCTAGAATGGATTGCAACATTTCTACTGTGGTGAAATTTTATTCCAAAACAGAGAAGTAAGAGTAGGTAATTGGGACACATTGCAAGTAAAACTTGGCTGGCCTAGTGCATTAACCATTAAAGGAAATATATATATATATATATATATATGCAGTTGTAACTTGCAATAAATAAAAATAATTCATTTGCTATTCCAAAGCAAGAAAGCGAGCACATTTCGGGAAAAACAGAAAAGAAAAAAAACAAAAACAAAAACTAATCTCTTAGCGTTTCGAATACCATCCATTTGGAGTTTTGAAGACCTTTGATATATGGCCGAAAAATGATCGAGAAGATTAAGTAAATGAGGATGGTCGAAAAGTAAAATTACTAAAAGGTTACAAAGGGGTTAGTTGTGCCAGTTGGCAAGGATAAAATATATAGTTTGTCTCTTTATTAATTTGTGTTTTATTTTTTTCTATAGAGCAAATAAAATTCTGAGAGAGTGTTTGGCATGTGGAGTTTTTTTTTAATTTTATTTTTAGAAATACGAAGTTGGGAATATTAGATTTTTATATTTGGTACAAGAGTAGAAAAAAATATTTTTGGAATGTAACCTTGTTATAAATCTCCATTCCTACCTAGGGGTTAGGAATGCTACATTCTTGTAACGTGGGAATTTTTTTGCTTAAGTGAAAAGATTAAACTATCCATACTTTATTATTTTGAAGTTCTAATATCAATTCATCTCTCATACTATTGCTGCCACCACTTCTACTACCATCATCACTTATTTTGTCATTGTGATTGGTACTCTCGTTATTACTATTACCCATTTTACAATTGCCTTCATCGTAATTATCATCATCATGTTATTATTATTCTCACCACTATTATTATTAATAGTAATTATGATAATTACCACTGTCTCTTCTACCACCACTTTGATTATCTCTCGTCGCCTCCTTTATTATTTGTATCATTATATTGTCGTCACCGTTAGCGCTATTATTATTATTATTATTATTATTATTATTATTATTAATTTTGTGATAAAAATATTGAGTCGTAAATAATTGTGAATTTTATAATAAAAATTATCAAGGATATTTTTTTTAAAAAAAATTCTATAGTTCTTTTAAAATATTGTGACTGAACCCCATAATATAATATTTTAGGAATGTCATGAAATATTCTTTAAAATATTCTCAGCGGGCCAAACAATTTTAGCAACGCTTTTAGGAATTACACTTTCAAGAATCAATCTGAAAAGTACACCTTTAAAATTGTTAAAAAAATTAGAAAACAGTAAAACAACTCTAAACAGAATACTTGTAGGGGGGAGAATACTAAAAAGTTGTCTTCTGCGATCAATGTTTTGGGAAGAAAAGATCAAATTAGTGAACGGTTTAAATGTCTAATGAAGATAATAGTTGATCAAACACTTCTAGAATATGTAAACTAACACTTGATATGGTTAAATCTTAGTCAGAACTACTTTTTATTAGTATTACTATTACGATCAGGAATGTCTTTTGTTTTATCTGAGCTAAGATTTTTTTTTTGGAACCTGAAAAATAAATTTCTTGTATCACTTTGATGTATTTAAAATTTTACTCTGAAAGAGTTGAGGTGAGAAATCAAACTTGAACTAATTTTTGAATTAGTCCACCTATACCCTTTTAAAGAATTGTCCATATGAAGTTCACCATTGAGAGTGAAGAGTGACAAGTTAGAAAATTTGATTCCAGAATGAGAAAGAATTCGTCCCCAAACATTAATCAATACATCTCACAAATAAACAAAGAATAAGATGCCATCTTGAGTTCTAGACCCCTTGCCTCTAATATATACCAGATACTGAATTCAAAATTAATGAATTCGAAGCACTTTGGGAAAATTTTTGGAATATGATTCTCTTTAATTATGGTTCAATTCCCTGAAAAGAAAAATGGATAAGAAATAAGCATGTCCCACTTTAATTTGGTAATATTTATTTTCCCAAGCGCGGTCTCCCTTTCACAAAGATATAGGAGTTAAAGTACCACACCCATATCATTTCATTGTTCATCTCTCGCATTCTGTTGATTCATTTTATATATACTTAGGGCATATACTAATACTTTGCCTAATACTGCAGACGTTCTAAAACCTGAGATTTGCATAACCCTAGTTAGCTTTATATATAGCCACCCTTAAAGTTATATGCTCGAGATATTCTTGTATAATATCATGTACCTCATAACGTGTTATAATTTATAAATACGGACCTACGGAAAGTATTTAAGAACTAATTTTAATTTTTTTTTTGGTTTTTATTTGAGAGCGTTTTAATATTTTAACCCTAAAAGAGACACTTTTTCTTTTATTTGATCTTTCAAATTTTGACATTCTCTTTTCAATCTTTTAAAATGTATTTTGTTTTCAGTAAAGTGCTCTTGTTAAATTCATTAACAAAAATAATTATATGACCTATTCAATAACTCACGCCACCATTGAATACTTAATTGTAATTGAAACTGAAAAAGCAAAAGCATTAAAATAGTGTATATCCAACAGAATCAAGATATATTGCGGCACTTTTGTTATTTTATGTTTCAATCACAATTAAATATTTAATAGCTTTATTAATTGTTGCTTAGGTAATGTAACCAATTTTGTTAACGAATAAATTAACGTAAGAATTTTATCAAAGACAAAAATATATTTTAGAATGCTGAAATGAAGAGTTTAAAATTTAGAAAATCAATTGATATATATATATATATATTTATATAGGAGAACTAAATGTGAATTCATTCATTATTTAATAAATCTGTACACATCAATATTCTTAAATACGTGCTTGTGGAAAAAAGTTCCGTATATATATGCTCTATTACTGGCATCCTTGCATGTTTTGTAATGTGACATATAATCTTCCCCAACCCACCTTTTTGTTAAAATAATGGCTGCCAAGAGGCTCTGATTCTTCAAAAGATGATAATTTTGAAACCATTGAATTCTAGAGAGAATACATATTGGAGAGGTTATGTATAATATGAATAAAGAAAAATTGTGAATCCTGGTTTGAAGCAGCTTATTTGAGCACATTGGTATTTGTCATTATAAAAATTCACACACACACACACATCTGATATCAACCAAATGATTTAGTACCACTAGTCGCATAGAGACTCAAAGTAAATCAGCGATTGGAAATTACGTCTGCATCCCAATTAATTTATATATATATATATATATATATAATTTTTAGAGGGAGTTTTACTGTTTATCGATTTTGTAATAGAATAGTCTCCTTCTTACTTTGAGCTCCATGCTTTTTTTTCGCTTTTTTTTTCTTTTCAGATAAAGTTTCTCTACAACAAAAGATCACTTGTTAAATTTTTGGATAAAGTGGAAGTTATAAGGATTGGAGGTAGAGATCATAATCGATGTGTTGATGTAAGAGTCTTTTTAGCTGTTTAGATCAAGTGCAATTATAATGCCATGTACATTAATTAAAAAAATTACAACAGTTTCTCGTAAAATTTGATTAAATTATATTTTTATTTTTTATTTTAAAAATTACACCCAACTCTTTTCATATTTTGATATTTATTGTAGAATTTTTTAATTTATTTTCTTTTGAAGAAATTATAATTTTTTTACATAATATAAAATTATGATTTTATTAGTAACATACTAATAAAGGTTATTAAATTGATGTTAAGCTATAATATAAAATTGTAATTTTATTATTAATATGTCAGTATGAGCAATTGAATAATTTTATTTTTCAATATATATATATATATATATTGTGTAGCTGGAAAGTTAATATCATTGAGAAAAAAATAAATTGAAAGAAAATTAAGTTTAATTTCTTAAACAAAAAAAGACATAAGATATAATTTACCTAAATTTTAAAAAAATAGTGTAATTTATTTATTTTTTTTGGAAAAAAGTGATCAATTTCAATCTATTTTCTTTATTAATTAGATAATGTTTAAGTTCAATCATTAACTTAAAAATGGATTCTCTGTCAGACTCCTTCCAATTATTTAGTTGAATCGTTTCCCTGGATATGATATGACCCATTTTTGATAATTAACATTTATATCTAAAAAATTTGTTGAAAAATTTTTAGTTAAAGATCTTAAATTTTTTTAAAAATATCGTAAAAGGATTTAATTATAATTTTGAAAAAATTTAATTGTAACTTTCAAAAGATTAAATTATAAGAAGCTGTGAAAAATTCTTCAACTGTCAAATTTGTTAACCTAAGATCTTTAAATTGAGTTTTTTCAAATTTGTTTTTCTCAAATTATTACTTTAGTTTTGTATTTTATTAATTTATCATTAATATTATATTCTTTTTATTAAAAATACGACATATAATGAAAGTGCATAGTACGACATTTTCGCCAT
Organism: Erythrophleum ivorense; assembly: GCA_026724425.1. Taxonomy (NCBI): domain Eukaryota; kingdom Viridiplantae; phylum Streptophyta; class Magnoliopsida; order Fabales; family Fabaceae; genus Erythrophleum; species Erythrophleum ivorense. The sequence goes on along the minus strand of JAIUCV010000199.1, from coordinate 101,708 downwards.
CATTTTCTCTCGTCCCCCCTGCTGGTTGTGTTTTCTGTTTCTTCATCCAATGTTTCTCGTTATGGAACTCATAGTCGGGATATGCGTGAGGAAAGTCTGAAACTCACAATAATTTATTATTTTATCTAAAATATAATTTAAAAATAGAAATGACCTATCCAAACAAGTCATCAATCAGCAATCCAGCCGCACGTTCTATACAAACTTTACATATTCCACTTGATTGATTTGACGTAGTTACAGGACAAATTGCGATATTAATTAATATTGCCGTTACAATTGTAGTTACTTACGAATCCTAATCTAAAACTTCAAAATTAATTAACTATACATCATCTACAAAAGTAATATTGACAAGTCGCTATTGTGCATTCATGAGGGCGAAAAATGCAGCTATATATATATATAGTAAATATTTACCAGTGGGACGCATGCTAGCTGACATATATATGTTTTTATATTTGAGAAAAACAAAGAAAAATATGGGAAAGTCTGCAAATATTTATGTATATCTCATATGTACTAGGATTTGTTTTTTTGGGATAAAGTGTACTAGGATTTAATTAGAATAAATTTCTTGGTTCTTACTTTTGAGAAGAATCAGGATCACCTGTTGATTTTGAGCATTTGCATCAGGGTTAAACTGAGATAGTGTAATAAAATATTAAAACATCATATTAAATAAATAATATTATTTTATTATGAATTGGCTAATTCAGTAGAAGCACCCTTTAAATTACTGTTAGGGCATCTAGCATTTTGGATTTAATTAGTTTATTCTAATTTACTTTCTCTGGTTCCAAGTACATATATATTATTTGAAAAAAATGAAATTCGGCATATAACCAAGATATTACTTGCACACTTTGGCTCCCTCAAAGACTTAAAAACTTGGGTCTGGATTAGAATATTACAACACAATATTTCTATGCCTTCAGAATATATATATATATATATATAGTTTTCCCTTTCTTTTTTCTTTCTAGGGTTTGGGGAATAAATAGCCCATATATATATATATGCACGCTAATATTCCCCACCATGATGGTTTAAGATTGCGCACTTTAGAAGTTAAGAAATCCATAAAGGTATACAACAATGCGGTAATTTATCTTGACAAGTTTATCATGGATGATAGAGTAGTACTTTTGCAATCACAGAAAAAGAAAACTGAAAAGAAAAAATGTCTAACATTTCATTACCACAGTACTAGTTCTTCATATTGTAGCTTCAATATAGCATTCACTTAATTTATATGTAAATGAAATAAGAGAGGAACTGAATGGGCTTAATTGATTGAATGTATAGAAGAAAATAAGGAGTAGGTTGTAAAGAATTCTCTCTAATGAATGGGATTAAAAAGGAGAAAGATTTAATAACTTAATTTTTTCTTTGCCTTTGTTTTGTGTCTTTTGATGTCTCCTTCCTCAATAGAAACAAATAACTATGATGAATGCAACCGAACAAGAAAAAGGCAACCGCGGTAAAAGTCAGCACAGGCAAATCAATAGACCTTTAACGACGGAAAAATATGTTCATCAATTTAAAAGAAAAAAGTAAACTTTTGTCTCAAAGAGCAATTTTTTGGTGTCGAAAATAATCTGCATGCAATAGTTATGATTATTTTATATTGAATCATCAAGCAGTTGATCGATATCCTCTTTTTAATTAGTGTATGAAAGAACTATTGGAGGTACGAGCAATTAATTATCAAAATTAAAATATTTTATTATATTTTACTAGTCAATTTTTTTAAAAAAACCGTACATTTCAAACTTAGCCTGTAAAATAATATAAAATCTTCCCCCTCCAGTTAGTGAACTTGGAATTGGATTTGTGTGCATGCCAAAAAAGTACATTTTTGTGACATGTTTAAAAGCCAGCTGGTTTTGATTATTAAACCTGGTATACTCACTTTTTTAGATTTCCCTACTTTTTTCTTTTTTTCCTGTCATCCACCACGAAATTCACTGGAGCAAACATAGGAAGCTGTCGCCAATAGCAAAAGGTGATAGCTCCTTCTCCATTTTTTTTTCTTCTCTTTTTTTTTTCTTCTTAGTTTTTGAATAAACCCTCTCACATATATCGTTCCATGGTAGATTTGATCGATAAATATCTCTTTATCTGGCTATTTTTTCTCAAATCTTTCAATACTTTTATATTTTTTTAGTCTTTGGATTTGCCTTCCGTAGTAGATTTGAAAGTTTGTGTGTCCTTTTTTGTCTTATTAACAGGTCTAAAAAATTGTTATGTCTCTATTGGAGTTCACTTCTCCTTTTAATTGGAGTTTTTTATATGGTCTCTATTTTGTGAGAAGTTTAAGAATCTTATACTGTTGTGAAGTTTGATGAATACGACATGTAAAAGGAAATATATGTAACTTTTTTGTCGGAGCACTGATAATAATGATGACTTTTCATCGAACATTTGCTGTTTTGTAGATCAGTAGAGCTTCTATCTATAACCTAATTCATCAAAAAACAACAAAAAATATATGTTTACTTATAATTATTAGGTTTAAAAACTCTGCATTAATCATTGTAAGTGTCGTCACGAAATTTCTAAGCTTATTACTTTTTAGCCCAAAGAAACAAAAAGAAAAAGAAATAACTTTTCATGACCAAACGGCAAAACTTTTCTAACCAAAATGAAACTCCAATCTAGTTAATTAGCTATTGCAATTGAGTTAGGCCACATTCCACATTAGTTACCACAAACTACCTTTTTCACCCTCAGATTTAGACTTCTTGTATTTTTTAAAGAAATTAGTAAAACCAATTTTAATTAAAAAATACAATATATATGAAGTCAACTTGTTAAGAATTAAGTGAACTTGGCACGATTTATTCGAAAAGTGCTTCTTAATTGAACAGAATGATATGCGAATGTGTATTTTTAAAATTATTCGAAAAAAAAGAGCTCGAACCATATTCGAAATATCCTAACTAATTTCTTAATTATTTAAAGTGAAGTTATCAACCTTTTTAACTCCAAAATTACAGGGGCTATGAATCTTGATCAGCCAGTCACTAAAAAGCACCCAGAATATGACAAGATTATACAATTCATCATGAGAACATTTGAAATCAACAAACATTGTATCAGTGGCCTCTTCTTTCTCTCTCTCTTTTTTGAACTTTTTACTTCTTTTTCACTTCAACTATATCTGATCAATGATAGAACAATTAATGCGGATGTATGTGTAATTCTCAATCGAAACAAAACATATCTTATCCTTGGGAAATTGATCTGTATGCGATGTTAATGTTTCGTGTACGGTTCATCGTAGACTGATGATCATAGTATGATACAAACATGGACAAGATGCTTGCTTAGTGATCCTTTAAAACCATTTTTTCCCTTTTTTTTAAATACTATATTGGAGTATTTCTTCCCTCGCAGCAACAAATTCTTAACTAGATTTGATTTATAGAAAATTAACTAATCATTAACATATATATATAATATGACAAATCATGGGGCTTTACCAAAAACCCAAAAAAAAAAAACTTTACGTACTACAAAGTTGTTGGTTTCCTCGTAATTAAACTACCCATATGAATTCAACAAATTTTCCAATTCTTTATTATTTTACATTCACAACAAAATATGCAATATATAACCAAGTGGCGGGAAGAAATTGAATTTTTAGGTGTAAACTTCTGGCCTGGGGGTTCTCTCTCTCTCTCTCTCTCTCTCTCTCTCTCTATATATATATATATATATAAGTTTTTGAGAAAATTGTATTCATCAACCTGATCTTAGTTGCAATTGTCCTTCATCTCCAAATAGGTTAAAAATCTACTCATAATTAATAAGAACTTTGTGTTTACTGAGAAATTTATATAAAAATTTTCACAAATTGAAAATTCAAACTCAATTAGTGTTTTGGATAATGCACAATTTTCTTAGACGAGAGGAAACATTACAATTGTGGGTAACATATTAGGAGGTCAATTGAGATTTTTTATGAATCATGAGACATTGTAATTAGGGATAGAGATCAGGATGAATATGTGTAATTTTAACAATGAGTGTTACATTATTGATTGAAAGGAAATTTGCTAATTTTACATGGCTAATGTTAGATAACGTTCGATTTAAACTAACGGAAGTTAATTATTACAATGTGACTGATAAATTACGAGGCCAATACATTGCAATTTTTGTATAGATTAAGAACATGTTATAATTAAAAGCAAAGATTAGGATGTGTAAGGGCAACTTTTTCTTCCAATATATACATTTAAATTAGGTATTATGCACAACTATTTACTATTTCTCTCATGTCTCTTATTGTTCATTCCGAGGAACGTTACAACTATTCAAATAATATCCGGGCCATGTACCTCCTTGTAGAAAAGTTCCATTTTATACCTGTGGAGCCCTAAGTGGCTCCACAATTTGAACAGAGCTTCTGCTGGAATTGATCCTTCTCCAAGAATTCATGGAGAAAGATATATACACCACAATTGATCATTTGGCAGTAGATATATACATACACATCTAACTAAAGAACGAAAGAAAGAAGTTGCGATAATTTTTATGAAGTCTTTAACTAGATTTAATCATATGTATCTTAATAGAAAGAAAATTAAACAAAGAGCCAAGTGCGAACAACACAATTGATCCATCAGTTCAAATGTAAAAGACAAGAAGAAGAATATAGATTTGGAAAAGTCCTAATTTTTAATTATCAATTTTAAATCATGGATCATCCCCATCTTTAATAATTCCTGAATTTGACAGAACCAATTTTACTGGTTCTTTTGAGGGTTTAGTGCGTTCTCCACATAAACTAAAGTAGAAGCAAATCTTTGCTCAACAGTTTGATTTTAAATTGAAAACTGCATTAATTACACTAGCTAATTAATGAATTCATTGGATTACTCAGTAATGTCATTTTCTAGATACTCTTATCTCTAATAAGCAAATTTGGATTCCTTACATTTAGTTTTTTTTTATTTGCATTTAGTTTAAACTCTCCTCTTCTTTCTTTCTTTGTCTAATTTTAAACTAAATACAAAAAAAAAAAATAGATGTAAGGGATCTTCTCTCCTAATAAGCTCGCCTTTATGATCATATTCAGTTGCATAAACCCAAACGCAAACTAGGGTATGGCTTTCATACTCTGGAATTACATATTTCACACGTTTATACAAAACTGTTCTTGAAGCTCTTAATCAAAGTTTCACAACCATTTGTTTTAATTTTTTCTTTTGTCTAAGTAAACTTTGTACTTTTTGAGTGTCAGCATGGAACATCTGAACCTATGACATGAGAGCTTGTTCAAGTCAATTCTTTGGGCCAGGCCAAGTCAAGGTAAATATATATCATACAACTTGACTTAGATTTTTCAAAAATATATAATATACATCTTCAGGCCAAAAATACTATTTTTTAGCATACTAATCCTTTTGATAATTAGGAGGAGGTTTTTTATATACTTTCACACATTTAAAATGTGGCTTTACATATTTTCCAAGTGTCATCGTTGGCAAGCTTGTATTAATGTAAAAGAAGGAAGAACAAAAAATAATAGAATTCAGCTCCTCTGTTGTGTTGCATAATTGCTGTGTAGCACAACAGAAGTAATTTAAAAAATAGAACTTTTTTAAAAGATGATGAAAAAAGCGTTGACCCCTCCTATTTGGGAGCACAGCGAAGGATGTGAATCCAAAATAATAATAATAATAACATCAATAATGCCACTATTGGGAATAAGACATCCGTGATATGTGGGAGAGAACAATTTATGGGCTTTATTGCTTCCGTATAGATTTCCATTTGTATTAATAATGATATCAACATATTATGGCATCCACAACTTTAAAAATGATCCTGTCTAAATTAAATAAAAACAATTAATGGGATTATCTGAATAAAACAAAATTATTCATACAGTTATACAAGATTGTAATTTATTTTTTTAAAGAACATCTAATATTACTCTTCTTCTTGACACATGGAGGCTCAAAAAATAAAATCTAAAATTTCTCATAAATTATTCAAAAATTTCACCACACTTTAAAATGATTTTCATATATTATTTGGCGAAAGTATAATACTAATCGGTCGTAGCTAATTGAACATGAAACTATAAGTCAGAATTGCAAGACTAAAGGAACATGAAACTATAACTCTGAATAGCAAGGCTAAAATAGTAGAGAGGGGGCTATGAGAACACTCTAGTAAAGTAGTAATGCCTTGGCCCAACTTCGTAGAATAAAGCCCAAAAATGAGGTCAGCCTCATAGGCCCAGTAATTGACCCAATTAGAAAGCGATCTGTGTTGTAGTTAGATCAAATCTGACCCAACTCTACTTTACTGTGGCAAATGGGGCTCATTTTGAAATTTTCATCCACTTCAGTTAAAAAATAAAAAATAAAAAAAGGTCAGCCAGTGGTTTTGAAGAACTACCGTTCGGTCATATATTTTGATAGTTCGGCGAACTTCCCAAACATTTTAGCAAAGAGTAAATTACATCCTTTTCTATTAAGTTTGATTAAATTATACTTAATTTTAATACCAAAAAAAATTTGCTTGATTCCCTTAATTTTAAAGCCAAAATTTTGTTTACTTGATTCCCTTAATATTTGATAAATATTGTAAAATTATCCATGTAATTTGCTTTTTATTAATAAAATTTAACTTTTTGTATAATATAAATTCATAATTTGATTCTTAATATGACAGTAAAAATCACTTTAATTTATGTAAACTCTAACATAAAATTGTGATTTTATTATTAATATAGCAATAAAGATAATTAAATAATTTTATGTTTTTTAAAGGAATTATATGATGCAGAAAAATAACTTATTGATAAAAAAAATTAAATAAAAAATTTTTATAATATATATGAAATATTAGAGGTGTTAGATACACTTTTTTAAACCGAAAAAAATATCGTGTATAATTTAGTAATACTTCAAGCTTTATTTTTGAATAAATTTGATATGTCAAGGAAGAACTATTGATAGCCATTCGAGTTTTGTTGAAATGCAGGATTAGGAGGCCCAGCCCATAGAGCTCGACCCAACTTTATATTAAATATGTTTGATTACTTAATCCTTTAGACTTATGTGATTTAAGATATGTATTTAATTTTTATAATTTGTTTGGTCAATACTTAACATCAATAGTTATATTAAATTTTACTAATTCTCTGGTTGGTAATGATGTGAAATGGAAAATATTATTTTCGATTTGATCAAAGCCTAGTAAGCTGATCATTTACATGGACGCCAGGGTCACCCCCTGGCTACAACCAGAAAATAGAAGTACAAGAATTATTGTTAATCTGCCACTTCTCCATTTTATCACACAGCTTTCTTCTATTCACCAAGTATGGTTAGTGCTTTGCAGCTGCTGCTTTGCTTCCCTTTCCCTGAACAAAACCCCATCATCAAAAACCTTCATTTACCCAGTCAAACCACATAAACAACACAATACTAGTTTACCCCAAGTTTAGATTTTTCATGTTTGAGAGCCCTTCATATAAGAGAAAAAGTGATACAATGAATATAGAACTCAAATACATAGTTTTCATTAAATCTCACATACTATATCACTCTCTTTTCTCATATAAAGGGTTTTAAGACACAAGAAAATATTTATATATTTAACCCATCATATATGAGTCAGAGTTTCTATTATGAAAGTAAATATATATCATATGTTAAAAGGAAAAAAAAAACTAAAATTTATTTCGGTTATAACTTTTGTATTAATTAACTTCTACAAAGATTTTTTATATCTCTTTAATACTCAGGAGTATAATTTCTTTAATACTCACAAGTGCAATTTTATTCTAATTTCATCTTTTCAAAATATTAAAATAATACCATAAAATCTTTCGATGATCAAATATTCTAAAGAGTTGAAATAAATTGAATACTAAATTGATAAAAAAATTTTTGCAAGAGTCAATATTGATACTAAACTCATCTTTGGTGAACCAAAATAAAATTTTGGTTTAAAATGAATACCTTCTTCTTGGGTTCTTGAGATTTCTGTGGAGTTTTCTTTGGGGCTAATTTGGAGGATGGACCTTTAGATCCACCACCACTAGCCTTCGGAGCAGGCTCTTTCTTGGCCTGCCCAGAAGTTTGGGTCTCAACGGGTTTCTCAGCCTTCAAGGATGCCATAATTGATAGTTCTGAGAAAATCTTGAGCAAAAGAGACTCTTTAGTATTAAAACTTCTGTGCTCTTCGCATTGCTTACACTGAGCGCAATGCTTTTATATTGGCAGTGGGAGAATTTGAATCCAGGTTAGAGGTTAATGGTGAATGGTGGGAAGTTGATGAGAATGGAATAGCTGACTTGGAGAGCACATGGGTAATACTTTAGCATCAGATACTTGTGCTTCCTATTTGAACCATTACTAGCATATGTTGATGTAACTACAATCTTATTTCAGGATAAATTAAACTAGGAACTAATTAATATCTTACTGACACTAATGTTGCAGTGCATAAATACATCTAAGGTGATTTTAGTTAAAAGTTTTTGAGTAAATTACTTTCATCTCCTTTAAAGTTTTTAGAGTATACAGTTTTAATTTATTCTAGAACTCACTCGAAAGTATATAAAACCGACACTTATCCTCGTTGAAGCATTATATACCTAATGCTAGGAGAGTATATAAATTTCTCTCAAAAAATTTATGTGAATTTTGGTATTTCAAAATTTAAATTAGGCTCTATTGGAATAGGGTGTGGGAAGGATTTATAGGAGAAGCCCAGTTTTATAGCCTCTTTTAAAATCAACTTGTAATATATATGGTGGAAGGCCTAGGATATAAAGGTCCAATTCTTTAGAGAACCCTTTTGCTTAAAGGACCTATACAAATTATCTCTTCATCTCTAAATAATCATAATATATATATATATACGTATATATTCTGAAAGGAAATATTACTGCATACTGTTCTTCAACCGTGGATTTGTCTCGAACTGCTGTCATGTCCTTTTTTTCTTCTGCCCTTTTTTTTTTCTTGCAAGGGCCCCACCTGAATTGCTCAATAGTTTGTTCAAGGGGAGTCCCTCCTGGACATATGGAAAATTCGGAGTGACTGCTTGTAACCAATGTCATTTTTTTTTTCTTTTCCCCATAAAAGTAAAAAAGGCCTAGTGAATATCAGTGAAAGGAGGAGCATCACATATAGTTGAGCATCACATATATTTTACTGTGTCAGATCAGTCCTTAATAGTATATGATATTTATTATATATCACTTTCTAGAAGCTGGATTAAAGTTTCATGGGGCAAAACCCTGGGGAAATCTAAAAGATATGAATCTCTCTATGCTCTTAAGGGCAATTGGCAAATGGTTAGTGCCAAGTGATGCCATTTTTCTCCATTATGTTTTCCAATTGCTGCTTGCTATCAACTAGCTAGCTTCACCCAAACACAATAAAAAATATTTGGTGTCATAAAATGGACATGGAATTAGAATCACTAGCAAGCACATCAGGATCACAATTGTAACTAGGCATTGTCTGTGAAGGAAATGGAATCTAAGTCACATTAAAGGAACTTAGAAACACTATTTTTGTTGGGTACTTGAGCTATGACATCAATATATTGTTCATAGAATCCATGTTACAGCTACCTTGAGGGTTAGAAATTCCTTTTGCTAATGATTCTAGGCAAGATGATACGTATTTGGCAATGATGAAATTTGAAAAAAAAAATTTCCTTTAATTCAAAAGTTTAAATTACAAAGTGAATACTCATCTTATTATTATATAAGTTTTCTTTTACTTAAAAATGCGAGTGAACACTAATTCACCATATTTAATACTGATATTTCACATTTTTAGTTAATTATAAAAGTTAAGAATGACAAAGAATTGAATTCCTTACCACTTTAATTATGGAAGTTCTGATACTAAATAAAAAATATTTTCGCCTCCAAAAATTTAAATTGTTAAGTGAAAATTACTAAAGGGTTTTATTACAACAAAATAATTACAAAACATAACTTTTGAAATCATTTTCTTATTGTGATGAATAATACTATAATAATTTAGTGGCAGCCAATACTACACTTTTTTTCTTTTAATTTTTATAATTAATATCTAAAATCTATCAGCAATCGAAATTTATAAGAGCTAGACATAACTGTTTTCTCATTCTTAACATTCATAAGACTTTTACAAGAATTTTATTACGATGTTTCCAGTCCCAATATCATTAATTCTGTCCATCCATATGTGGTCCTGCCTTCCATTTTTTGTAAGGTTAGTTTGACACGTTTTTTTTTTTTTTTGTTTCCTGCAATCTTGAAATGTAAAACACTAATTTTTATGTGTAAGTTCACGCCTTGTGTTTAAGGCTGAATCCCATGTCTCTAAAAATCCCATATTATACCAAAGAGAATGCATAATTTCGTCAGGATCCTCTTTCGTCAAATTTTTACTTCCAGCACTAAATTTTTGGTTCATTTCATTGAAATGCTTTTGTTGTAAATTCAGTAGGTTGTCCATTTTTCACTAGTTAATGTGGGATATAGCTTCAACCTTTCCCACTTGATGAGGCAACTGTGTCAGGTGTAAGCCCCGAGATAAATTCAAGGACTAAGAAGTACGCACATTGTTATGAACAAGGACACAACGCAGACAAAGACCCCCCTTACACAACAAAATCTGAAACGTTGTATCGTGTCTGCTACAAGTGTCAGGCTCATTTCCAAAGTGTCAGTACTTAAGAGCTCAAGAACCAATATGAAGAATCTCATCATAATTATAATAAGTTTCTTTTATTTATCAGGCCAAGCCTATAAGGAGTTACATGGGGGGATTACCAACAAGCAAGTGGTACAGGAGTACTACTGAGTCCTCACATAATATCAATAACATTCTTGTTTGTCATCTTCATTCTGCGGAGATATCTCCTGCAGTTACTTACTGCTGCTTGCCTGAAAAACCATCAAAAGATTATTTGATCATTGACTCAACTAAAGAAGTTCATGCCTAAGTCTAAAACATATTTAGTAAACACACATAAATTTTTATTTATATGCATACCTTCTTCTTAGGCTGAGACTTCTGCTCAGTTTTCTTAGGGGCTGGCTTGGAGCCTGGAGCTTTTGGAGTGGTCTCACTAGGTTTAGCAGGCTCCTTCTTGACCTGCCCTGATGCTTGAGAGCAACAAGGTTTCTCAGGCTTGAGTGATGCCATTTTTAGCAATATACTCTTCTAAATGAAGGAGTTTTTCACCTAGTTTTCTGGCCCCAGGTAATAACCTAGAAGAGACATCTATTTATGGCTGAATTTGAGCATGACATGGAGTTAGAATGCTATTACATCAAGTTGCAAGTAATTGTCTTGAGGGAATTGAATAAACTGAACTGGAGGCCCATGCAGAAATGGCATAGCATTTGATGCTTTACCTTAAGGCATATTTTGAGGATATTTATCGGAACCATATTCCATTTCTCATGAAGTTCATAGGTTATTGGGGTTCTATTCCCTTGTCACACAAGGAAAAGGCAACAAGACAAGTTCATGCCTGCCATTGGACAAGAGCAAATGAACTAAGCTGTAGAACATGGAATGTATATAGCTTTTACTGCTTAAACTTCGAGTTTCTAGAACACCAGAGATAGCTTACAATACACGTGTTTGATGAAAATGCATTTATCTGCTATTTTGATTGGAACAGATCTGAGATATATTATGAGATGATTATGTCATAATAAAATCAATAACTCTAAATTGGTGTAAATAACTCTTCCACTAGTATCAATTGATCCCTCCTTATATATATATATATATATATATATATTGAAAAGTAATGGGAAATGTATTTACTTTCCCTTTAGTTTAGTGCAAGACTGTGAGCTTTGTTTCATCTGAATAATTCACTTCATTTCCACCAAAATTAATCTCTCATAAGTGGGAAGAAACTTCTTTTTTATATTAAAAAAAAAGTTAGAATATATGGTAATAAAATTCTAAATTACTATGGTGTCCTTCTTAAAATACCATCTAAAAGAAAATAGTTTATTTAAAATTTTTCTTTTCGTTCTTATTCTCTCCATTTATATTTACCACATATAAGATGGGCAATGCTCTACTTGGTTGTTGTTTTTGCTTCTGCTAGCTTTTATTGGCTCCCAATTTATCTTTTTCCTTAGGTTGAAAATTGGAAAAAATGTGAATTTTTCCCCCACCACCCCCCCCCCCAAAAAAAAGTAACGAAAGAAAAGAAAAGGGACTATATGTGTATAAATTTTTACTCTTTTATTTCATATCAATAAACCACAAGGACTTCAAGTTATTTTCCATACAATTTGAATCATTTTAACAGTTGGACAGAGCTCGTGATTAAAGCAAACCAGAGGTATAAAAATATTATAGTCTTTGATCTACAATAAACATGTAGTAGTCAGTGAGGCTGCCCAATCCTCAAAGCCACATAAGCCACAACTCTGTATCCAATCAGCATCACAGCCAATGCAGCCACATCACTCCACAAATGAGCAAGACCTCCCAGACACTTTATGGCAGGAAAATCCATTACCCTACAATGCAACCCCGGTTCACACTCATAAACCTCATTTTCTAAATACTGCACTCCGACCAGAAGCCTATAGCAGTAGTGACTGAGAGATATGTACTTCAACCAAGCTATGAAAGATGGTATCTGCTGAATGTAGTAGCCACCAGCTAGCAGAAACACCAGCATGGTCACTGAAGCTAAGGTTGTGGCCTGCTTCACTTTCATTAAGATGGCCCCAAGTGCTAGGCCTATCCCTTGCGCGACCAGCACATTTAAAATGATGACTAAGAGGGTTAACACGAAGGTGATTAGTGAAGGCTTGAGGCCACCCATCCAGTAAGCGATGGTTACAAAGATAGTGGGAAGGACAAGTTCCATGGGTAGGTCACCTACCATTCTGGCTATATAGTAGGATGAAAGATGGTACATTCCTGAGGATCTTTCTTTTATCAGCATTGGCCTCTCCAGAGGGAATGCAAAGATGGCACTGAATAGAGGGAAGAATCCCCAGAAGATGGAGAAGAAGAAAAGCAGGCCTATCTGTTACAATTACAAATATAAGCTTGTTAAGAGAAAGTTACTTCTTCGTACTTTGTATTTAAATGCAGATTAACTAGTAATGAAATATGCAAGTCAATCAAATTGTAATTTACCCTTGAGTTTACAGGGTCAGTGCAAAGAAGACCACTAAGTTTATAATACCTGATCTTGTATGTTTGAGGGATCAGAATGCCACCAAAGAAGTCCTGAGAGAATTGAGACAGACAAGACTTGGAAAATCCTTAAACCTGAATAAGATTCATGTCTCCTCTCCTGTAAACCCCTCTTAAGCAGAACCTTGAATTGCTCCCACCAGCTGGTGTTCCACTGGCTCTCTGACCCTACCAATTATGCATAATGACCATTTTGATATGCTCCTATGTTGAGCACAAACTAGAAATTAAGACTAGTAGAGCAAAAATTTCTCACTTACTTCTGGGTGTTCCTGATGTTAAACCAGCTGTGTCTCTATTATTTTGCTGAATCTCTTCTTTCAGAGCAGGATATAAAATCTTTTTATAGGATAAAACTAGAGACTGTTTGATTGAAGATTGATCTTCAATGTGGTCTAATCTGCCCTGCATGTCAGTCTGATCATCCAGTTTAACATCACCCACTATGCCTACAATCCAAATTCATAGAATCTTAAAAAAATTAGAAAAAGTAGTATCATAGAATTTGACAAATGCTCTGTTCTGTCATCAACATGGCTCTGCGGAAATTGTAATGCATGTTTATCAAGATCATGTAACTTTAAAGCTTCAACTCATAATTTTAAATTCAATAATAGTTTTATGGCACGAAAGTTTTTCAAATTTCAAGTGCTGAAACTTATTTTGAGTTAAAAAATTAGCAGTGATAACTTAGTCATAAAGAATCTGTTATAATATCAAGAGTTACTTCAAATTTATAATTATTAGATGCAAATTAATAAATAACTTCATTATAATATTTAATAATATGTCTAACTGTTTTCTCGGCCTATGTTCAAATATAATAGAAACCAAAGCACAATCATCAAATGTCCTTTGATTCTAGAAGAATGAGTTTAATTTCTAATTTAACTCTTAACAGAAAAGCTAAATAAACTTCTAATTTGACATAACAAAGCAAATCACATACCGCATAAGGAGAATTGTTCCTGGAAGGAAGTGAATTCAGAGATATAACATAATGAAATATTAATGACTATACAGTTGAATTGTTGAAATAAGCACTTTAGATAAATATTTTAAAAAATATCTATATCTTATGCAAACTTTATCTTTATCAGGTCATGAGAATAAGACCGTTTCGGACTCTAGGAATAATTACAGTAATGTTTCTCTCACGTTGAACTACGTGTGTCCAAAGAAACATGTTCTGAAACTGACCTTTGTTAGTATTTTGTGTCTTATCAATTTACTGCTTCTAATGACCCATTAGCTGCTGCCACCTTGAAAACAAGGTCATGGGCGTAGAGAAAGAAACCTCATGCCTTTTGCACGACCACCATTAATTATTATTACGTTTGAAAACGAACCCTTGCCTAATAATGACCAAGTGTACAAAGTACCTCTCTTAATATCATGCATGGTGTCTACTGGCCTAGAGCCTCAATTCTGAAGTTGACATGCACAAATCCTCTTACTTTGCTTTTCTTTCCGTGGAAAATAAACCATTTAGATCATCTTTATCCAAACTTTTAAATATATTATAAATTTAGTTAGACATATGTTTGTAGTAAACAGTTATGAGACTATAGCATCCATATTTAATATTTTTGGTAGTTAAAAAATAATTTTTCACGAAATATACATATCTTATGCTCCCAAAACATTAATATATATTATTAATTTAAAATTTTATTATTTTTTAAAAAATTATTACTTGTGTAGTTTTAAATTTTCATAAATTTTGTTTTAGAATACTTATAAAAAATTTTCAGAAAGCCCGTTAATATAAACAGAAATATTATGTCCTTTTATTAACTGAAGTAAACATTTTAAATTATATTAAAATATTTATTACATCAAAATATCTAACATAACAGTGTATCTTTTTTTTTTTCATTTTAAAGCGACAAATGCTTCTTCATTAAGATGTTAATTATCACAAACTCATACTTAATTAGGAATCTAAACCATGGCATATGCATGCAAGTGGCACAAAGCTTTGTGAATTTACTTACCATTAGCAAGGTCAAGCAGAAAATCAGCCGGGTTCATGAAGCTGAAAGTGGGCACGTAACCGATGGACTCAAGATACTCCATCACCCGACCAGCTTGCCCGGTGTAAATCGGGTACCCGTCGGATAATACCAAAACCTTATCAAACATCCAGTACAACCTGCTTGACGGCTGATGAATAGTCGTCACCACCGTCCGGCCGCCCCGTGCCAACCCCCGCAGCACCGCCACGATGCGTTGAGCTGCAGTCGAGTCTAGCCCGGAGGTCGGTTCATCCAGCAACAACAGACTCGGGTTCACCAACATCTCCTGCCCAATACTGACCCTCTTTCGCTCCCCACCAGAAATTCCCCGAAACAAGGCCGCGGCGCCACCCACAGCGGTGTTCCGGCATCTTGTTAACCCGAGCTCTGTGATGATCATCTCGGCTTGCTCTATTTTCTCTTCTTTGGTGAGGCTTCTGGGTAGTCTTAACAAAGCAGCATAAACCAGCGTCTCAAGGACAGTGAGGTGAGGGTATAGCACATCGTCTTGTGAGACAAAACCTGTCTTGCGCTTCATGGAGCTAGAGAAAGGGTGGCCATTGTAGGTTATGTAGCCGGAGAATTTTCCGGCGAGCCGGCCGGCGAGGGCCGTCAGTAGGGTGGTCTTGCCGCTACCTGATGGGCCCAGCATTGCCATCAACTCGCCGGGCCGGACTATCCCGGTCACGCCGTTGAGAATTGTCCGGGTCGGTTTCGGATTTTGTGAAGAAAAACAACCACCATTCTTTTTGCTTCCCAAGGTTATACTGTAAAAAACGTCTTCAAACTACAATATAGATAACAAAACACAAAAATTGTGATCATCTCAGTGCAAAAGTTAGAAAATCAAAGACCAAGCAAAATAGGTAGTTAAATCTTGAACAACTTATGAGCTACAGAACTGAGAACTATAAAATACTCATGGTTATGTGTTTGATACAGGTCTGAAATTATATAAATTGTTACGTATAATATATTTGCGTTTTTCGGGCTAAGAAGTACAGATAGTAACGCAAATATAAAATATGAGACAATACGTGTATTAACATCAGCAATATTTGTAATAATGAGTCAGTATCGTGTTTTATGCAAATATCAAACATGTTTTAACACAATCCAACTTTACCTTTTGAAAAATAAAAATCTATGTTCAGAGATTGAAAATTTGTGGATACATACTTTGAGTGTAACGGGACGCAAGGATTGGTGAAGAACGGAAAGTGTTGCGGGTAATGTTGGGTGCTGCTGAAGGGGAATGCCATAATTATCCAAACTGGGCTTGACGTCATTAATGGCGGAACCTCCTGGTTCGGCATGGACTGAGCTGTTCTCCAGCGGCCGGTTTGCGATCGCCGGAATGTTTGGCGTCACATGTATAGTGGTTTCTTGCTCAGGGGGCATCATCTCTCACAGAGATCACAAATTAATTGAGACTAAGGGGTTTGTGAAAGAGAAATGATGATGATGAAGAAGAACAAGAGATAACTATAGCACCCAAAATTCAAGTATGGGAGAAGAAGAAAAGAAGAAAGAGTCAAATGAGAGAACAGGTGTAACCAAGGTGAAGACTTAACAAATTGAAGAAGGCACTAGAAGCCCTGAAAGGTGTGATCCTCCCATAACAATTTATAGTCTTAGCTCTTGGGAAGAGAGAGAGTACGTGTCAATTAAAAGAATGAATTGTATTAAAATTTTTTAAAAGTTTAATTAAATTGTACCTATCGCTTTTTTTAAAATATATATATGTATATTTAACTCTCTTTTAATTTTTTTTATCAATAAAATTAATTTTTTACATAATATATATTTTTTCTAAAAATAAAATTATTTAATTGTTTATTCTATAACTAAAGAATAAAACCATAACTTTAAATTAGAATTTAACATTAATTTAATTTCTTTTATTGTTAGATGAGGAATAAAGTCATTGTCTATCATATTATACATAAAATTAATTTTTAAAAAAACTTAAATTAGATTTTAGATTTTTATAATATATATCAAAATATCAGGGGAGTTGAGCATAATTTTTTAAAACAAAAATAATATTAAACATAACTTAGTTAAACTTCAAGGGTTTTAGCCTAATTTAGTCTAATTTAATATAACTATGGCTTTCTTTAAACAGAGAAATGCAAAAAAGGTAAAATATTCTCCTTTTCCTCTAAAGATATCCAAATTACACAATCATCTCCTTTATTTCAAAAATGTACTTATTCTCTTAAAATAAAATACCCTAAAAAATAATATCGATGCCTTTTATATAAAAAAATAGCTTGTTAAAAAAATTTATTATAAGCTTTTATTTTAATATTATTATTTTTGGATTAAGAATCATAAATTTAATTTATTCTAAAATTTTATTAAATTTACAACAATACTTATGATTATTAATATATGTAATACAAATATAGTTCTTGAAATAAAATTATTATCTATAAATTGGTTAAATTTAAAGAATTATTTATGAATATGTTTTTTATCTTTAATAACTTATTTTTATATAAAATGGTTCTACAATTTGCTGAATTTATAAAATTAACTATTTTATATAGTTCAAATATATATATGTATTTAATACTTATTATATTATATATATAGGTAATAGATAAGGATCTTTTAGTTAAAATAAACATAATTATAAATCATCTTTTATTACCAGAAAAATAAATATAGTGCATCTTTGATTTAATTAAATTGGAGTTTATATTTTCAAAACAAAAAAAAAACCTATAAAGTTTGCATATCTTTCATGAGAATTGAAGCTAGTTTATTCAATACAAAAAGATTTAATTTTGACCCTTTTTTTTTCTCTCCTAAGGTGCGGAAATGCTTTGTTGGATTACAAACAATAAAGTCTATATCCACGTGGAAGAAGGGCATTGATTAGAGTCCTTCTCTTTTGTCGTACAAGAACAGAGTTTTCAAGATTTTTAAAGTTTGGGAAAAAGAGAATAGTAATAATGAACAAAGCATGGGAGCAGCCTAATCCCTTATATATATATATATATATATATTGTATTGAATAAACTAGCTTCAATTCTCATGAAAGATATGCAAACTTTATAGGTTTTTTTTTTGTTTTGAAAATATAAACTCCAATTTAATTAAATCAAAGATGCACTATATTTATTTTTCTGGTAATAAAAGATAATTTATAATTATGTTTATTTTAACTAAAAGATCCTTATCTATTACCTATATATATAATATAATAAGTATTAAATACATATATATATTTGAACTATATAAAATAGTTAATTTTATAAATTCAGCAAATTGTAGAACCATTTTATATAAAAATAAGTTATTAAAGATAAAAAACATATTCATAAATAATTCTTTAAATTTAACCAATTTATAGATAATAATTTTATTTCAAGAACTATATTTGTATTACATATATTAATAATCATAAGTATTGTTGTAAATATATATATATATATATATATATATATAATTTTTTATGGTAGCCTCTTGTCCTTAATGTATGTGACTGCATAATATATATATTGTTTATCCAATCGATATTATTGTGGGAGTTTTGAGTAGGGTCAAGTGTTAATATAACTATAATCGTAAAGTAGTCTAATATAGTTTAATATTAAAACCATCAAAGTTATTTCAGGATTCAATATCATTCATGGCATGCTATGGTTGGAGAGAATTTAAATTATTGTTGAAAATAGTTATATTAAATTATTTTAAATTTAAAATTATTTTGAATGATTTTAAAATTAAAAATTTAAATTACATAAAAAATTATAACTTAAAATCTTAAATTAAAATTTTTTATTGTAAACTCTTTTAAAATAATTTTATAATTTAATATCTTTCAATATAAACATCTTTAATTTAAAATCCTAACTATAATATTCTCAAATTCTTTTAGTTAGGTAAGAGAATCACCAAACAGTCCCTTGTAGTAAAAGAACGTCCCCAATCAAAACCCTGTAGAACTTTCGCGTTGGCCTCCCTTTACAGGGTATCTAACCTTTTTCCATGGTGTCCTTCACGACAAAAGCAGAGCAAAGAACGGTTCCTCCAGCCCTATGGGTCTCATGTACCTATTCATCCATTGTCAGTTGTGGCTCAGGTTTGTGTCATCTTTAAAAAATGGAAAAATCTTAATTAATATTTATATATTGAGTTTGTTCTTATATTTTCTAATAAAAAAGTCTTATAGTATTGCTTATAATACAAACCATTGTTTGCATTACAAAATATTTTTAATTAAATAAATACACAACGTAATTTAAAGAATAATAATTTATTAATTTAATAAATAAAATTTCATCTCATAAACAATGATACCACTATACAAATGGTACTATAAAATGACTCTTAATAAAAGTATTACAAGTAACAAATTTTCTTGTTCTTACAAAATCAATAATAAGATATTGAGTAATATATATTTATATATGTATATATATAAATATATATTAAAAATTTAATAACAATACCTGAAAAAAACTATATTTCTATCTTATCGGAAAAAAGAGTTGGGTTTGAAGCATGGAATCACTATCATGGAAGGGTGTATTCTTTCAAAAACCTATCTCTTTAGAATTGAAGAGGCTGAGGTAGGTCTGTGTTCTTCTTGTCTTAATTATACAAGTCACTCTCACTAAACATGGGATTAAGGGGACGTAGTTTAATTACATTGTTCAATAGGAAACTTGGTTGGAAGGACGAATAATTTTCCAAAAAAGTGGATATATTCTCACCATTGACAATATTCCATCTTACAGTTGTTGACTATTAAAGAGAAGCCTAAAGCTGATTTGAAATGACATACAATACTGTACACTTTCAACTACATATTCAAATCGTATATTGACGTCGTATGCCCAACAGTAATACTTTTTTTTAATTAATATAAAAAATATTAATTATACAATTTAAATAGTTAGAATCATTACAAATTATTGATTAATATTAAAAAATACTAATTATAAAATTAAATATTTGCAGTCATTACAAATTATTACATATGAATTTGATTAAGCCAATTAAAATTTTGTTTTTGGTAAAATCAGTTGTAGTCATGCATGTTAATCGTAAGATATTATACAAAAAATTATACAAAAAGTGGTATTCAAACACTACAGAGAAGGCCCTAATTTAGATATACATAGATTCCTCTTATTTTATTTTTAAAAATTGAGAACATTTTTTATAATAAAAAATAAAATAAAACAATGGCAAATAGTGTTTCTACTTCACATGATCAAATATTATAAATTAACTACTCTTTTCCTTTTAAAGTAACATCCATGAATATTGATTTTGAAATTCATTTTCCCCATTTTCAATTATTTTTCTTATATATATATATATATATATATATATATAATTGACTGGACGTGTAAATTAACTTAAATGTGTTAAAGTGGTATTTTTATTGTCTTACAATACTTAGACATGGCTAATCTGGGTGTCATTTTTACTGGAAACCCAAGCTATCGTAATGCAGTCAAAATAGAATTGACATAATCAATTATTTATAACCATTTTGAAAGAAAGAAATCAAAATTCTATTATATAAGTTGAGGGAAAATTACATTCAAATTGAAAATTAAAATATACATTAAAGAACCTCAAATATTAATTAAAAGTATAGATAAATTATATATTTCACAAGTTTTGTTAAAATTATATAGATTTTTTATTCTTAAAAATATACACAATTCACTAAAACAAAAAATTACCTTATATTTTAGTCTAATTTTAAAATTTTTTAAGCAAAATATTTTTTATTTAAAATCTTCGTAATTTAAAAAATATGTAATTAGATTAATGGAGAGTATTTTAGTTAAATAAAATTTAAAATTAAATTAAAGTATAAGGTCATTTCTTGTTTAAAAAATATCTGTTTATATTTTAAAAATAAAAGATTTATATAATTTTAATACAATTCAAAAAAAATCTTTATAATTGATATAAAATTCATCTTAGTACGTAAAATACAATTAAGTTTTACCATTTTCTTGTAGCCTTTCAATGAATCAATCTGAAACGCACCACTTAACTTAAGATATTGAGTAATATATATTTATATATGTATATATATATATATTAAAAATTTAATAATAAATACCTAGAAGAAACTATATAGAAGTCTTATCTGAAAAAAGAGTTGGGTTTGAAGCATGGAGTCACTATCATGGAAGGGTGTATTCTTTCAAAAGCCTCTCTCTTTAGAATTGAAGAGGGTGAGGTAGGTTTGTGTTCTTCTTGTCTTAATTATACAAGTCACTCTCACTAAACATGGGATTAAGGGGACGTAGTTTAATTACATTGTTCAATAGGAAACTTGGTTGGAAGGACGAATAATTTTCCAAAAATTAAGTGGATATATTCTCACTATTGACAATATTCCATCTTACAGTTGTTGACTATTAAAGAGAAGCCTAAAGATGATTTGAAATGACATACAATATTGTACACTTCCAACTACATATTCAAATCATATCTTGACGCCATATGTCCAACGGTGGTACTTTTTATTAATATAAAAAATATTAATTATACAATTTAAATATTTAGAATCATTACAAATTATTGATTAATATAAAAAATACTAATTATAAAATTATATATTTGCAGTCATTACAAATTATTACATATGAATTTGATTAAGCCAATTAAAATTTTGTTTTTGGTAAAATCAGTTGTAGTCATACATGTTAATCGTAAGATATTATAAAAAAAATTATACAAACAGCGGTATTCAAACACTACAGAGAAGGGCCTAATTTAGATATACATAGATTCCTCTTATTTTATTTTTTTTTCAAATTTTTACTTTTAAAATTGAGTACATTTTTATAATATAAAATAAAATAAAACAATGGCAAGTAGTGCATTTACTTCACATGATCAAATATTATAAATTAACTACTCTTTTCCTTTTAAAGTATCATCCATGAATATTGATTTTGAAATTCATTTTCCACATTTTCAATTATTTTTCTTTTATATATATATATATATCTGACTGGACGTGTAAATTGACATAAATGTGTTAAAGTGGTATTTTTATTGTCTTAAAAAACTTAGACATGACTAATCTGGGTGTCATTTTTACTGGAAACCCGAACCATCATAATAGAGTCAAAATAGAATTGACATAATAAGTTATTTATAATCATTTTGAAAGAAAGAAATCAAAATTCTACTATATAAGTTGAGGGAAAAAAACATTCAAATTGAAAATTAAAATATACATTAAAGAACTTCAAATATTAATAAAAAGTATGGATAAATTATATGTACCTTGCATGAGTTTTATTGAAATTATACAAATTTTTTATTTTTAAAAATATATACAGTTTACTAAAACAAAAAATTACCTTATATTTTAGTTTACTTTAAAAATTTTTTGAGTAAATTTTTTATTTAATTTTAAAAAATATGTAATTAGATTAATGGAGAGTATTTTAGTAAAATAAAATTTAAAATTAAATTAAGTATAAGATCATTTTTTGTTTAAAAAAATATCTGTTTATCTTTTAAAAATAAAAGATTTATATGATTTTAATAAAATTCAAAAAAAAATTATAATTGATAAAAAAATTTATCTGAGTACGTAAAATACAATTAAATTTTACAATTTTCTTGTAGCATTTCAATGAATCAATCTGAAACGCACCACTTAACTTAAGATAAAGCCAAAATCTTTTTTTTTTTTTTTGCTGGGCGAATCAAATTAAATCTATTCAAATTAAAGTATCAAACCCCGCATTGGATTCTCTAATTAATTAATTACAATAATTTTCTTTTTTAGCATAGTTTAAGTAATATTAAGATGTATATTCATTGTGTTTGTTTTAATTAATCTTTTTTAGATATTGAGGGTACACTTTGTTGTATTATTCTTTTTACAATAAGTAAGCACAGTGACTATGTGCCCAGTGTTGGAGAATGGATCTATTGCCATGCACTTTTCACCAAGAAAAAGAATAAATGAGGCAACTTTAACACCTTTGTTGACAATGTGACATTTCGTTTCCAGCCTTCTGTCTTCATTCCAAATAGACGGTCCAATTTAAATAAGAACTTAACGATCAAATTTTGTCTATAATATATATTTTAGAGAAATAATTATAAAATACAAAATAACATCTGCGTATACATATGAACAAAAAGAAAATAAAGCTTGGAGGTAGAAATGATGGTAACCTTGAAATTTTAAGAAGTGAAAATAATGAGGATGTACAACTTCTTTCAAATAAACAAAAAGAGCGTTTAATAAGGGTAACTAGTTAGAATGATTTAAAAACAAAAATTAGGAGTGAATTTTTTTTAATTAAACTTTTGAATTAAAATATAATAAGTGTATAACTTTTTAAATGATAATATAATAAGTGTATAATTTTTTAATTAATTTATTCACTTGTCATACTATTATTAAAAAATTATATACATTTATTATATTTTAATTAGACAACTTAATAATAAAAATATAAAAAATTACATCTAAATTTAATCCAATTTAAAAATAGGTCATTCAGATGTTCCAAAATTAAGCTAATAAAAAATTAAAATTTTAGCAGAACATATATATATATATATAAAAGTTGCGAACCGTGAATAATAATTTAATATAATTAATTATATATTTGTCTGTGGTAGTTTTAGATTTTTCGGGAAGGTCTTCCAAATAGGCTATCAATTAATGAAAGAAAAGTGGAAAAATTGTACCTTTTATGTATTTCTCCTTTGAAAGTTGTAATTACTAAAATACATAAAAAGGTTAAGTCGATCTAATAATGAGATAATTAAAATAGTATTTTAAGTTCAAACTTTTGGTAATCCTGTGCCAAATTAAAGAACATGAAAGATGATTTTTTTTTTTTTAATAATTACATACCATTAGTATTACAGACTTACAGACCCAACAATATGAACTCATAAATATATATAGGCTTCCAAGTTATTAAAAAAATTGTCAGCATATTCTATTTTTTCAATTAATTAGATTTCTTATTTAAGTAACCAAATTCTAATTACGTTATACTCCATCCTATCACTTACTAGTTTGGTTCAACTGCAAACTTTTATTTTTGTAGTTTACTCGCTAGTTTCAATTTGAAAATTATTGTTCTTATTTTAGAATAATTTAACTCTATATATCATTAATTTAGATCATTTTACCACTCTATTAATTATAGAATTAAAATGGTCTGAAAAATAAAAGAGCAATATTTATAATATATTTTCAAGTAAAATTAAAAAGTTAAAATACTATAATTACATTTTTAAAAAATTAGAAATAAGATAATTTAAAGTAAAACTACAGTGATTGAAAATGCTCTAATTAATATATCAACTGAATAAATTAAATTGCTCAAGTTAAAATTATAAAAATTAGATTACCTTAGTAAACAAATAGCTAGGCATGTAAAGTATACGGACCTCGACTCTTCCATATATGAATCAAATAACAAAATGGCCACATTAGCAAATACAAAGTAATAGGGACAATGGTTCAAAGTTTTACCCTCAACATTGTCAACTGCAAAAATAGATTTATAGGGACTCTAATACTCCATTCATTCTAAGCCAAGAGAGGCACATTAGTGATTCAATTAGACCAATATCGAATCGAAAGTAACTTTGTTAATTTGTGGAGAGTTTTTAATGCATTATTTATGAAAGAAGCTATATAGCTGCTGCTAAACAAGAAGCTTTGACAAACGTGCACGCAAGCAAGTGTAAACCATTCAGCAGAACATGTTGGGAACAAATGCAGGAACAGAAATGCATGAAAGGATCAATTTTATCTAAAATTCTCTAGGTGTTTATTATTTAGGTGCTTAATTTTATAAAAGATATATGATTTTTTTTAAAAATAATTATGTAGTACTAAATTATAAACAATATTTATGTGTTTTATTTTTATTAAAAAAAATCAGATAATAGACTTTTTTTTTAAAAAAATAAAGCACCTGAATTTTATCACCTATGAAAAGGAGCTTTACAAAAATTAGCCTACATGTTATAATATATTTGGGCTCTCCCTTCAGCCTCTCAGTTCATTTGTACCACTCACTCGTTTTGATTTTGATGCTGCAATTCTTTGATCCCTTTTTTATCTCTCTTTTGTACGTAAACTTGTGTGGCTACATTGGAATCAGTTCCTTTTTGAACTCTAATTAGTTTGGAATCTTCTAGACTGTGCTTGGAAACGAAAGTAAAGAAGAAATGGAGAAATGAAATACTTGTGCTCTTTTGTTTGAAGATTATACAAACTCATATATTCTCTTCTCCAATTCTCCAGCTTGTTTGTGATTGATCAATATTATCTCCTTATATTTTTCTGTATTTCTTACATTCCCCTTATTTTGTAATTTGATTGTCTTTTATGTACTTCTATTCTATATATAATATATCACTTCAAGAATACGTTTAAGAGCAATATATTAGAGACTCGGTCAAGGATTGAGTTTCAAGTTTTATTTTTATGTAAGAATTTGTCAAGTTTCTTTTTCAAATTAACCATTTTAAAATTGATCAAAATCAAAATTGCAACACAGCCATGTCTAGTTATCATCTCAATCTAATGGTTTGACCTAATATGTCAGGTTGACTTGAATTGATAATATTTAGCAGTTGGATAATAAAATTTCTCATGCCCAGGTCACTCTTTTTTTTTAATTATTATTCTTCTCAAATATCAGTGACACCAAACATGGCCTTAACATTGTTGTGCAAAGTGATAAACCACAAGGGAATTTCTAATGGGGAGGGGGGGGGGGGGAGAGAGAGAGAGAGAGAGGCTTAATTAATTGGGTGTGTCTCCATCTGCAAGTTACAATTTCTTTGCACTAACATGATAAATATCTTGCAAAAGAGGCACAAGCTAGCTATCCTGGTCATGGTCCTAGGTGTAAAAAATTAGTGATTTCTGAGGGCAACCAAGAATGTTCACAAATTATTCAAAATTTTCGTCAATCATGGGCCAGAATATCCAATAAAGAGAAGTAGTATATCTATTTAATTGATGAAACTTTTTAGTATTTTTATTCAATAAATGCTTTTCTTTTGCCTTGATGCAAAAAGGAGATGTGAAAGTAGTATTGTGTGATAAGAACACAAAGGAACCATATGGAGCAAGTAGTAGTGTGTGAATTATCCTCTTTCCCAATAGTCCGAAGACACATAAAAAGAAAGCAGAAAACTTGTCCACCTCTTTCTTTTCGATCCATATCGCAATCCTCCCTCTGATTCCACTGCAAAACTCTATAAATAATGGTGCAAATCTAACTTTGTGCACACTTATCAGTAGCTGTTATACTAAAGTGAAGCACCCACTAATCCTGTCATGTTCACCACGTTTGGTTTTGTTGCGTCCGCAATACCTCTTATAGTGCACATTTGGCCTATATTATCGTTGCACCCACAACATCACTTCTTTCTCTCAAGTTGCACCACATTCTAGCTATACGCCAAAATAGCTTCTCTTGTGTCATTATCAAGTGCTTATTATTAGTTTGATAGATACAAAATTGTATTAGTTTTTAGTCAAGGTATTAACTCTACACATAATGTGACCAGTTTCTGCTTAATGAATTTTCTTTTGTTTATCATGTCATGCCATGACATGTATCCATTTGTCGTAAGCATTCTAATGATCTATTCTAAGAAACAGTGGAAGAGATTATAAAAAATAGAATGGTATAAATAGTAGTTTACCCTTAGACTATGTTTGGTTCATTGTAAATGTAAACAAAATCTTCTTATATAATTTATATAATGTCTATTATATTTTTATAATAATTATCTTATTTATTAAATTATTATTTAAATTATCAAATTATCTCCTTAAAAGGAAGAACACACAAATTATTTTATATCTTATATATTTATTTTTTATATATATATTTTTAACATCATTTAACCAAACATAGTCGGACAAAAGTTACTTTACCTTTATTAACCTAACCTAGGTTAAAATTGACCCGGCACAATATTTCAATATCTTGGTCTGAGACAAACCAAGACACCTATATGGCGAAACATATATGACAAAAAATATAGTAGAGTGAATTATGGCTTGTTCCTATAGTTGATCCAAAGTCAATTTGTCATGTTGTGATTTTTTATGCACATATATCATTCAACCTTTTGATTGTGATTTTTTTTCACTACCGTTTACTTTTTTTTAATATTAACTTTTACAAAATCACATGATGTCAAAAGACGATGTTGATTACCAATTAAGTAATTATTATACGTGTCGTGCCATGGCAACTTAAGCATATCTGAATTTGCCATCCAAGAAGTTTCGTTTCTCTTAATGGAGCATGCGGAAGATCTAATCAAAGAGACAGTGGAAGAGGTATCCGAAATATTCTTATCAGAAAAACAATTACACCACACTCGAGATTTGTCAGAAGTCTTAACGCTTGGATTTTGAAGAACATAACATCATGTTTGATACGTTTCAGGATGGAATTATGCCCGTCCCATTTAGAGAAAGAAATTTTATTTGGAATTGGAATTCTGATTCCTTTCTATTATTGGACAAGGATGCCACAATTCTTCTGGCACCAAAATAAATAGTTATTTCTTTTCATGTTTGATAAGTGATATAACATGGAGATATTAATTTTTCTATGTATACCCACCAGAAATTTCAGTATCTAACCATGATTTATAGATTTGAGGAATCGTAAAATATTGACTTACTCGTCACGTTAAGCTAGATTGAGTGCGTGTCACCGTAGTTAGAAAATTTTCTAAGAGAAGGCATAAAAATGTATAGACTAAAGAGAGAATTTAATTCTGTTTGAAAGAAAAGTATTCCATTTAGTTTATTCATCAATTTTTTTTAATTGCAAATAAATCAAACTAAAACAATTTTTTTTATAAAATATACTGTCCTTATTCCATTAAAATAATTGATCATCGATATGAATATCTTTGCATGAAAGACTACATCGTACAAGTCTGAATAAATCTTTTGTGTAATAATGGTTGATGATTTTGACAAGTAAGTGGTTTCCAGTTCAAATTAATTATAACTCTGGTGATATCTGATATAGACCCTACAGCATCCCAATCTACAGTATTCTTTAGTACAACCTCGGCAAACACATGATTTCAACTTTAGACCAATTTAAATCTATCACACTACCTATTCTAGTTTGACCCATATCCTTCTAGGTTCATCGTGGTAAAATTAGAGGGTGGGCCATAACCCACGAAGATATGTGCTGCTAAAGTCATACTGAGTACGTGTGAAAGAGAAAAAATATCAGAAAATTTAAAAAAAAATTACAAATTTTATTTAATAAAAATTAACGTTAAAATTAAACAAAAAATTGTCTTAATTAGTTTTTAAAAAATGAAGAAAATTAACATAAAATAGAAAAAATAAATAGAACACAAATTGGCACAATAACAAGTTCTAAAAGAAGAAAATTGAAAGTCTTTACAAAATTTATTTAATAAAAGATTATTATCAAAATTGAACAAAAACTATTTATATATAAGTTCACCTTAATTAGATTTTAAAAATTAATAACAAAACAAATAAATAAAACAACTCCAAAATGTGCATAAATAGAGGATCTTGGATCTGAAAAATCATCGAGTAAATCCAAGTTGGTAAGATGATGGATTATGAAAGAGTTTTCTATTAATATGTGATATGATTCTAAAATTCTCCCAAAGTAAAAAAAAAAAAATACAATTATTTGAAGTTCAATATCGAGCCTTATTTCAGGCTTTTTAACACTTGACTCGTTTCATAGATACTATTTGCCAAAACATTCTATATCACATGATCACCCAGTTTGTCCAATGCATGCACCCAAGTCATTTGTCCTTCTGTTTTTAATGTTTTGGTTGACGTAGTGACACAAAGCATTTGATTTAAGATTTTTGTATTATTTGATTATACCTAATATAAGAATTTATATTTTTTACTAATAATGTAACATATGTACAAAAACATGAAAAAAAATCAACTTTTCAAATATTGTTTGACTTCTTCGCCGTTGTCAATTTTAATTTGAGGGTTACGTAATCATGATTTTACCTCCAAAGCGAATGAGGGAGAAGAGAAAAGTAGCTTATGAGGACGGATATTTAATAATTAATAGCAATAAATTAATTAAAATAATAATAATATACTAGAGCGATAAGAAAGCGACTATGCTTCTTGTACGAGGAGAAGCAACTGAATTGCTTGTATGATATTTTCGCTGCATTAGATCCTCTCCCTTATAATCCTTCTACTCTTCTCTTCTATAAAATTGGATCGTTTAGAGTAAAATTTAAATAATCTAGATTTATTTTTTTTGAAGTTTAAATATTATCTTTTTAAAGTTTATAATTAAAAAATTATTTTTATTCTACACTATATTTTGTTTAAAAAATTTTAAATGATGTAAATTAATTTAAATAATTCAGATTTGACAATAAAGACGATATTAAAGAGAGTATGGGGAGGACCAAATCCTATTTTTCCTTTTTCTCCTTATCCGTAACCAGGTGCTGGCTTGCGTTTATTGGTTTAACGCTTAATCATGACCAGCAAATGACGTAAGTTTCTACAAGCAAAAAATATAATAAATAATCATTGTACAATTCCTATAAGTTTTTTTCGTAACGAATTTTCTTTCATGGTTTTTAAATAAAAAAAATTATATTTAAAGACCAACTTAAAAAAATTATTTTTAAAAATTATTATTATTAAGTTTAACGATTTATTGTTAAATTCAATAGTAATTATTTTAAAATAAATAATAATAAATTTTTAAAAATAAATATCTTTATTTTTTAATTCTTTATTATAATTCTCCCTTTTAAATATTGTTGCAAAACCAATTGGTTGTTTAGGTATGATGATAGGTTTTTTTCTTTTTCTCGGAAAATGTAGGAAATGTTTTGATTTCAAAGAAAAATCGGGGTACTTAGACAGTCTCTTTAGAGAAAATAATTTATCTTAAAAACTAATATGATGATGCAGCCTCACAAAGTAATCGGAACAGCGAACGATATTCCTGAAATCAAAAGGCAATATTTCGATTAAACATTAAAAAAAAACGCAGACATGTTTGTTAATTATGAATTAATATTAGTTAATGATATGCATATCGTACGGGCTTGGTTGGATACATGTTAATTAGGTGCCTTTTAGTGAACAACAAGGACAGAAAATAAAGAGGGGACATAAAATATCATTATCATGTCTCTGAAGTCTGAACTGAGATCCTTTCGTTCGCAGAAAAGGAAAACAAACAAACATACTCTGAACCCAAATCACTTCCTGTGATATTGAAGTTAGGGAAAATTCCAGCGACTTTCTACCTTCATAAAAATAATATTAAAAGACTTTAAATATAAAAATTCGTATAAAGAACTAAAAACAAAAGTTTTTAGTGGTATTTTACAAAGTCATTACTCATCTTCGTTAAAATTACAATCTCTCCTTTCGAATGTTATATAGATGTATTCATTTATAGATAATATCAAATTTAAAATATTCTTATAATATTGAAAAGATAAATTATAAATTTAAAAAGTATAAATAATAACTTTAAAAAAACATTAATAATAATTTTTATCTTTGATCTTTTAAAAAAAATTTAATTTTTAACATCTTTAATATCATTTTTAGGAAATTAAAATTTTTCCTTTAATGAAAAATCTACAAAACTTGAAAGTGGACGCAGACAATCCTCTGGTCCACATATGCCACCATTGTCATTTTTGAGCAACTTGCGCTACGGTAGTACTAGTTCAATTTTCAAGCATATCAAAGATGGACCCCTTCAAGCATATCAACGAGAGGATTCTTTTCATTACCATTAGCCAATTAATTTTGACTGATTGGTTTAGTTGAAGTGTATAAATATCACTTGATTGTAATAACCCGAAAAAAAAAAAAAGAGAAACACAGGTCCATATACTTTCTTATCAAAGATTCAGTGGCTGGAATAATGGGGCCTGGGAATCATCTAATGTTGCTCTTTGATATCTTTTAACTGGGAAAAAGAAAGTGGTCAAAAATCACTAGGATTAGGGTATATGAGTTGAACACTTATAGTGGGTTTGGTCATCTAGAGCTCAAGTTTGTTTTTGAGTCACTCGGTGCACCAACTTTTTCTGTGCTATGCAGACAAAAACTCCACTTTTCCAAAATCAGGCACACTTCCTTCCGCGATAGACTCATTTCTTCTGTTCTTGCCGGAGCACTATAGGGTGGTAGTGGAAGGCAGGAGGCAATAGAGGGTTTTCCAAGAATTTGTACTCTCTTTTATAGACTCTAAGCAAGTTTGTCCATTTACGATTGAATTATTAAGAGTGAGAAGGAATTGAAACCGGGTTACCCTCCGAAGAAGGGCACCTGTGTCTATAGCATTGCATTGCAGTGTGGGCATGCTAAGGGGGACCCATATCAGTCCTTTCATGTGTCTTGACTCTTGATAAGCTAGTCCTAAGCCTATGTTACTTATAATTTATTGGGTACATAAGCCAATGTTAATTTTGTTTATAAGAAACGGACCGAATAATTGTCGACTCATCATCGAGTGTTCAAGGCTTTGACAGCAGAGGCTCGCAATGCAGGCTTCTTTTATCATGCTCTTGAGTGGACTTTTGCGGGCTAATTTAAATAGTTCCTTTGTATAAGAAGAGTGATAGATGGAGTTAATCATAAAAAGATATATAAATATATTAAAAATATATCTTTTTAAAGATATACTTGATATATTTATATATTTTTTTTATTATTGACTTAATATATCTATTTTTATAGATTGAATTTACTTTAAACAAATTTAAAATAATTATTCCAAAGTGTTAACTTATCCAAAATATTCTACTCCATTTTCTTTTTTTTTTTTTTGGAGAAAAGATACTAAAAATCTTCCTCGTTTTGCTCTGTTGGACCTTTTCCATCTGAGCAATGTGGCACCTAGCTTTTATGTGTCCAAGTTTGGCTGATTGGCACCACATGAATGAACAATAGTTTCAAACAGTGCATTTACGCCCTTTTTGTTTTTTTCCTTTAAAGGGTATTGGAAGTCAGAATCCTAGGAAAATAAAGAAAGGGAAAATGAAGTGATTTCACCCACTGAGAAAATTACTTGCAACATCCTAGTACAACGCTGGGCATGAGTCATCACCACTGCTAACTTAGCCCTGGAAAGTGGAAACCACCATAAGAGAGAGAGATTCTATGGTTTTCAAAGGGTAAGTTTCAATTATAGCATGCCTTAAAGGCACCTTGATTGAACCTCACTTGAATGCAGGACTGGTATATGCTTTAAGCAACAAGAGGCATCTTCTAGATTTTGAGGATAAGGGGTGAAAAATGAAGTAAAATTGTTGTAGACGCTTGTATAATTGAGGGTCAGATTCCGTTTCTGTGAGGAACAAAAATATCTTCTTCCAAAACAAAAAATGAAGTGAAAAAGCGAATGATACAACTTCCAACCCACAAAGGTTACCTCAACCCCCATGCCCATTGATTACTATGTTTGAAGTTAAAATCTGTACCATGGCCCCAAAAAAAAAGGGAAAAAAAGTTAAAATCTGTACGCAAAATGCTCAGCTCCATAAAATGTAAATGCAAGAGCAGCTTTCCTCGTTATCTCACATCTGATCCATGTAGTGGAGACAGTGCCTGGACCTCACTTTCTTCTGTCCTAGTGCTAATGAGCTGAGTGAACTGAGATAGATGAAGCAATAACACTTTAAAAATGAGTTATTTGTGTTTGACACTTTAAAATGGATGTAAATTAAGTAGCTCACGAGTGTCACAGCCCAAATCATATTAACGAACAATGCATAATCATTTATAGCAAGTTGTTTGTTTGGTGTACCTTTATTTTAAGGTTTTGCTAGCCTTTGTGCCTGTAGCACTCTTTGTATAAAAGAAAAAACTTAAATATAGACTATAACATGTTTGTTATCGATTTTTCAAATAAAAGTATGAAATTTAATTACGTTTACAAATTAACACTATGATTAGTTCTTTTATAAAATTTTTTTCTTTTTGAAAAATTTGATAACAAACTCCTATAAAATTTTATATAAATGGAAGACCTAAAAAAATATCAACAAGTTGATTTACCTCGAAAATGTCAGTCTGGGTAAGATTTGTAAGTTAAACATTGCAGAGATTAACTATGAAATCATCATTTGAATCTTGGTTGGTTAATTATTTATGGCTTTGGAGCTAATTATATTTTGATTGCCCATGCAAATTCGAATTTCTTTTCCCAAAGAAAAACCAAAAAAGAAACAATATTCATCCAGCACCAGCAATAAGAAGCAGAAAACCCGGGAAAAACTTAAAACATTTACATTACATGCTAAAATTGTACTCGTCTTCATATACTGATATTTCCTTTCATACTAAAACTTAAAACTAGTAATCAAACAAGCTATATTGAATTAACTTCCAAACTGAAAGTGTATATCAAAGTTTTCTTGAGAAAGTTGAGTCAACCAGTATTCCTCATCCCCGCAGCAATCCCATTTATGGTGATAAGCAAAGCATCTCTGATTTTATGGTTGTCATCATCACGTCGAAGCCTCTTAAGTATCTCCACCTGCAACATGTTCATGGGATTTAGGAAGGGAAGTCTATTCTCAATTAGCCTCCTTAAGCTCCTATTGTTCTGCTGAAGTTTCTCATGTCCACTAACAACCAGTACAAACTTCTCTGTTGTTGTGAGCTCGGCCCTTAGTTCACGACCAAGCTCTTGCCTCTTCTCTGACACAAGGACTTCATCATAGTGCTTGGCTATAGGAATGTCTGCTTTCCCCAGAACCATCTCAATAAGGTCTATTGTACATTGAAAGAAAGGCCACTCTTTATACATGGCCTTTAGCTCTTCAGTGTGTCCTTCCTCACAAGCACCTTTTAAACCTGCTCCAACTCCAAGCCAAGCTGGAAGAACAAATCTGGTTTGAGTCCATGCAAACAGCCATGGTATGGCGCGAAGATGTCCAATTCCTGTTGTGCTCTTTCTTCTTGTGGGGCGGCTTCCTATGTTAAGGAAGCCAAGCTCTGCTTCAGGTGTGGCTTCATGGAAGTAGACAAGGAATTCTGGGTTCTCATATACTACACTTCGGTAACATTGGCAGCTGATTTTCGAGATATCTTCCATGAGATTGCGCCATTTTTGTTCTCGGGGTGGGAGAGGTGGGCGAAGGGTTGCAAGTAGCACAGCTGTTGTGTATATCTCAAGCTGTCTCACAGCTATTTGTGGCAATCCAAACTTAGCCTGTACCATCTCTCCCTGCTCAGTGGAACGAAGGGTTCCCTGCAATGTACCATGTAAAACACCGGAAGATTATTCTAGATTTTAGAGCACTAATTGTAATTGGTCCAGTTTAAGAAGAGGCAAATTAGTGCTTTCAAAGGTTCAGATGTATAGCACCTATCAGAAGCAGAAATGATGCTTGAATAACAGCGGGAACATAATCTAAAATTCAATCATAGTTGAATAAACTTGACTTCCAAGCAACCCTATCAACTAATGTTCACTATTGATGTTTTATGATAACTGACCCAGAAAAAAAAAAGAATGTTTTATGATAATTTCAAGCAACAAGTGCACACAAGGAAATTCCATCTAAGAATCTCATCGTTTAGGACAATCAAGTTAACAATTCTAACAATGTGAACTACAGAAAACAAGCAAAGCATGACAAGTTTCAATTTTTAACCTTTACTCAACCAATAGTCCAGATAGTACATCTTGACCATGAGGAAGGAGGTCCTAACCATTGAAATGTATAACAGATGGATTGTAGCAATGTACCAAAAACCACTGCTTTATACTTTAGTTTCAAACAGCTGAAAATAATAATAATAATAATAATAATAATAATAATAATAATAATAATATCTTTATCATTCATAATTTCAAAAGGAAAATGGGGCACAAATCCAGAGTTCTAAGGTCTTAATATATAACTCACCATCACAGAGCCAGGTGGCTGGGACTGAATAGCCAAATATGTAGGGCCTCCACCACGACCAATACTCCCTCCACGGCCATGGAACAGAGTAACTTTAATGCCATACTCATTGCAAGCAGCCACGACATCTTCCTGAGCTTTATAAAGTTCCCAAGCAGCAGTGAATCGCCCAGCATCTTTACCAGAATCAGAATAGCCAACCATAACCTTCAAATAGAAATTTATAGCACCATGGTATGAACTCCCCGTAACAAAGCCATACCACAAATGAAATGATTCTCCAACATAAAAGTACCTCTTGATGCCCATTATGGTTCTTAATGATGTGTTCACGGTACCAATCAATTGATAGAAGTTTTCGGATAACTGAACCAGCTCCTCTCAAGTCCTTCACTGTTTCAAATAGAGGAACCACCCGCAGCCTAAAAGAGACACATCACACACGCATGTCAGTAAAGGTCAAAACATTGTAACTACATTGCACGGAGTGTAAGGGGAACATTTAAATCAAATATCGAGAAAATTACAGCATACTTGTCATAGAGCAGTCACAAATTTTTTCTTTTTTCACAGAATCTTTAATTTTTCACCAAATAATGAACAATTACAACTAGAGTATACTCCACATTCTGTTCAATAAGATCAGACAAGTACTGCAGCTTCATCGCTGCTTCTCATTTTCCAAACACTTATACACAGGAAAGTGCCACATGCTTCTTGAACATGGCAAGTGCACAAGTATAGACCAACGCTTGCATACATTTATATATAGCTAATATTTGATGTACATAATTAATCCACTCATTCCAACTCGTCAGTAAACGGAAAAAATACAAGTTTTCATCTTCAAGCACCCTTGTGACCAGACCAGTGTAAAGAAAACCTGGATAAGTTTTAGTTATGTTAAGTTTTAGTTATGTGATATGAACATGTTGGTTCCATACTTACGTTCCACCAGGACACGCTTTTCCCAACTCCCCACTAACAGCCAGCCGTGCATCTTTCTGTAAAAGCTCCACCGCAAGAACATCACTCGCCTGACAATCAAGTGATTTTCAAAATCAACAGTGTCAGTCAATATTAACAACTTAAATTTTTTGACACAACACTGATTCCATCTGGAAAATTTTCATTTTGCATGTTATTCCATTATATCCAAGATACTATCTTTTACAGGTGTAAGATGAAAATGCAATAAAAATTTTTGTGACAAAATTTCTTAAAACAACTGGATAGGACACTAAAAATCACTTTTCATGCAAAACCAAACACCCCCAGAAGAAAAAATAGGACACGCTGATGATTGTCAAAGCACTTATTTAATGTCAAAATGCCAGGTGAGACTAGCATCTAGAATTGATATTGCAAAAACTGTTTCTAGCTTATATGCATAATTTCAAGACTAATAGCAATTAATCATACATTTGAAGCCATCGAGATCACATAGGCTCCGAGTGAATCACTCCCTAGCTCAGCCGCAATTCGGAAGGTATCCAAGACTTCTTTAACATCAGGAGCAACCTAAAAAGAACAAATGGTGATACTGATCATTAATAAAAACAAGGGAGATATAGCAAATAAATTATGTAAAGAACTCAAAATTTAATTTAAAAAGAAAAAAAACGAACTGAGCAGGGTTAAACTGCTTTGAAATTATAGAGGTAACATGGAATGCCATCTCACTTTTATACTGGGAGGAACCAGTGGCCTCTTCCCTTTCAGTTCTCGTGTTAAGAAGTCCAGTTTCTTTTCTTCATCCCATTCACTGTAAGTTCCCATATCCAAATACTTGGTGATTGCATCAAGTGTTTCGGCATGTCTACCAGATTCCTGTCATATTCCTTGTTTAAGTCCACAACTGATCAACCAAGAATTAATAAGCATGCAACTTAAATCAGACCTGACGCAAGTCAAGCTTCATCAACACCATTCCAAATGTAGCCACTCTTCGAATCAGGTCAGCAAGTCGACCATCAGCTAACACTCCAGATCCGCATGATTGCTGCACAAACGGAAAGCTTAATACTGCTTATAGACAACCTTACAGTGAAGAAAGAGGGGAGGGGGGGAGAGACAGAGAGAGAGAGCACCAGAGATTCATAGC
This sequence comes from Erythrophleum ivorense, assembly GCA_026724425.1. Taxonomy (NCBI): domain Eukaryota; kingdom Viridiplantae; phylum Streptophyta; class Magnoliopsida; order Fabales; family Fabaceae; genus Erythrophleum; species Erythrophleum ivorense. The sequence continues at coordinate 64,407 of JAIUCV010000199.1, read as the reverse complement.
AGAGGAGCAGAGGCTCCAAAAGTTGATCAGTTGTTTCATAATAACTCAAAGGATCATAATCACATGGATTATCTTCAAGAAGAAGCTCCAACCGTCTGCGACTTTTCAGAAGCTGAACACATGGGACAGAAGATAGATGCATTTACAATCTTACCAGAGAGTGATCATTCTGAACTACCAATGAAAATTACAACTCAAAAATTTGTGAGTTTCATAACAATATTCAGAAATGAATTAACATTAGCAACACATCTATGGACAGTTGTGCTAATCAAGATTGCTTTGTACAATGACGGTGTGAGTGTGTGTGTGTGTGTGTGTGTGTGTATTCCATGTTATGTAAGAGGCAAACATATATTTGCGCATTATAAATCTACCAAAATATATGGAGTTGTCTGTATATGTTTTTTCCTTCTGAAATCCTTTGACCAAAGAAATAAGCTTTCGCAGGCCCTTAATAATGCATATGTTAATTCTTCTACAACAAAAAGCCATTGGTCTAAACTCTGTTATTCAACAATTAAACATATATTAACTCAATCCAATTATGGCTTTGGAAAATGATATCTGTAAAATATCAATTACAAAAATTCTTACTAATAGATCAAATATGAATCTATGTTGAAATCAATCCTAGCTGGAGCTAGATTTGCCATAGTATTTCTTATGATTATACTGTTCCTAATTGGTTCTTCCCAAGTTATTCTGCAACCCTCCCTTTCAATACTTAAAGTAGAAAGCTAATATATGAACAGATAAATACAAAAGGGGCAAGACATTATATTGTCCAGTTATTTTTCACCAGTATTTCACATTAATCTATCTCCTAAAGTGTTGTTCGCGTGACTTTACTTTTGAATTGCCAGCATTTCCTTGCACCCAACCCAAACATAAATTTTAAGCAATATCACTTATTTCATTTTCAAACTAGTGTCCACTGGGGTTCATTTGAAGTCATCATGGACAGTGTGGAAATGCAATGCATTTATCAAGCATATACCAGATCCAAGAAACCAGCAACACATAAATTATCCTGAACAAACAGCAGACATTGACTATCAGCTTCAACACAGTCAACTTTGAAGTGCATATTGATGAAGTAAAACAGAACCAATACCTTATCTTTTACATTCCCAAGGACAACCCTGTAAGGAGCAATTCCAGGAAGCTGAGGGAGCTTTGGCTCCAAAAGCTTCTGAAAACTGGACCTTCCTGTCTGGGATTCTGCATAAAATTTCCTCTGAGCAAGTAGTTGACTAGAGCGTGGATTTGTAGGTGCTTGTGAAGCGCTCGAATTTTCTAAACTTGTTGGTGATGCATGACTATTAAGAGTGCCACTCTTGTACGTTGTTGAACTAGGAGGAATCTCACCATCCTATTGATAAAAAGAAATATAGTTTATCTAGGGATACTATGCTCAATTATAAATAATTCTGGACTAATAATGCAATCATAAATACAGAAACCCCAGAATCACTGAAATTGCTCTACCTTGTGATTAAGTGGCATGTAATCTTTTCCCGGAATATCCAGTCTAGGATATTGTGATTCACCATTTTCTACATGAAATGATATACCAAAAAGGAATTATTAATCATAGATAAGGGGGTGAGGGAGAGTATTAGTTATATGTCAGCACATGAATTAATTTGTTTCTGATTCCTCAAGCATGGTGAAAAAGAACTAGATGGAGCAATTTTGAGCACAATTTTGTGTACCAGCACAAGAGGGTAAATGAGCTCTGGCTGGCAGTTGTGTTGGAAGTGGAGCTTGTTGGCCATGATGTTTGAATTGACTTCTACTCAGAGATTGATTCCAACTCTCATGGCGATCCTCAGAGAAGGCTTCTGAAGAGGGAGAAGTGACATCAAGTCTTACAAGTGGATTAGAAGTGTTAAAACATATCTTTGAGAATATAACAATGATAAGCCATGATCTAGAAGAACAGTTCATAAAGATGTATCTGCAGCTGATCGTGTAAAGACATAGAAGGTGCATAAATAGAACTATAAACAGAAGATCATGAACATACACTCCCCATTGCATCACCAAATATCATAACAAAGTTACAGTCAAATTCATACCAAAACTGATATATTTTCTACACACCATAGCAATTGTTTGAGAAAACTATCATGCAAACCACGCACAGAAGCTCTCAAGCTTTTACCAACCACATAGGTCAAATCAATCTTGGACCATTAAACTGGACTTGAGATTTGAGACAGTGGATTCGATGTCAAGATCAAAAGATCGACTTATTTGGAAGCAAGGGGGCAAAAAACATATGTAAATTTGATTTAATTTTCAAGGTATTTAGAAAAAGCAACAGGAAACGGACTCAAGACGCCATAGCTGTAAATCATGCAAAGACCAGGCAGAAAACAAGAAAGTAAATATATAGCAGAATATTATTCATTAAATTCTCAGATATTAAGAATTGGGCTAATTTGATAATGAAAAACTTTTCTGACTTTTGTTCCTAAGTGTGCCTCTGTCCTATTCTCATTCTTAAGTCCAAAATTACTGTCTAATATTTTAGTTGGAGAAAACAGAGCAAAGACGTTAACTAAAAATAGTTAGGCTTTGAAGAGATCAATAAATGTTGCCGTTCATATGATAATCAAACAAATCAAATTATCAAGGTTCAACTACACTGACTTTACAAATTAATTTTCTTGGGCACAAACAGTCTTCATTGGTCATACAAGATAAATCAAAGAAGTTGTGTCCCATTAGCATTGAAAAGGATCTCATCAAATATAAAATTCAACCGACAAACCTTGTTCCAGAATTTTATGTGCCAGCCTTGACAAACTATCACTGCACTGATTCATAGACAGCTCAAATCTGAGGTTATCAACTTCACGGAAATAGAGGTCAATCACCATCCATTTTGATAAAAGTGTAACATCTTTTGTGACCTGAAGAAAAAAGAATAACCAATTTAAACCATTTTACTGTTGAAATTTACAGCGTTTAGTAAGATTTACATTCTGCAACATTGAAAATTATCATATTTTAATTAGAGACTTCAAAAACTTAGCCAGAAAAGTACATCCTGCCACCACTCTGAGCAATCCATAAGTGAAAAGAAAGTAATTAACATATGAATAGCAGTTTTATTAAACACTAAACTTGCCTTTTCCTGGATGACAAATACACATGAAATGTTCTAACTGTCAATTATAAAATTGTTATTACAAAGTCAGCCATGCTTACACTACTAGGAAAACTTCTCAACACATGGAAAAAGACTACTCTAGTTGTTTGAGAAGACAAAATCGTAACACACATACAGTTAACACGAAGTTGAATGGATATGAAAAGAGCCCACCTTTGCTGTCACATTTGGGTTTCCATCTCTATCACCACCCATCCAAGATCCAAACTTTATAGGAGTACAAGTTAATGGAAGTGGCTTTCCTGTATGCTGCAATACAAGACAGGTTGTATCGAAGAGATTAAATAAATTACTTGTGCAAAGAATCTACAAGTTAAATGACACAAATTGAAGATGCCAGACCTTCTTTAAAGCATTGCTGACTCTACGTAAGTAATGAGGGACAGCTTTCCATAGTGACTGCTCCACAATATTCAAACCTGGGAGAATTCAAAAATATATGACAAATAATTATTTCTCTAACAGGGAACCTAAGCATGCAAGAGCTGAGATATCTGTTACTCTAGCAGCTCACCAGCCCTAGCCTCATCAACTGGTGTGGGTTTTTGACGCCTAAGCTCATCTGTCTGCCATATTGAAGTTATCTCTCTCACCTACCAAAGCCACAATGATTTATAAGAAAAAAGGAAAAAAAAAAAGCTAGAAATAGGATTTACACTATCCATTTCACTTTTAGAGAGATGATCTCCCACCATCACACACCACAGTGGCTTTCTAGAGTGAGAATAATGTTCAAGAACTGTACCAGATCTTCAATCACCATTTCTCGATCTTCAAAACTAAGATCAGGTCGATCATTAAGATCCAAAAGATGCTACATGGAAAGAAAAGAATTAGTAATCAGACCAAAAAGTTTATATGATATATGAGATTTAAAGTTCAAGCCTTCAGTAATTTTATTAAGGCCAGACTAAGTCAACAACTCACAGCAATTCTAACGTGTTTGTATTGTAAAGTGCGGCGATTAATTTGTGTGGGATGGGCTGTAAGAACAATTTCAACCTCCTGTAGCAACCCCAAAAAAATAAAACTTGAACTTAGAAAATTACAAGAAACTGATCACTAATTGAAGTACCATCAATGACATTTAATACCACTAATTGCTAAGAAAAGAATTGCCTGCAGAGCAAATACTTAAGGATTCTGATCAGACCTGCTTGCAAACTGTGTTATAAAGCTCGTCTGGGGAAACTCCGCCCTGCACCAGCTGGTTAAAGGTGTCATCGCAAGATTTTGATAAATTTGCCACATTCCGTCCTTTACGAACCCTGCACAAACAGAATTCCTATAAAAGATTGACCTACCTTGTTGAAAATATATTAGAACAGCGTCTTGAGAATTTGAGTATCGCAAATATGTTATTCGTCTTTATGATCTGAACTAAAAATGATTCTATTTTCAGAGAAAGAAACAGAATAATTATAAAGAGAGTAAAAGAAAAGAACAACATACGGCGATCCAATTACCTGTGTTGGGTTTCAGCTATACCCGTCAAAGTAAGATAATGGCTGAAGGCACGAGCGAGAGTCAGAGCTTCTTCTAACGTCATCTTCGATAACTCTGAAGCCAACTGCTCCTCGAGCAGCTCTGCCATGTCCTCAATCCCTGCCTGCCTCATATTACAAGCACTCTGGACAAAGAAACCTCACATTATTGCTACTTGCTACTTGCTACTTGCTTGCGAGAAGTATAGAGAAATCCAACTAGAATTTCACAATTTCAAAAGGATTATATACAGATTTCGTAATTGAGCACTCCAGAACTAAAGAAAGTCTACTCCCATCGTTACGGATTACTTCAGGCATCAGTTGAGTTTTTCTTTATATATGAACTCCCATGCAACAACATAAAACACCAAATGCATTTCCGCTTCGAACTTCCTTTTTCCTATTCCACTTTCTCAGCAACCAACCAGAGGCCCCAGAAAACAGTGGTGACATCGCAGCGAAAGAAAACCCATCACAACAAAAAACGAAATTACCAAACCTATGCTAAAATCATACAGCAATTAGCAACAGTGAATAGACTAAAGAAGAATCCGAGCAAGTGGCTACGGGGACAAAGGAAAACCTGCGCAAGAACTCGAATTTTTTCCAGTTTCTCCATGAACGGACTCCCAACTTCTCGCTGCAAAACGTCGTTGAGCATATTGCCGAGCAATCTACAGTCATCGTCGAAGCTCTGGAACGAGATTTCCTCTGCTATATCGTCTGTGTTGTCGGCCATTGCTATTCAACCCCCCAAGACAGTCGGACACTGAACACTCCCAGAAACGAAAGAAGGGAGCAGAATAAGAGACCAAAAGAGGCGTGCGCACAGAGGGAGGGAGAATGGGTAGTGCAGTGTATAATGTGTGTGTGTGTGTGTGTGTGTTGGGAAATTGTGGGGCCAATTTGCCGCAGAAAAGTGCCAAGAAACAAGCAACAAGTGGCAGCCACAGCGGGGAGGAAAGGAAGAGACCTTCGGGACAAGCTGCGGGGACTCCGAATTGTCTTTAAGTAAATTTTAATTACTTAAATTATTTAAAAAGTACGTAAATTATATTTTAAAAAAATAAATAAGTTTTTTAAAATAATCTAAAAAGATTAAAATCTATTCAAAATAACTTATTTTGACAATCCAAAAAATAATTCTTACCTATATAAGTAGTGTTATGTCATTTATATATTTAATAATTAAAATTTATTTTATACATATATTTTAATTGTATTACATATAGATTTTATTTATACAAATAAAATTTTAATTATTGATTGTATTTGGTTTCTAACTATTGATTGTATTTGGTGGAACATGCACCGAGTGTACCTAAAAAAAAAATTACATACAAGACTGCTTGGGAGGCTATGAGTAGGAGGGGCGACCATCCATGAAAAATATGTCCTTACACAACCAACCCAACTCCATAGTAAAGTTGATATTGAAAATGAAAGGAAGCATATATGACAAAAGGACGCCTTTGTTTCTCTGCTAATCTTTCCAAAACTTGGCACACTGTATCATTTTGATTATCCGTTGGTAACTCCAAAGGTTGGAGTTTTCTTTTTTTTTTTTTTGGGTCAATGCTCCAAGGGTTGGATTCGGAGATTGGACTTCGGTGATTATTTAATTACTAGGATTTGCTTTACGTTTTATGAGTTTCACTACTATTTCATAACCTGTTCTTTTTACATGCCTACGTTCTGCTATTGTCACAGGTTCAATAATTTACTGTATCAATCGTAGGGTGGGAAACGATTGTTTATAATTATTATTTATATATTGCCATTAAATTAAATCATTTAAATTTACACCTTATTAATGTAATAATTATTAGATAAAGTTATTAATTTTTTTGTTTATATTTTGAGACTAATCTTCTAAATTTACAATATTGGGTAAGAGTGTGTATATTTAAATTTTTGTCTGATTAAAAAATCTTAAAAAAATTAGGCATATCTTTGGGCTGTGATGCAGGCATAGAGGCATCGCATTAAACTATTAGGTGTTGCATCAAAAAAATTAAACTATTAGGTGTGTGTGTGTGTGTTATGATTTTCATTCTTAGGCATGATTGATTAGTAAGAGAGTTGAGTAATTTGCATACTACAGGTTTAAGTTTTTCACATTATTATGTGCGTGTGTGTATATATATTTCATAGTAATTAATATATCTGCAATTGAATAAAATAATAATAATTTTATTAAAATTATTTTTTGAATAACATTATTGGTACTACTGTTAAAAACAATATTTAACAACACTCAACTCGCATTATGTTGGATAAGAAAAAATCTGGCTAACCACGTGTGTAATTAATATTTAGTTGCATTTATAAAATTATATAGATTTATTTATAAGTTTATATATATTAGTTATAACATATGAATATAAGTATAGTATAAATATCCTGACCTAAAAAAAAAAAGATAAATGGGCAGTTCAAAAGTCTTTATCTCCACCCTTTTATGTGAATATCACGAGTTATTTGTGAATTTTTATTGGTTTAGGTCTGCATTTCCAAAGGAGACTTTTACCCTACTCCTTATTAATAAAAAGAGCCCTTCTGATGGTGCAATTCACGGATTAAGAAGCAGTGTTAGATAACACACGTGAAAAGTAACTAATGGTAAGGTTGGTTCTAATTAAATTACAGCTAAAAGTATGATAGTTAGGCCGTCTAAAAGATGCTTTAGAGTTTTTTTTTTTTTTGAAGTTTAAAAAAAAGAGAGAAAAGAAGGAGAAAATAAGTTTCCTAAGTCAAATAACAACTTCTTATGAATAAATTATTGATTTAACTCTTAGAAAAATTAATTTTTTTAATTCAATCTTCTCAAATTTAAAATTTTCAATCTCGTCTTTAAAATATCATGTTTATCTTAATTTGATCTTTTCAAAATAAACCCTTTCAATTTTTTTTCTCAAAATATTTTTGCCAATAAAAATGATTGTGACTCTTTTAAGGACTATTTTGATTGAAGAAAATTTTCAAAAACTAAAATTAGAGATATTGTCTTTAAAAAGTGAAATTAATAAAAGAATAATTTTTCAATAACAAAATTTAAAATATTATCTTTAGAGCATTAGATTAAGAGGAGATTTATTTTTTTAGAAACTAAATCATTGACTCGTTATTTGTTTATCATAAAGATCTTTGAAAAAATTGTATAACATTAATTTAATCTTTAAGAGTTTATTAAAATCAATTTAATTAGCACAATATTCATGCAATCTATCTAACAGAAAAATAAGAAAGTGCTAAATTATTTAAGGTTTCACTTCATGGACACATATATTAATAACTACTCTATAATGGATTGCAAGAATGGCCCATTAGCAAGAATATTTTGGCATTGCAATACCTTACGCACACATCAGCACACTTCTTTTTATTTTGGCCAATATACCTCAACTTGCAACCAAAAGGCCAAAAGAGCAGCAACAGAACAACGAAACAATTAACAGAAAGAGAACTTTTGGCCTAACAAACTAAACAGAACTACGTTCGGCGCCAACAATTTACATTCAAACATGCAATATATATATATATATATATATATATATATCCAAACCAGCTTAAACAATTTAATTTAATGTTAAGTAATTTAAATATTGAAGTAGACACAATGGATTAGGTTGGATTTCAACCATTCATATCTGACCCAATTTTGTTAATTTTTAGATATCTAATTAATGTTTAAAATAATTAAATCATCACATCCCATCCCATTTCATCTTACTCTTAAATTATTTTCCTAATCAAACTTTTAATATTTAGAATTTTAATATCAGAATAAAATTAAATGTAAATTTTAATAATATTTTACGTTTCATCACGCTCAAGTTGAAATTTGAAAATTATTGATATCTTTATTTCCTTTTCCAAAAGACAACTAACAATAATATAAAAAAAAAAAAGTTGAGAAAAAAAAAAGTAAATAAAGAAAGTGATGGAAAGTAACGCTAGATTAGATTTTTCATTTTTAGTGGGAAGGAAGAAGTAGAAAATAGTGTAGCTGAGTCACCAAGTTCATATTTAAATGGACGTGGCTTTAAACAGTGAGTAAACGGCCACTTAAGAGAGATATACATTACGATCCGTGAAGGTCTCTATCAAAAAGTGGGAGGAAGAAGAAAAAAGTGCGATATATGATTACGTGAGGCTAGCCCATTGCCTCATGAATCATGATTAAGATGTTTTGATGCTATTAATTATATGACCCATAAAGTGACGAACATGGATCGGCATCTTCTCTAGGATATTCTATTAGACTCTTGTAATCCAGGTTTCAATTTTCAACTTTTCAACCTTAACGTCTATACGAGAATAGAGACTACAGAGTGCTTAAAAGAATGGGTTAAGGATTTTATCTTTAACATTATGTTGATTTCAATTTTAGAGAATGCTATTTAATCATTAGTATGGACCCTCTCGTACGAATGTATGGGAATCAGGGGCTTAATAAACATATATATATATATATATATATATTATATATATGTTATGAGAATAAGAATAGTCAATTCTTTTAAATTTAAGATAAATTAAATTTATAATTTTAAACACAAAATAAAGAATATTAAAATAAAAGTTCAAAAATATTGTTTAATAAGTTATATTTAAAAATAAATAAATAAATATTCGTGTTAAAGATATTTCAGTCATATTTTAATTTTATGAAAATTTGAGTATATTTTTATAATATATAAAAATTTATATAATTTAAGTATCTCTTAAAAAAGAATAAAGTAATGAGCTGTCATTTTTTTTTTCCAAATTTTATCATAAGAATTTTGTGCACTAAAGATTACAAAAACCGTACCAGTTTTGGGCCAATATCTCCTATCCACTATCAATTTTGGAAGTTCAAAACGGGGCTGTCCAGTTGACGAATCCAATATGGGTTTAAAGTCTACCATTCTATTTAATAATTAACGGCCCGTTGGGTAGGCATGGAGAGAAAATTTGGAGAAAAAGAAAAGTTTGGGAAAATTTCATTTTTATCTCTATAATTATTATTTAATTATTATTTAATATTATTTGATAATAATTATTCAATCATTAAAAATAAAAATATTATGAGTATTATCTATCTACAAAATTATTTTTTTCTTTTTTTTTTCTTTACTCTTTTCCTTTCCATCCTTATCTTTTTATATACTAAATAAGCCCTTAATATGAGCCCTCTAGTGCAAATGTATTGGAATCAAGGAATTAATAAATTAAAAAATATATATGTATTTTAACATAATAAAAAGAGTCAATTTTTTAGAATTAAAATAAATAAATTATATAATTTTAAACACAAAATAAACAATATTAAAATAAAATTTCAAATAATATTGTTTAACAAGTTATATTTTTAAAAGATAAATTAATATTATTTTCAAAGATATCTCTGCCATATTTTAACTTTATAAAAATTTGAGTATATTTTTATAATAGATAAAAAATTATATAATTTAAATATCTCTAATAAAAAAGGAATAAAGTAATGTACTCTTTTTTCAAATGAAGATTGTTTTATCATACAAATTTTATCAACTAAAGATTATAAGACCCGAACCAGTTTTGGCCAACATCTCCCATCCCCTATTAACTTTGGAAGTTCAAAACGGGGCGTCCAGTTGACGAATCCAACATGGGTTTAAAACTAAGTGCATGCTTGATTTAACGTTGAAAAATAAAAAAATTATAATTTATAATTACAAAATACAAAAGTTATAATTTATTATTTTGATCAAAATTATAATTTAAAAAAGAATTAAACCAAACATACATTGAGTGTGACATTCTAACGATGCATACATGTAAGTCAGAACTGGTCAAAAAGTTGACAACTGAGAGCAGAGCTTGTAGTGGAAATTTCTCAAAAGCTTTACTTGCAAAACGATCTGCTACTAACGGGGCGTTTAAAAAATGAAATAAAATAAAAATATATATGTAATATTTGTTAAATTTTTATAATTTTTATTTAAAAAAAATTACAAATAAAAATCTAAATATAAAAAATCATTTTGTAAGACTCATTATTACTCTTACTAATTTTAGTTAAAATCAATAAAAATTTATTCTAAAACAATACAGATTTTATAAAATAAATTTTCTTAATTTTAAGTCTTTCTTTATAATTTTCTCTATTATTTCTTATTATTTATTATTAATATTTATTTATTTCTAAATTTAAATTAGAATAAGAGTATAAAAAAATTTTATTTATTTATAAACTTATTTTTTTTAATATATATTTCTCTTTCCATTCCGGGAGCACGGCGCACACAGACGCTCGAGCTTGAAGAATATGGAGAATCGAGAGGCGGCTCCGGTGCCAAGGGTAGCCGTGGTGGTGTTCCTTCTGAAGGGCAGATCCGTACTCTTAGGTCGACGGCGCTCCTCCGTCGGCAGTTCCACATTCGCTCTGCCGGGGGGTCACCTGGAGTTTGGTCAACCTCTTTCCCCTTCTCTCTCTCTTGAAGATTGTTTGTTTCTCGGGAAATTTGAATTTTCTTTTTTCTATTTTCTGGTTTCGGATTCAGGTGAGAGCTTCGAGGAATGTGCAATTAGAGAAGTGAAAGAGGAAACGGGGCTGGAGATAGCGAAAACGGAGTTCTTAATGGTCACGAACAACGTGCTCCTGGGGGAAGCAAAGCCCTGCCACTACGTCACCATCTTCATGCGAGCCGTGCCGGCGGATGCAGAGGAAGAGCCTAAGAATCTGGAGCCAAACAAATGCGATGGGTGGGACTGGTATGAATGGGGCAACCTGCCAAAACCATTGTTTGGGCCATTGGACAAATTGGTGAATGAAGGTTTCAAGCCCTTCCCTCCCTGATTCTATTATGATTGTTAATGGTGATAATTGATTTATCTTCGTTTCTCTTTTCCCACTGCTATGCCATGTGGCTCATTGAGATCATCAGATCAGATATATGTGATTGTGAGGGGTATGAATGTTGGTGCCTTAGTTTTTAACTTGAATTGGGTATTACTGAAATTTGCACATCGTCAGATAGAGCTAGAATTTAAGATATTTTGATAATATAGATACAAATGAATCAAATTAATCTTATAAAGATATATATATATATAAGAATATCAAATACATTTTTACTAGAATTTATAAGGGTTATTCTGCTTACTTATTATTTTGTAAACTAGTTTTGCCCAAGGGTTTCTTTATTATTTTCTATGTTGAGAACTTCGGTTTGAGAGCATAAATTTTTGCTCTCCACATTCTCATAGATTGCGGTAAGATAATAAAATGAAGAATTTAACTTTTGTAGTGGCTTTGATCACTTTTTAAAATGAAAATGATGCTTGGTTTATTATCAATATTTTTATATACCGTCACTATTTAGGATTATTGTCACTTAATTATGAATATTATTCAAGTAAATTAATTTGGGCAATTAATTTAACCCAAAAAAAAAAGACAATGAAGATTGTTGGGTATTGCAATTATTAAAATTATGTTGAATTGAACTTTTGGCCTTTTTTTAGGAACAGTGTTTTTTATTTTAAAAAACAAACATAAAAAATATGTTTGGAATGTTATTTTTAAATGATTTGTTTTTAAAACAATTTTCTAAATTCTTGTTTTCAAAACAGAAAAATCGAAACTACCATAACATGTTTTCAATAATACTCTTTCGAAAAAGATGCCAAACTTGTAATTAGATATATTCAAAAAATGATATTTTGATAAATATTAAACTATTTTTTATATTATTTATATACCTTTAATGTTATATTTTTTAATCAATTAGATGTGGGTCCCATACAATTGTATGGGACCTATATCAATTACATAGCCTAGTTTAAATTTTAAAAAAATGACGTAGAAAAAAAGATTTTTAAAAAAATGGAAAGATTTAAAAAAAATAAAATGCATAAACAATTTAAGAATAATATTTTACAATGCAATCCATTATATTAAAAAAAATAACTAATATATATATATATATATATATTATACGTTATACTTCTAATAAAAATACAACATAAGCACCCTAAAAACATGTTGATGCCCATATATATAAATAGAGGACATATTAACATGTCAAATTTCAAAAAATATCAAGCACATATATGATAATCACACTTAAAGTACGGTGAATAAATGTGATGTGTAAAATATATAGTTTTAATGCCTATGAGATAGAGGATCTCAGTTTATCGAAGGTGGATAAATTTTGTACAAAACGATCGAAAACAAATAAAACTCTTATAAATTTGATTATGTTAGATGTAAGTGATGTTGATAAACAATTAGTTTTTGTGAATTTAGTTAATGATACAAATAATAATAAAATCAATATGAGGTCCTTCAAAAGTAGAAGAGCAGAGGTCAGCACATTTGAGATTGCACACAGAGATTTATCCTAATTTGATCAACTTTGACCTACGTTCAATCCCCTCAAAACACTTAAAGGATTTTTTCACTAAAATAATATACTTACATAAATGTGATTAACATCACTTACAAACTTCATTACACGTGATTTTTCAACAGTGTTTTTAATAGCCCATTCTTAACTCTTTCTCGGTCTTTAACAATACTCCTTTTCTTTTACAATAATTTCAAGCACAAATAAAAATGCTTTTTACAAGCAGATATTTCGAACATTAAGTAATAATCAATCTTGTATATTTTCTCAAATTTCTTGTACTTTTCTCTATCTCATCTATTCAAAGTTTCAAATATATATGGACTTCTTACACTGACTAGCCGTTAGAGATAACTATGATCTTTAACGTTTAACTTTACTGGTATATCCTCAAATTATCTCTAATGTTCAAAACTTTCCTTCACAATTCTTGCTCTTTCATGCGGTTAGTCTGGTCAACCCATATTTAATGCTAATCATGAAGCTTGAAACGAGTTTTTAAGGAAAACTTTATTTTCATGTAAGTAATCAGAGATATGCAAAGCTAATAGTTTTTTTGTTCATGTTCATTTTACCTAAAGATTATAACTTGTTTGTTTGTTCTTCATAAAGTTATTTGTCATTTGGCATATAATCTTGGCTTCTTAAAAGCACCCATAAAAATAATCAAGGCCCAAATAAATTAAAACTTGGCTTATTGGGTCGAGTCAGATTATGGGCTTTTACATAAATCTGATTCAAATTTTGTTATCATCAAAGTCTTTAGGGCAATCAACATTGGGCTAATAATTTTTCCTTTTTTGATAATGACAAAACCCTTAAACAAATTTAAGCTTATTTATGTAAATGTTCATTTTATACAGGAGTTACATTCCCCTTGACAATAAAGCACTAATTTCAATTAAGATAATTTTAACACTTATATGTTAAACAGGTAAATCAATTTTAAGATTTTAGCAAATGATAACTTCAACCGAGATTAACCATTCATGCCAATAATAGTATTAAGTAGTTAGATCAGAACACCATTAATTACACAAATCGAAGAAAAATTCAATAATCATAATAATCACAACAATTATGAATCATCAATCAAGATTTTCATTATAAGTATACTATGCCAATGTCTTCCCCTTCTTGTCATCAATAACAGGGAAAAGAAACAACAAATTCATAGGCAGATGTATGAGCAATGAAATGCACAAAATATAAAAGAGTGAAAGTGAGGCCATCACTGGCAACAGTCAAGCATAAAAGTATTCTCAATGACGCGTGTGACGAAATCACGAACTACAATCATGGTAGGTGACTTCCATTGTTTGAATAAGTAGACAGATGGTAGAGTCAAGGTCCTGAAGACACTACAAGAGTTTCGTGTGATCAGTTTGAAAGGCTTGTTTGGCATCATGAAATTTAGTGGTGATAAAGTCCAACTACTGTCTAATGACACAATTTAAACTAAGAAGATGACGAATGACACCCATATTTATAGTTAAAAACTCTATGCCAGAATGAATAGATGAAACATTGTCATTCAATGAATGGAGTTGCTGAAAGATATCATGGAGAGCAGGCTGGATGGAGGTGGAGGTCAGAGGAGGGGAAGGTGGTGAAGGGGAGTGAGGTGGAGGTGGAGTTGGAGGAGAAGGAGGTCATAGAGGAGAGTCAGGTGGAGTGAGAGGATAAGGTGAAATAGGAGTTGGTGGAGAGAAAGGAAGGGAAGGTGTGGGAGAATGAGATGGTGAAAGAAAGTAAGGAATCTCTTTTCTTGGGGGATAGAGGAAATAATGAAGGAGGAGAGGGACGGTCATCATAAGTGAAGGTAAGTGGAGCAATAACAAGATTTATGCGACACTTGTAGCAAGGAGAGGAAGATGAAGGTGGAAGGAGAAGTAAAGGAGCGGAAAAGATTAGGTTACGAAGAAAGGAGGGAATGTTAACTTGGTTGGAGGAACAGAGTGGAAGATTAGATGAGTTGGTTATATGATCATTTGAAATAGGTGTGGGTAGAGGGTAAGATATGCGTTGAGGTCCTATTTATGATGATGCCCCTATACTTTTGAAAGATATTTTGAAATTTCGTGTTTTAATGACCATGTTGCATTTTTTATTAATTAGTCTCCTTTTGTTGTGAATAACAACAATACCATCATAAAGGTCCTGGCTAGTTCCAACTATAAGAGGTGGAAACAAAGTATTGAATTTGCCTTAAGAATAATAAATATAGATCTGGCGCAACATGAGAATGAACTATTAAAACCCATTAAGAGTAGTACTATTGAGCAAAAAGAGTACTATACTAAGGAGGAGAAATCCAATCGCCTCAATCTCATAGTTATGACAAGATCAATTGCTGAATACCTCATGAGTGGTTCATTGGAGACAGCAAATGCTAAGATTGAACAATTCATTAGTAAGTTGACAAGCATGAGATATGATAATATTAAGAGAGTTATGAAATATGTCATGAAGATAATGTGTGCTAAAACTAAGCTTAAGACTTATGATATTCTGATTTCAGATAGCTTTATCATTCAACAAGCACTTAATTCGCTTTCGCAAGAATTCAGTCAGATTAAAACTATTTATAACACACAAGATTAAACTTGGGACATCAATGACTTGATTCCTAAATGTGTGGCCAAAGAAGAAAAGCTGAAGAGAGAAAAGAATGAAATTGCATACTTGATTTCTCATAACAAGCTGAATTTCCACAAAGGAAACGTGAAATTTAAGAACAAGAAGACATATGCTCCTAAGAAAGACCAGGATTTCAAAAGGTATAGCAAACATCAAGTCAGTAGTGACAAAGATAAAATGAAGGATATGAGTTGCTATTTCTATAAGAAGAAGGATTATAAGAAAGTTGAT
This sequence comes from Erythrophleum ivorense, assembly GCA_026724425.1. NCBI lineage: Eukaryota > Viridiplantae > Streptophyta > Magnoliopsida > Fabales > Fabaceae > Erythrophleum > Erythrophleum ivorense. The sequence continues at coordinate 48,484 of JAIUCV010000199.1, read as the reverse complement.
TGCCTCAAATATAAAGATTGACTGATAAAGAAGGACAAAGATGTGTTGTTGTTATGTTTATATTGAATTAAACATTATTAATATCCTTTTAGATTCTTGGTGGCTTGATAGTGGTACTTTTGTTTATATTACTCTACCTTATTGGGTTCAAAAATAGCAAAAAACTAAGTAAGAATGAGTTTAAGTTAAAAATTAAAATTGGTACTAATGTTAAAGTTGAATATATAGGAATTGTTATTTTATCATTAGAATCTGGTTATTGGTTTTGTTTAAAAACATTTTATTATATTTCATCATTTAAGAGAAATTTAGTTTCTCTTTTCTCACTTGATAAAGTTGGATATTTTTTCAAATTTGGAAATAAATGAGTTGAAATTTTTTATAATGCTAATGTGATTGGCAATTGCATTTTATCTGACAAATTATATAAATTGTGTTTGAATCCAAAAACTAATTATTTATCTTTCAATATTGAGAATTCTACAACTAAATGACCTTTAATTAAAGAAAAATCTTTATTGTTGTGGCATAGCTGATTAGGCCACATTTCAAAAGAAAAAAAATTGAAAGACTAATCAAAGATGACATCTTTCTCTTACTTAACTTAAAAAAGATAAGGACATGCGTTGATTGTATTAGAAAAAAATTAACTAAAATTAAAAAGAAGAGTGTAACTCGTAAGGGGAGTCCTCTAAAAATAATACATACATATAAATATAGTTGAATAATATAAAATAGTTATTTTTAAATGTAAATAATATTAAAAATAAATAATATATTCACAATATAATTTTTAAAATTAAGCAAGTAAAAGGTAATAATTAATAATTAATTTCAATAATAAGCTAGTATTAAATATATTAATAAACATAAGCATTATTATAAAATTAGTACAAGTTTTAAACAATTTAAATTTATAAACATAAAATAAATAATATTAAAATAAAAAAAATTACTGTTATCCTTTAAAACATTTTGATTATCATTTTATTTAATTAGATATATTTTTATAAATAAAATTATATCATATAATTTAAATATCCTTCAAAAAAATTTTAAATTCTTTTTTTATGTTGGGGGACTCCCCCGCCCCAGGGGGAGGAAACCCTTAAACAGGCAAACAACTAGCTAAAAATTCATATTATTGATATTGTCAATTGCACACTAATGTAGTGCCGGAAGATATATGCATGGACTTTTCTCATTCTCTGTATCTTTTGCTAAAGATATATTTAAAAGAAATTATGATATAACAAATTATGTTAAAAATATTTGTATTAAAATATATTAACTTTTAAAATTTTTTTAAAAAATATTAACATAAAAAATTTTAATTGTATGAAAAATTATGATTTAAGATTTTAAATTAAAATTTTATCTTAAAGTCTTTAAAAATAAATTTAAAATTTAAAACTTTTTAATAGAAATACTTTCAATATAATATTCTAATGTGTAATTTTTTTCATATATAAATGGTTAGGTATTACATGGAGGTTTGTTGATCTGCAAGATTGGTCGGTCCCGGCGTCCCACCGGATAAAGGGTCTCCTGTGTTCGTTGATACTTGATAGCCCCATCAATAACATTCACTATATAATATTGTCAACCTCTATTTCACATTTTAGCTTTGCATATATATATATATATATATATATATCCGCCCCTTCTTTACATTTTTTATATTATATTATTTTAATTAAAATATAATAAATATATAATTTTTAAATAATAATATAACAAATATATAATTCTTACAAATAAATGCATAGTTTTTTAATTTAAACTAAATACTTGTTATATTATTAATAAAAAATTATATATTTACTATATTTTAATTAAAAAATTTGATAATAAAAATAGAAAAAATTATAACTATCTAATCATATATATATATATATATATAAAAGTTATATGCTAAATTAATTTAAAAATATAATAAATCTGAAGAAGGAGAAAATGTGCTCTAACCCAAGAAGATACTTATTGTATAATATTAGAAAATTAATTATTATTGTGATTTATATTTTAGTTGATAAATATTATCTTTTAAAATTGAGAATGTAGTTTAATTATAATTAAAATTATATTATATAATAACAAATAAATAACAATGATACTTACTGCTGTGTATTATATATGAGCACTTAAAATAAGCTACCAGCCATCCGCCTCCCCAACGCACATATCACATTCCTTGTAGTAGGAAGTAGTTTAGTGGCTCGGTACTTTTATAGGCATATTAATTACTCTATTTTTTTATAAATATTTAAATTATGAAATTTTTTATTACAAAAATATTCCCAAATTTTATTTAATGTAATGAAGATTATCAAAATACCCTTAAAGATATTATTGATTATTTTATTATGAATATAATTTACTTAAAATTATATTTCTTAAACTTTTATCTTAATATTTATTTAATACATATTTAATATCTTTTATATTGTATAGATGTTAATCAAAATAGATGTAATTACAACTTATTTTTTCTTGTGGAAGATGTTAATGTAATGTATCTTTTTATTTTAAAATAAAATAATTTAGTTTTTTAAATAATTAAAAAACTATATAATTTAAACATATCTTAAAAGAGAACAAGAGTAATTTGCCCTACTTTTATAGGTATGATGATGGTATGAACTTTGACATTAGTGCTTTTGGAGTGAGCTGTTAACCATCAATAAATTTATAAACAAGTGTGTTCGATTAAAATGTTTGAGACCTTTTATTTAAAAGTATCTTGAATTAGAAGATAGATAGTTTGTTGACTGGCCTTAAAGATTTCTATATATTTTTCATTATTTTATTTTCCTAAAACAGCTCATTGATTAATTAATGAATTGCTGGATTGTTAGATCTATCATTTTCCTGATTGTCAATCTGTGAAAGTGCATGCTGTTTATGATCTTCAAGATTAGAATATGAAGCGGATGCATGTGATTTTAATGATACACATGATCTAGCTCCCCAATTTGTGTGAAACAAAATCTAGTGCTTGTGATTTTTTTCTCTCTCAACACAAGCTGTAATTATTGGCTAATTAATTTCTCTGGGTTGAGACAAATTTTGAATACATTAAACAGATGCGAAGACTACACTTTCAAAAACCACTGAGAAGAAAATTTATTAATCTTGAACAAAATTTGAAGGCACAAGTGATCTTTTTTTGGGGGGGGGGCTACAATTGATCACAATCAAAAGCATAAGAGTAAATTATAGTTTTGATCTTTAAAAAATATGTTTTATATCATTTTACTCCACCTAAAAATATTTATATTAAGTACATACATCAATTTTAAAATTTGATTCAATTGAGTAAGAAATTTAGTCCATAAAAAATTAAATTTATGCATGTTAATTTGGTGCAAAATATGTTAATTAAAAACCAAAATGGTATTTTAGTTTCAAAAAAAATCTAGTAATTTATCTTACTTATGTTTAAATTAAAAAGAATGAAGAAAAAGAAAAGAAGAGTGAAATTTTAATCTAAATATTTTTTTATTTAAATTTAAATTTAATATTGTTTCATTAAAATATTTATTTAAAATTAAAGAAAAATATTTAAAATAATATTTAAAACAAATCCTTAAATGTGAGATCAAATTGATAAAAGAAGAAAGAAGATATAGAGAGAACAAAGGTAGGTGATATTGATACTGATGAGAGTGAGAAGCATCTTTGTATTTGTAGGAGTGGTGGGAGCATGTGAAAGACAAGAGTAGAGGTTAATTGTGGTCCAAGCTGGTACGGTGGTTGTGGCTTTACCTGCTTTCAATCTGTTTCCAGTGCCACCTCAACCAGCTTTTTGTCAATGACAAAGATATCCCACCTAAGCTTGTCTCTTCTCTGCCTTCCCTCCAATCACTTCATATTTTGCAACTTGGATTCTTTATTATTATTGTTATTATTGTAAGAGAGCAAGATATAAAGAGAAAAAAATGTGTATAGAGTGCATTTAATGAATTTCACTTATTATCTCTTTTTTTTAATTGACAAAATTTTAATAAATAGCAAATGAAGAGAATGTATGTTCATAATTAATATATATTTTAAAATTGTGTGTCATAACATGTATTGAGTTGTAACATTTTGTAATAAGTGAAATATAGTTTAAATTATAAAATATGATATATTTATCATTTTATAATATGCATATAATACTGAAGATAATAAATTTAACATAAAAATTTTAAGAAAAAAGTACTTAAACTAAGTCATAAATTTGTAAGTAATTAATTCTTAAAAAAATCTAAAATATGATCTTCCTTTGTTTTCTTTATAAAAATCATAAATAACACTTGACTACAATTCAACACTTTTACATATAACTTTATTGTTTTCGCATATTTCTAAAGTATAAAATCACGTGATTTTGTCATCTTAGCTCAAATTATAAGCTAATTTACTGATGAAGCCTATTTCTAGGTCAGTCATCGTATTGTCTGACTTTGGCACTTGTTACAAATAGTAAAATTCGGATTGCAAAAGTATGGTATTAATAACTATGGTGAAGTTAGAGTTGTTTATGATTGAATCATCTGAAAATTTATGTATACAATAATAAAAAATTTATTTTATACAAGTTTTAAAAAATAATTGAAAAATGAAAAAGCTCGCATTGCGCCCGTTCTTCATCTTGTGCTGTCTTTTTTCATCATAATCTCACTGTTTCCTTGTTGCCAAGAGGTAGGTGGGGCTGCTTACCTTCTTTTCCAATCGATGATTCTCCAATTAATTGCCTGTCCTTCACTATCTCACTCTCACAAAAAGGTAGTACGATGCATAGAATAAATCATTCATTTTACTCACTTCCCTAACAAACAAAATCATTTTGTTCACGTTCGTGAACCTCATTCGTAATTACCCTACTTCCGAAGCTTGCTTCTCTCCCTCTCCACCATGAAGACAATAATGGCCAAATCCCCCCATGACTCTTCCTTCTCTTTCTCCAGAAGGTACTTCCATTTCACCAAGAAAGTTCTCGAAGAAGATGACGACCAGGAAGAACAAGTCCTAAACATCAATCCATCCTCCCACGCCTGCCATGAACAAGATAAACAAGTAGAAGAAGATCTGACAATCCAAACTCCCGGGAAGAATCAGTCTGTTTCAAGATTCAAGTCGGCTCTTACTCTCTTCACCAAAAGCCGTTCCCTCCGCCTCCACCGTTCTTCTTCTTCCTCTCTAGTAGGAACCAAAGTGGTGGGTACCCTTTTCGGCAACCGTCGAGGGCGCGTGCACATCGCGTTCCAAGAGGACCCCAAGTTGCACCCACCGTTTCTGATCGAGCTAGCCACACCCACGAGCGTGCTGGTGCGAGAGATGGCTTGTGGGTTAGTCCGAATCGCGTTGGAATGCGAGAAGAAGAAGAGGAAGAATGGTGGGAAGCTGGTGGAGGAGCCAATCTGGAGAAGTTACTGCAACGGGAGGAAATGTGGGTACGCGAATCGGATGGAATGCGGAACTGAGGAGTGGAAGATACTGAAGGCCGTGGAGCCGATATCGATGGGTGCGGGTGTGCTTCCGGCGAGTGGTGGGTCCAACGGCGAGGGGGAGGTGATGTACATGAGAGCAAGGTTCGAGAGGGTGGTTGGCTCCAAAGACTCGGAAGCCTACTATCTGATGAACCCTGATGGTAGTGCTGGTCCTGAATTAAGCATTTATCTGCTCAGAGTTTAGCATGTGCTTATATATATATATGGGGGGATTGAGTTGGTACGGTACTTTGATGAATTTATGATTTGCCTCTGATGGGTAAACGTTGTGGGGGCTATATGATTTCCCTGTTTATTGCCTTTATTGCCTTTGTTATGGTGATTTTGAAGCTGACTTTGCCAGTGCCAAAGTGATGGGTATATTGGTGCATTATATTCCATGTTTAGCTAGAACTTGTCTGAATGTTATGTTTTTGGAATAGAAGATGAATGACGATGCAGAAACAGGTAGTACTGTGTGTGATGATGCCTCCAAGGCTTTAAGGGATATCTTTTCTTTTTTCCTTTTTTTAATTATCTTATGGGGTTAAGTTTTGTCTAAAGTTAAAATTTTCACTGAATAAGCCTAAGGGGGTATATTGGTTTGACGCATTTAAAATTTTGGAATATAAATGGGAGTTTAGAAGGGAAGAGAGAAACGATTCATTCTACTGATTAGAATAGTATTTTGAACCCTAATTCTGTTAGTTTAACTTAGAATCAATTGGTAATTTGGTTCAGTCAGGCTAAAAACTCGGCTTAGTCTCAATGTGGTGCCTTAGAAAAATTAAGATCTCTTAAAGTTCAGAGAATCCTGAAGTTGTGAAATGAAGAAAGATAAATAAATTTTTTCTTTTTTCTTTTCAATTAAACCCCACCCCAGTTCCACTATTCAACTTTACAATTTTAGGATTCTCTAAACTTCAAAGGATCCTAATCTACTTTGAGATGATGCAAGCAGAGTGATTGAAACATGCTCGACATGGTGGGCAACCAAGTTACCAATGACACTTTTGTGTAATTGTGTAACAATTGTTACATTTGTTAACATATTAATATTTTACATACTTAAATAAAGAAAATATTCAATAGACATGCATTAGTTTACTATATCATATATATATTTTTTGCTTAAAATACTTATTTATGTTATCTTATTGGATCATATTTCAACATTGAACCAATTGACTCTTCTAATCAAGTCACAGGCTTAATAAAGTTTTAATACATTGATTCAAAAGTTATTAATATGAAATGTGATAAGATGGTTTTTAAAAAAATTAAATTTTTAATATTGTCCTTATATAAATAAGGAAGAAATATAAACGATGAGAGGCTAAAAGAATAAATAGAAAAATAGCAAAAACTTATCACTTCTCCAACCTTCTCAATTTAGAGAAATTTCATCCATCTTAACCTACTCCAATCATTGCTTTATCTTACTCCAAAATCAAGTCCTTAGCGTTAAGTGTTTCTGAAAGAAGGTTATGATGCATTCAGTGCAATATCACTTTCTTTATAGGAAGAATACATCATAGTTCTGAACAAGACAGACTTCATCCACAAGCAAGAAATCGCAGATAAATTAATGTCTCTTCTCCAGTTCTCCTCACTGTGACATGCCCATAATATAAATTTTGTTTTCATCATTAATTCTCCTCTTTTGAGATCTTTGTTATAGCTGTATCAGGGTCTGCCTTTTAAAGAACTCTAGCTAGGATTAGACCTAACCTTAAAAGACCTAGACCCAGAAATCTGAACTTGAGTGTTAGACAAGGACTATTGGTGCCTTTCTACTGAGTTGGTACCGTCCAAGCCCAAGAGATGCAGTGGGTGAACAACGTCAGATCCTTTTTTAACCTTTGATTAACTAATGCTTGAAAAAACCCTAAAACAATTTAAGGGGCCCCTAGCTATTACTTGAACCTTAAGCTTCGTTTTGTGTAAACAAATAAACAATGGAGATCAGTCACATCTATTCTTCTACGAGTGAATCTTGATCTCCTAACTATTAATTTAATCCAGATTCATGCTTGTATATTCTATTTAAGTTTCAAATTTTCCTCCCAAATGTAACTCCAATCCTAATGTTCTTCTACTCATAAACAGTTTAATTTGTTAAAATAAACGAGCTAATTTTGTTACTCATATTTATTTATTTAATAAATAATTTGAATTAAATTTAAAGTTTTAATGAATCAAATTCGAATACTTTCAGTTCGAGAAAAACTTTATTTTACTTTTGATGCTTTCAAAAGTTAACTCTGTTTGTCTAAGAGTCTGACTTAAATGACTTTTTTTTTTTTTTTCTAAGTGTTAGGGAATCCTAATGTATCTTCCCGCCATTTTCTTACTTCCAATGCCTTCAGCCTCATTGTAATTAAAAAAGAAAAAACCATTAAAACAGTTCGATCTTGGGCCAGTGGTTGGTATAGGGTTTGACAGTTCATTTTAGAAGGCCCATTATGTTATTAAAAAACATATATTGGTCCATTCGGCCCACTATCCACTTGTGTAACGCCCTATATTCTGAAACTCCGGATATCACGAAAAATGCACCAAGGCCCAAACAAAAAAAAGGCAATATATACTGCTATTTTGTGTGGTCATCATTTTCTCTGCATGTCCAAAAAAAAAAATTCATCATTATTTTCTCTATTATATTGAATTCTAACATAGCATCAATTTTAGTTAACCCAAACTGTTATTATTGATCTTACTCATGGAATAGAAAATAAAATATTGGACAAATAAAATTTGAAATTATTTAAGTTCGAGTTTGCCTTAATTACTTCACCGTAAAGGCAAATGTTTGGTGTTTCTAAGACTAATACAATACCTCTGGTTGTGTGAATTGCGCGAAAAATAATGGAAACGCAAAACCATTCATCGCCACTAATTATGCCTTTGGATACTCTCAATGGACCAATCTTTCTTTGTTTTGTCACCAACGAAACGTAACCTATTTTTAGCTTTTGACGTGGGATTGGCCTTTGAACTTTGCACACTCATGAATAGAATAAAAATAAAATAGCTATGATAGTTATCAGACCAATTTCGATGTGACTTAACTTCTATTAATGTGTTGCACTTTTGTGCCTATTAGGCGTGCACAAGTGGCTTGGTCACTCTGGTTTTGTTTAATTATTTTAAGTTGGGTTGAGCTAAATTATAAAAAAAAAAGGTGGACCAATTATATTGACTGATTTAGTTTAGCCTTGTCCTATTCTATATATATATTTTTAAAAATAATAAAAAATTATATAAATTTTTTAATTAAAATATAATTTTATAAAAAAATTTATTTGTTTAATGTTTATTTGGTAATTTTTATTAAAAAAATTTGATAAAAAAGTAGCTCAACCAAATTCATCCAAACTAGTCTAACATGGTTCGGTGCTAAACCAAATTGGGTTGGGTCGAACCTAGTCTCTGGGCTTAAAAAAATTGGCTAGGTGCTAAATCATATTAAGAATTGGATTAGGTCAAAACTTGATTTGATGCATGTGTACCCTTAAGTGTTTATTTGTGTGTATCTTCATGTTGAGAAGAAAATTAATTAATTAATTAATGAGTACTTTTAAATTAAAAATAAAATATCTTGTTTTATTTTTATTACAGTTATAGTATCCTCAAACTTTATCTAAATTATTTTTCCTCAAGTGATCTTAAGAGCATACTCTCTTATTGACCTTGTATATTAAGATTTGGGTACCAAAGTACTTCCTAAAAAGAATGGAATCTAAATTGATAAAAAAATATATATGAATTCATCTTACTAATTTATTTAACTTATTTGAGTTTTTAAACTAACTCTAAACTTTTAATAACTTATATATATATATATATATATATATATATACTAGGAATGGTATAATGAAGCAAAGTTCAGTTTACACGAACTTCAATCAATTTATTTTTTAATATGGTCAAAGATAGAACATACGTATTAAAATTAAAAACATTTATAGTAAAGTTTCTCACGTCAAATCAAGATTATTGACTCATTACATATATTTTTTAGTGAAGAGTCCACCTAAATATCTCTTAACTTTGACGACTTCAAAGTTTAAAAGTTGATATGAAATCCTATGGTACCCAAATTTTAGAGAGAGAAAATTTTATACTTTAATAAGAGGGTTTGGGTTACTATTGAAGTTCAATAATTGTGGTAGTGGTAAGTGGCCAGACTTGAATGGAATTGCAGCATAAGTTAATTTAGGTTTACGTAAACTCTAGCTAATTATCAAGAAAAAAAAAAAGAACTGTTATTGAAATGTTAAGCACTAAAGAGTTCAGGCTTTCAGTTGTTAGATGTGCCTTAAAATTTGTGTAAAATATTTTTTTAATGATGATAAACAAGTCTTAAAATAGAAATAGTTAGAAGATCAAACTTTTAAGAGCTGAAGCTCTCAGCATCATTTTCCAAAACCCCACGCGAGGAAGGGCATTTCCACAATCAAATCCCAAAACTTGGAGCCCAAAAAGCATAGAATAATGTTCACACAAAGTCCCAAACATGCAAAAGAGGAAAAGAAAAAAGCATAGGAAAAAGGGCACTATAATATGCAAAGACAAAAATATTTGCATGTGTTGCACCGAAATTGAAGCTCTTGGGAATTGGGTTCCGTGAAAACTGCAAATTGCTCGCCGATCTACTGAAAGCAAAATGTAGTCATTGGCTTCTACCAAATTTTGATTGTCATCTGAATTGTACTATTAAAACAGAAATTTTAGAATCGGTTTTTTAAGTCACGTACTTCAAAACATCATATTAGATTGCAAAATCTTGACCTATCAATATTATATGCTTCAGACGTTGCAATATTTTTTTTTTCATTAAATAGTAATGGAGGCAAGTTACGTGAGATGCATGTCTTTTTAAAAAACAACTTAACTCGCCCTCTTAAGTCTTATTTAAAAAATAAAAACTCAAGGCATGGTTTTTTTTTCTGGTCATTAGGTAATTTTTTTTATAAGATATACCATTTGATTATTTAAACATAAATTTAGGATAATTTAAAAGAATCAAGTGATTAAAAAACCACTAAACGAGTGAACTAAATTAAATACTAAAAAAGAATTGCAATGTTGTATAAATATAAGACCACGTTGTAGCTCAAACAACCATTATTTTGATAAATAGATTTGTTTTCCCCTTGTATTAGGTATAGCTAGGCATGGTTTTCTTTTTCTTTTTCTTTTTTTCGGTCATGAGGTAATTTTTTTTTTATAAGATATGGCAGATGCAGAAGTTTGGCTAGTGGGGACAAACAATTTTTCTTTTTAAAAATTTTTCATATACTACTTTAAAACAAGTTACACTTTTGTAGTATATTATTGTTTAAATAAAATGTTTCCCTTTAAATATTTGGATTAAGTTAAATGAAATTAATGAAAACAATAGCCTAGTTTTTTCTCCTAATCTAGAAACAAGTTTAAATTTAAATTAACAATGTACTAATAATTATTCTTTATATTAATATAAATAACTTTATTACCTAAATATCTACAATGATATAGTTTTGTATTTATTACTCATATAATGCATAACAAAGATACACTAAAAAAATATATCATTGCTCAATTAAAAAAAATAAAAAAAAAAAGAGAGAAATACACACACACACACATTCAATGGATTCAAGTTAAAATATCAATAACAAAAAACATATGTGTGTGAGTTTAGTAAATTCAAAATTTTAAAGAATATAAGGGTTATCAAAATTTAACAATATATCTATACAAATTTTGAAAAATTGATGGGAGCATATGCTCACTCTCATTATAATGTAGCTCCACCCCTCTCCTATTTGATTATTTAAACACTAAGTTGGTATAACTTAAAGATAAAAAAGTGACTAACAAAATATTGAATAAGTGAATTGAATTAAATACTAAAATAGAATTATAATGCTGTTTTAATACAAGGCCGCTTTAAGGCACAAGCAGCCATTATTTCAATAAATAGATATTTTTTCTTGTATTAGTATAATATTACAATTCTTTTTTAATATTTTATTCAGTTCATTCATTCAGTGTTTTTTAATTATTTTATCGTCTGAAATTATCCTAACTTTGTGTTTAAATAATCAAATAGGATATCTTATAAAAAAAATTACCTCATGAGACTATAAATAAATAAATAACCATGCCTTGATTTTTTTCCCTTAAAAAGACTAATTAACTCGCCCTCATTGAGGGTGAATTATTATTATTTTTAATATGCATCTCATGTAATGAAGGCGAGTTACTATTTAATTTTTTTTAAAAAAAAGCAGCATCTGGAGCATATAATATTGGCATGCCAGGATTTTGCAATCTTATATTTTGTTTTGAAGCTTCAAAAAGCCTTTTAAAACTCAGGCTGTTTTTCTATTTGTGGATTTAAAAAAAAATCATTATTGAATCCCACAAATGTTACTTACACAATTTTATGACATTTTAGTCACAAAAGTCATTAGAAATAGACCGCATGAGTGAGAAGGTAAATTTTGACCATTTCATTTTACTAATTATAATTAAAACATGCTTAGAAGTCATAATTGATAACTTAAAAAAAAATCACATAAGCATATAATTTTGTTTTAACGATTCATGCAAGATGTAATGATCAAAACTTGATTGAGCTATTTTCATAATAAACTAATGCTATAATAATTGTATATTGCTTTCAACTTTGGGATATGTTTGAAAGTGAAGTGCCGTGCATCTCCCAACTTAGAATAGCAAGCGATGCTAAATATTGTCATGTTTAGTTGAAATATATACAAGTATACAATGACCTATCTCCTTGTTTTCCATATACTGTCATATCACCTCCAAGGACTGTGTGAACAATTAAAGTAAGCTTGTTCAAAAGGATCAGTGTAACACAATACAAAGTCAGAGTGTATTAAGAAAAGTAGACAAGGTATCTGTATACTACATATAAATAAATAGATCTTATCATTTTTTTTCCTTATTTTTGGTCCACAATGATTCATAGCAATTGACCATGGCAACGACTTTGAGGCTAATTTCTTTGTTAATTTAAAAAAGTATTACACTAAACAAAGTTTATGATCTTGTCAAGCATTGATTAGGACCTCTTGCCAATGTGCATGCTGCTTATGCACATAAAGTCAGCATAAACTTCGCAAACTATCTTCAAATTGAAGATATGATCTACTATTGTGCTTCTTTTTGTTGGTTGGGAAAACAACGAAACAGAAATTAAATCTGAATAGATTAATTTGACTCATGCATTACAATATAAATAATATTTTTAGTAAGGACTTTTATTGTCACTAAAATTGAAAAAGTCATTTAATTTATTGTCACCATTATATATGCCTTTTGAATTTGATAATCTACTTTGGCCAGCGACTGTCATAAGTTACTACTAAAAGCTTTACATTTTGTGGTAATCTTTAAAGCTGTCATCAAAGTTTATTTTTGTTCATGACTTTCAAAATTTGTCACTAAAATTTTTATTGTGGGTGACGTCTTGTAGAAGTCGCCAATAAAAATTATCACGGAAAGCATATGATAATTAATATTCAATGGCACAAAAGAGGGTTATTACCTAACTGTGGCGACTTTTTTTAATGGTCCCAAAAGTTCTTTTGGTTTTTTCGTATATTGCCACTACTCAAGATTATATTAAATTATTTACTAAGACCTAGTTTATTAACTTCTAATTAATTAAAATAATTTATTACTGCACATATTGAAGTAAACGAGAAAGTTATTCAATATATAAATATATGGTTATTTTTTATTTTCTTACTGTATTACTTTTTTCAAATATACTACTATTTTGACCACTGTTGTCATCAATTTAATGTTAAAAAATTTATTACCCTATTTTAAAAAACAATATTATTTTAGTTCTGATGTAAAACTAAATTGGTGCCATAAAGATTTTTCAGGAATTAAATTGATGGCAATACAAATTTTTTTAGGAACAAATTAATGATATTATAACCAAATTGATTGCAATAAATTAATTTTCAAGAACTAAATTAATTGAAATCTTTCAAGGACCATATATAATTGATTTTTTTTGTTAAACATGCTACTAATTTTTAATTATAGACTAATAAGCTTGTACAAAAATTTCTCATTTGCCAAAAAATTTATGTCAATCGAAAAATAATGATATGGATTATTATCTATCAGAAAGGTTATATCATCCAACCTAGGCACGATATAAAAAGGGTATGCATGTGTTTACATTCTCCACGTAACCTTTTTACCCCAAAAATATTGTCATTATTTGAATACTATGATAGTTTAGTCCCAAAATACGATTTATACACAATCAGACCTATTCACAGTTATTATTTTTAGTTATTATATCTAAATTCATTTAACTCCACTTAAAATTTTTTTATCAATCCAAACATTTCAATTCTAATGACTGTGAAGCAAAAGCAAAAAAAAAAAAAACAGAATTTTGTAATTAACATTATTTGATTTGCTCTGATCACCTGGACCAGAATTTTGCATAATTATCTAATCCTCAGCATATATATGGTCAAGGAGAGGAGACATATATCCTTTGGCAGAAATATTTGAAATTTGATTGGGTTTTTCTTTAGAGCTTCTGGACCGATACTCTTGCACGCATTAATTTTTATTGAAATTTATGAACTGTCATTCGCATTTTTTTAATATGCCGTTGCTTTAGGGGCATTAATATTGAATTTTCATCCAACATCAGGGTCATTAGCACCTATTTATAGCCTGTCTCAATTGGATTATTAGTTTTCTGGGGGCCAATAACTTAAGTCTATACCCAAATTTCTTCGACACAAAACACAAAAATCAGTGTAATTAGTTCGTTTAAGAATGAAATAGAAGTAAAGAGACCTAAGTTATTTATTTAGTGGAAAAATGCAAGCCCACCATTGATTTTGGTCACTTATAAATGACCTATAAATTTTTAAAATTAGAAAATAAAATTTTCAATTTTTACATTTTATGAAATAGGTAATTCTAACTATTTTATATTTAATGTTATTACTTTATATGTCACTCTAAACCTTTCAAAATGTCTTGAATTGAGAATGTTGACATTGAAAATAAATAAGAATTTATTTTAGAAATTTAAGACAATATTTACAGGTCACTTTCAAGATGAGATTTTGTATTTGTCGTGAGTATATCCTCAATTTTTTTCTTAAGATCAAATTGTTTAACGCACTCTTGCACATTGAACTACAAATTGTATTTTTGAGAGACATCCTTAAAAGAATCAGAATAATTCCCTTGGTTTTCACATTGATATAATTAAATTTCATTAGAAAGTGGGGTCAAGCCAATAATCCTCAAGTCTAAGCTAGAGAAAAGGCAACTTTTTCTGACCTTGAGCAATCTATATTTGCCTTTTATATATCCTACAGTGATGAAAATATCCAAATGCTGGCTTTTTCCCAAATCCTCTCCCCAAGTCATTGTTATATTACACTACTGAGGAAGAAAATGAAAAAAGTAGAAAGATGAGGGTAATTAAGCTCAATATAAATGAAAATCTTAAAGCTGCTGGTCCCCGTTTCCGATGCTTGTTGCAAATATATATATATATATATATACACACATACGCAGATGGACATAAAGAAGCAGAGATTAAAGAGAAACCATCCAGTCTGAATGGGTTATCATCAAAAGACCGAAGCTCGACGAACAGAATATCAAAAAGCCTCATAAGTCATACCCAAAAATAAGTATAAATTACTATGTCAAGAACTTTTCTATACAGTATATTCTAACAATCACAAAGCCCAGAAAATGAAAAAAAAAAAAGAAGTTCAGTCCCTTCAAGGATCTCATCTCCTTGTGCTTCATATCTAACATTGGAAACCTTGCATACCCCTCCCATCAATACAAAACCAGAAAAGAAAAAATCAAAGGAATAAGAAAACTGAAAATTAAATCATACCCAAAAGAAAATAAAGCATCAGTTGTGAGGTGTAGAATCCACAACTGAGTTATGCCTCTTGGAGGGACCTGAAGGTGGTATAGGCACTCCTCTGGGGAAGAAATTGAACACGAAGCCTCCTCTGTATGGCTGCTTTCGCTTCAAAATCTCTGTGCTTTCACCACTAGTAGTTTTCCCTGTTCTTATTGCACTACAAGAACCACCAAGAAGAATCAAGACCACGAACAGAACAACCAGAGGCATACTGACTAATTTGCATGGAAGATGCAGAGATTTAGAAGAAGAAGAAGAAGAATGAGGACTGGCCATTGAAGAGAGAGCCTTAACTTAATTAATTAGCTTCCTAGCTATATATGAAGGAATTAGAGGTTCAAGGAGGATGAATTTTTATTCTTATTTATTTTTTTCTGGGTCAATGTTTTTGTCAGGGAAATGGTTTTTATATGTGTTTGCATGGGAACGAGGAACATTAGATAAAAAATAGTAAATCATAATATTATTTTAAGTTTAGTTAAATTAAATTT
Source organism: Erythrophleum ivorense (assembly GCA_026724425.1). NCBI lineage: Eukaryota > Viridiplantae > Streptophyta > Magnoliopsida > Fabales > Fabaceae > Erythrophleum > Erythrophleum ivorense. The sequence continues at coordinate 32,558 of JAIUCV010000199.1, read as the reverse complement.
AAAAATTAAATTTTTTAAACATTTTTTAGTTTTTAAAATTTTATAATAAATATTTTTTTATTCAAGTAATTAAATTAAATTAAATGTTTTTTTAATAATAAGTTAGTTTTTTAAGGAACCATGTTAAAACATTTCAAAGTTAAGAAATTAATTTGAAACTTTAAATAAAATTAAAAAACTATTTTTAGATACTTTACAATTAAGGGATCAATTTGAAATATTAAATAAAATTGAAGGACTAAAATACCAATTTAACCTGTTAAATAAAATCAAAAAGATTAAAAAAATATTTTATTATTCAAATAAGTTTTACACATTTAAATAGAAGTTATTGAATTTTAAATATTTCATCCCTAACTTTTTCTCAAAATTAATTATGTCAATTTTTACAAAAAGATTAAAAATAAATAAATTCCAATTTGGAATAGTGAGAAAGAAAGAGAAGTGAGACGCACGCTAACGAATAAAAAGAGTTATTGAATGTCAACGATTTGAAAAAAGTATGATATAGTACAAGTATTTGGCGCCGGCTATACTTGGACCTTGCCACACCATTTTCCATTATTTTCTTAGTTCTTGGTGTGTGGGATATTCTTATTCTTCTTTCTAAGTCAATGAGAATGATTTTCCCGGAAAATATACCTATAGCTATGCGTGTAATTCAGAAAACTGAAAATTCAAGCACATGTTAGCGTGCATGGCAAAAAAAAAGAAGGAATTGTACTGTATTGAGGTGGTGTCCGGGTTTTGTTTTTTCAACCTAACTTTAAAAAATTGACATAATTATAATTTGAACAGTGTATACGTGCGTTTATCAATTTATCAAAGAATGGAAGAAAAGGGGAAGGAGAAATTAGATTTATATCTAAATCAATCATTCTCTTTTTTATCATTATTTTCAATCCAAACATATCTTTAATATTAAGATTGAACTTCGTACTGTGATGTAATTAGAGAGTGATAAAAACCAATAATTCAACAAGGTTGTAAAAGGTGTATCTCCCAATATAGAGATATTTAGAGAAAATTTGTTGTCTTTTAGAACAATAATATATCCTTTTGGTTGTCACTAAATTGTGCATTAATTATGCAAATGGACCACTTGATTCGTTTTTATCTATGCAATTATTAGGTATGATATAAGATAGGCTGCTTACTTTAGTGAACTGGAGTGGCAAAATTGAACAAATGCATATAATTTTTGGAAAAAAAAGAAACTTGAAATTAAGGCCCCATATATCTGCTTTTGAAAAATGATATAGTAACTTGCCAATGCCACACATTCCAAACTTAGGCAACATGGAAGAGGCTTTTTGAGAGAGAGGCATTAATTATTGGCAATTTTACTGTGAAAGTGAAAGCGAACAAGATAGAAGCCACTTTACAAACCTTTAAAGGGTAAGCTTTTTGGTGAATTGCCAAAGTGTAATAGTACGTTTTAGATCATTATTGTGATGTTTTTTTGGATGAAGGGGTTGGTTGTATTGCATGTTTGCATACAAGACCAATTATTTAAGTGGGTATCTTTTGCGTGCGACGCTCTTATAAGTAAACAAGAAAATTTTGGGGTCTACTTATCCTTGTTGTACATTCAACTATTGACATTGATAGACAATTAGACATCTGGATTGGTACACATATATTATCTACCTGTCATACTAAAATCACTTCTATTCTTAATAACCTATAGCCACATATTATTTCAAAGCTTATATATCTTAAATTCTCACTTCTTAATAGGCAAGCAACCAAAATCTAAAGTCTAAAATTCTGAATTTTGCGGACCATTCTTTTCATATAGTAGTACTATTTACACCATTTTAACTTGATTAACAAGATTTGATAAGTCTTTATATATACCTTACATACTGTAGTTGATTTGGCTTGTTTTAAAACAGTTTGGTACAATATACACTTATGAAAAATTTATAGCTTCATTTTTCTCTTCTATTTATTAGTAGTATCTAGCATCATGTGGATAGAGCTTGAGACACTCTGCCATTAATTATCCAAATGTGTCTTCACTAGACATATATATATATATATATATATATATATCTCACATTTGAATTTTTAAATTTTGTGTTTATATTTAATGAATTATTATGTGATTACATACTAGTGATTAAATGAGATATCACTTTAGTATTATATCCAAAAAACAAAAAAAATTGGGATTTAAGAAAGGAAATGTTGAGAATATCTAAGATCAAGAGAAGCGGCCAAGACTCATATTTATATATTATTGACTTAGAATGAAATTTTTTTAAATAAGACTAAAATTGATTAAAACACGTAACTAACCCTTTGAAAGGGAATTAATTAAGGGGATGATCAGATAACGTAAGAAATGAAAAGGCCGACGTCAAAGATGACAGATCTTGAACCAAAGGAATACGTGTGGCAGTTGCCTCGTCAGTGGTGAGTTGGTACGCAATTTAAGGGGAAAAAATACATACGATTTATTCAAATTAGTGTGAAAATGTCAACCTGACATGCTTGATATGAACCGTGAGATTAATTAATTAATTAAGTTAAAGAAATAATTAATTAATCATGCATGTAGAGTGACACCGACGGAGAGAGCAGGTAAACGCCCGGGTTGAATCCGTGTATCATGGAAGGTGTTTGTTGAAACTGGACCATTGATACAATTTTTTCTATTCTTATTATAATATTTTTTTAACAAATATATAATATGCATAATTTTTTTAAAAAAATCATTTATATAATTATGAATTATAAAGATTATATACTTATTATATTTTTATTAAAAAACTCGATAATAAAAATATTTATACTGTTAAGAATTCCCTATGGGAAGCTTTTGGGGTTATCAATTATCAATTGAAAGAGTGTTTATTCTTGAAGGCTTAAAATTAGAAAACGCAGATTCTGAGCCCAAAATTTGGTTCCTTGTTGGAGGAGAAGTGGTCGGTGTTGTGCTTTTCATGGGTCACTTGAGAAGCAATGGTATGAAGGATGGAGGACCAGTAATTTCAGCAAACATTCCAAAGTGAAACTGCGCACGCACGCAATCACTCACATGCAACATTTTGACGTGTTCAAAGAAAGCAACTATTGAAGAAGAAAATGGCAAAATAAGAAATTAATGACTCCCAATTTCTTCTCTATATAATACTGTACATATATAGAATTTTACAAATTTCAAATTTTTGTTAATTTTTCTTTAACAAATGGACTTTAAATTTCCTTTTTTGATGCATGTAAAGATGGCTTTCCATTCATTAGTCTAATTCACTATGCATGCCAGCGTGTGCGTAACTCGAGTAAAACAAACATTAGATTGAAGGTTTAGGGAAAAAAAAAAGTGATAAATCTATTTTTTTAATGCTTATGCGCTTATTTATAATTTATTTAATTTATCTATTTTTATGGATAGAACTTATTTAAAAATAATTCTGTGAAATTTTGATCATAAGTTTTAATAACTTCCATTGTTGACAATTTAAGACGGTGATGGAATCTTTCAAAGATAGATTCAACACCTTCATCGATCATCTTCTAATGGAAAAGTTATAATGTTTATTTTTTTCCCCCCTTTAATAAACGAAAAGTACATATCTTTAGTGTTTTAATTACATTTATAACAATCCAACGATCCATATGATGAAAACTGCTAGATAATGAGTAAGATAGTGATGTTCTGGGAGCAATGGATAGTTCAGCATGGCCTATTTAGTAGCATCTTTAATAATGACCACGTCTATTCTCTTGATAAGACGACCTTTAGATCATACAGTGCTAGAACATGATATATATGTGAATAAGAAGTTTGATAGAGATTGACACATATTTTTAACCAACGTAGTTCAATCTTTCAAACAGTGGCATGAGATTGGGATAGAAAGTACATGAACTATGATGGAAATAGTGACAAGTAGTTACAGATTTAGGTGCAAGCCCTGGTTGATTTCAATCATTTTTAACATTTATTTAATGGAATATTTTATGTGAATTCATATTAATTATTTTATTTATTTTATTTTTTAAAATATATAAATTAAATAAATAGTTTATTAAGATATTAAATCTAATATTACTTATTAAATTGATTATTTAATAATTGAAATAGACACACGTTAAAATATTATAGTAAGTGTGATTAGCTATTATACAAATGTAGACAATAGATTTTACAAATCCATATAAGCATAATTTCTTTCCTTTCTTGATTCCTTTACAAAATTGATTTGGGAGGTTTTAATCTAAATTCTTGTTACGAATTATAAGCATTATGATTAGTTAATGAGAGTTGAAGGGGCAGAGCAAACAAAATTAACTTTCCCCCAAACCATATGCCAAATGCACCAATCATTAGTGCATTAATATAAAAGCCATCAATTTTCCAATTACATGGCTAAAGTCTCTTTTTTGAAAGTTTTGGCATACTTGATACCTAAAATTTGATGATGCAATATGTAAATCTTTTAATGCAATTATTGTGTGTGAAAACTCTGATGGACGACTTGGAACTTATCTAAATGCTTTGATTGTGCTAAAATCCCTTAAACAAGTGCCAAATTGGAGGAGAAATTTTTTTGAATTTTGCATTCAAAAAATCTCTTCATTGTGGCCTTAAATCATTCTAATCTTGCTTTTAGGTGTGGAAAAAGCTTGATTAGGTCTCATAATTGGCATTAGGAGAGAAAAAATACACAAAAAAATGGTGTATTGTATCAATGGGTTGTGTTGGGTCTATGGGGTTCAAGTTGCAGACCCAGACTTGACTGATTGACATGAGAACAAGGCTTATGCACGGGCCTTCTAAGGGTTGATACATGCGGGCTATGCCTATATCCTTTTGGTGTTCTTTGTTGCATTGTGCTATTCTCGTCATTTAATTTTTTTTAATAATTTTGTTTTATTTTTATCATGCTCAAAAGAAAATATTTTTATTTATGTGTCCTTTCCTTATAAAAAAATCAAGTATTTTATTTTTTTTTAAGGAACTAAATGGTAGTAGAAAATTATTAAAAAAAATTGACATTGTATTCTCACCCATAAGGAACCTAAGTTTGAGTTGTACTCTCCTTTGATGAGTGTATAAAATTCATACTTTTACCCCTAAATTTGTATAGTTAAACACTATGAAGTTTGGCTCCTAATTATTGATTAAGGTAGTTATTCATAAATGCATCAATGGCTCATAATTTGATATCTTATGGTACATTTAATGTAGTATCTTATTTGATCAATCAAATTTAAAATTTTCTTTTAGTTTGGAATTTAATTTTGTAAGTTATAATGAATGTTTGTCACCAAAGTGATTTGTTCATCAAAGTTTTGCAAAATTGACTAGTTCCTTGTTGATAAGAGATAGGGTAAGTATTTTAATGAAGTATTATTTTGTAAATTTACAAAATCATTTACTTCCCTTGTTGATGGAACTACTCTTGAACTATTAAATATAATTGCCTGTCCAAATGGAGTAATTGTGTATATTAATTCTTGTACCACATGAAGTATGTAAGTGGAAATATATGGTTGAGAGGTCATCTGCTTGAAGGGGATGACTCTTTTTAATTCATTTATTTCCTCAATATTTTAGGATGTATATATATACATTGAATGGTTCGTCTGCTCAAAGAGAACAAATTGTTCAATGTCATGGATACTATCTTTTATTATTATTCATTTCATGTAAAAGAGAAGCCAAATTGTATGTTGTGTTCTTTACCCAAAGGAGACTTCATGATGATACACACGGTGCTCTTCATAAATGGCTTATTGGGGTTTTGAGTTATGTAATAATTGCCTATTAAATTGACTATATTGCATTTTTGAAACAATTTCTTTTGCTATGAACAACAACACCACTACTATAGATGTCCTAATTGGTTCCAACTATAAAAAATGAAAGTAAGATGTGGAGTTTTCACTTGGAATAGTGGATATTGACATGGCACTGCATGTTAGCACACTTTCAAAACCTATTGAAAAGAGTAGCACTAAGGAAAAAGAATACCATGCCAAATGGGAAAAATTTAATCATCTTAGCCTTCTAACCATGGAGAGGTCTATTTCTTAACATCTTATAAGCAGGTTACCAAATACTATTAATGACAAAGAATTCTTCACTATTATGGGAAATAGAATTCTTCTATTGAATAAGGCTAAAGCTAAACAATTGATGAGTTAGCTAACATCCATGAAATACAATAGCACTAAGGGAATAAGGGAATACATCATAAAGGTGGTACATGTTCAGGTTAAACTTAAAGCTTATGACATTCCTCTTCGTAACAGTTTTGTCATTCATCGTACATTTAATTTGTTCCCACCAGGGTTTAGTCAAATTAAAATCGCTTATAACACACAAGATCAGACATGTGGTATTAATGGTCTAATTTCCAAATGTGTGGTTAAGGAAGAAAAGCTAAAGAGAGAGAAGAGTAAGACAACTTACTTGGCTTCTCACAGTAGACCAAGTTTTCACAAAGGAAATGGAAAGTTCAATAAGTTAAAGCCTCCTGCTTCCAAGAAAGGCCAAAAATTCAAAAGGCATGGTAATACTGGGAACAACAACAATGAAAGGATAAAAAACAAGTTAGATGACTTAAAGTGTTTCTTTTGCAAGAAGAATGACCATAAAAAGGTAGATGGTCTCAAGTACAGGGCTTGGCTAGAGAAGAAGAATAAAAAACAAAGTTAGTTATTGGCCTGTATTTATTTTGAATCAAATATTATTGATATCCTTTTAGATTATTGGTGGCCTTATAGTAGTGCTTCTGTTCATATTACATCTACTTTATAGGGTTTAAGAAATAGCAAGAAACCAAGTGCGAAAGAGTCTAAACTCAAAGTTGGAAATGGAATTGATGTTAAAGTAGAGCTTATTGAAAGTACAATTTTGTTATTTGATTTTAAAATATGATTTAGTCTTAAAAAATAATTTTTTATATTCCCTCGTTCAAAAGGAATTTATTTTTCCTTTCTTTATTTGATAAAGCTAGATATTATTTTAATTTTGAACATAAAAAGGTCAAAATTTTTTATAATTCCAAAATAGTTGGCAATTGCATTTTAGTTGATAGATTGTATAGATTACGTTTGTCTCCTATTGACAAAAATGTATCCTTTAATGTTGAAAATTTTATGGCTAAAAGAACCTTAATAAAAGAAAAATCCTCCATATTATTGCATAAGAGTTTAGGTTATATTTTGAATGAGAGTTAAGAGATTGATTAAAGATGATACATTACCCTCTCTTGACTTAGATGAAATAAAGACTTATGTTGATTGTGCAAGCAAAAAATTGACAAAATCTAATAAGAAAAGTGTAACACGTAATAAAAATGTCTTGGAAGTGATTCACATAGATATCAATGGGTCATACTTGACTACCATTTATGCAACAAGTATATCATCACCTTCATCGACAATTACTCATATTATGGTTATATTTTCTTAATTAAAGAAAAGTCTAATGCTTTAGAAATGTTTAAGATCTATTGTACTGAAGTTAAGAAACAATTATAGAAAGTTATCAAAATAGTGAGATTTGATCATGGTAGAGAATATTATGAAAAATATGATGAGAATGAGCAACAAAAGGGGTCTTTTACTAAGTACTTGTAAGATTGTGGTATCATAGCTTAGTATATCATTCTTGGAAGTCTTGGACAAAGTGGTGTAGCAGAGAGACGAAATCACACACTTACAAATATGGTTAGAAGTATGATGAGTAGGTTTCACCTACCTTTTTTTTTTTTTTGGTAGGGTGCAACAATAAAAACCACCACTTGCATTCTTAATTGTGTTTATAATAAATCAGTGATGTGTACGCTTTTTTAACTATGGACTGGTAAGAAGTCAAGTCTAAATCATTTCTGCATTTAGGGTTGCTTAACTAAAGTTAGGCTCTATAACCCTTCCCAAAAGAAGATAGATTCCAAAATCTCATCTTGTTTCTTCATTAAATGCCCAAAGCATTTAAATAGGTGTAGATTTTATTGTCTAACAAAGGGAACTAGGATTGTTGAGTCGTTAACAACAATATCCCTAGAACTAGATGTCATAGATGTGAGTTGTTCTTAAATCTTTGAACTGAATAAGCAAAGTGACTCTATTTTCATTCCTTTCTCACAGTCCAATAACATCTTTACACTTGTGAATGTAAAGGAAGAAACCATGGATTCAACTATCAAACCCGAGGCTTCTGTCATAGGTGAAGTTTCTTAATCACTTGACTCAATTTTAGAAATTGTAGAACCAATCCCACAAAGATAAGATCTAATTTTGGAAGTGTCTCTAAAAAAGTCTCATAACAAAGAAGACTAGCAATTTCAAATGATTATTATGTCTATATAAGTAAAATAGATTTTAACATTGGTTAGACTCGGGATGCTCTCACATTCAATGATACTATTAGTAGTCCTCAATTGGGCAAGTGAATTAGTGCAATAGAGGATGAGATGACTTATATGACAAAGAGCGGAGTTTGAGAGCTTGTTGAACTTCCCAATAACTATAATGTGATTGGTTGCAAATGGGTATTCAAAACCAAGAAATATTGTAAAGGACAGATTAAAAGATTCAATGCCATGTTGTTGGCTAAAGGCTTTTTACAAAAAGAAAGGATTGATTTTATTGAGACATTTTTGTTAGTATCTACCAAAGACTTTTTTAGAATTATTATAGCCTTGATGGCCTATTTCAACTTAAAACTTCATCAAATAAATGTAAAGACAGCTTTTCTTAATGGAAACTTTGATGAAAAAGTATATATAAAGCACCTAGGAGGTTTTAAGGAGAAAGGCAAAGAACATTTGGTGTGCAGGTTTAAAAAGTCAATTTATGTACTTAAAAAAACTTTACGCCAATGATATTTGAAATTTGATGAGGTCGTAACTTTTTTTGGCTTTATTGAAAATAAATTTAATTAGTGCATTTACTTAAAGATTGATATGAGTATATTCATTTTTTTGTACTTTATGTGGATGACATTCTCCTTACAAGTAATGATTTGAGTCTATTTCAAAAGATGAAACTTTTCTTATCTAGTATTTTTTACATGAAGGATTTTGGAGGGGCCTCCTATGTTTTGGGTATTGAGATAAATTGTGATAAAACTTGTGATGCTTAGGACTACATAGATAATGTGTTGAAGCATTTTAACATGCAAAATTACAAGCTTGAAGAGGTGATTGTTTTTAAAGGTAATAGATTGAGCAAGGATTAATATCTAAGAAATAAAACTAAAAAGGAAATTATGAGAAATATCCCATATGCTAGTGTCGTCAAAAGCTTGATATATGCACAAGTGTGCACTCAACCAGATATTAATTTTGTAGTAAACATCTTAAAATGATACCTTTCCAATCCTGGTCTTAATCATTAGGTTATGGCTAAAAAGTTATGAGGTATTCATAGAAAATTAAAAATTTTATACTCGTTTACAAAAAAGGTTAAGAACATTGAATTGGTGGGTTATTTAGACTCTGTTTTTGTTAGTTGTTCAAATGATTTAAAATCTACTCTTGATTTCATTTTCATGCTTATTAGAGGTGTAGTTTCGTAGAAGAGTGTAAAATAAAGTTTGACTACATCATCAACCATATATGTTAAATTTATTGCTTGTTATGGAGTAGCATAACAAGATGTTTGGCTCAAAAACTTCATATTAAAACTTTGTGTGATTGATTTTATTGCTAGACCACTGGTTATTCACTGTGATAATAATGTAACTATGTTTTATTCTGATAATAATAAAATTAGTAGTGGGTCTATGTATATCACAGTTACGGTTATTCATTGTAATAATAATGTATCTCACAGTCAGGGACCTAGTGAAAAAGAGGTGATATTGTTATAGAATTTATAAATACAAAACTGATGTTAGTTGATCCTTTAACCGAAGGATTAAAACCCATATAGTTCAAGAAATATGTTGAGAATAAGGGTTTTCTAGAGTCTTTTGACTTTTTGGGTTAGTAGGAGTTTGATGCATTCTTATTTTTATTGACTTTTGGTAGTAATTTTTTATCATGCAATTTATTTTTATTTTGTCTTAGATTTTGATACATAATGCACTATATCATTGCACAATTAATTTGAATATTTTGTTGATAATTATCTATATACAATGTGCTTTACCAGAGTAAAGATGAAATATAACATGTATCTTAAGAATACGGCACAATATTTATCTTAAGTATGACTATTGTATTAACCTTGATATATCTTAGTTAGTATTATACAATATTCTTAAGATAAACGTTATTTGAGACATATGGACTTTTGAAGCCTGTTGATTTTTCATACCAATTGAGCATAAAAATTGTTGAGAAATCATATGGAGGATTGATAAAAAATAATGTATTATTGATCACTTAAGAGCTATTTCTTGTTACACCTCCAAACTAATGATCCATGTCAATATGAACATCAATATGTGTGAACACGAATAGAAAATATGTTAATGAAGGACATATGATTGCTATTACCTTATGTTGAGGGGTGTATTGGAGTGGATTGTAATCATTGTATTATCTTAAGATTATTTTTAAGGATGTGCATATAAAGTTATTTTGTTAGCTCAAGAATTGCTTTATAAAAGTAAATAAATTTATATATAATAATTAATGTGGCCTAATTAGGAGAATGTTGGAATATTTTGTGTGAACTCATATTAATTATCTTATTTATTTTATTTTTAAAACATATAGGTTGACAAATAGTCTATTAAGGTATTAGGCCAAATATTATTTGTTAAAGTAATCATTTGGTAATTGAGCTAGATACACATTAAAATATTATATTTAAATCTAGTTAGCAGTCATAAAAGTGTGAGCTATATGTCTTACTAAAACCCATAATGAAAAAATCTAATAAAAAACTATTTAAGCTTAAGTTCTTTCTCTTCCTTTAATTTAGTGTGTGCATTCCCATAATGACTGCTATAGCATCTAATATTAAGGGAAAAAGAGTTAATTAATTCTATTGTAACTCAATAATATATGGATAAGTCAAGTACGTATGCAGAACTAATTATTTTTTATAATTATAGTCACGAAAGTATTTATATATTTTTATTTATGCACTAGATCCTATCAAATTGTGTTATTGATGATTTATTTATAAATATTTCATCTTTAATGTTTGAATTGTATCAAACTGAAAAATGATTGAAATTGATTCACAATGAATGGTAATAAGTATTCGCATACAAGATCATGCATGCACATAATATAAATGATTTTTTTCTCTATCATTGAATAAACTAGGAACATATTCTTTTAAACTTGTAAGGCTTCATATATGAATTTTCTACATATGAAATAACTAATCCCCCCCCCCCCCTCCTTTTTTTTCTGGAACAAGTGAGAATTATCACGTGTGAAAAAAGTAAAGATGATAATTTGAAGTGACACATTTTATAGAAAATACAATTTTAAAGTTACACAATTATTTAATCAATAGTCACTATTTTCTTTAAAAAGAGAAATGGACCCTAACCTTAATGGTCTAAAACAAGAGACACAAATATCCTACATTATTGCAGAAAAACCAATTGGAGAAAAAAAGAGAGAAGGAGTGGAATCCACTTGTGTGGACTCTTTCTCTTTTTCTATCTTTCTCCTAAATGCTCAATAGTGAATTTGGATCAACCTAACAAATATAATGGATAAAAAAAAGAAAGAAAAAGGCTAAGTGATACGGAAATAAGACTCTTTTGAATAAATCACATATTTTTCTTTTACATATTAAACCTAGTCTTGTATGGTAGATAATCCAAAATCTTTGAGATTTCTTTCAAAAATTATCTTCTTTAATTATTCGTTTGGGTGCACAAATTAGTAGTAAAAATATGTTACTTCAAAAATGACATGATAAGAATTCCAAAAAGACAGTTAATGACCTAGCCTAAAAAATCATTTGAAAGAAGTAGCGGGGCCCAACTTTAGCCATTGCTGGGCGGCCCATCCATATGTATCTATGTTCTACTTATCTGTTGCCAATAACTCGTCTTCCACATTGAACCAAGTAAAGTTAATGGCCGAAAAACAAATGTTCATCTTATGATATGCTCATTTAAATTATCTTAATTGTTATATTTAATTGTTTGAATCTAAAAATTAGATGAAATTGTTACTCCAATTAGAACCTAATTAACTTGCACTCATGGATTAATTAGGAACAGTATATTATTTTAAACTGAGTCCATAGAGACCATATTGTTAGAGTAAATTAGGCTTAACCTTAAGTTTTTGGTTAAATTACATTAGATATATACCTTTTTTATTTCAAAAATTATACTCAACTCCCCTTACATTTATGTGTGTGTGTATATATATATATATATATCACAAAAATCTCCTTTATAATTTTTGTTGGTTAAAGAAATTAATATTTTGAACAACGTGATACTGTTATTTTATTTTAATATAACAATAAAATTAATTAGGTTGATGTTAAGTTCCAGGAAACTATGATGTTAAGCTCCATCACATTGAAGCCAAGTTTCCTTGTCGATGAAATATATACTATACAGAGAAATTTTTATTGAAACGCGTTGGGCAGTTAAATGTACAAGTAAACAAAAATTTATTAAGGTAAAAGTGGCGATAAAGTAGCCCAAATATCGCCATCTAAACATATATTTTAATGATTTTGCATTAATGCATTATGCATCTATATACCGTATGTATGTTGAAAATTTTCTTGTAATATAGACAGGGAGAGGAACAATCAATTATATCGTTCGTCAGCGAACAGTTGTGCAGTGTTTAATGCCCTTTGGAACAAATTAAACAAAACAAACTTGAATGAACTTGACCATTTCCACCAGCAGCCTTCTCATTCCTGAAAATTACGAAAGATTAAAACATAATGTTTCAAAGGTGATAATCCATGTTACATAAAAAATATTTTGAAACTTTTGTAATACTCACTCGCTCTTGTATTGCTCTAAGACTGAGGGAATTACATATGGTGTTTGAGGCATATATATATATATTTTTGATAAAGTTCGAGGCATATTTTAACCAGTAAGATCTTATTTTTGTATGTTATAGATGAAATATTTTTTAATTTGATTATTCATAATTTTTTTTATTTAATTTCTTATAAATAGAATATTTTCCAAATTAGTTCCACACACACATATACGTACTTTTCAATTAAGTCTCTCATAATAAAATTATTATCAATAATAATTCTTTATATATGAGTATTTTTTAATTTGATAGAAGGATATTGTTGACAATAATTTTATTTGTGAGGGACAAAAATTGAAAAATAATTGAGAAAACAATATCATAAGGAATCAAATTGAAAAGATAATTTTATAATAGATTAAATTGACAAATACAAACCAAAATAAAATTTTACTCCATATTTTAACTAATTCACGTTTCTAATTTAATTAAAGCTAGATCATTTAGGTTGATGAGATCGGTGATTCACACAAAAATTTCTTATAACTTTTTCAGGAAATTGTTGTGTCTAGGATTCGAATATGTTGTGACAGCGTACTCAACCACAAACCACATTTTCGCTTCCACAACTAAGCCAACTTTTGATGTTATACTTACGTTAACAGCGTAAAAGTTAAGAAGTAGCATTTCGCTTTCACATTCAATTGTAGTGGGACGCTCATAATTTCTGGTGACCATGGAAAGCCAGTGTTTTACAGGTTCAGATGAATTGGCTATAAAAATTTTGGACAACCCGTGCGGTAATTTCAGATATAGAATCCCTTTCCCCTGCTGCTAGGGGCCTGGGTTGGACAAGAGGAAGCTGGGAAATTAAGAAGTGATAATGTTTTAAAAATTCTATTTTGATCCTCAAAAGTGATTTTTTGTTTTACGTTAGTTTCCAAAAATATGATTTTCCTACTATACATTCTTTCAGGAATTTAATTTTCCGTCGGGCTGAAACAAAATAATTATCTTTAACGTATTAAAGTGATATAAAAAATTTATAAAGTATTAAATTGACAATTACACTGACCAGTATAAGATTTTTGTGTTTTATCTAGCTAGGTGAGTTCTTTGGTGCCCCAAAAGTATTTGCACACTGCATTTTGATCTACCATTGGATTCTGCTTCTTATTCATTAACCATTTCAATCCAATGGTTGATAAACATGCCAACAAATTATGGTACTGGTCACCTAACTATATATTGAATGAGCAAGTGGTCACTGCTAACAAGTCAACTTAGCCACTTAACAAATTAAAAAGATCATTAACTTCTGTTTAAAAAACTACAACAGAAATGCAGGTTGCTGTAACATTTAGAAGGTTAAAACTTAAATCCTAAGTTGAACTCTTTTTTATTAAAGAGCTATATGAGAGGTTAGGAATAGACCCATCATCCATAACTCTACCAGAAAATTACACCAGAATCTATTAGTAGCATAGCTTGAAAATCCCAAAGAGGCCATGAAATGAGAAGTCTGGTTCATATCCCCATTTAGCAGCTTTGTTTTTGTATCATTTTCTAGCAATTTGACCTCTTTCTGGCATGGTTTTACCCCATATGGAACATGGCTTGTTGATATTTCTCCAACTGGGTAGCAAAGGTTGGGGTTGTCCCAGGCCCCAAAACGTCTTCCCATTTTGCCATAAAACTGTTCAGAGAATTTAAGGTCTCCTGTCAGATTGTTTCCACTTAGGTACAGTGCACTGAGACAAGGAAGAGTAGCTAGCTTTGGTGAAAGGTTGCCTGTGAGGTTGTTGTTACTAAGACCTACAAACCTCAATCTTTTTAATTCTGTTATGGACTCTGGAATCTCCCCTGTCAATCCCATGTTAGAGAGTTCCATAATGACCAAGTTCTGCAGGTTTTCCCACTTTAGGCCCATGATGCTTCCACCAATTGGATTGTTTGATAAGGCCAATTCTTCTAAGGAATACATCTCTTGAATAGGCAACACCAATCCACCTTGAAATAGGTTATTTCTTAGGTCCATAAGGGTCAGATTCTTAAGATAAGCAAACTCCTTTGGCAGGTTGCCTTCTAAATTATTGTTGCTAACATCAAGCTTCAATAATGAAGTTAAGCTTCCAAGAGTGAAAGGCAAAGGTCCAGACAGTGTATTTCTACTTAAATCCAAGATCAGTAACTCACTTAACCCACTAAAAATATCTGGAATCTGCCCACTGCAAGAGTTCTCAGCAAGAACAAGCCTCTTCAGCTTGATAAGATTGCCGATGTCTGGTGGTATTTCCCCTGTTAAACCATTTTCTACTAATACCAAGGAATGCAGGTTCTTGAGGACACCAAAAGTTTTAGGGATTTTTCCAATGAGACCTGGATTTGACCGAAACTCCAGTGATTCTAGGCTTCCAGAAAGTTTATCCCAATTCGCTGTTGGGATAGTAACTCGATGCTTGTCTCTTGATAAAAAGCAGTTGAAGAAGGATAGAGATTCTAGGTGCTTAAACTCAAACAACTGTGGCCTAAATTCTAAATTCTGGGAACAAGATAGAGAATTTTCATGAATGGGTCCAATGTTCAAGGCAGTAACATACCAAAACCCGTTAAACAGATCGCAAGAGACCCCCTGCAGTAGAATTCAGCAAGGAAATTATGGTTAAACATAGCAATTTATAATTGGTGTTCTGGAGAATTTTAACTGCTATATTGTATCGCAAAGAGTTCTTTTGTTAAGAACGATAAAGACTTGAAGAAAGGGACAAGTACCGACACACAAATGATTTGTAGACTTTGATAATGCATCATTGTGTAAAAGAAGCATGGAATACATGTAGTTTTGGGCTTGAGTGTAGAGCTAACACCATTAAGCCAAAGGACCCCCCCCCCAACCTCTTCCTTGGCTTGCAGCAAAATGCAAAATGCTGAGGTTCATATGAGATTTTATTTCTAAAATTAAGTTCAATACAAAGGAAGTGTTAGAACATAGAAGCTTGACTGCTAATTGTGAAGAAATAGCTTCAAAGTCTTTTCTTTTAATGCTCTTTATATTAAAAAGAAAAGACTTAAAATAATGAACTAAAGTATTAAACTATAAGATCAAAGTTATCACGAAAGTTTCCTTGTTATTTTTTTTCTGAATTTCGTTAAGAGACAATGGGTATATGAAACTTCAGCCAGAAAGAAATTTGAAATGCTCAAGCCTTATTCCCAGTAGAGTAAAAAGGCATTCGCTTTGACGTTCACATTATGCAGTATGATAGGGTGGTTAGGTACATGCGTAAAAAAAGTACCTGAATAGGAGTCCACCCACAAGGATCCGGATAGAGATCTGAGCCATTCCACCAATTACCAACAAAGCCTTGTATGGTAGAGTATAAAGCTTCCTGCTCTCTCTTCTCCATTGGAGCTACATCAAGTTCTACTTGTCCAAAACAACTTGCACCCAGAAAACAAATGAACAGAGCAAAAATCCCATGACTAATAATAGCCTTGATGCTTTTCATGATGTTATAATTCAAGGCAAGAATATCAAGCACAAGGGAAATTCAAGATGAATGGAATGAAATCAATGAGAAAAACCCAGACTGGAGTTGCTTGCCTTGAATCCAAACGCATTTTCATGGTTGATGCATCACATGGCCATTTCACTTTCTAGACACAGACAAAATTAAAATGGATGAAACAGGGGACTCAATCCCTTAAAATAGAGGCGGGTATCAAGATAAATACCAATGTGGGTCCCTACAGAATACCACAGTTGTTTTGGAGGAACCAGGTAGCATCAAGAAAGAAAGAACAAGATCCTAAATTTTTGCTCAAAACTGAATAGGAAAAGAGGAACGTGGAGAACCCAAAAACAGAGTAGAAAACCTACCCTCTTTCGCTTTTCTTCCTCCTTGTGTTTACTGAAAAGCAAAGTATATAGCAGGAAGAACACAACACAAAATCAAAGCGCAGTTCCCGAAGCCCAAAAACTTAATAATAGTAATGACTCTAATAAGACCAGTGAAGCAGTAACTGAGAGGCCTATAAAAACGAAAGCGAAAGCTAGGGTTGCCTTCTCTATACGGTCCTGCTCTGAAATTTGCAAACACCCCTTTTGATTCTCTCTCTGAATATTAGATAGTAATAGTGGAAATTTTAAGTTTTAGGTCACAGTTTTAGTAGTGAACCAAAGGGTTTGGTAGTTGAAGGGAATAATGGTTGCAGAAGAAAAGTTAAAGTTGAATTGAGGGTTTAGGGTGTGGAATGGAGATGAAGATTGGTGACGAGGAGGGGACCATTATCCATGCAAAAGAAATTATGCATGTTAGTGCATGCAAGACAAATGAGGTTTTTTTAAAAAAAGATTTTCCTTTCTGGTCTTGTTCGGTTGTATACTTTTGTGGGGGTGGGGTTTTAACAGTTCTCTGAAATTTCAGCAAGAAAAAGGACAGGAGGGAGGGCAAGCTCTGTGCTTTGAAAGGTAAAGCTAACCATATTGCTTGCCAATGTAACAGTTGTCACTGTAAACCATATTGCTTGGTTGCAGTTGTTGGACCATTTTTTTTTTTTTTGGGGTACCTCAATATCTTTTGGTTCTTCTCTCAGTTCACAATTTGTACCAAATAATATTTATGGCACCGCAGAGTCCAGAACTATGTTGAAATAATCTTAAATTCTTAATTCCAAACCAAAACAAAAAAGAATCTTATATCTATAAATTTATTAACTATTAATAATATTAGAAAAATGATACCAAGTTAATAGCTCACAGTTTGGCATTTCTTTGAAGGAAAAAAAATACAATTTTTGTATAATTGAGTCTTTTGATATTTTTTTTATATATGTTATAGTTTTATTAAAAAACTTGATAACAAAAATATAAGAAAATGTTTTTAAATCCAATCTTTTTTAAAATTATAGTTCTACTAAGTAGAAACCAAAGTGCTTAGAGAGGTTATAGTCCGTACCATTTGGTCCCTGTGGGGTAAGTTTTGGGTCTTTGACCCCTCTTTTTAATTAGGAAAAAAAATCCAATTGTGATAAAATGCTAAATGTTGGTAATGGATACAAGCATGCAATGTGTGATTTTAAACTTTGCTACATGTATAAATTTTAACTTGCTCAATTTTGTAAGATTAAATTGTAAACAATTTCTTTGTAAACTTTGTAATCCCGATATAAATAACTAACATTTGGTTAAATAAAATAAATAAATTAGTTAAAGTATACCTAAGTTACTAATATACAAAGCACAAAAACATTGGAGACCTCATTGCTCTTTAATTGAAATGGCAAAATGAAGAGGATAATACGCCAAATAGTTCCTATAATCATAGTATTTATGAAACAAAAGATATATAAAAAGAATTCTCTAACTATCAATAAATTGTCTTGGACACTTATGAGAAAATTACCTCAAATGATTATAAGTTTGCAAAAAATATAACAAATTACAACTCAAAGTTATAATCAGATTTTCGGCTTTTGTAATTTTTATAAATTTGTGATTCTTAAATGTAATTTTCCTATACTCATTCAACCTCCATCCAAGATGTACAAAGAAACTTTAATCATAGAAGGAGTGAGACGAATCAAAGCAGTGGTCGAGGAAAAAGAAAAGGACTTAATTAAGAGATATGGTAGGCCTAGGAACAGGCATAGGCACAGGAGGAGGACCACACTGCAAACAAAATTTGGAATGGGAATAGAATCATAAATATCATAAAAAGGCTGAGAGACACCTAGTGGCTATCCATTGGGGGCCTAACTTACATAGCTTCATTTGTCTTTTTCTCTCAATGTACTTCGTAACAAACATTCATTGAACAAAAGCCCCACCTCACGGAACACCAATATTAACCTTTAAAATTAATTTGATGTTAACAGTTTGATTATTGTTCATTCTTTTATGACCTGTTTCCAGGATTTAAACATTTTTTGTAACCCAAAAAAATAATAACTGCTTAATTAGTGTTGTGCTAATGTCTCATCAAACAAATACTTAAATTATTGGTAGTATATTCATGTTTTATATAAATAATGTATTTTAGAATGATATTATTGCTAAAGAAATGTGTTCAAAGAAGTTGTTGTTGTTTGTGTGTGTGTGTGTGTGTGTGTGTTTTTTTTTTTTTTTTAACATTTATTGTATCTTTTGGGCACGGAAAATAGTAATAAGGATATGTGATTTTAAAATTATTAAATACTATATTAACTGTATGTTTGAAATTTTAAAGGAGCAAATAGAGGAATTCTTTGGAATCTTTTAATTTCTAAAGAATATTATTTATAACAAATAGAAGAACTATATAATTTAAACATCTTTTAAGGAAAGAGAAAATAATTCATCTTATTTTCTTAAAACATCATCTAAATAATTGTAAGTTAATAAAAAAGTTATCACATGTGCATAAGTTTTGTCTGAATTAATTTATCTTGGAGCCAGTTCGATTTTTTTATATAATAATATGATGGATTTGTTGTGGCTGCAAAGATAATATGATGGTCTAAACTAAATCTTTTTGTCAATTGTAGATTTTGTCTAAGCTATTTTTTTATAACAATTTTAAGAATGTATTCTCTTATATTAATTTAAAATAATTAAAATTTTTATCTTAAAATATTTTAAAAAAACTCTAACCTAAATTATTAAAAAGAAAAGACATTATGTTGAGTGGCCCAAAAAAAAAAAAAAAGAAGGCATCGTGTCCCTTACCATCTTTGAGTTGATCACATCAAATAACTTTCTTTATGGTGGTGGTAAAAATATTTTTGAGTCACACTCCTAGTAACTTTGAAGTCACTTAATTTACCATCTTTTTTTTTGGAAATATTTAGATATAAAATATTGTATTATTTAAGATTTTAATGTTGTATATAATATTTGAAAGTTATGAAGTAAATAATACAAAATCAACCTCCATTTATGTGATCAACTGATCAGGTTTTTTTTTTTTAAATAGGTTTAGATAGTTCAAGGAGTGCTAGACAATACTCAATTGTAGTATTAGTTGATGTAATAAAAGAGATGAAGAGGGAAGTGGATAGGTTTCTCTTCTTTTATTTCTCTCTTGTTAAATTTATTAGGTGCAATTAAATAAAAAATAGACAAAATAGAGTTAGACTTAAGATCTGTTTAATTTATTGAATGTTAGATTATATAATTATAAAGTGAATACTTTTATATCTATATTTACTTTGACTGTATTTACCTTTACTTATTTGGTTGTATAAAAATAGTGTTAAAATATAATGAAATATTATTAAAAGGTTAAATTGTGCATAACTCTACTAAACTTTGAGTTATATACAAATTATTTTTTTAATTTTTAAAACTTTGACAATAAACTTTTTCAATCTTTTAAATTTGTGTAAATAACCTCCTATTATTAATTAGTTTATCATTTTACTAATAGAACTTGATATATTAGGAGAGTTATTTGCATATAATTTAAAATTTAAGAAAGTTATTTGTAGTTAATCCAAAATTTAAAAAGGTTATAAGCATAAAATAAAAATTATGAGGTTTTATTTTTAGAATATATCATGTTTCGTTAATAAAATAATAAATTAATTAATAACATGAGAGTTATCTATATAAATTTAAAAATTTAAAAAAATTTATCGTCAAATTTTAAAGGTTAAAGAATTACTTGTACATAATCTAAAATTTGCAGGATTTTGTGCAATTTAGTGCTATTAAAATGACAAAATTGCCCCTGACCAAAAAAAATTATTTCATTAAATTTCAAACTAGGATTCTATTTCTCATTGTCAAATTGGGATTTCAAACTGCAATTAAATTTTAGTTTCATTAAACTTCACTAGGATTTAAGAAGACAATTCAATTAAATTTCAAAGTGGGATTCCAAGAAAAAAAATAATTACCAAATTTGAAATCCAAATGCAGCATGATAAATTGATCCCACCATGGCCGAAAATGCAATCGAAAAGGCTATATCTGAAATCCAGGTGCAACATGATAAATCGAACCCAAATGCAACTAAAAATGGTTTCTCCATGGCCGAAAATGGCATTTCCACCATGGGAGCACGGTGAAGCTTCGAACAAGCTTTGAACTTAACATACTTTCCCAAGATTAAAACAAACCAGATTCAACAATCAATCAAAGAAAAACATGATAAATCTTAAAAAGGGAAAACCCAAATCTACAACTTGTTCATCATAGGAAATGAACAGCCTTCCAATCAATTCTGAGACTGTGAATTGGCTCGAGCTTCGAACGCGAGGACAACTCAAGCTTCGACGGTGACCGATGAGCCAGACATTGGCAAATCGATGACCAATTTGTTGCAGGAACAAAAAGGAGCGAAGAAGGGCAAAAATGGAAAGCAAATAACGAAGACTCCGATGTTGTACGAGTGCGTTGCTCATGCGAGAAGTGTGGACCTAACGACTTTTATTTTTATTTCAAGAAATTAGAGGTGAAAATATATTTTTGATTGTGTAGCATCCCTGCTGCATAACAAAAGAAAAAAAAAAAGAATAGGCAACAAAACAAAATGGTACAATATTTGCTTATAATTTTTTATTTTAAATTACAATTTTTGTATATATAAAATTTGTAATTAAAAAAATCAAAAAAGTCATTTTGGCTTAAAAGTTCTTATGTAAGCCAACAGTCCATTTAGCATATAAAAAATTAAGTATAAAAATAAAAATAAAAATAAAAAATAATTTTATAAAAAATATCTATAATATTTTTATTTTTAATAATTAATTAATTAATTAAAAATATTAAATAATAATTATAAAAATAAAAATAATTTTTTATCAAATTTTCACTTTCTTTTTCTTATGACTTGGCTAACCAAATATGAGGCTGGAAGCGGAGGTTACAGGCTAACGGCAAATCTGGTCACGTGATCCCATCACACTGATACATTGCCACATCATTTCTGTCCCGTCACTAACCGTTCACTCCGTTACCATTTAACTGCCCTTTTGACTCATCATCACCCCACAATCACGAGAATCGCCCCCAACCCCACATTAACACACATCCAATAATATTTGCATAATTTATAGGGAGATTCTATAGTTTAATTTAATTTTTTTATTATTAAATATTATAAAGCACTCAATATATTAATTTTTTTGCCATCAAAAGGAAAATGGGCAGTAGGTGAATTTTTCTCCATCCTCACTAAAGGTTATATTGGTTAGTAGTTCATTTATTGTTTGGGTAATAGTTTTCTTTAGTTTAGTGTTCTACTATGTTTTAGGTGGGAAGTTCTGTTATATTTTAGGTTTGATGCGTTATAAATTTTAGTTGTGTGATTTTTTTTTTTTAATTTGTTGTAGGTTCATTTTGTTGCTTTCAGCATTTAAACTATTGTAACATGTACTTTTTTTTGATGCAGAATTATTTGGTGGGAGAAAAAAACTCCCCAAAATTACATTTAAATATCAAAACCTCATATCACCCAAAAAAATTGATAATTTGGCCTTAAAAATTAATTTAATTAATTTGGTCTTAAAAAAATTAAGTTAATTTAACTTGAATTTGTGAAATAATAAATACATAAATTAGTTTTGAAAATAAAAATCTCTTTTAAAATTAATCTTTTAAGCATCATCACTTAATAAAATAATTAATATGCAATGAATTTGTTGTTTTTATATATTAACTTGTATACTTGTTAATTTTTAGAAACTAAAATTAAATGAATCTAATAATTGATGGCCAAATTATTAATTTAATATTAAAATGGAATACATTTAGGATTTAAATTAAATTAAATTAAATTGAAATAAATAAAAAAAGGTAAACATCAGAATATGGAAACATATTTAAGTGTTTTTTTTAATGAACGTTGAAAAAGGTTAGTATTTTTGGTCCATCAAGAAACAATAAATATTTTTTCTTCACTTTTAGAATTCCAATCTCTCCATTATTTTTTCTTCATATTTTAAATTCTTATCCAACTAATTAAATAAAAGCATTTACTTTATATATTATTTCTTTTAATTTCCTTTCAAGTTTATCAAAATCAAATGAAGAAAATCTATAACTCACATTTTCCCGAGAAAAATTGGAAAACAAAATAAAATAAAATAGTGAAAGGAACGGGCATAAAATAATTTTCAAAACGGTACCCATTTACCTTATTAAGATAAAAATTAAAATAAGAAAGGTTTTATTTCTTTCTCAATCAATTTATATTATTGTTATAGTTAATTTGCATGTACTTTCCCATTAGTAAAGTACATAAAGAAAGATCAAAATAATCCCATTTTCAATATATTTCCAAAACACAATGGAGAAGAACTAGCGAATGATCATTGGGAGGGGAGTTGAGGGGATTATCAATACTTATTACTAATGTGACAATTTGAGATATAAAAAATCAACTAAACTAATTATTCATTTTATTTTAAAATTAGAAAAAGAACTAATAATTAATTGTTTAAGTGGAAGAATTAATAATTAATAAGATTAAATGAAGATATGCAATCTCGTGAGAACCTCTAAAATGGGGATCCCCTTGAGGTGCACTACGTAATGAGATAGGTGGTTTAATTTGGAAAAAAAAAATATTGAACTTCAAACACTTCACAAACTATTGAGGATCAGTGTTCATCACTAAATCTCACCTCCAAATAAAATTATTAATAAATTATCTAACATAATAGGGATTCCCCCAAAAAATGTAAGTTTGATATGATTTTAGCCTAAAATTTAGGCTCACTATTATAGTTAGTTTATATTTTAAAATTTTGAATTTGGTTGGCATAATTATTTTAACGTCACAATTTTATTGGACTGGGATCTTCTATGGTAAAAATTCCATAAAGTGTTTCTGTTGTGAGGTTTTATGAGGAGATACAGAATTTTGAAATAAATAAATAATAAAATAAATAAAAAGTTTATTGAGAGATATTGTAAAGACAATTTATAAGATTCTCAGTTCAGAGGATTCTAATCCTAATTTCATTATGGTTGGTTAAGAGTCAACATAACTTCCAACTTCATTTGTTATAGATGAACAATTGCTGTTCATATTTTTGTTTTTAAATTTTTTAGTAAGTATGTGTTATTTTTATAATACAAAAATATATTACATGATTTAATATTTTAATGCTTTATATATATATATATGTATATATTATTTTTATTGAAAATCTATCGCTGTTTAATTTAGCCAAAGGTGTGTGTGACTAGATAAGACTCAATTTCAATCAAAAGAAACTTAAAAATGAACTAGATCTATACTAACTTTTGTCTTTGCTTATAACAGACTGTTTTTAAGTTATTTTTAAAAAAATCACAGTGTGATCTCCCACAAATATTCCCTTTTTTAATAATTAATTCAGAAATTTGTTAGATAAGCTTGATTAAAAAAAATGGAAGTATAATAAGTATATGGACAAATCTTATATAAATTTTTTAACCTAATTGTTAGATGAACATTGAATTTTATTTTATAAAAAGTTTTGTCAAACTCTAAATTCTAACTCTTTGAAAGGTAAAAAGTAGGCTCATTACTCGATCATTGATTAAATCTAATATATTATTAGTAACGTAAAGCCTAGAAGTTGAATGTCAACTATGAATTGAATGCCTTTAAATCTAATTCTTAGTGAAAAGATTATTGTTATGTGGCAGTTTGAAACAATACTAACTAAACAAGTTATTGGTTTTGTTGTTAAATAGAAGCATACTAATAATGTATGGTGTTAATCAAAGACTTAACACGAAAAGGACAAAATAATATGATACAATCTACCTGTTCTACCTAAAATTGCAACTCTAAATACACATAATTTAAAGAAGAATGTTACAAATTTAATACTGGAAAATGTGAATAAATAATTAATTTAATGAAAAGTCAAAGAAAGGCTATGGTTTTCAATATAACTAATCACACAATTAGGGTTTTCAACGACAAAACTGGAGTGATTACAATGAGTTAGAATTTTAAGTAAAGGTGTACAATCATTCGAACACCAGTGAGTGCTGTTGAGACGGCAAAGCAGTACAATCTGTAACTAAAACACTTGTTGGACCACATTCTCCTCAATTTCTACGGTAAAGACCGACGAGTCCAAAGTTGCTGACGTGGGTCGTTATCATTGGCTTCAATTCCAGATCGAAGTAAATTTACCTAAAAAGCCAAACGTTACAGGTATTGACCTCCATTTTTCTTCGAGGGAACCGATTAAAGTGTAAAGCCTAAAGGGCCACACCCGAACCTTAACCCTAATGCGTCTGCGATAGTCAATTCTTGGTTTATGATTGATTGATTGGCTTCTTTAATTATGGCATCAGAGAGCGCGTCTCGATCTAGTTCAGCGGCCGATTCTTATGTTGGCAGTTTGATAAGCTTGACTTCCAAGAGTGAGATCAGATATGAAGGCATTCTGTACAATATTAACACCGACGAGTCCAGTATTGGCCTCCGAAATGGTATTGCTTTTTAACCTTTGTGAGAATTTGTCACTAATTTCATCTGGGTTTGATTCGTTTTCAACTCAATTTGGGTCCTTCAATTTCAGATCTTCGAAATTATGGCGAAGATTTGTCTTTCTTTTTTGCAATTCTTTGTTTCTTTTACAAACCTAGGCTATGCCAAAGGGCCATGACTTCCTGCAGGAAAGAAAGTGTTCTGAACTTCTTCTGATTCTTTTTTTTTTGTGTCTGCTTTGGAAAAATTGTAAAGGGTCTAATTGTATTTCATTAGTATTACGGTTGCATATTTTATCGTGAGCTGATGGGCCTTGAACGCGAATTTCAATGGGACAGCTTGTTATCTATTCCTCTTCAGTCCTTTTTTTTTGTTGGGTTTGTTTGTGTTATGAAATATTTCTCATAATTAATCTAGGTCCGGGGTTTTTGAATTGTGCTTCTTTTGCTGTTGCATGCAATTCTCACTGGTCAGTGAATGTGGAACTTTGCTTTTGTATTTGTTATTCACTCTCTTATCATTTTGTTCTTCTCTTTCGGTGATTGCTTATATGACTTGCTGTAGTGTTATGAATATGTTGTTATCGATGTACATTAGAAAGTGAAGGTGCTGTAGTGTTATGAATATGTTGAATCTTGCCTTCAGCAGGATTGGGAGGGTTGGAAGGAAGTGAAAGGGTTACCTCCAGTTTCAGTGACCCACACTAATGGACAAGAAATTTATTAAAAATTTAAACTGACACTGATTTCGAATTTCGATGAATGGAGATTAACGGATTGGAAATTATTAAAATAGTCATTAAGGATGGAAAAGATGCTTCATTTTGGGAAGTTTACTTTAGGAGAAGGAAGAGAATTGATGTATGAAATGAATTTTATAGAATTAAACTATTTTAACTATATATGAACTTGTTTCTTTTTCTATTAGTTTACAAAATTGGGAGTTTATGAATTTCATTTAAAGTTTTCCCATTCCTTTGGCTTTCAGCTCAGTCTCAGAAGTAACCATCTAAAAGAAAAAAGAGAGGAGGGGGGGGGGGGGGGGGGAGCTTTCTTAGGGAATATCCTATTTCGTGGGTTTTCTTTCCTTCTTTAATTATAATCAATCAAAACGTGGGGTTGTATGATTTCTTCATTACTTTCCTTGCTTCCATCCTAAGAAGCATGAATACTCACACAAGGCACAGTCACACAGGCTTGGTGACATGACAAACTTTAAAATGTCCAGGTGTTATTTGAAGTGTCATGTGGTTTGAAGATGTAAGTGCAAAACATGTTAAACTTGGGACGGCTCTGTATTTGAAATGTTTGGATTTATAGGTTCCATCCATCCAAACAAGCTGTCAATTGATTGCCATTTGATATTGTCAGTGTGTAGCTGCACCACACATCTTGCTGCCTGAATTAAATTTGGGAAGAGGAAGCCGTAATTCATCTGTTTATTTTAATATCTATGCTTAATAAGTCGATGTCTCTTTACTGCCCCCCCCCCCCCCCCCCCAAAAAAAAGGTTTATGGCTAATTAAGTAGATGCACATGTTTTGCTGTTTGCTTACATCTTTAATTGAGCTTTTTGTTTAAGTGGATTGAACAATTGATGTATATACCTCATTATATCTCAAATTGGCAAGATGTGAATTTGGATGATTGCAGCTTCACATACTGTTGGCTTGTTTCAATAGCTGCATGCAACTAAAGACTTATTCATATGTTCATTGCTATAACCAGTTATTGTCGTCTAGTTATTCTTTTGTTTCTGTGTGGCAGTGCGATCATTTGGAACAGAAGGGAGAAAAAAGGATGGTCCACAAATTCCTCCAGGTGACAAGGTGTATGAGTATATACTGTTTCGAGGGAGTGACATCAAGGTATCATACGTGGAACATATTCAAATACTTTTTTTAAGTCATTATGCTTTTAGGTTCTTATAGGACAAATATTCTGCGAATGGTGTCTGATATTGTTGATTGTAATTTGCTCAGAAAGGGATTTCATTCGTGTCATTTCAACACTAGGTCATTTCTGCTTATTTTCTGTCATTCGTAGTTGTCCTTGTCCTTTTGTAGAAGGTTTAGCTGTATAAGTCTCTAAGATTTACAAGCAAATGACATTCTGTATAATTAGACATGCTGGAAGCAGACAGAGGAACATTTGAAGGCAAATCCAGATTCCATTCTTCTGTTATAATTATTTCGTGACTTAGGCTTTGTTTAGATGTTACTGCCTGCAGACTTTGAATATTTCTTATGTATGTTATCATGAACCAGATCAGCTGATATATCTGCTATTTTCACCCCACAGGATTTACAGGTTAAATCTTCTCCACCTTTACAGCCTACTCCACCAATCAACAATGACCCGGCTATTATTCAGGTAAATGAGAGGTTTTTGATATACACAAGGATCAAAATAACTTAGTTGCCCCCTAATATTATGAAATTGCTTTTGCAGTCTCACTATCCTCGCCCAGTCACCACATCTACCAGCTTACCTTCTTCTGGAACTGGGCCTTTGACTGATCTTAATTCCCATACAACACAACTTGGAATCCCTGGGTCAAATTTCCAAGGGCCCTTGCCTTTGTATCAACCTGGAGGGGGGTCATGGGGAGCTTCGCCAGCTGTCCCAAGTGCAAATGGTGGTGGTCTTGCTATGCCAATGTATTGGCAAGGATATTATGGTGCCCCAAATGGGCTTCCTCATATACCCCAGCAATCTTTACTTCGACCACCTCCTGGCTTATCGATGCCTTCTTCAATGCAGCAGCCAATGCAGTATCCTAGTTTTAATCCCTCTCTACCGACTGGATCTTCAACTTTGCCAGAACTCCCACCAGCTTTGCTCCCTGCAAGTTCTAGTTCCCCTATTGTAATATCTACTTCTTTAGCACCTCCAAATCTGGCATCAACTTTACCTCCAGTACCTTCTGCTACATTAGCTTCTGAAACTTTGCCAGTATCGGTACCAAATAAGGCACCTACTATTTCACTTGCAATAGCGACGTTTGCAGCTAACTTACCATCACCAACTCCTTTGGTCACTTCCAGTCCAGATGTAAATGTTATAGTGCCACCGATGTCCAACAAACCTAATGCAGTTTCAGGTTCAAGCTTGCCATATCAAACTGTATCCCAACTAACACCTGCGATTGTTGGGTCAGCAAATTCTGTCCGTACAGAAATAACTGCCCCTTCTCTGGTAACACCTGGTCAATTATTGCAGCCTGGGCCAACAATAATTTCTTCATCTCAGTCTTCACAAACCTCCCATAAGGATGTTGAAGTGGTTGAGGTATCATCAACATCATCTCCAGATCTTACCGTGCCAGTTTCTGCTGAAAATCAACCCCCTATACTGTCATTGCCACCAACCTCACGGCCTAGTCACAAAGTATTCTTCTCTTGCTCTCTCTGTTTTGTGCATGCACAAATATATGCAAATAGAATTTGGTTTGTATGTGCTTGTATGTTTGTATACAATGATAGGCCCGTTGGAGACTGGAGAGTTGTAACTGATCTGGATTATCTTTTCATCATCTGTGGCTACTAGATTAAACTCTCACTTTGAGCCAACACAGGCAGGTTCATACTGTACGTTCTGTGAGCTAGACGCTGGTCAGATTGGGAATTTATGGAATTTTCTTTTTTGTGGTTTAGATAATCTGCTCTCTATTTCCTTTCTCGCCTCATCTTATCCTTCTGTTCCTTGGTTTGAATTTAAAGTAGGATTTGTCTGGATTGATCTATGGTTTATTTGCATGGATGATGATTGATGTGAGCTGCTTTCAATGTCTACGTTTTTGCATTCATTTGATAAATTCAGCCCTGTTCCATCCATATGTAGAATGAAAACATGACTGTATGAGCATTTTTATCATATTGAATTATCTTTTCATCATACCCTCTTTTAATTTCAAGGACTCTGACATTTTGGTTGCACTTTCTTCAGCCTAGTGGAGGTCCTGCCCAAAATTATCAGCATCATAATTATGGCTACAGGGGTCGTGGAAGAGGAAGAGGAATTGGGGTAATGCTCTGTCTACTGTTTAATTTATGATAAAGTAGGGATAACTGACCTTCTTATGTGTATAGAACATGAAAACTTATTGGAATATTTGAAACTTTTAAAAGTTGGGATTTCTTCTTTTCAGAGTTTAAAGTTTGACTCCTACATCTCTATCCCTTTTTGATTAAAATGTAACATTTCCCTTACTAATGTATCAAAATTATGAAATGGTGTTCAGAGTATTTCTTGATGTGAGATCTGGGTGAGCTACTTATGTATTTATTTTTTTCTTTCTTAATGCTTGTTAAGCAATTCAGATGAGATGAAAAGAATTCTTAATAAATTTGGCATATGGGTTATCTCAATAACTTGAACTTTATTTGTTGGTTTTAATTACTGATATTTGTAAGCCTGTACCAGTCTAGATGAGATTATAAAAATTTGAACTAATGCTTTTTGCAGGGTTCACGCCCAGTCACGAAATTTACTGAAGATTTTGATTTCAGGCAATGAATGAGAAGTTCAACAAGGATGAAGTATGGGGCCATCTTGGTAAAAGTAATAAGTCACATTCGAAAGAAAAAGATGGGGAAGAAAATGTTAGTGATGAAGATGATAGTCAAGATGGATACGATGGTGAAGAATCAAAATTTGAGATTAAGGTAGCATATTCATCATCTTGCATGCAACTTGAAGCTTGATTGGTTGTTTTGTTTGTGTATTAATGCTTAGTGTTTGATTCTGCTTTTCATGATTTTCACAGCCTGTCTACAATAAGGATGATTTCTTCGACTCACTCTCTTGCAATGCACTTGATCATGATTTACAGAATGGAAGGACTAGATATTC
The DNA here is from genome assembly GCA_026724425.1 of Erythrophleum ivorense. NCBI lineage: Eukaryota > Viridiplantae > Streptophyta > Magnoliopsida > Fabales > Fabaceae > Erythrophleum > Erythrophleum ivorense. Next base: position 2,384 of record JAIUCV010000199.1, on the reverse strand, counting down.
TGAACAAATTAAGATTGATACTGAGGTAACATGTATCTTGGTTTGACCTTTTATTTGGAGACAGTGTTCAATAAATTTTCTGATTTGTGGTGCAGACATTTGGTGATTTATGAGGCTTCGAGGTGGTCGAGGCGGCCGTGGTTTTGTGCGTGGTGGTCGTTCTCGGGGTGGTTATTATGGAAGGGGACATGGTTATATGGCTAGGGGAAGAGGACGTGGCATGTTCAGTCGTTCTTAGGTGGCAGTTTGTGTTTAAGTTTCATGGGCAACTAGAGCCAAGTCACTTCCTAAAGCAGCAAATTATCTAATGGCTATGCTTCAATATCTGTTTTCTCTGGTTTCTGTTTATCCGCCCAATAAGTAGGACATTGTCTTAGCTCGTCATGTTGCCTCGTTTTGTTACCCTTACCCCGAAGCACCTGGTTTGCTGGAAAGAATTTTACACCATTTTTATTTTAGCTTATCAAGAAGGCAAAAGTTTAGATTAGTTTCTTTGCAATACATATTGTTAATGAATGCAAGCAAATCAGCCAAGTCATCCGTCGCAGGGATGTCATATTTTTGCATTGTAAAATGCAAGTCACCTTTTTTAGGCATGCAAATTGAGTTTCAGTGACAATTTGGTATCTAGTGTTATGATTTTTATAATGGGAAAATTATGTATAGTATAGGGCATGTATGTACATGCAATGGTGCAGATTTAATCTCCACAACTTGACGTGAGTTCTACATGTATAGATTGAATCATGACCATTGCATGCAGATCCATTAAAAGATATTTAGGAATTCCTTCTTCATTATTTTGAGATCTGGACATCTGGATGGGTTTACAGATACACATGATCCAATATAATTGATAGTGTTGAAAAGGCGTTCCCTTCCTCTCATGACAAGCTTTCGGGATGACAAGAGTATTTATCCGTAAATCTATGCAAATATATATATATATATATATATATATATATATAGAAGTTGCACTGTTTACTGTGCAGTTTCTGTTAAGTTGCCTGTCGGTGCATTGTTTATGTCTGTATATATATTTACATGTATTGTTTTTTTATTCAATTTTTTTTTGTGGGGCTTATGAGATATTTTTTTGAATTTTCTGCAAGATGCATGGGTATGTTCTAGTTACTTATATTACAAAATTCTTTTATCAGTGAAACATTCGACTTTGGTTTCTTGTATTTTGTCTTCCATATGTATAAAATAGAAAAAGAGTGAAAATGTTTGTTGAGTTAAAAAAAAAAATTCTCTGAAAGTATTTTCTGGAGTAGGTTGAAAATAGAAGACGTTCTGAAGTTTTCAGTGCTTTCATTTTATGATACGTGATATTTATGTAATTTTACAAAATATAAACACTTTCATTTATGATACGTGATATTTTTGTAATTTTACAAAACATAAACACTCTTGTTACCTTTAATCATGAGCATCATCATTCTTTGATGATTAAACTAAAAAATCAAATATAATTTATGATCATTTGAGCCAATCTGATTTAAAACAAGGATGAAGAAATTTGTAACTTAACATAATACACGTAATTTAAATATTGAAAATTTATAAATAAAATAAATTTTGAGAAGTAGAAGTAGAGAATATAATTTGAAAGTACCTTCGGGAACTAAATGCACCCTTACATTGTGATCCAAGAAGTACCCTTTTCTTTCTTAAATATGCATTTACAGGAAAATGTGTCATTTTGTGAGTTGTAACTAGCAATTGTTTCACTACGCAGCATTGAAATTGTGTTCAAGTAGATACTTTTTGATTCAAAACACTTGAGTTTTTAAGTAAAAAAGTAAGATCGAACATGCTATCTTTCACTCAAATTTCTACCCTTCCTACAACATGACTTGGGTAAGAAAAAAAAAACTTCAATTTTTATCAGTTTTACGATTCGTCATTAGTCCTGATCCATCCTTACTTTTGCCAGGATTTGAGTCATATCCCCCCCCCCCCTCTTTTTTAATGCTGATTTCCGTTTCCAATAAGCAAACAAAATGAAAGTAAACATCTTAAAAAAGGTGTATTCACTTGAAACATTGATTTCCCTTATTATTTTTTTTATGCTAGGGTTTTCTTACAGAAATTTACTTTCAAACACTTGGAACATTTATTTATTTAAGCATAACCGTAAGCTTATTCCCTAGTGACATAGCCAGACTGACTGACATATATAAGCATAAACCACTGCTGCTTACACACGTTATTCTTGCAGTCTAATAATAACTCATATTTTATTAGACAGAAGTGTGTCAGAAGTCAGAACTACTTGCAAGTAGCAACTAGGACTCTTCTGGGAGGAAGGGAAGGCCTTCTACCATGAAGCAAAGCCAAGTTATCAAAGAAGAGAACATCCCCTTTCTGCCACTTGAACT